>CM065717.1:54296596-54489096 GCA_033310375.1 Conus canariensis
TCCGACTATATCAGCCAGTTTCTCTCACGCAGAGCACTTAGCTCTTTTATCACTATCAGAAACTAAATACCTCCGTTTTCTTATTTGTTGTTACTGCTAAATAGTCTCATTCACCCCTCTGACATCCAAACTGTGAAACGCTAACGATGAGAAAAAGTTGTCAGTAAAATTTTCTCTTGTCCTTCCCTCCCCTTCCTCTCCCCCCTCTCTCATCCCCTTTCCCATGCGAGTATATACCTTTGTGTGTGAGTGTATGTGCGAGTATCATGCTGTGTGTGTGTGTGTGTGTGTGTGTGTGTGTGCGTTTGGAGGTAAAAACTGGGAAGTGTGTGTATGTATGGAAGAGGGTGAGGAACGGATTGTGGAGTGGGTTTGGGGAGTGGGTCGAGTCTGGACACACCGAATGTAAGTGTGTCCCTGTACGTTCTTTTTCATTTTGACATTTTTCATTTTCACCACTTTTGAAAGCCGAGCATTTGTCTTCATGTCAGATATTCTGTTGGTGGACGTCAACAGTTTTACATGAAGCATTCATATCAGGTTTGCATCTTTAGACCTCATGAACCATAAAATTATTTGTAAGTTGTGTCCTCGCGCGCGCACACACACACACACACACACACACACACACACACAGGTTTAAAAGCAACAGTGTGTGATACTGTCCACATGAGAAGATGATTATAATCACCATCCACTCAATAGTTCACCAACATTAGAAAACAAAACAAACCAACACATGATCACTCACTTGTTTAATTTGTTGATTATTTTGTTTTAACTGCCATTGATTATAAAAAAATAACATCCAGATACAAACAATAAATAAAACAGAAGGACTGTATGTACACAGAGAAAAACAAGACGACAACACAAAAATGCAGCGTGGCACATCACACCACAAAAACAATCAGCAACACAGTTCCATTTTCCAACATCCTTCACACAAATGTAGGTGGAAGCCCGCCACACAGACATGACCAGCAGCTGTATTACTAAAGACCCTTAGACAGTCATGTATTACTGTAGACCATTAACAGAAAATCACACTGTGTGAGCCAGACAGATCTGGAGTGCCAGCAAGTCACCTCTACCGCCCATAACGACAGCCTGACAACGGACAGTACTGAAGAACTGATTCTATGTTCCTCTATGTGTCCTGAAAAAAACAGCATCAATATGAAAAAAAAAAAAAACTGGGGGGAGGTGAAAAGTGTGCACCTGTGTGCATGTAAGGTTAGCCTGTCATCCTGTGACACAGATGGAAGAAATACCATAGTGGTGTGTGGTTTGTGCGTGTGTGCATGTGCGCACACGCCAAAGAGTTTTACAGCATCTTTTGCCACAAATGTAATAAGTTTAAAGGAGTGTGTGTGTATGTACATATTCCTGCATGTGCATGCATCTGTGAGTGTGTGTGTGTGTGTGTTGTGTGTGTAAATGTGTGTGTGTGTGCGTGTGTGTGTGTGTGTGGGGGGGGGGGGGGGGGGGTGCACACGTGCATACATATGCACCTGCTCATATAAGTACAACAATATCCAGTGACAGTGAAGGTAAACCATGTTGGAATACTGGTTTATTACACTAATACAAAGTTTTATGGTTTGGAAAATTACAATGTGCCACATAACTGGCATACATAAAAAGAACATTCTATTTATTGCCTTGTGCTGTCATAGTGATAATTTTTTTTTTCTTTTTTCTGTCCCAACCTCTGCGCCACCCCAGAGGCAGTGCACCCATGTCGCTCATTCCGACACCCCGTGACAGCCACAGCCCGGTCGGCCCCACCACCGGCAATCCACAGGGAGCAGTCAACGTCAAGAGGCAACCCACCGGAGGAGACACTGCACCGCTGCCGAGTCACTCCGGTGGTGTTCAGTGGCGCCTGTTCTGATCCAACACACGCAGGACACCACCCACCAAGCCCCCTACTGACAACAATAATTGCTTAGTCACGGAGCCAGCGTGAGTGAGCTCTCCCTCCGGAGGGCGCCACCACGTCCGTCCAACAACAGCCCCCATGGACTCGCCGATACCGGTGACCCCGACAGAACCAAACCAAGGCCACAGACATGGAGAGGACATCGAAATTGAGGTCAACGAGAGCAGGGCATGAAGGGCCACAGAATTTGAGACATCTTTTTTTTTATGCTGATCGATGAGAATGAGGATGATTAAGATGATGCTACGGATTTCCATTTCGGTCTGAGACTACATGACAGGGCTGCACTCTACGCTTCCTTTCATAGTATATCCTGCCTGGCGTCAACCAGGCCCGAGACATACAGACACCTGCAGTGTTGGTCAAGAAATTTGAGCAACACTCTCAGAAACGCATCCATTAAGTGGATGAAACTCGACTGTGTGATCCCAGTCTTCCCAACTGAGTCCGCAGCAAACTCAACTCTGGGTAGGAGCCGGTCGAGCAGAAAAACCCACATGACTCTGATGGGATTCGAACCCACGACCTCCCAGCCGGGAGTCCGCGACGCTAACCACTTCGCCACGGCGGCTGGTGTCATAGTGATAAATATACTTTAGAACACTGACTACCTCATGGCCTTTAGTGTGTTCAGATATCAACATCTCTGGGACAATAATTTACTTTTCTCAGGTCAGAAATATTAAGTATTCATACATTCCATGCTTTAAGACAAAATGCGGTATTTTTTACATTTCCTTGTTTGACAAAACTTGAGTATCCTATAACACAATAAAAAACAAGAGTATATTTCAGTTATCAGGGTCACATCTGCAGTACATTCACATAAAAAAGTGGCATTATGATTTTCTTTCTTTTTTGACTTTTTTTTCCTTTAATTCAACAAATGTCATGCATCAAATCAGGATAAAATAAAATGACCTAAACTGAAATAAGAAATTAAGAATAAAGTGAGTAAAAATTTAAGTCACAAGCACCTTGGTTTTATGATGCCTTTCACATTTCATACAAAGTAAAACTTGTGTTCCAAGAAGCCGACTTAAACTGATCCTTCAGATCCTGTGACTGATGTTAACATTTATTCTGGACAAACCTTTAACACACACACACACACCTACAACTACACACACACACAAACACACACAGAGTGAAAACGGGAAGGACGTAACATCCCTCAGTTGCTTCCACCTGCTTCTATGCCTCCTACCTTGCAGTCTCTTCATTCTTGGTAAACAGTTGCACACACAAGAAGACTTTTCTCATCGCTTTCAAAGTGAACGTGTAATGAAAAACAAATGAAAAAAAAAAAAAAAAAAAACAGCTGGTGGGTAAACAAATTGACACAACAGTGGTGGGACAACAGAACATCATGACATTGTGTTTTACTGGCTCATTGCAGGAGAAATCAGTTGTCTGAACATCAACACACGCGCGCGCGCGCACACACACACACACACACACAACACGCACACACAGCACACACAAACACACACACGCACACACAAAACACACACACGCACACACAAAAACACACACAACACACACAACACACCGTTATGTGATTGGACTCCACCAACAGACACATCCACACCCACACCATGCCTTTATTGTGTGACATTATGTGGATTCATTATCCCCAACTGTCCTGCTGGGCTATGACTGGCTCTGAATGGACCTCTTCAAAGAGAATGCAACATAAAGAGTGCTGAATGACTTGACCCCCAGTCGAACATAACACTGTGCAAATCATCGTCATCCAACGTCTGCATTACTCTGCTATCGCTCACATGATAAACCTATTTGATTTTTATGGAAACCACTGATACAGGAAATATCATGACAATGTGATCATCTATTATTGTACTGAAGAACGTGGCTACTGAAGGTGACATCACACAAATCATCATCAACACTGAATAGAACCCAATGACTGTTGATTTCACGGATGGTAATCAACTGGCGAATGAATGAACCAGCAGAAGAAAAAAAAAATGAAAATGGATGTGTATGTCAGGTCTTGGCTGTGCACATCTTACAGTTATACTCTGTTTTATCAGTTTCTCTATTAGTTTGTCTTATTTGCTTTGATAGTTTCTTTCCTCCACTTTGAACAGTCACAGAACAGTGTACTAATTACAGCAGCAATGCTTGCACACGTCACCCATGCTGATAAACAAAGTATCCTTCAACTCAAAAGAAAAACAGAAAAATAAAACAATGTAACAGTTTCGAGTACAGTGATGCATGCAGAGAGAGCAAACCGTCTGCAGCAGTACCTTAAACAGGCCTGCCATTAAGCAACCCCTCACGACTGACCTGTCATGAGTGAAGACAACACCTGACATCACAAACAAGACATCGATAAACTGTACTACCCACCACCCTTTCCGATGCTTTTGGCAGACAAAACACTTCAGAGACATGCTCTGAAACATGCGTTCCAGCCTGTCAACACAAAACATCATTCACAGCGCAAGTGCCTGTCACAAAATATCAAACTGTTTGCCTGAGAGTATCACATTGCACCTTAGGATCTGACTACAAGGGAGGATGATTGTATGAGCATGTAGGTTCACTCCTGTACATGGCACAGTGTCCACAATTAACTAAATAAGCAGCCAACAAATGGCATTTCTTACTCCCCCTCCCCTTAAAATAAATGCATTTTTAACATCTCACACACACAAAAAGAAATATTCTGAATTAATACAAAAAGTAAGGGTCTTACTATCAGTTTCATTCCTTATTCATTGTGCCTCCTCTCTCCTGCTCGCTCTTCCCTCCCTTCCCTTCCTTAAACCTTGCCACCATTCTCCCCACGCCCCTCTCCTGTTCTATACCCCCTCTTCCATCCCAAAAAAAAAGTTCAACAATAAATACTTGTCAAGCTCTTAACGCAATTCAGTTAATTTGTTTTTTGTTATGAATTTGGAACGTAATATAGCCAATACTAATCCACCACTTTCAGTAATGATCGAATAAAATTACCTGCTTTACTCATAGTAAGGCAGATTGAAAAAAAAAACACGTAACATCTTACGTACGCAAAATGTGTTCAACAGTCACAGGAAAGCCACTACACACATACAAAACTGCTCTATATCTGTCCTGCAACACCTGTGGCAGAAATCAGTCTGGCAGTGATTGTTCACGATGAGTTTACTCCCTGCTGAATTTGCAATTCCACGTAAATGCCTATAACTATACATTCAACTGAAATATCTAAATTTATGATCAGAGAAATCACATCTCTAGATGCCAGGACAAAGTATACCTTTTATGGATATCACACACACACACACACACACACACACACACTATCCATTCATTTTAGCTTCATTCACCCTGTTCCACTGAATAAAATTTGCAATAATTTTTTTTTTTTAAATGATAAACAAAACACTGTTCCCTTGTCGGAAAAAGAAAAAAAGACATGATCATGAAATCTTCATGCTAACAGAAGCAAACACCAAACGTACAGTCTTTTGCTGTATTTCCCAGACTTCTACATTCAGTCTGTGAATTATTAAACCCCATCCACACAATCTACAACTCGATGAATGATAGTGACAACATTATCCACACCCATAGAGCCTTCGACTGAAACTGGATGCTTGTGATTATCAGCGGACTATGGACAACAGTCAGCATAACTTTCTTACATAGTTTCCTTTTTTTTCAACCAACAGTAAGAACGGTACAAAAGGCAATGCACCAGTAGCAGCAAATAAAAACAATTGTACAATCCTGCATCTAAAGGTGGTGCATTCTTTTCTCTCTTTTTTTTTTTTCATTCTTTATTTTTCATTTTACTGCTTCATTTATTTACTTATTTTCCTGTAATTTCTTTTTGGATTCTCTCTGATTCTTGACGTTTTTCTGGTGGCATTACTCTCACACCATTCATCATGGCTCCTCTGTACACAGTCACGTCTACATGAACCTATCACAGTGACGGTGCCATCGGCCAACAGGGAGCTGTCGATATCACATCACACAGCAGATGCTGCTGAGCCGCATTGGGTGGTACTCCCGTCGTGCCTTTGCTATCCATCCAAGGCAGGACAATTCCTAACCAGCCCTCTACTGACAACACCTACTGCTTTGTCACGCAGCCAGACTGAGAGGTGATGATTTGGCCGGAACGAATGAATCGGAAAGTAACGATCACTGTACGAAACTGCCTTCATTGTTCCATCCCTGGATGCTACAAACACTATGGAAGGGAAACACAAAGAAAGCAAGATCCAAACAGTAAACAATGCTGACTGTGGAGTGGTGGGATCCTGCAAGAGGTATGCCGTTCCTGCATTTTCTCCCATCTACACCATCGTATCTCACCTGCCAGTCTGCCTTGCTCAGTTATTTATTTACAAAATGCTATTCAAAGAAGGGCAATTCTTTTACCAGTTTGCGCACCTTCCAAGTTGGATCACTGGGTGTGACACTGGTGTGGTTTGAACGCTGCTTTCTGAATCTGAGGGTCCCAGATTCAATCATTCTTCTTCTGAATTCCACACACAACGCTGTGCACACAGCACTGCCGTCATGGCAAACTCTGCTGACTGTTGCAGACACTCATACTGTTCTACAGTTTCTCTCTCAGGTCAATTACTTCTGGCTAGAAATGAAGACCCCGTTTCCAACTCCACTTCCTTGGGGATGTGCACAGAGGTCTGTATGCTCATGCCTAGAGACCTCTACGATCTGGAAATCTTAATTGTTTAGATGTGTGCTGCCAGAAAATGGCAATAACCAGAAAATGACAACGTATCATGCTCTGGTCAAGTACATGATCTCGTCATCAAGTGACGATCATGAAGTCAATTAAAGGATAAGCTGACAATTTCTGATACAACTGCCAGTAATGATAAGCCGAACTAATCACATCCACCCTCCCCCACCACCACCCTGTTATCTTCTGTAGTGCAACTATCAGTTATGATAAGCTACACTTATCACACACACAACACACACACACACACACATACCTTCCTCACCACCCCTCTTACCTTTTCTATAACAATTGTCAGTTATGATAAACCAGACTTACCACACAATCTCTTCCCCACCACCTCCCTAAACTCTCCGATGAAACCGTCAGTTAGACAAGCTGAACATGCCATGCACACCCTTCCCCACCACCCACTTTACCCTCTCTGGCTCATCTGTAAGAAGACAATCCCAAATCCTGAGCACCGGCATCAATGAACCCACACACAATTTGGCCCTCGTTATATCTCCCATCAGCTGGAATAAATCTCAACTGAATATAAAAAGTTCACTTTCTGAGGTCCAGTTTTCTGTATGAAGATCTAGAGTATACAAACTAAGTAAACTTTATACTCAAACTAATTTTCTATTTGTAGTCTGACATCATATGGGACAATTAAAACGATGATGATAACTTCTTCAATGCAGTTATCAGAAATCTAGATGGCAATGACAATTTAACAATGGATCATTTGATACAAGTGCTTTGTGCATGGTGATAGATTTTCATCTGCTGTACTCATGAAGTTTTGAACTAGATGTCAGCAGTGTGAATAAGTTATCAGTCCAGAAATTTCTTACCTGAAATACAAATGGTAATATACAGTACATACCAATAAATGAATAATCACCATTTACACGCAACGAAGTAGACATTTTCACTGAACCCTAGATCAGATATACACATGACCAAATCAGAAAACAACAATCTGTGTTCTTTTGCTTGTTAGTACAGAAGAAAAACAAAGGGAAAGTATATATGTACATGTGCTGACAATTTACAGGTACTTTATCAAATTTATTGCACTATTTTAATATACATATTTATATATGTGTTTAACATTTAATGATTGCAACTGCAGGTGAAAAGAATTTCAGTACAATCAGTTAAAAAAATTCTTAAAAAATAAAGTTCCTAACAGACATAGACAGTGTGTACAACAAACAGCGTTAAGGAAAATAATAACAAGCGTGTAAAAGAAATATCAGTGTGCACAAAATGTATTACAATCTCTCAAGTACAGTAGTCCATCCAATATG
Source organism: Conus canariensis (assembly GCA_033310375.1). Taxonomy (NCBI): domain Eukaryota; kingdom Metazoa; phylum Mollusca; class Gastropoda; order Neogastropoda; family Conidae; genus Conus; species Conus canariensis. Next base: position 54,304,575 of record CM065717.1, read on the forward strand.
TGAAGTACATAGTTTTATTTTTTTAAGTTTCTCAGTTTTACTTTTTTTTTCTTATCCATTTTCACCAGGAGTAATCAGTGATATTAAACCCTGAGGTTGCTATAATCATATGAACCACAAAACATCTCTTTCAAGTGCATGCATTCTTGCCATGTAAACCAACACGAACAGAACCCGCTGAACCTTTAAACCTAATGTTTCATGAAAAATCATCTTCAAATTTTCCTTGTGTAGTTTTATGATGTCCAGTATCATAAATTATGTCAGAGAGAGAGAGAGAGGATGAGGAATGGGGTGGGGATAGGGAGGTTTGGGAAATGGGGCAACTCTGGGACAGCTATTTTGTCAAGATTCAATGACAAATCAAGGAGAGAGAGAGAGCGAGAGAGAGACAGACAGACAGAGAGAGAGAGAGAGAGGGAAAGAGAGAGGGAGGGGGAGAATTTTTTTTCTTTTTGCTGTTGTATACCCCAAATTGCCTGAGAACCATCAATGACAATCTGGCTTCAGCTGGCAATCAGCACAAACAGCAATGCACAGTTAGATGTATCAAATCACCATCATAATGAGTGAATTTTCTGAACAGAATGTCAGCACTGTGTTGAGTACTAGCATTTTCTGTGAATATGTTAATTACGGAAGACTTTTCCTTCTTCTTCTTCTTTTTTCTAGTTCTTAATTACAGAAGATTTTTCCTCCTTTTTCTTCTTTGTTTTAAATTTTTATTTACTTTAAAAAAAAATTTAAAAAAACTTACAAGAATGTACACAGGACTATTCCTTTCTTGCAAATGTGCTGATGAAACATGAACCAAGTGCATTGCGCAATATCGTTTCTGGTCTCATTCAAAACAACAATGCTTAGTAAAGGGGAACGAAATTAACCAGGCAATCTGGGTTCAAGCTTCAGATTTTTGCCTTTTATGCTGAACATTTAAGCACTGAGCCCCTGCTGGCCAATCCTACACCCCCCCCCCCCCTTCCCCAGTTCCTCCCCTTGACTAGCTTCCATTCCCTGTTTGTGGCATTGGACTTGAACTCTGCTCACGCCAGCCCACCCACACAGAGCCATGACTGAGCAATCACAATCACACTGTCCTAAGGTCACCCATGAGAGAAGACACTGCACTGCCCTGATTCTCTTCGGTGGTGTTCAGTGGGTGCCTGTTCTCATCAGATTACTCAGGGCACGATCTACAAAGCCTCCCCTCCACCCCCTCTTCCACATCCTCATAAACTGACAACAGCATTGCTGGGTCATACAGTCAAACTCAGAGAGACTCCCGGTGGAAGAAAATTGCCATGGTATTTCTCCAGCAACAGAACCCAGTTGCCCACCAGTGACAACACAGTTAACCGTTCCCTAACGCTGTCATGATCAGAATTGCAGACACACACGGAGTACTTGTATTCAAAGAACACGTTCAAAATAAGCATACCCACAGTGACTGGTTCACAGAGCAACTAACATGAAAGATTACAGATATATGGTATTAGCAAGAACCCCACTTCATTGGTTCTTGGAGCTAATGTGATTTCGTTAAGAAGTTGGGTTTACAAAATAAACAACAAAGAAAGAAAGATAACCAACAGATTCCTTGCATATATTCAGAGTACACTGTCAAAACTGAACAATGTGAACTGTTCAGAACTGTAAGTCCAAGAACACAAAACGCTGGCATACAAAGTTTGTTAGTTCCGCTCTGTTGTTTATCTCAACACCGATAATAGTTACTCAAAACTGAATGACTGATATGAAGAGCAAACATAAATCATATTCTTGTCTGCATGTCATCGATACCATCAAAAGCATCCTCAAAACAAAGAATACACAACACTGAATCTCGTACTTGAAGCGAATGTACAGTACAGAACAGCGCAGTATGGAACAAGTGACTATGTACAGTTACACTGCCTTGCCTAGGCTCTGCAGGTTGCTGTATGCAATTACATCACAGACATTTATGCATAATTCTTTCACGCTGACTTCTGTTGCGTCTTGGCATATATGCCCCTCACACTCATCCCTCCCCTGTCCCAACAACAAAAGAAAATACCAGTGTGAGCAACACACCATCAAACAGGAGCAAACGGATACAAAAAAGTTTTACAGATGAAGAAGAAAAGCTTGAACTGTCCTGGCAAGTCTGTTCTATTTCTCATCTTTGAGCCTTGACTAATTAGTTTCTGGGTTCCCTCTCAATACATGGGGAAATTATTCACTAATTATAAAGGTCTTACTTTCCTTGAGCATAAACTTAAATTCTCCCTCTGTTTCCAGACCCAATTCATCGAAGCGTTTGTGATGAAATTATTTTCTAATTACAAAGGTCTATTTTCCTTGAGCATAAACTCAAATTCTTCTTGTTTCCAGACCCAATTCATCGAAGCGTTTGTGAGGAAATTATTGTCTAATTACAAAGGTCTGATTCCTAGTGCATAAACTCAAATTCTCCTTCTGTTTCCAGGCCCAGTTCATCAAAGCATTTGAATTCCAGCGCTCTGACAGATCGCTGAAGTCTTTGGAGACTGGAAGAGTCACAAAGGATGAATGATTGCACAGACGGTGGTCAGCACCCTCACTTTTTCGGCTTACTGGTGCCCTTGGGGCTGTTGGGTGGCACCAGCATCTCCTGGGACAGCTTGGAGCCTGAGGATGACTTGCGAGACTTCATAGACAGGCGGCGAGCAGTACGCGTAAAAACGCCAGGGCCGGCGTCCATGACGTCACGGTAACTGGAGTCGCTGCCTGCACAACAGACAAAGAGCTCTACAATGCATGCTCTGAAAAGATAAAGGTAAAATAATGAGAGAAAAAAAAGTCATGCTCCAGTAGCTCAATATTTAGATTTCTCAATAATTTAACATGTCAGTCTGCATAAAACTCCGATCTCTTTTAACTAGTAGCTGTTATAATGTTTCAAAGACGTAACTCCAAGAATTCTGGTATATGACATTCAATCTGATGTCTGATAACTCAGCACTCCATTTACAGAAACAAAACATAAAAATATTAATGGAAAAAAAACCAGTGATATCACAGTGCATAAGGATAAGTTTCCTCAATTCAACATTATCTTACTACTGATCATTTGAACATTACCCCAAACTCTGTCTTTTAAGTTCGACATGATCTTACGACTGATCATTTGAACATTACCCCAAACTCTGTCTTTCAAGTTCAACATTATCTTACTACTTACTGATCATTTGAACATTACCCCAAACTCTGTTAAGCATTGTCCTTCATCACCAGCACTGATAATCCAACAATTTCAGAATACCTCACCAAATACTTGCTGAGTACTTCCAAGATGGCTTCACTAGCAATCATTACCTAGAATCCTACAAGCATCTCTGGGACACATTCACAAAAACTGATACAATCCTTGACTAAAGATAACTTCACAGTTTAGTGAACAACCTCTAAGCTAAATATCACGCACAGAGTATCAATTCATTGACTGATCAACAATCTAAACAGTGTAATGCTTATGCCTATGTTGTAACATTGTCTCCAAAGCACTCTGCAATATAACTAAATTAACTCCATCACCCACTGTCTACCGAAAATCATCCCACCACCCATTTGAATATTATCATATCCTATCATCTGCACATGATCAATACTGTCTTTCTGTTCAACATTACTATCTCTTTGTTTAGACCTGCTAAAGATTATTACCTCATCAGCAGTTGATATTAAAACTCAATCACTCATTGCAAATCAACTCAATATTTGCTGAAAACACATCAGCTGTTGCTGAACGATCACTCCATGAAATGTTATAATCAGATGTATATCACACTCTATAGCACCAACCACCTTTTGAACAGTACTTTATCTATGTATCATAAGATCTCACCAAAGCTTGCAAACCATTTTTCTAAACAACATCCCATCCTGTCTCTGTAACAGTCCATAACTGACAGTTCTATTTAACAAAAAAAAAGAAAAAAGAAAAATGTTATCTCGAGAGCCACGCTGAAAACCAATCCCTTATCTCCAGAGCATGATCTCACTCTCTGCTGAGGATCAATTCACCACCTGATGAGCTTTTACCCCAAAATGTTTAGATGAAGAACACTAACTGAGAGCGGTACCCCCAAAAAAATCTTGAGGAAAATGATAGGACAGTGGCTACTTCATTTACAGAGCTCCACAGCAAGAAGTCATGCTACTGTGAACTTTTTTTGTTGTTTTTCTTTTAAGGGGGGGGGGGGGGGGGGGGAGATCATGTTGTTTGAACTCACCAGGGAGCAGTCAATATCAAGTCATCATGAAGCAAACCAAATAAAGACACAGTGCACTGCAGCTGAATCAGTGGCATCTGCTCTGTTCCGCCATATGCAGAACATCACCTGCTACACCCCCTCCTGATGACAACTGCCTAGCTGCCAGCCAGCATGAGACAGCATCCCCCTTCTGGAGAGCACCAACATTTCACAACTGCTACACCCCCTCCTGATGACAACTGCCTGGCTGCCAGCCAGCATGAGACAGCATCCCCCTTCTGGAGAGCACCAACATTTCACTACTATTTCTTGAAACTGATACATGCTCTTCAGAATCTCTCAAATCTTATTACATAGTATTCAGAATTTCTCATTTCTTGATCTTGATATATGCTATTCAAAATCTTGATCTTCACACTTAATATTCAGTTTCTCATGTACAGATCTTGATACATGCTATTCAGAATCTCTCGTTTCTTGATCTTCATATATATAATATTTTGAATCTCTCATGTCTTGATCTTGATGCATGCTATTCTGAATCTCTCATTTCTTGATCTTGATGATACATAATATCCAGAATTCAGAATGCTATGTATTGCATAGATGGGAATCTTATTTTCAAGCAAAGCATAATCTACCCTTACAAGATAGGCCAAACTGTACAATGTCCTGTCTTGATCTACCTTTTCAAACCACGCCACACAATGCCTTTTCCATCTTGAACCACCACCAAAAAACATTCTGGACTGTATCATCCATATTCCAAACTTCCACTACATGGCATGCCAAACAATGCATTCTGAGCCAAACAAGTGAAGAAATAAACCATGCGTCTATAAATCTCAGCACAATGAATGCGGTTCTGGACCTCTTCCAGTGGCATGCCATTATGAACTTTGTATAAGGCTGATCAAATCACATTCCACTGATGAGTGATTTTAAATCCCTGTCTGAGACAAGACATATCACAGCCAGTCCAACAAGGCACACTGAAACATTATGAACAGCCCATATGAAACCTATGCGGCATGCCACAATGAACTCTACAAGGCATGTCATCCTGCACCCTGCAGAGCAGGCCACTGTGAAGCCTACTTGGCACTGCGTGTTCAACATGAACCCGGCAGGTTCCTGAAAGGCTGCTGACAGAAGTATATGGCAAATCATGGTGAACTCTGCCAAGGCATCCCAATGTGAACCCAAATTCCTGCATAACAAGCCGTTGTCAACTCTAGTAGATGGCAAACCACTGTAAACCACGCCAGGCAAGCTACTGGAGTCACACAAGGCATGCCACTGTGAACCCAGAATCCTGCTAAGCAAGTTGCTGTCCACCCTTCTAGGCATGCCACTATGAGCCCAGCAAGGAAAGCCAGTGTGAGTCCAGCAACGGCAAGCAATGGTGAACCATGAAAGGCAACCCACTGAAAGCCCTACAGTCTAACCGACTGAAAGCCCTACAATATAACCTACTGAAAGCCCTACAATATAACCACCTAAAGCCCTACAATATAACCACCTAAAGCCCTACAATATAACACACTGAAAGCCCAACAATGTAACCCACTGTGAGCCCAGCAAGACAAGCTACTGTGAACCCTGCAAGACAAGCCACTGTGAACTCTGCAAGACAACCCACTGTGAACTCTGCAAGACAAGCCACTGTGAGCTCTTCATGGCAAGCCACTGTGAACCCTGCATGGCAAGCCACTGTGAACCCTGCATGGCAAGCCACTGTGAACCCTGCATGGCAAGCCACTGTGAACTCTGCAAGACAAGCCACTGTGAACCCTGCATGGCAAGCCACTGTGAACCCTGCATGGCAAGCCACTGTGAGCCCCGCATGGCAAGCCACTGTGAACCCTGCATGGCAAGCCACTGTGAACCCTGCATGGCAAGCCACTGTGAACTCTGCAAGACAAGCCACTGTGAACTCTGCAAGACAAGCCACTGTGAACCCTGCATGGCAAGCCACTGTGAACTCTGCAAGACAAGCCACTGTGAACCCTGCATGGCAAGCCACTGTGAACCCTGCATGGCAAGCCACTGTGAACTCTGCAAGACAAGCCACTGTGAACCCTGCATGGCAAGCCACTGTGAACTCTGCAAGACAAGCCACTGTGAACCCTGCATGGCAAGCCACTGTGAACTCTGCAAGACAAGCCACTGTGAACCCTGCATGCAAGCCACTGTGAGCCCTGCATGGCAAGCCACTGTGAACCCTGCATGGCAAGCCACTGTGAGCCCTGCATGGCAAGCCACTGTGAACCCTGCAAGACAAAACACTGTGAGCCCTGCATGGCAAGCCACTGTGAACTCTGCATGGCAAGCCACTGTGAACCTTGTGTGGCAAACCACTGTGAACCGTGCATGGCAAACCACTGTGAATCCAGAATCCTGCAGACATGCCACTTCAACGCCCAGCATGGAAAGCCGTTCTGATGCTACCAGAACTACCCTGCATGGCACTTCCTGTGAATATGCAAACCTTTCATGACATGCCATTCTGAACCCAAGACAAGCCACCGCAAACCCGGCAAGGCAAACCACTGAGCACACTGCACGGCAGCCCACTGTGAACCTTGTAAGGCATTCCCTGCAATACAAGCACTAGTGAACCCTTCAGAGCATGCCTTTGTGAATTCTGCAGAACATGCTGTTCAAGACTTTTTTTGTTTTTGTTCTTATTTCAGATTTTCTCCGTCCAGGCGATGGAAACAGGAACATTCTAAAAGGTACATGCTTCTAATCACTTGTCAGTGGCCGACTTCCATTACACTGAAACTATATGCAACAAATCTCATTTATATCAGCTCTTCCCACTTCGCTCACCTCCCTCTCCTTCTCCCAATTGTTCCTGAGTTATGCATGACCAAAACTTTGCATTGATGAATAAATATTTATCATTATTAGTTGTAGTACTTTCTTTCCTTTGACCAAATGAAAAAAAAAAAAATTCAAGCCAACGGAATGTGAGGTCAAATGAAATAAAGATATCAACAAACACACAAGCACTAAATCAAAAGTACAGACAATCCGCAAACAGTTAACAATGTCCTGAACTATATTATAAAAAAAAAAATAATAAATAAATAAAACAACTACAATAAATCAACTGTAGCAAACATGCAATATACACACTTCTAATACTCTCAGAAAACTCCTCACCTCTCACAAAATCTAAAACACAATGATTTACACACACAGTTGACATGTCATGCTGTCAGTCATTCTACATTAAGCTGATAAAAGGCAAAGAAAGAGAGAGACTCACACAAAGATAAAGACAGGGGAAACAGGGGCCACAAAGATCCAAGAACATAAGAAGCATAGCCAGACAAGGAGAAATTAACCAGAAAGTGGAACAACATTTCCATAAACAGCAAACAAGGATAAATGAGTAGGAAAGTGAAACAATACTTTGTTTCAGATGCATCCAAAAAAAAACCAAACAAACAAAACACAAGAGGCCACTTTTGCACCAGAAACACAGCTATACTGAGAAAGCCCAAAACATGATGCATGTAAAGCTACACAAAGAACATTCAACCGAGCTCAGACAGTTATTACTGCTAGAAATGCCACATAGTCCTCAACAGTATTCTCGCTATACACAAATGGCAATTGCAAAGATGGATGGAAAGAGGACTGAAAATAAGAACAAAAGCATAACCACATTGCCAAAGAAGAACTGCTCAAAAGAAACAAAATGTTTTAATGTTATTTCTTTCATTTTAAAGGGAGTTAGGAGAGGGAGAGGAGTGGGATGGGGGAAGCAAGGGGAAGGGGGGGGAGGAAAGGTGCATCATTCATTCATAACGTGGTCAAGTCCAGTGACATATCACTACCTGTGTACCAACTTCAGTTCTTCATGATTACAATGTAACAGATTCGATTTACTCAAGCACTCTGGGAGATGCACAGTACCCTGTAATTATGCACTGTGTTGTGCTGCACTGTTCTGTACAGAAATGCATTCAAAGATATGGAATAGCAATGTCGCCCAGTATAACGCACAGTCAATAGGCTGCATCACACCAACTGCACTCCTCTGTGTTGTGTGCGATTCCCTGCTCACAGCTCTCCACATTTTCTTCTCTTCTGTTTGAAGGCTACCCATACCCCCGATATACATCTGGTCCTGCAGGGTATTACATAAATATCATGGAATGAACTGATGGATATCTTACATACACTCCCACTGTGAATTACAGCCCTTCAATCCCTGTATCCTTCTCCTCCGAAGTACTCTCTTCAATACATCAAATGTTTGGTGTTAGAATTTGTCTGGAGCCAGTCCTGTTGGTGGTACCCTTCAGTACACATGCAAAGGCATGCAGTTCAACAAACCAGTCTATCGCCCCCTGAAACGTCCACAAGACCAAAATTTGAAACTTCAAGGTAAACAAGACATTTGTACGCAGGCTGACTCAAGCATTACAACAGTGCTGAAATCAAACCAAGGCAAGAAAAACAGATTCCAACAACAATTTCACGTGCTGCATTCTGATCAACAGGTAACTCACCCTGTGTACAAGCACAACTCTTTCATGTGCTCTTTCTCCTCCTATCTTGCTGCTTCATGTAACCAACTTTGCAAAACATGCTTCATGAAATGAAACTAGGCAACAAAACGACAAAAGTGAGATTAAGGTTTAAAAACAAGAAACCAACATGCTCCTTCTGTGCCCTGTGCAGAAAACCGTGTCTCTCAAGCATGTACAAAGAACAAAAAAAAAAAAAAAATCAATCAAAATAAATGTACAAAACACCAAAAACATGTCCATGTGATAAAAAGGTGTGGAGTGACCAATCAAAAGTGTAAAATGCTTTAATGTCTTAGTAAAATGATGAAGCACGTGTCCTCGAGTGACCTGGTCAAAGTGAGCGTGTCGGAAGCGCAAAGCACCAAGTGTGATGATCACTTGAGCTGTGAAGCCTTCAGCTGGGGCAGATCGCAGGGACACACACAGAACACTTTGATTTAAACTGCTCAATAACACCAGCAAGTCATCTGATCAAAACTGAGGCTAATCATGAGCGGCTGAAGGACAGCTGCGATCATCTTGTACCTGACAATATACGAACAAATCTTCAACTGTTCAGTTGTTAACATCACAAGCTCTAACCATGTGTTCCATTTTTGTCAGACTGTAAAAGCTCTCTGCTATCCTCACTTTTCATAGTTCTTGAAGCACCATAATCTAAAGACTATGAACGCAGCAAGCAACAAGGCTACAGCTACCAAGAAATTGTCTAGTCTAATGCTCCCAACATCTTATTCCACTCTCTTCTCTTAATGTCTTCACACCGCTATTATTTCCCCTGTGAGGAAATTCTTCAATTAGAGATTAAAAAAAAAATCAAAATGCTAGCACTGGGGGAAAAAAACACACTGCAAATTGATTTTTAAATGCACAAATGATACAACTTCATCAACAGAATGCATGCATTCACTACAAAACTTGGTGCATGATTAATGATGTAAGTTAACTCCTCTTCCACACGTGATCTGAAGGTTTATCATTTTGTATACAACCAGTATTTCTACAAATACCCATACACTGAAGGTGTACTGTGTGTGGCATACTGGCAATACGTCTGGCACTAAATGTTGATTTTTCAAGCCAAACATGTTCCTCACCAGGACGTAAATTTGGAAGGCTTCGCCGAACTGAAAACCAAACATTTACAAATTTGGCATATGCATTAAAAGCCAACTAGTTTTTAGGAACGTACATACACAAACATATGCAATTACATAGCACACATACTACACATACACACCTACTTATTCACACTTTTGGATAGAAACAACTTTTCTCTAATCTCAAGACCCAGCCAATTTTCATCAGACAACTGTACTTTACATGTTATGGTAGTGAAAAAAAAATTTAATCCCTGCTGATACAATAACATATCGCAATTGTAGAACAGTGTTCACATGTGTGCCTGTATGAATTTTACTGTTCTATTTTGCGTACAAACATGTGTGGCATGTTTGTCACTTGTCCTTCCACTATTTCTTACCCAGTATAACCATGGTTTTCTATCCAGCTGAATGCGGCACCACTGCACTACTGGACTAGTGCCAAAAATCAAAGCTAAAGAGAGAGAGAGAGATAAGTAAATGCCTTGAGCACAATGCTACAGCTGGCGAAACCTTTCAAGTGGCAGGAGCCAACACTGGGAAAGTTTGCCAGCAAGATATGTCATTTGATCGGGGTTTGCTGGAGATAGCTGACCTGATTCTCCATTGTCTCTATCCTTGCTTGTTCTTTGAGGCCTTCCTGCACTCTGAATCATTCTTTTTCATCTGCAGGCTCAAAGGCTTCACACCTCACCTTTCTCCACGTCCAGTGTACTGTACTGTGCAGTCAAAAGAATATGGTTGTAGTGGAAGGTGTATACACCTTGCTCTCAAGGTTCACAGCGCAGTAGTCCTAACAGGCTCCTTGCTCTACTGGAATCACACAACAGACCTCACTCGATGGCTCTGTTCTGTGACTCTCTGATCTGATTCAGCCATGATACTGGGCAACCCATCTCCGGCTATGAATATCTGATAAACATCCTCCCTGAATGGGAAAGCACCAAGTTCCTAACCTTACACTGGGTTTGTGTCAGGTATCAAAAAGAGAAAATCTCAGCTCCCAGCCTACAGTCTGGTCTGGGTAAGATGCAACAGTCCCGGACCTTCACCTTGCATTTAAGCAGTAGGTCCATCTAAGCAGACCCATTTGCTTCAAGTGAAATACTCTTCTCCTGAATGGGGTCTGTTTCATTCTGATTCTCCTCCAGACCTTAGTGCTAGTCCTAGCTCAGAGAAGCCTGCATGTCCCGACAGCGATGTTTTTTTTTGTTTTTTTTTCTCATTTCAATCCTATCCAGTTGCTGGGATTATTTGGGGTGGAGGGTGCATCTATTTTTCCACCAATGGAGCAAAACTGTGATGGACAAATTGTTGTATTTACAAGTGCTCTCCATCAACACCAAACTTACCTTCTCATGTAGTACAGAGGTCTTAGTACTACTATCTGCTGACTGGACTATGGACACTCACTCAGTTAGCCAAATAAATAAAAAGTGACTTTCCTGGCTTTCTGTTCCAGTTTATTGCACTCCATCATTTTAGTCCATCGATTCAGATGTGCTTATGTCATGTGACTGATTCTGGGGATAAAATATATTGAAAAATATTTCGCTATACTTCAAAGTTTCACCACCATGTAAAGCACAAAAAAAAAAAAAACGAAAAGCTAAGCTACAGCACAACATTACCACCGAGCACATGAATGCCCTTGGAACATTGATATAAAAGTAACCGACTCAAACAAAAAGGAAATCGTGAAGTACACAACAATGATCTAATTGTGAGCAAAGACTCCTCTAAGTGAAATGCACAGGATTTAAATCACTGACAATATGAAAGAATCTAAAGGCAGATGATTAACAACATCCTTCCCTGTAACAGGCAAATGAATATAAATATGGCACAGACTACAATAGGCAAGATACACAATTACAACAAAGATGAACCCGATTAAAAAAAAACAAACGTACAGAAGGTCAACATCCACCTTACGCAACATAAACACAATCCGAAATGTCCATGCGTGTCAGTGACAAGCGTCAGAGGAAACATTCGGCCAAATCGGACACCCTGCACACATTCCACAATGCCACGCCCGAGCAGCAAGCAGGGTACCTCGAGGCAGTTGCCACACTGCATAGAAAGGCAGCGGGTAAGTTTAGAGGGTGTCAAAATCAGAGCTGTTGGGCCTAGGGTGGCGACGAAGTCCCCCAGACCAGAATATAGTTCCTGCTGCTGCATGGTGAGCAGTGACTGCAGACAAGGAGGCAAACATGGCTGTCAGAATCAGTCAGCACAAAGTGATCCAGTGGTTGTCGCTGCCTGAGGACGTTTCCCACATCCTCTTCCACTTAACGCGTCAAATCAGATTCTTCTATCAACTTATAATTCTAATTTCAAGAGCAAAACAAAACAACAACAAAACTGCTAGGAAAAAATACAAGCGACCCATGTTAATATCTGAACTGTGTGGTTGAGCTGAACAAACAAAAAGGCTGGCGCATGTCCACAGCAGTCAATGTGTAATCACTTTGAATCAAAGGTTGGTTAGTCTAAGTGATCAGCACAGTAATATTACTTCTTGTTTTGTTTATAATGACTGATGCTGCTTTCTAAATGACATTACCAGCCACTGAACACACCCACACATACACACACAAAAAAACACATAATAAGTGCACACTGAAGATTAACAGCCTATCTGTGTTTAACTTCACACCCTTTTCTTCTGATTGCCAGAGAAAGGTTGGTCATGGTACGCCAAGTAAAGAAAATGAAGTGCCACAAATCGGGTCTCAAGAACGGGGACATCGACGTTGCTGCAGATCTTGGGCTTTTCTGCTTTGATTTTGATGACAATGTGAGTGGTACAAATGTCCTCCATTCTTAATTAGAGAACGAAACTATCTTCAAGATGGCAGTTTGGATTTTTGTTTGTTTAGGTGCTGTCTGCTTTCTTTGATTTGATTTCTAGTTTAAAGAGGCACTTGAAATTGAAGACTTAAGATGTGAACAGTCCTGGGATGTCTACCACAGGCCAAGCTGATGTCAGCAGCTTGATGGTTTGGTCTGCAGTGCTGGACACTCAGCTCAAGCCTCCTGGTGTGCTTGTTAACCCCTCAGCGTGCTTGCTAACTCACAAGCAAAATGGCGATGACCAAGGCTTGCGTCTGACTGGCTGTTGGAACAAGGACCTAGACTTTGATTGGCCAGGGCTTTTACAGTACTGTGAGCATGCACCAAGCAAGCTAAACAATGCTGAGACTGCACCGCAGAGACAGAAAGTGCTAACCTACCTTTTTCACATTCTGCCTGTTTGTTTGCTGTTTGTGTGAAATGTAAGTGTGCCCATCTCATCCAAAACAAAAGGGTGTCTTACACAGTCAGTATCTACCAAGAAGGACGATGTCAAGCCTCTGGTTATATGACAGCCATAATGCTGAAGGATAATCCACTGGCAAGGGAGTCAACGCTGAGTCTGAGGGCTGGAGTAACAAACATTTCTGCTGTGGATGATGACAGGTGCACAACCTCAAGGTTCCTACATACTGCCAGTAATGAACACCAAGGACTTTCTGAGGACCTCATTAAAGGCTTTACAAGGACAAACGACCACCCACTCCTAAACAATTATAAACCACATGCATGTGCTTGTAGCCATGCACATAACACGACAAATGTCATTACAACAATTCTTACTTTCACTTTACATTGAAATGTCTACCATATCCTTACACCGCAATCATTCCATCCATTGAACTACCCAGGACTTGAAAGACAAATGTTTCTTGCCTCCAAAAAAATAAGTAGATATGCAAAAATCCAATTGAAAAAAAGAATATGGGCTTTCAACCAAACCAATAAAGGCACAAGGCCCTACTCTCCAGTCAAACTCCCTAATGCATAAATACATGCAGGGAAAAATAGAAGCCTTGAAAGTTAGCCTTTCTTTTTCCTGATGCAATTACTTTCATCGACTCTCAGAATGTGTTCCTTTGTGTCTTGTACTTCCCTACACGCAGGCTGATGAGAAGCGTGGAGCCTGAATTTGTATCGCTTTGTCATATGGAAGTGTGAAAGTCACTGTGCCTGTTTAACACGGCATTAACCGTTCCTGCTGTTTAACGTTGAATATATCGCAGACTGTTATCTTAATTCACAATCAGACCCTTGAAGACACACTGAATCTAGTGGACAGTGGTCATGCAATATAAGTGGCATGTTATTACTTCTGTGAAAACTTATTTCACCAATGATGTCAGTGATCTGGTAATGATCATGGTGCATACTTGTGTGTGTGTGTGTCCGAGTGCATGCAAGCACACTTGTGTGCACGGACTGCAGACGGTGAAACTGTATTAAGAAAATAACGCCATAATACATTCTTTCTCAATTCATTTAAAGTAGAGACAGCCTGCCCCCTTTTTTGTTTTCAAACAAACATATGAAGCAGATGGGATCTTCAAAATGATCACAGACAAAATAGGTTTTCAGATGTTATGAACTTTTATTGTAATTTGTTTTCTCACAATGAAATGCATAAACAACAGATCATCCTTATTGACAACAATTACGCATGTGGTTTGTCAAAGTGCATGAATGTAAAAAAAAGAAATTGCTGACAAAAGTGCTCATATGATACGTCACAGTGAGTTAACAGGACACGGATGAAAACAATGAAATGAATATATACATAAATGGATGGACTATATACATATAAAACAAAACACGGCATACAAAATGGCATCCATATCAAGCAGCTTTATCAGCCACTCGCTGACTGGGTCTTGTTCTAAAATGTTAAGCACACTTCACCCTTGTAACTTTCAATGCAAGCAGAAATTCAAATTACAAAAATGGGCTAAAATTAACCCAACAGATTTCACTAAAGACAAAAATCACATACATGTGCGTGCGCGCAGGCATGCACGCATGCATGCACGCACGCACGCACACACACACACACACAAACACACACACACACACACACACACATATTCAGAGATTCACTTGTCTGTTTCTGTACCCTTTGACTAAGCACTTCACTTCTTCAATCTGAGTGATGAACTGTATTCACAAGTACACGATGGAACAGTTTGTTTTCAACCATCGCTCTTGTTCTACCTTAGCTCTTTCACTCCCCAGCCGTCAACAGATCATTGTCTGTTGTTGCTTTGCCTTCCCCTGATGAATTGGCTTGGGGTCACCTACAATGTGCATACTGAAAAGGGGGAGCCTACTCACGTTTGACAGTAAGGAGAAACAGCTGGATTTATGTTAGAAAATGAAAGCTAACACATCCCTTATAATTTAAAAGGGAGACAAGAGAGAAGGAACTTTCGCAAAAGACATCATAGTGTGTGTGTGTGTGTGTGTCGTGTGTGTGTGTGTGTGTGTGTGTGTGTGTGTGTGTGTGTGTGTGTGTGTGTGTGTGTGTGTGTGCACGTGCGCAAGAGAGTTAGTGAATATAATTATGCGTATGTCATCTTGTGGGAGTGAGTGAGTGAGTGAGTGAATGTGTGTGTGTGTGTGTGTGTGTGTGTGTGTGTGTGTGTGGAGAGAGAGAGAGAGAGAGAGAGAGAGAGAGAGAGAGAGAGAGAGCGGGCACACACGCACGTATGTATTTGTATGTGCATATGCATGCATGCGCCCACTCGCTTTGTGTGTGTGCCCATATGTTTCTATGTCTCATACATGCACTTAAGCAAGCAAGCAAGCCGCACGCGCACACACACACACACACACAATACGTACCCACATACAAGGTGGAGAACAGAGAGAGACAGAGGCAACACACAAGCAACTAGGCACAAATCTTTTTTCTCTCTCTCTCTCTCTCTCCTTCTGCTCCTCTCTTTCACACACACACACACACACACACGAATCTGTCTTCCTAGACAATCAGTCTAAAAGTTTGCTGATTTTCCTGAAAATAAATGCTCTATCAATATAGAGACCTTTCATCTGCAAAAACTACTGACCTAGGCTGGGATCCACAATCTTATCCACAGATAACACTTTACATTTCTGAGTTGCCAAACATTGATTTTCTTTTGAAACTACATTATTATTCCTCCCTATCTCAGTTTGTCTTCCTCCATTTGAATTTTTTAAAAAGCTTTTTTTAATCTCTTGATTTTGAATGAATGTAGCAGGGGGCAACTCGCATTGCTGCCCATAAAATCGGATGATATATCTCAAGAAAATGTCCAATGACTCTCTTATGTCCAGTTGAAAGGCAGACTGCCACCAGAACACAGTTTGTTCATGACCTATTTCATATTCATGAAATCTGTTTATAAACACGGAAATGAATTTGTATAACGATGAAAAAGTGCACAACACTGCAAACTGAAGACTTACGTAACTATGAGCTGACTCCTTGTCTTGACATGTAGGCTCCCCCCTTAAAGGCAAAATACAGGTTATCAAATGCATTTCAGAGGCCAAGGATATCATGTGTGGCCATTTGATCACTTTGTCAGACATGCAGCCATTCCCATCTTCGAGCATGCTAGTACTTCTGAACCTCTTCCATCACCACACTGCTCCGTACAGGATGTGTCCTACTACACATGACTTGTATTTCGCAGAAAAAAAACCTTCACCAATAATTAATAACATGTTAAATCTATGCCAACGTTCCTTCTTTTGAAATAAAAGATATGTTTCGTTCTGGGCTAAATGAACGTCTTTAAGCCATGGAAAATCTGCAGCCACCAATGCAAAGGGCAGACCTTAGTCTACTCACACTTTTCACAACAATCCTCAATTCCTACATCCTATTTTTCACTTGAGAATAAAAACAAAACTAAAACCCCCAAGACAGAACAAATAGGAAGCTCAAAACTGAGATAGTTTTCATCCATCAAGACCACAACCATATGTCTCCAAATGATCAATCTTTCGATCTTTACAATTTTTGGGGTAGTTTGCATGCACATTTAAAGACAGTGATACTGAAAAGTGACAAAATTCAGAGAAATTCCTATTGTCTGGCGGGTTGTTCTAGAGACCATGCCTCCTTGCCTATCACAACCATACAAATTACAGTGTGTTTTGCCCGAAAATCTTCCCCACTGGGAATCGAAAGGAACAGGTCAGGTCAAAAGCACACACTTCAGAATTAGGTGGTGGTGGTGCTGGTAAAGGCTGCAGAAATAAAATGGTAATAACACAAAACTTGAACAGGGAGTTCCTGGGGTGTGAGACAAGCAACACTACAAGGAAGATGTCAGCTGAATGCCACAATCTAACAGATGATAGAAGTGGGGTTATGACTTGACACTTTCTGTTTGTGGGTTTATCATTAACAATAAAACTATCACCCACCCTATTCCACTAGTCTACCATCACCTTTATTTCACTTGTCGCAGATGACAGATTATCTGTGAAAATATGAGCGTTACAATATATATATATATGAGTGGTACGATATACACAGGACAACTGGTTAAGAAAATGACTGCCACTTCCAAAGCGCTTTAATTCAAAGTAAAAAAAAATTTTTTAATTGATTATATTTTTCAAAACTCCAGTCAACTGTGATTATGAGGGATAGTAATATAGGTGACTGTCCATTCAACTGACTGTGGGCAATTCACAAACATTGAAAAAGCCCTGTCGACTGTTCAGGTACTTGTTTCTTCAATCACTGCATATTTCAGTGGCAGTATGTAAGGCAACCAGCAAGTGGGGAATCTGCATCAAGATTACCGATAGATTCCAGCAAAAGCATCAGCAGCACAGAAACAGATACCTGCACAGCATGATACAGCCACTACGAGATCTTTAAACATAATCTGGTGTGAGGCAGACTTGCAATATTAACTGGTTGAATTTTTTTTAAGTACCACAGATTTGAAAATTAAAGTTTGGAGTTCTAACAAGTGAAGCTGGCAGCTGAGAGAACGTTACATTTCAAACAAAAAAAAAAAGGTTGATAATTAAAAGTTTGAGCACAGCTGATTCATATAGGAAGCGGCATTTCTCATGACACATGAATACAATGAGCAATAGGTTCACAACTAAACGTTAACCCAAATATTAATATATGCAAATCATTCTGCAGAAAATGTGGCCCACAAGATGACAAGTAAAGATGTTTATGACTAAAATTTGTGAAAATTCTTAAAAATTAGTAACTTCTCTCCACAGAAAACAAAGCAGTAATTCAGAACGAATTTTATGGGGTTTTGTCATATTTCAAGTGACAGATTTAATCAGATGACTCAAATTATCTATTTTTGTATTAGTAATGTTTTTCTAATCACAAGGCCATTTCTATAGCCATTTAAATACCTACTGCAGAGTTGTGCAAATTGGCCATTGTGGAGACATATGATAGTGGCTCAAACACACCACTCATTAAATAACAAATATCTCTGAACATCCAATCAACAAGTTGTAGATCATGTTTCTTTCTAGTAGCATAGCAGATTTTTTTTTTTCAAGCAGTACTCCTGCACAAACACACACACACACACACACACACACACACACACACACACGCACACACACACGCACACACACACACACACACACACACACACACACATCTACACACAAACTAACTAATTAAATTAGCCAGAAAGCACTGGCATCCCTGATTAACTGAAGACGCACTGGAGCTTAAAATGAGAGGCTCACAAAAAAAATTCAATGTGTCAGAGAGTACAGAAACAGACATGTATTTGGAAAGAAACCTCTCTCATTCACTAACATCCTGTAGAAGGCCATGTGGCCACAGATTGTGGAGGAAAACAGAACACATAAAATCTGCTTGAATTATGTCTTTTTAAAATGTGTTCATTCATCACAAATACTAGTTCTTTTCCACCTCACAGACTCCATTTTTAGCAATATCTATAACGAGAGTTTCAAACAAATCCAACTTTATGGATGGTGCTTTGGTCAGCTGGTGAACTATTCAACATTAAACTCAAACATCTAACACAGTTCAATTTGAATTTCAGTGTCCACTGGCAAGGAATGAAGAAGTTTCACAGCATCTGGCAGAGAAAGGATCAATCCTAAGCAACTGCGAAATCTTTGCAAAGCAGACTGGCTTGGCAGACACAAACAAAACCATTTCAGTGGCTATTCAATGCAGGGTGACTAATGAAGACTGATCAAGAAAAAAAAAAATGATGTACAAAGAAAACATAAACAGCATACATGATCAAAGCTGCCTGCTATACAATAGAGTAATTATTTCCAAAAAAGCAATACTCAACACAATTCCAAAACAACAAACATGAATGAAAAACATGATTCCAGGCACATTTACATAACAATGAGAGAATATTGCACACCTTCCTTTAGTTGTTCCATCACAAAATTGTCTTCTGTATCATGTATTGTTAGAAACAATGTGGTGAAAGTGAACAAAGTTAAGAATACATGAAAACAAAACAAGGACCTTGGGAAATTTACCAACGTCTGAAGATTTATAGATCATCTCCCATTTTACAGAAAATACATACAGCTTACAGACAGACCACCAATGAACATTGTTCAAGTCCCTTCCACGCATCCCATGCCAGCATGAGTTGCAGTTCAGAAGGACAAAACGAAACAAACCAATCATACATGTGACAAGACTATTCTTGTACAGTCAGATTATAATGTCCACTATTTTGGATTGTTTGACTCCTGCATTAGCAAGCTTCAGGACAGAGAAGGTTGAGACAGGAATACAGAGACATCCAGACAAAGGAGACACAGTGGACAATAGAAAGATAGACAGATAGGTGTTAGGTGTAGAGGTGTGTGTGTGTGTGTGTGTGTGTGTGTGTGTGTGTGTGTGTGTGTGTGTGTGTGTGTGTGTATGTGTGTGCATGTGTGCATGCGTGTGTCTGTATGTATGTCTGTGCATCTCTGCATGTGTGTGAGAGTGAGTGAGTGAGTGAGAGAGAGAGAGAGAGAGAGAGAGGTGTGTGTGTGTGTGTGTATGTGTGTGTGTGTGTGTGTGTGTGTGTGTGTGTGTGTGTGTGTGTGTGTGTGTGTGTGTGCGCATCTCTTTGCGCTTGCGTGTGTGCGAGCATGTGCATATGTGCGGTGCGCATGTGTTAATATCTGTGTCTGTGCACGTGTGCATGCTCAGTGTGCGAATGTGTGTGCATGTGTGTGCGCATGTATGTACTTAAGTGCATACATGTGTAGTGCATGCATCTTGCAAATTTATGTGTGTGCACGTGTGCATGCATATTTTTAAACAGGTGTGAGCATGCAGGCACATGCTACATGGAGACACAAGTGCATGTGGGCCTCTTACATGTGTGTAACTGTGTGCATGTATGTATAAGCATCAGTACTGTGTGTGTGTGTGTGTGTGTGTGTGTGTGTGTGTGTGTGTGTGTGTGTGTGTGTGTGTGTGTGTGTCTGTCTGTGCGCACGCCTTTGTCTGTATGTCTGTGTGTGTGTCTGTGTGTATGTCTGTGCATCTCTACACGTATG
This sequence comes from Conus canariensis, assembly GCA_033310375.1. Taxonomy (NCBI): domain Eukaryota; kingdom Metazoa; phylum Mollusca; class Gastropoda; order Neogastropoda; family Conidae; genus Conus; species Conus canariensis. The sequence continues at coordinate 54,324,864 of CM065717.1, forward strand.
TGTGTGTGTGTGTGTGTGTGTGTGTGTGTGTGTGTGTGTGTGTGTGTGTGTGTGTGCATGCGCAAGTTCAAAAAGGAAAGTGGGTGATGGTGGGTGGGTGTAACACTGTCTATCACCAGGTTAACAGGGCAAATAAGATATCCTTCAGGGCAAATAAGACATCCTAAGTACTTGACTCAGAGCTGAAATGTGGGAACAAATGTAGGTGAGAAGCATATACGCTATGTTTTATTTGTATATTTGCTTGCTTGTATGTTGCTACCTTCCTTGTATTTTTTCCTTCCCACTTCCATGACAACGAATATCAACAGCACACACACATAAAAACCCTGTTACTCCCACCATCCCTTTCGCTCTCATACTTTTCATGCTCCAAGTGATGAACTCACAGACAGAACAGAAGCGTCAAAGTGTCATAACAAACCCTTCAACACAGTGTAAGAGACAGAACAGATGGATATTACTTCCATGAAGTTTTCACACATCTCTAGTTTCAATAACTGAATATTGGCCATCATTCCTAGTATACCACAAACAAACAAACAAACAAACAAAAAGAGAGAAAAAATCCAAAGTACGCAGCCCCATTTTCTCCAAGAACACCCACTGGTGAGAGATAACATACATACAATGCTTGTGCACACGCTTTTACATACAAAATAATGTCCCCCACAAGCGCACATACACACATATCACTCACTCACACACACACACACACACACACACACACACACACACTTGCACAAACACAAATTATATATGTACACATAACTTATGCATCAGAATCCTCCTTCTCAGATCGATTCAGAAAGTGTGGGGTAATGGTTGAAAAGTGTAGGGAAAATATCAATTCTTCACTTCGGATAAGGACAAAGAGAAAATCAAGAGACGAAGAAGAAGAGAGAGAGAAGGCTTAGGAGCTGGGGGTGTGGAGGGAGAGAAGCGTCTTACGGAAGGAGCAGAGTTAGGGAGGGAGCAATTGACACAAACAGAACAGAAAGTGACAGAGATTCAGTGTGAAAGAGAGAAAGACTGTGACACTGTGTGTGTGTGTGTGTGTGTGTGTGTGTATAAGACAGAGAGAGACGGGGGGGGGGGGGGAACAGGCCCATGATGGAGACACAAAAAACAGTTGAGATGAAATTTAACTAAGTTATATACCCACACCCTTCCCCATTCCTTTGGCCTGACAATGGCTATATAGCATACCATTTAAAAAGAAACGTACAGTCACTGAAAATGAGTTTGATACGTAAAGCTGAACCAGTCATGTCAACTGTCTTCACAGACTTCCAACATCCACTGAAAAAGTTACAAGGTGTACATGTCACATCATATTGTCATACAAACAATATCCTGTCAGAATGCTGCATAGTATAGAGGTTGGTAGCAACAAATTGCGAGAAAGAAAAAAAAAAGGTGCAGCACACAAACATGTATACACATTATCTCGGCACAGTCACAAGTTGTAAAATGGTTTGAAATACCTCAAAGAGCCATTAGAATATGACATGAAGAGAAACAGGAAAGCATTTAGCTGAAGTCCACCTTTTTTTCACATGCTAAATGAGAAAATATACAGTCAATATTGTGTATTGCCAATGCAGTCGCAACTGCCATTAGAAGTATTTATCATAAAGCGCTGAAGCATGAATATAAATGAATGTGGCTTGGTACAATTGATTTGCATTTGAAATACAGACAGCTTTAGATTGATAATAAACCAGCTAGATACACAAATGGTAAACATGGTAAACATTATCAAGAAAAGATTAATCTGAATCTGGATTTGATTTATGCATTCCTTCTACACTGGAAAAGAAAAGTGTAAAATATTATCAAATATCTCACTCACACACACACACACACACACACACACACACACACAACACACACACACACACAGGTTAACAAACATACACACACGGGCATACCACATGCGCACACATACAAACCCACAAGCACATACACCTATAAAATGAACCCCACAATTATGCTCTGTGGATCACAGACCTGTTTACTGTAAAACAGCTACAGATGTACTTTACTTTTCAACTAAAATGGGTGTATATTTTCTGCCAATGTGTGTATGCCTCTTCCACATTTTTGTAAAAGCAAAAGGGAGTATGAAGGGGTGGGAGGGGATTCGTTTTCACCAATCATCCCTAAGCAGAAAGTAGTACTGGCATACCTGCTGATCTTCCAGTAACTACTGAACAAACAATTTCTCCTAATGAAATTACTTTAAAACCTCACTCATCTGTATACTCGGGCACAAATTAATGCCCTCTCACCAGTTGTTTTTGTTTTATTTTCTTTTTTCAATTGAGAGAACGATATTGAACAATATTGACTGGATGACACGGGAAACGACTGAATGAAGCGCCAGCTGGCAGCTCTTCAGTCAGCACTACCCAGGTAGGCAGCCCACTGTGTAAACAAGTGTGGATTGTAAAGCACTTAGAACTTGGTCTCTAGCTGAGGATAGGCGCTATGTAAGTATTCATAATAATAACAGTAATAATAATTTTCAGGGCCTGTAGTCCATGCTATTGTTCAAACGTATCAGCAGGCTGTCCAAGATTCAGACACAGCCAGACCTGATTTCCAGTGTGAGAGCTAGCAAGAGTTGTCACTCTTTGGTCAAAGCACACCGAGAGAACACCATGGTTACACAGTTCAAGTGCAATAACTGCTCAAAAACTTATATCTCCAGCTTTTTGTTTTGACAATTTTTTTTCCAAATTTGCTACATTTATCGTATTTGCACCAAACACGTAAACAATAATAAACAATTGTATGACAAACAGGTCTTGAATCCACACCAGATTAAACCCTTTTCATATATGTTTGCCACCTTGGATGTACACACATCAGAGCTTGCATGGCATACTGTGCAAATGTGCTCACACATGCGTGCGCACACATGCACACCTGCCCACACGCACGCACACACTGAGAAAGAGACAGAGAGAGAGAATAAGAGGGCAAATAAGGAATGCAAACATCCAAGCACATTCTCTCTCTCTCTTCCTCACAAACACACTCACGCATGCATGCGCGCAGGTGCGCGCACGCGCACGCGCGCACGCACACACACACACACACACACACACACACACACACACACACACACACACACACAGGGCAATCACAAGTTTATCAGGAAAAAAAAGGCGGGGGTGGGGAAGAACCCTGGGTCAAGAGAAGGTAATCAGTGTTTTGGTTAGAAAAGTGAAACCTGCACTGGTTAGAAAATGACTCCATCTACTATAAACCCAAAACCAACAACAAGAAGCTTCCGAGGAAAACACTACATCCCAGAAACACTGACACCCATTCAAACACGCACACTCTCTCCGTCACGCCCAAAAACAAAAACTACACTGCCTACCCCGACACCACAAGTGGAGCTGCTCACAGCAAGTCAGAAGAGTCCAATACATTTTGAGCGGTAGTAGCGCTAACACGTTTGTTATCAAGTAGGCGGGGGTGGGGGGGAGGAGGGGGTGTTACAAGAAAATGAGGTTGTCGAGCCCCTTCTGCCAGAGAGCGGACTGAACACGCCTACCTCTCTGGCGGCCAGTGCCGGGCGAAAGCTGAGCGCTGGCAGTTGCATCTGACTGCAAGACGTCCGACAAGCTGTTGTTGCTAGGCTCCGAGGGCAAGAACACGTCAGAAACTGAAACAGTACACAGCAGTTTTTATGACACTGTTGTCATCATAAATCTCTAGATGGGAAAAAAAACCTCTTTTCCTTTATGCAGAATAATAGATTGTCATCAACATCATCCCTCTCCCTCCCTCCTTCATCTACTCATTATAAAAATGTAATTGCTTTCTGTACAATATAGCAGGCTGTTTGGAAATTATTCTTTTTCAATATTCCGTCTTCTTCTTCTTCTCTCTCTCTTTTTTTTTTTTTTTTTTTTTTTTGGGGGGGGGGGGGTGCAGGGTGTTCAATGTCATCAAAATGTACCCCCCCCCCCCCATCTCAGTTCTGCAGTTTCTTTCTATCAAGCAAATAGTAGTTTTCAGATACCATGTTACAAGATTAATTTATGTTTACGTACTGGTAAATAAACACCAAAGTAACTATGTTAACACCCTCCTCCCCCACCTATCTCCCATTCTAAAACCACACTACTTGTCAGTTGGTTAGCACCACTGGTGGTTCCTTGCTGGATACTATGGGCAAGAGATCACTGAGCAACTCACACTGTTGTTTAAACTGTCTCCCCTTCAACCGACGTTCACAAGTAACCCTAACCTCACACCCACCTAGGCCCAATACAAACTACCTTTCTATGCAAAATTCGTATGTAACCACATACACTCAAATGGGAAACTAGGTGCTCATTTTGTATATAGTTCTTTTCTTTCTTTTTTTCTTTTAGTGATAGAAAAAGACGCAAGTACAATGCTAACAAGCCTTCCTTTTTTTTTATTTTTTAAAAAGACTCAAAGGAGACAAAATACAACATCGTTCAGTCCAGCTGACATGAATCCTAGTGAAACTGAGGGTTCAGGGCCCAGTTCAATATGGCTGTTGTAACCCTTAATGCTAGGAGACAGTGCTAGAACCTAGTGAAACTGAGGGTTCAGGGCCCAGTTCAATATGGCTGTTGTAACCCTTAATGCTAGGAGACAGTGCTAGAACCTAGTGAAACTGAGGGTTCAGGGCCCAGTTCAATATGGCTGTTGTAACCCTTAATGCTACGAGACAGTGCTAGAACCTGTGAAAACTGTACTTCACACATCTAATGAAACAGTAAATCTGTGACATCACATTGAAATGCAAGTTATCTCACACACACACACACACACACACACACACACACACACACACACACACATCAAATTCTTTTCCATCAAAACCTGAGAATCAACTGGCTCTCTCTGTAAAAATTCAGTTTCGCTCTCTCTCTCTCTCTCTCTCTCTCTCTCTCTCTCTCTCATATGCACACCATGCACACTCACTACACACACACACACACACACACACACACACACACACACTCACTGGATATATTCCTATCATCACAAGCATCATTTTCACAAGTGTAGCGGCTCTTTCTTCAAGCATTTTCTTTGAATACAATGAGGATCACAAGGACTGTAGCGCATCAAGTATTATTAGCTGAACCACAACTTTTGAACAGTTGTCAGTTCCTGGCCCCTAACATTCAACACTCTTTAACAAAACAAAAAAAAAATCATGCTGTCAAAACTATAACCATTTTCTAGAGGGTACAATGAACTGGGCCCTGGTTTCAGCAATCAGACCAACACTCTTCCATTCCTTTCAGACTTTCTTTCAAATTCTTTTTTTTTCTCAGCTCGAATAAACTGTCCTATATGTCACATATTTAAGCAAGTTTTAACTGTCTCAAGAAACAGAAACCATCCACGTATAATTTAGAGAAGAAAAAAAAAAAGCTGGAAATAAAAAGAAATACAGAAAACATTACAGAAATGACAACTTTTTTTGAAAGAAAAGAATTACACCTGAAGGTGAACAATTCACTTAAGAGGATGAAAAAAAAGGTATGACATGATTTGAACGACTTCATTAAAAAAGAACAAGCCAGATCATACAGAGAGAGAGAGAGTGGCGGATTTCACAGAAAAAGGCAAAATATGACAAAGAGAGAGAAAACTGATTTGGCTCATTGGGTTCATTTACCAGCTGTCAGGTAAGTCCAACAGAAAAGCCTGCAAAATTCAGGACAACTCTTTCTGCGATTCTTTTCTGCCCCACACCAACCCTGTACTCCATTATCCATGCTAACCCAAGTCTTTATCACCACGGTTCCTGTGCGTGTTTATGTTTCTTTTCCATGACTTGCCACACCACAAAGACTTAAATCACGATGAGCACAGGTCAGAAGTTGTGAAAAAGGGAATTAGCTGATATGGGATAGTGAGGCAAAAAATGTGACAGTGGCATAGACAGAGGTAAAAAAAAAAAAAAGTGACAGTGGCATAGAGAGAGGTAAAAAAAAAAAAAAATGTGACAGTGGCATAGAGAGAAGTAAAAAAAAATGTGACAGTGGCACAGAGAGAAGTAAAAAATTCAATGTAAGATCACGGAAAGGAAAGGAAAAACCATGGCCCATATCAACCTCAACCGCATCACACACCACCTGCTAAACGATGTGGTACCTGACAGCCAGTGTGGCTTAAAAAGCAACAGCGGAACTATATTTGCAATCCATCAAACCCAGAAGAAAAAAAAATATGAACAGAAGTCCTCCTTGTGGATCTGACCAAGGCTTTTGACACCATTAGTTATGAGGCCTAAAGGCTGCCCTGAACAAGCTTGGCTGACCGGCACAATCACCAATATCATCAAGTCAGTCCATGACAGCATGATGGTCAGGGCTGTGAACAATGGTTCTGTGTCTGACATTGTTTCCAGTCTCCAAAGGTGTAAAACAAGGATGTGTCCTTGCATCCACACTCTTTAGCCTCATGTTCGCTATCATGCTGTTTGCTGCTGTCTCCCTGACTGATGCAGAGATCACCGTCTGCTACAAACATGGTGGTAGTTTCTTTGATTCAAAGTGTCTGAAAGCAAAGAACCCAAATCCTTAGGGCCCTGGTGACCGTTTTTCTCTTTGCGGACGAACATGCCCTTACACTATTAAATGAGGCAGACCTTCAGGAACTTGCCGACTGCCTGTCATCAGCAGCCAATACCTCTGAACTGATCATCAGCCTGTGGAAGACATGAGCAATGCTGCAACCTGCACAGGCTTTGCTCCTCCAGAAAGAACAAAGCTGAGCAGCAAGAAGAGTTTCACCTACTTGGAAAGTACCTTAACCTCAACCTGCAGCATTACAAAGGAATTATGAATTCTACTGAATTGACTTGCAAGGGCAGGTACTTCTTTTAGCAGTCTAAGGAAACTAGTGTGAGGTGAACATGGCATAAACCTGTCTACCAAGCCGGCTGTCTGCAAAGCAGTCATTATTACATCCCTACTCTATGACTGTGAAACACGCACACTGTGCAGGAACAGTAGAAAACTCTCGGTCAGCTCTGTTGCTTGCCCATGATCACGGGTATCTCTCGGGAGGGGTTCTCTAATGCAGAAGTGCTTCGCAAAGTAAACTTGCCTGGTATTGTGCCATTCATCATGAAGACAAAGTTCTGATGGATTGGACATGTGGTCTGTATGAAAAATATACGACTTCTGAAGCTAGTCTTCTTCTCAGAGCTGGTTTTTATTAAATGAAACACTGGCTGGCCACTAAACACTTCAGAGACAGTGTGAAAGCATACCTTGGAGCCTGTGTTATTCCTGTTCACAAGGAAGTAAAGATGTTTAAAAAGAAATGTTTGCAAGTCCTAGACCAAAAGTGTCAAACTTGTAAGGAGAGGAAATTGACCTAGCTTCTGTTGTTGTAGTCCAGTGTGGCCATTTCTGTGCATCACACTTTGGTGTGAATGCTAACCTACAGTGTCACTGACATCATCGTTACTCATGATGGACCTCCGATGTGATCAATATAAAAGGAATGAAATATCATGTGTGGTGACGGTCAGCTTCAAATAAAACAAAACATCATATGTGTGACAACAAACTCAGTCGATGATGAAAATTTGGAATAAGTCTATATCAAAGTTACATTTCCTTTCTACTCGGTCTACATCAATCTACAGCATCTATTGTGAGCAGGTGATCATCAAGCCTTCCCCCTCCCCATAAAAAATTCTCAGCACAGTCCTGTCCTTTGGCATGCCCTGTCTGTTGCCGTTTGACTGCATTACATTTTTTATCATGCAAGCAAAATGTGCATGCTGCATATCCTTCCCATTTGTTCCCAATCTGCCCCCCACCTCCAACCCCACCCCAGCCCCTGCTTTGCCCTTCCTTTCCTTAATTCCTGTAGCATGTCTTCTCTGATATGCTGACTAAAAATGCAATGAACACCAGCCGCCATGGCGAAGTGGTTAGCGTCACGGACTCCCGGCTGGCAGCAGGTCGTGGTTTCGAATCCCATCAGAAGTCATGTGGGTTTTTCTGCTCCGACCGGCTCCTACCCAGAGTTGAGTTTGCTGCGGACTCAGTTGGGAAGACTGGGACCACACAGTCGAGTTTCATCCACTTAATGGATGCGTTTCTGAGAGTGTTGCTCAAATTTCCTGACCAACACTGCAGGTGCCTGTATCTCTCGGGCCTGGTTGACGCCGGGATATATTATGAAAGGAAGCGCAGAGTACAGCCCTGTCATGTAGTCTCAGACCGATATGGAAATCCGTAACATCATCTTAATCATCCTCATTCTCATCGATCAGCATTAAAAAAAATGTCTCAAATTCTGTGGCCCTTCATGCCCTGCTCTCATGGTGACCTCAATTTCGATGTCCTCTCCACGTCTGTGGCCTTGGTTTGGTTCCGTCAGGGTCACCGGTATCGGCAAGTTCATGGGGGCTGTCGTTGGACGGACGTGGTGGCGCCCTACGGAGGGAGAGCTCACTCACGCCGGCTCCGTGACTAAGCAATTATTGTCGTCAGTAAGGGGCTTAGTAGGTGGTGTCCTGCGTATGTTAGATCAGAACTGGCGCCACTGAACACCACCGAAGTGACTCAGCAGCAGTGCAGTGTCTTCTCCGGCGGGTTGCCTCTTGACGACTTGACATTGACTGCTCCCTGTGGATTGCCGGTGCCGGGGTTGCGGCGGGGCCGACCGGGCTGTGGCTGTAGACGGGGTGTCGGAATGAGCGGCGTGGGTGCACTGCCTCTGAGGTGGCGTAGAGGTTGGGACAGCAAAAAAAAAAAAAAAAAAATGCAATGAACTGCCCATCTTACAAGATGTGGTGACCGAAATCTTCATTTTGAAAAGTTCTTCGTCCACGTGTGACCCAACTGATTGCACTGGATCCCACATGGGGAGTTTGTGTTATACTCCCTGTTTGGCTAGTATACTTACCATGTCAGACCATAGCATTCAACGGCAGTTAGCCAGCTCTGTCAGGCCGAATTTTTTCCGTGGCCAATGCAGTCATAAGACAGTCACGTGATGTCACCCCACTTCCGGCCCCGGAAGAAGCCAGTGTCAACTTCCTATAAGTCATTCAGCGAGGCCTGGTGTATGGTGACCCCGAGAACCTTGGCGCCAGAGGGGAAGGTAGGGAGGGAATTAGAGTCTGACATGGTAAGTATACTAGCCAAACAGGGAGTATAACACAAACTCCCCATTTTGGCGTCATATACTTTACCATGTCAGACCATAGCAGAATTTAAAGGAATCGGAGGAGGGCGAGCGCCCTAGTGGTTCTTGGGGTTGACCGATATGGCTGCATTGGCCGCCACAAAGGAAATCCCCTTAGACCCATCAGCTCTGGTCATGCGGATATCCCTCAGGTAAAAATTAATGAAGGGATTTTCCGAACGCCAGTAGGCTGCCTCCAGCAGGTGGCGCACGGGGACAGAGTACTGGAACGCTGTGGAAGTGGCCAGTGCTCTGACCTCGTGGGCCCTGGGTGATAGGACAGGGAGATCCTTGTACGCCTGAGCGTAGGTAGATCTCGCCGTCTTGGAGAGCCACCTGGAGATAGTTCCCGCCGAGATATCTCTAGTATTGTTGGGGTTGAGGGAGATAAGGAGTCGTCTCTGGGAGGAGCGCCTGGGGCGTGTGCGTTCCCAGTAGTACCTGAGACACCTGGAGGGGCAAAGGTCCATGTCTCCATCTTTTTCTCCCTTTCCCAAGATGTCAGAACTCCGGAAGGAACTTGAGAGAGACTGAGCCGTCCCTGTGGAAGGCGATATCTGTGGGGTCACCGCTGAGGGCGTGAATCTCACTTCGTCTTCTGGCCGAGGCCAGGGCGAGGAGAAAGGTGGTCTTAAAGGAGAGGAGGTCAAAAGGAATAGAAGCAATGGGTTCAAAAGGGGTTTTTCTGAGGGCATCGAGGACCGTAAAAAGGTCCCAGAGGGGAATGCGCCTAGGGGACTGAGCTTCCCGTAGAGCAACTCCTCTAGACACCTCTCTGAGGAGAAAGTCATTGTCAAAAGAAGGGCCCCCCAGTTGACGAATGGTAGTGCAGATAGCTGATCTGTAGCCCCGAATGGAGCCAGCCGACAGCTTAAGGGAAGAGGATAGGTGGGAGAGGAAATTTCCTATTTGGATGTTGGAGGGGCAGTAATGGGGAACAGAGTTATCTGAGCACCAGGTTATCCATCTCTCCCAACGGTAGTTGTAGAGGGATTCGGTGCTGGCTCTGCGAGATGCCGAGGCGAAGTCCCGTAATCCCTGAGAGGCCCCTGCCCCGGCTAGTGTGTCTAGGACGGACTGGGGTCTCTCCGAGTGGGGGGTAGATGCAGATGTTCGCAGTTGGGCTGGCATAGAAGCCACGCGTGTAGGCGAAGCATCTTGGGATTGGAGTGAGGAAGACCTGACCGGGGTTGTCTCAGCATGTCCCAGCGAGGGCTGAGCCGGAGGGGGGGAACGTGGGTGAGGGACTTGGGGTCCGGGAACCAAGACTGGGTCGGCCACCATGGCGTTACGAGGATCAGCCTGGGTCTTTCCAGCCTTGCCTTCCTGATCACCTTGTGTAGGATGGGGAAGGGGGGAAAGGCATACGCCAGTAGGCCCGTCCCGGGGAGGGATAGTGCGTCGACTGCATCCGCCTGGGGATCTGGAACGGGAGAGACGTACAGGGGCAGGTGATGGTTGAAGCTGGTGGCAAACAGGTCGATCATGGGCACAAACCAATGGTTGCGCGACACCAGCGAAGGAGGGCCTCTGTTCTGAGGGAGAGGCCTATGGAGCGGGCCTCTCCCCCTTTGTTGACATAGCAAGCTACCGACGTATTGTCCGTGAGGAGGAGAACAAGTCGGTGCGCGACCTTGTGCTGGAGTTGGAGAAGGGCTAGCCTGACCGCTTCCAGCTCCCACTCCCCGAGGCGTGACTGTCCTCCACGTGGGCCCCCCAGCCCAAGTTGGAGGCGTCTGTATAAAGTTCCAGTGGTTGGGTTGGGTTGGGAGGGAGATGGGGACCCCGGTGGAGAGAGTGGCTGGAGTGAGCCGCTCCTCCGTCGCCGAAATGAACCAGTGTCCGAGGGGAATGACCTGGTCCCAGCGGTCGGAGGTCTGTGACAAACGTCGGCGGAACTCCCTCTGAAGTTGGCGTTTGGGGACCCGCCGCAGGGGAATGAGGGGAGACAGGGACTCCATCATTCCTAGGAGGGAGGACAGGGTTCTGGCCGAGGTGTGGGGTGCCTGTGACAGGCAGGAGATGAGGTCCACTATGCGTGCAGGCCTCTCCGGGGTCTGCCCGACGAACCGTAGGAATCGTCTGTGGGCCGGGTGAATCAGGATCTGAAAAATAGGCGTCCTTCAGGTCTACGGATGTGGCCCAGTCGCGATGATGGATGGAGTCTCGGATCTGGGTGGGGGTCTCCATCTTGAACTTGGTGGGCCTGAGGAACTTGTTGAGGGGCGAAAGATCTAGAATGGGCCTCCATCCTCCCGAGGCTTTTGGGATCACAAAGAGTAGAAGCCGGGGTTTGGGTGGGAAATCTCCGAGATGGCCCCTCTTTTGAGGAGGTCTTGGACTTCCGTGCGAAGAGCTTCTGCTTTGGCGGGGGAGGGTTCGTTGGGGGAGGGAGGGGGAGATAGCATGAGGGGGGGGACGCTCGTGGGCCCAAGGAAGGCGAAACCCTTCCTGTAGCACCGCCACTATCCAGGGGTGAGGCGTATGCGTCTCCACTGGTGGGCATGCCGGGAGAGGCTGCCCGCCAGGGGGGGCGAGGGTCTGGGCTGGTGGGTGGGGGATAGGGCGAGGGGGGGTGCTACCTGATCTAAGTCCCCCTCGGGCTGTCTCCCTAGTCAGCTCCGGGAGCGTGACTGTTGGCCTAACCGAAAATTTTGCTGATGGGGTTTTGGCTTAGGCCTTGGGAGAAGATTAGGTCGCTTGGCGGGCCGTGCGGTGCGGGAAGGCGATTGTCTGGGATAGGGTCTGTGCCTGGGGAAGGAACGAAGTGGGGGTCTAGCAGGGCGTGGCGGTGGCCTGGGCGCAAAGGACACAGCCTGCTTGCGTTCCTCAACTGCTTGTGCTATGACGTCAGCCGAGTAGTCGCCAAAGAGCGACTGGACCTGGCCCGGGATGCATCGCAGGGCTGCCTTAAGCGTCGGGGAGAGAGAGGTCCGCGCCAGCACGGCCTCTCTCGCGACCAACAAGCAGTTGAAGTGGCTTCTGGCTGCGCTGTCCGCCGCAGCCGAAAGGTGATGCGAAATCCTGTTAACTAGGTGTCGCATGAAAGGATCGCTGAACAAGCGAGGGTCAGGCTCTTGGTGCGCCTCAGAGCCCGGGTCCCCCGGTACTGGGATGGCACCATCGTCCTCCGGCCATAGAGCCTCCGCTCGCTGAAGGGGCATGTCCAAGTAGGTGTGTCCCGCCGTGGTGTGGAGGATGCCCATCCTGGCTACTCGGACCCATTCCTTTAGGTTCTTAAAGGAGAAGGCGCCGGAAGTAGGGGGGGGCAGGTGGGGGATCAACCGACGGTCCGACTGGGAAATGCCCATCTCCCCGGTCACGGGATTGTCCGTAAACAAGGAGGCGACTGAGGGGTTCTTGGGTAGATTGGTCTAGATCTCTGGGCCGGGGGAGAGGGAGAGAAATTCGTCAGCGGGTGCGGCCTCCCTCCTAACGAGGTCTGGTCGCCACCGTTCTATCGTGCGGACATCGTACAATGAGGTGGGGGCTAGCTCCTCGTCATCGTCCGCCTCAGGGAGGTACTGGTCCTGAGAGGGTTCATAGCACCCGTCTTCAGGAGGTAAGTCGAGGGGTGCCTGTAGTGTGTCCCCGGTGGCCCTATAATCGGCGGCCGGGACATCGTCCTGCCGATAGGACAGCGCCCGAGGAGGGAGACCAAGGTCGACCCAGGTAAGTGAGGCCGGGTGCCACATTCGACCATGTAGCTGGTCGTGCTGGGTGTTGGCGTTAAGCCACTGGTCTCTCTCGGGGGCATAGAGCCACCGGTCCCCGGGGAGGTAAACGGGCTGTGGCGGCCCTGGGGAAAAACCATGGTAGGTAGGCCGCACTCAAGGTCTGACCAGCGCGTTGGGCGAATGCGTAGGTCAGACATCCGCCGAGTCGTAGCCACGAGACCCTCTTCTTCTTGTAGGCAGAAAGTCCCCGGGGACCCGGGTAACCTGAATCACTGTTGGGGGGGGCTTGAGAGGCCGTGGCCTGTCGTCCCCGTCCAGGTCCGTGCACTGCACCATACACGTCCTTGGAATGGGCCTGGGAGGGCCATAATGGTATGGAGGAGGATGCGGAAGTCGAGCCCCCAACCCGCGAAAGTGCGGATTGGTCAGGATGCGGTCCCGTGTTCCTCCCCCTGGAGGAATATGTCAGGTTACCCTTGGTCCCGCTGGTAGATCCTCCCCCCGGAGGAGCGGGACCGCGGACGTTGCCCAAATGGGGATCCGAAAGGTCGGTTCCCCAACGTCCAATACCCCTAGGGAAGAAGGTGACGTTCGATCGGGGTAGGTCGACCGTCCTTGTGCATGGGCACGGCCGGGCCCATGGCGCGGCGTGCCCGCACGCCCAGGATTATGGACACCACCGAGGTCGTGCGTCGGGGTGACCATAAGGCTGCTTCCGGAGTCGAAGCGCTCCTCGAGCTCAGGTGTTGGCTGCACCTGTGCCCGGTGGGGCCGAGCGCTATGAGTGCACGTATCAATTTGGGGGGAAAAAGAGATACGTGACTCATCAAGGCGAGTGACGGATGGTGATTCCATCCCAGATCCGTCACCCGTGCTGGTCCGCGGCTCGGCAAGGTGCCCCGGGGGCCGAGATTCGCGTGACTCAGCATGATAGTTAGAAGTCTCCGAGCGAGTCCGTAGGCTAGAGGGCAAGCTGGCCGATGGAGAAGGGGTGGGGGAGGGCGAATTCCGTTGGCTAGTCTTTGCTCGGCCGGGCCCCTTGAGGGGAGCCTTGCCATTAGACTTTCTGGGCAGCACCTTGAGGGGAGCTTTGCCCTTAGACTAGCAGGCAGATCAAATGAAAGGCATTTTGAAATGGTGGCCGCTTGCCCATCAGCCTTGGGACGCCGCGGTCGTGCGTCCGTCGGTTTGGTAGACGAGGAAGATCACGCGTCCCTTCCGCGGAGAAGTCGTCTCTGTCTACCCGAACCGTACGTTCATCAGTGCGAACGGATTGCTCCGAGATGGAATCGACCCGCGGGTTCTCCGGGAAATTGAGCGAACTCCGAGCAGTGGAGTGGCTCGACCCGGCGGTGTCCTTCACCATGTTGGGCACAGGTGGATAGAGCAAACCCGGAACACACGACCGCAAAGAGGAGACAAGGTGGCCGATCGAGAAAATCAATTAATCTCGATCGTCCGTGTGGTGTCGTGCAAAGTGCTCGAGAGATCGACTGAAAACTCGAACTACCCGTACACGCCACCGGTCGTGTGACTGGTATGGCTATTAATAGCAATCTCTACACGTGGAGTATCACTGTGTATAGGTGTGATAGTTCTTGGGCACTAAATCTTAATAAGCAGATCAGTGTCACACACCCTTACTCGAACACGTTCTACCTGTGAAGGGTAAAGAGTACAGGTGTGATAGTTATTGAGCCCTAAACCTTAATAAGCGGAACCAGCACAAAATGCGTGCTGAACCCAAGGCTCGGCAATATGGTGGGGGAACACGACCGGCGAGCGGTGCCGACGATCGCGAGTAACAAAGTCGCGAGAGTGCCGGTAAAAGAGACAAATCTTTAATAAATACGCTCCCGAGAGTGCCGGTAAAAGAGACAAATCTTTTAATAAATACGCTCCCACCAAGAGCCTCACACGGCAAAAATACTCAGGGTCTAGTGCAAGCCGGAACCAGCACAAAATGCGTGCTGAACCCGAGGCTCGGCAATATGGTGGGGGAACACGACCGGCGAGCGGTGCCGACGATCGCGAGTAACAAAGTCGCGGGAGTGCCGGTAAAAGAGACAAATCTTTTAATAAATACGCTCCCGAGAGTGCCGGTAAAAGAGACAAATCTTTTGATAAATACGCTCCCACCAAGAGCCTCACATTTGCAAGCCACAACTGAATCAAGTATAGAACAAAACACAGCAAAGTTAACACAAAGGCAAGTATAGGCGAGACAGAGCACAAGACTTATCTTGCTTTGACGGCAGGCCGAAGATGAATGACTTATAGGAAGTTGACAATGGCTTCTTCCGGGGCCGGAAGTGGGGTGACATCACGTGACTGTCTTATGACTGCATTGGCCACGGAAAAAATTCGGCCTGACAGAGCTGGCTAACTGCCGTTGAATGCTATGGTCTGACATGGTAAAGTATATGACGCCAAACATGCTTTTAACAAAATTTAAGAAGTCCACAAAAAACACAATCATCCAACAGGAACCATACATGAGAAGAAAATGTGGCACATCTATCATTTTAAGCATACAAACTAAATGATGCCTCTGACATTGGCTATTCAATCCTATTTCTCACTGACGAATGTTGATAAAATATGCACACACACACACAACATAAATATATCTTCTGTACACTGTAGGAACATAAAAACACGGGAACGGTCATCACCTGCACAATTTTTGCCCCATCAAAACTTATGTTCACCCATCACAGCATCATAGCTGCACTAAAGTTTGCACAGATCTCCATCAATCTAAGTATATCATTGCTACACAAAGAGCTCATAATAAAATACAATCCTTTTCTTCCCCTAAAAAAATAACAAGTATCTACTGCTGTAAAAAGACCAAAAAAAAAGGCTAAAATTTTTATTGTTCTACAAAGTCTTAGAAATCAAAAAGCTACAAGCATTTAAAGACAGCAAAGTACATCCGCTTGAATGCTACAGCATTCTGCATTCTAACTGACACTAAAGGGTTACAGTTGTTTCATACACTATACGCAGAAACACAAGAGAATCAGTACAATCATCACAAACTGAAGAAAACTGATACACTAACAGAACTTTTCTGAGACCGTCAACAGAGGAAAAAAACAAACCCCAAGCTATCACTTAAGAAAAAGAAAATATTTTGTTGATCCATATGAGATCAAACAACACAACCAAAACAATGTCATCTTCAAAACCATCATCCTTTCCCTTTAATTCATTGACCTTATGTATACCTGTGCTGATGACAGTGGTTTCAAAAGAGAGACATCGTCGTATCAGACAGCACCTAAAGCTGACACTGTGAACAAACTTACACCTCCTTTTCGGAAAGAGTACATTATGAGTCACAGGTCTTAAATAAAAGAAAGAAAGAAATGAGGCACTACAGGGTTTGCCAAATTTATTTCAAAACTGCCTAACTGTGTATAACAGTAGAACAAACTTTCCTGCAAGTTTGTTTTAGCAATCATGGCAAGTTTCAAGATGCATAATAGCTGCACGCAAGCATGCACATATGCAGCATGAGAAGGCGTGTGATGTAGACCAGGCTGCCCCCTCTTTTCTATTCTGGCACCTCTCTCTCCATCCCACCCTGCCCACCATCCTACTTGTTCCCTTCCTTTCACAGGGCAGATGGCAACATGCAGACGTCAACACCAAAGCACTGTCAACGGACATGATGTTCATAATATTTCAATTTCCACACTCAAGATACAAGGCCTTCCTGTTGCTCCAATTTTCAACGGCCTCTGCAGTGTTAAAAGTGGAAAGTGGAAATGTTGTACATCTGAGCAAAACTGTGGCATATATGAAGTCACCTCTGCAAAGCATTTCAAGGGCTTAAGCAGTCTCAAAGAAGACAACTTTTGTCTGATCACTGTCTGGTCTGAAACTGCATATTGACGAACTCCAGCACCAAAGAATTCCTTCTCAGTTCTTCACAAAGTCCCCATGTTGAGAAAAATTGTACTCGGACAGATTATATTACAAGATTACAGCACAGCACTGCATATAGATCAGAAATCTGCACAGGTAAAGAAAAAAACCACTATGGCCTGTGAACACGACTGAAGAGAATCCATCTTATGGTCTACTGGCCAGTGCATGATCTTGAGTAAGGAGCAGAGAGTTGAAGGGCAGACTGGTGGTGAGGGTGGTGATAGGCTAACTAACTTTACCACTGGGAGAAGGTTTTATTCAAGTTCTGCCACCACTAAAGAGACACACATACAAAAAAATTGCCTGATGATGGCACACACACACACACACACACACACACACACACACACACACACACAAATACTGAGACACAATGAAACATTGCACAATCTGTACATCTGAACAAACTTACGAATGTTTCATCTGTACACACACACACACACACACACACACACACACACACACACAGAAACACAGTAAAACATTGCACAATCTGTACATCTGAACATATTTATGAAGGTTTCATCTGTATGCACACGCACGCGCGCACACACACACACACACACACACACACACACACACACACACACACACACACACACATTTTGTGAGCTCAGTAGCCATCATCCAACAACGAAATAACAAAGTACCAATATCCACGAAAGAGAAACGAACCCAGAACGGCTGCAGGAAATTCTTCTGCATGTTCTTGTAGCAGACAACTATTGTAGAAGATATGTCATTAGCTTTTTGTTGTTATACTAACCACACCTTGCACCATACAAAAGGAAAACACTCGTTCCAACGTTATGTCACGATTCATATTTTCATATCTCCAAAGCTACTTTCGTGATTGGATTTTTCATGTCTTTTTTTACATTCATATGTTTTCATTTTTGCTTTTCTGCTTTGCGCAAGAGAAAAGAAACTGAATTTTGGCAAACCCTGAGTGACCTGAAATGCTGAGACCTTTAGTGTTGACAAAAACCACAGCAAAGTTACCTATAAACAGAATAACATCAGCATTCATTCCTGCCACTTATAAAAGGTCTGTATTTCTGAATGTGCAATAAGATCATCAGCGACAAAGCCCTTTCATTTGTTGTGCACCAATTTCTTCACACCGCAGCGCTCCATTTCCATCACACCCATGAGCACAACTTTCCCTAGCGAACAGGCTTACTGAATACCAGAGGTGCCGACAATACAATCATAAACAGTGAAGGTGTTACAGCCAAACAAATGTAAACTCAAAACAGGGTGAAATCTTCAACATACACATGCCGATGAATAAAAAATCACAGACACCAAAGAGAAATATATAAACAAACATAAAAACGTTGACAAATGAATACAGAAACAGGCAGACCAATGTTTCAATTTCGTAACCTCCAAGCGCCACATGAAAAGTTTACAAATAACTGGGGGGAAAGAAACGTAGTGATGAAATGAAGATAATATTGAAAGAAAAGAACTCAAACATCTGCAAATCACTTACATCACTGGTAAACTATGGAGGGAGAATAAACAAGACCACCATCACAACACCATCATCACCAGAAGAGCACAAAAAAAATTAAAATGAAATCAGCACAAAAATCAATCACACATTTTCGGTCTAACAAACAGGTATGATAAATGTTCTCTCATTTCCTTTTTGCCTTGTGTGTGTGTGTGTGTGTGTGTGTGTGTGTGTGTGTGTGTGTGTGTGTGTGTGTGTGTGTGTGTTTGCATGTGCGCCTGCAAGCACAAGTATCAGACTGAGTCTATGCTTGTATGTAGATGGGCATGGTATGTAGATGGGCATATGACTTTAACCTTGTTTTGGTTTCTCAAAAACTTTCGTTAAAAATTTACTTGATGGTGCTACATTTTATGTGGAATGACTAAAAAATAATATTATCCCCCAAAATGAATGATGTCCTACCTTTTCAACTCAACTAAAGATCAACCTTTTCCCTCAAACGGAACACTAACAATTCAAACTTCTTCCTCAGCTACACACAAGAACACTCAATTTTAAGAAGGCACAGAAAGATGGTATGCTAGAATTAAGTTCAACATCTATCAACTAACACTTGATTCTGTTAAAAGTAAAGATGACTTTTCTAACATCTAACATCATCAAGAAGCAGAAAGAGAAGTTGTACTTACTGATGGCATTGTTTGGTAGCACAGGAGCAAAAACATTGGCAGCAAACTCCTCAAAAGTGGTGTTCTCTGTGTGCTTCTGGATGATGGACTCCAGACACTTGGCCCGCTCCTCATAGCTAGCACTCAGTCAAGGCAACATCACACTGAGACATTACTGTCCTGTGACTTTACAATACTGATAAATATCGAAAAATCCCACGCATGACCTGTGAAATGAATTTAGTGCTTATGCTATTATCTGCAGTGTGAAATTTGACAGCAAGACTGACACATGATGCACGAAACAATTAAAAAGAAGCAAAATACACAGAAATAAAATGGGTAGTTTACAATGTTCATAAAGTTTGGCAGCAAAGCCTAACCGAATCTCCAAACCAATTTTTTTCCACTTTGCATCTCTTTCTCTCTTTCTTGCTCTCTTTCATAAAGCCAAGTACAAAATGCACCAACAAAACTGTGCTTAATTTAAACTTACCAAAAACACACACTGTGCTACTATCAAACTTAAACACCACCCAGACGGTGCCAATATCAAACTTGTGCACCAACATGACTGGGCAAATGGCAAACTTAACTCCTACAAGACTATGCTCATGGCAAACTTACATAACCAACCTGATCTTCCTAACATCAAACTCTGCTAACGGCAAACTTATACACCAACCAAACTGCATTGCTGTCAAACTTATACTTCAATAAGTAGTAGTCCATCAGGAGCTGACAAAGACAATGGTCTGTGTACTCAGTGATAACGATGACAGCACATGTGACTCTGCAGCCTGAAGCTGGAAGCACACAGGCCCCCACAGATGACACACTGACGGTCCGAGTTTGGGACTGTGGAGGACGAGACCCTGTGTCGTCTGTCCCTTGTAGCAGCAAGACGCTGTCTTCTGTCCTCTTCAAAGGCAGCTGTTGCTTTGAAGGTGAGGGACCTCCAGGATGATCTGTCAGCAGCAAGAGTTTCCAGCTTGTGGGGCTGGATGCCACACCATCTGAGATTACTCTTAAGGGTGTCTTTGTATCTCAGTTTGGGCCTTCCCTGTCTGTGTGAACCTTCCTTGAGCTCACCATACACCAGCTGTCTGGGGATGCGGCTGTCTTCCATTCCGATGACGTGCCCAGTCCAGCGTAGCTGAGCCTTCAGCAACATTGACACAATGCTTGTCAAGCCAGCTTTGTCCAACACCTCTTGGTTTGTGACTTTGTCCTGCCAGCGAATGCCCATAATCATGCGCAATGATCGCATATGGAACTGTTCTAGCTGCTTAATATGCTTTCGATACAGGGTCCACGTTTCACATCCATACAGTAGTGAAGAAAGGATTACAGCCTTGTGGATCTTAAGCTTTGTAGACAAGTCTTATACCTTTCTGCTTGAGGACCTTCACTCTTAATCTTCCGAGGGCCCGGTTGGCTTTCTGGATCCTGGACAAGATCCCTTTGTCCAGTGAACCTTCTGCAGAAATAACTCTGCCCAATACTTGAAGCTCTCCACGCACTTCAGTTGGACTCTCAACGCACTTCAGTTGGACTCCATCAATGGTAATGGCTGGCTGGGGCTTGGCTGTGTTAGGGGCGGCTTGGACCAGGACCTCCGTTTTTCCAAGACTGATTGTCAGTCCGAACAGCCTGGATGTGTTTGCGAAGTGGTCTACAATGACCTGCAGGTGTTTCTCTTTGTGTGCTATGAGAGCACAGTCATCTGCAAAATGGGCTTCAGGATGAGTTTCTCCAGGGTCTTGGTACGAGTAGCAAGACGACAGAGGTTGAACACAGATCCATCCAAGCGTTACTTGATGTATACACCCAAGTTCAGAGATTTCAAAGCATGAAGAAGGACCTGCGTGAAGAACAAGTTGAACAACATGGGGAAGAGGACACAGCTTGTTTCACTCCGTTTGAGATGCTGAAGGAGTTTGTGCATTCACCATTCGAAAGAACATGTCCAGTCTTGTTGTCGTGGAAAAGTCTTATCAAGGCGGTGAACTTGTGTGGACAGCCCAGCTTCATCAGGATGGTCCACAAAGCTTCTCTGTTGACAGTGTCAAAAGCTTTGGTCAAGTCTATGAACACTGCGTACAAGTCCATCGGTTGCTCAATGCATTTCTCCTGGACTTGTCGCACAGCAAACACCATGTTTATGGTACTGCGGCCAGGGTGGAAACCACACTGGGCTTCAGGGAGGTTGTCTTCAGAGATGATGTTGATGAGCCTGTTGAGGAGGATGCAGACAAGTATCTTTCCAGTAGTTGCGAGAAGAGAAATTCCTCTGTAGTTACCACTGTCTGATTTTGCCCCTTTGTTCTTAATAAACTGCCACAATAGTGGCATCACGGAGACTTCTTCCTCCCAGATGGTCGAGACGACATCGTGGAACATTCTGAAAGCTGTGGTTCCCAGTGCTTTATACAATTTAGCAGAATTCCATCTTGTCTAGGCACTTTTCCACAGTTCATCTGTTTTATAGCAATCCTGACTTCATCCTCAGTGGGTGAGTGGGTGGTAGGTCGAGATCCCCCTGTATAGGCTTCTGGGGTATCTTCTGTAGAGTTTCCTTGTCAACAATGGATGCCTGGTTTAGAAGTTGGCTGAAGTGCTCTTCCCACTTTGTGCTGATTTCCTCCTTGTCCTTGATAATGGTAGAACCATAAGCAGAAAGCAGAGGGGCTGTTCCTCCTTTTGAGGGATGTAGATAGCCTTGATGGCACTGAACAGCATCTTAAAGTTGTTTGTATCTGCATATAGCTGCACTTCATCAGCTTTCCTTTCCCACCAACAGTCTTGCATGGCTCCGAGTTCTTTTTAGGCTCTAGCTTGACAGTCCTTGAATCCGTCACGTCGTGAAGAACAGTTGGGGCAGTTCTACCAGTCAATGTAGCCATATTCTTATTGTCCAGCAGCGCTTGCATGGTCTCATCATTTTCATCAAACCAGTCTTAATGAATTGGGCCTAATACTTGTCTTGGCTGTCTCCGTGATCACGTCTGAATAAATAATAAGACTGTGCAAATTAAAACTAATACACCAACAACATCAAGCCAATGTCAAACATATACATCAACAAGACTCAGTTAATGTCAAACTAATGCATCAACTAGACTCTACTTTTGTACACCTACCAGACTGTCCTTCACCAACATGTCCATGTTAATGTCACATTTCTATTCCAACCAGACAGTGCTAATGTTATATTTTTACATCAACCAGACTCCGCTAGTGTCACATTTATATACCAATCAGACTGTGCTTCACATTTAAACAACAACTACACAGTGGTGATGTCACATTTACACATTAATCAGACTAGGCTAATGTCACATGTACATATCAACTAAACTGTGCTAATGTCATAATTATACACCAACCAGATTGTGCTAATGTCCCATTTTAAACCCAACCAGACTGTGTTAATGTCATATGAATATACCAACCAGACTGGTTAGTATTACATTTATACCCCAACCAGACTAGGTTAGTGTTACATTTATACCCTAACCAGACTGTGCTTAACCAACAAGTCTGTGCCAGCATCATATTCATATTCAAACCAGATTGCACTAACATCACATTCATAATCAAATCAGATTGCACTAACATCACATTCATATTCAAATCAGATTGCACTAACATCACATTCATATTCAAATCAGACTGTACTAACATCACATTCATATTCAAATCAGATTGCACTAATATTACATTCATATTCAAATCAGACTGCACTAACATCACATTTATACATGAACCAGACTGAGCTAATTCAGACTGTTCTGATGTCACAATCATATGCAGATTGTTCTAATATCAGTTGCATTCATATTCAGATTGTTCTGATGTCACATTTAACTACCAACCAGACTGTGCTGATATTACAATCATATGCAGATTATTCTAATATCAGTTGCATTCATATTCAGATTGTTCTGGTGTCACATTTAACTACCAACCAGACTATGCAAATGTCACATTTAAACATCAACCAGAGTGTGTTATAAATTGCATGTATTTGCAAATCAGGTCGTGCTAGTATCACATGTATACACCAAACAGACACCAGTCAAACTGAGATGATACCACAATTCTATAGTGTCACATTCATACACAGAACAGACACCAGTCAAACTGAGATGATATCACAATTCTACAGTGTCACATTCATACACCGAACAGACACCAGGTAGACTGAGATGATATCACAATTTTATAGTGTCACATTCATACACCGAACAGACACCAGTCAAACTGAGATATCACAATTCTATAGTATCACATTCATACACCGAACAGACACCAGGCAAACTGAGATGATATCACAATTCTACAGTGTCACATTCATACACCAAACAGACACCAGGTAGACTGAGATGATTCACAATTTTATAGTGTCACATTCATACACACGAACAGACACCAGTCAAACTGAGATATCACAATTCTATAGTGTCACATTCATACACCGAACAGACACCAGGTAGACTGAGATGATATCACAATTCTACAGTGTCACATTCATACACCGAACAGACACCAGTCAAACTGAGAAGATATCACAATTTTATAGTATCACATGTATACACCAAACAGACACCAGTCAAACTGAGATGATATCACAATTCTATAGTACCACATTCATACACCGAACAGACACCAGTCAAACTGAGATGATATCACAATTCTATAGTGTCACATTCATACACCGAACAGACACCAGTCAAACTGAGATGATATCACAATTCTATAGTGTCACATTCATACACCCAACAGACACCAGTCAAACTGAGATGATATCACAATTCTATAGTGTCACATGTATACACCGAACAGACACCAGGCAGACTGAGATGATATCACAATTCTATAGTGTCACATTCATACACCGAACAGACACCAGTCAAACTGAGATGATATCACAATTTTATAGTGTCACATTCATACACCGAACAGACACCAGGCAGACTGAGATGATATCACAATTTCATAGTGTCACATTCATACACCCAACAGACACCAGGCAGGCTGAGGTGATATCACAATTTTATAGTGTCACACTCATACACCGAACGGACACCAGGCAAACTGAGATGATATCACAATTTTATACTGTCACATTCATACATCGAACAGACACCAGTCAAACTGAGATGATATCACAATTCTATAGTGTCACATTCATACACCGAACAGACACCAGGCAGACTGAGATGATATCACAATTCTATAGTGTCACATTCATACACCCAACAGACACCTGGCAAACTGAGATGATATCACAATTCTATAGTGTCACATTCATACACCGAACAGACACCAGTCAAACTGAGATGATATCACAATTTTATAGTGTCACATTCATACACCGAACAGACACCAGGCAGACTGAGATGATATCACAATTTCACAGTGTCACATTCATACACCGAACAGACACCAGGCAGGCTGAGGTGATATCACAATTTTATAGTGTCACATTCATACACCGAACAGACACCTGGCAAACTGAGATGATATCACAATTCTATAGTGTCACATTCATACACTGAACAGACACCGGTCAAACTGAGATGATATCACAATTCTATAGTGTCACATTCATACACCGAACGGACACCAGGCAGGCTGAGATGATATCACAATTTTATAGTGTCGCATTCATACACCGAACAGACACCAGTCAAACTGAGATGATATCACAATTTTATAGTGTCGCATTCATACACCCAACAGACACCAGTCAAACTGAGATGATATCTTAATTTTATAGTGTCACATTCATACACCGAACAGACACCAGTCAAACTGAGATGATATCACAATGTTAGACAGCTCTCCACATGTCTACAAGAACCAGACCACTAGCAACCACACTGTGCTGTCACATTTACACACCAACCAGGGTGTGCTAATGTCACATTTGCTCCAACCATATTGTGCTAACACTGACATCTCTATACATAAACCATGTCACATGTTTACACCAGCAACAGTCCGCTAATGTCACACGCATACACCAATCAGGTGTGCTAATGTCACATGTATACGCCAACAAGAATCTGCTTATGTCATATGCATATGCCAATATGACTATACCAGTGTCAGATGTATACACCACCAAAAGTCTTCTAGTGTCACATGCATACACCAATCAGGTATGCTAATGTCACATGTACACACCAACAAGAATCTGCTTATGTATGCATATGCCAATATGACTATACCAGTGTCAGATGTATACACCACCAAAAGTATTCTAGTGTCACATGCATACACCAATAGCGCTGTACTAATGTCAAATGTATGCATCAAGAAGAGTCTGCTGATGTCACATGTGCACACCAATAACAGCTTACTCATGTCACATCAAGACACAAACTCAAAGAACTGCAACAGTTGTTCCTGTTCTTTATGATACTAAGAAACGGGGAAAAAAAAAACCCACCATGCAGACTTGGAAAATATACGCATTTTCCTTTATTACACAAAGAATAACAAGAGATTAAACAGAAATGGACAGTAGTGTGTCTATTCTCTCAATTAACTGTCAGGGCCTCAATAGTTTGAAGAAGAGACGTGATGTCTTCCATTATCTAAGGTGTAAAAAATATTCTGTGTACTTCTTGCAAGACACTCATTTTGAAAAAAAAGATGGAACAGTATATCCAGTCTGAGTGGGGCTATAAGGCGTATTTCTCAAGTTACTCTTCCAACGCAAGAGGAGTCGCAATTCTGTTTAATAACAACTTTGAATTTAAGGTTAAGCAAATTGTTAAGGATGATTCTGGAAACTTTCTCATGATACGTGCAGAGATACATAGGAATGATTACCTTTTAGTTAATATATATGGGCCAAATAGGGATGACGCAGAATTTTACAATTGTCTCAAACAAAAAATTGTTGGGCTTAGTATAGAAAATGTTATAATAGGTGGGGATTTTAATCTGGTCCTTGACCCTTCTAGAGATTATCATAATTACAAACATATAAATAATCCTCACGCAAAACAGGCTGTTGAAAGCATGGTCGAAAATCTAGACCTGAATGATATTTGGCGGGAACTAAACCCAGAGTGTCGCCGTTTTACGTGGAGGAGAACTAATCCTTTTCAACAGGCCAGGCTAGATTTCTTTTTGATATCAGACACAGTTGTTTCTTATACTGATGAAGTAGACATTGAATCCGGTTATAGAACAGATCACTCTGCTGTGTTATTAAAGCTAAAATTTAATGAAGGCATAAAGCGCAATACTTTTTGGAAACTTAACTCGTCTCTGTTGAAAGATAAGTCATATGTAGATGAAATCAATACTTTGATTGAAAACGTTAAAGAAGAATACGCTATAAATACAGAAAATATTAATGAAACAGACGACAAATTACAATTCTCAATTTCTGATGATTTATTTCTCGATTTTCTGTTAATGAAAATAAGGTCAAAAACAATTGCTTATGCTACTGCGAACAAAAGAAAGAGTAATGAAGAGGAAAAACAATTAGAACAAGACATTATTAAGTTAGAAAAAAAAGAAATGAAAACTGAAGATGATATCAGAGTCATTAACGAGAAAAAAGAACGACTGTCGGATATCAGAGGAAAACGAATAGAAGGAGTTTTGTTAAGATCACGCGCTAGATGGATAGCAGATGGAGAGAAAGTTAGTAGTTATTTTTGTAATCTCGAAAAACGGCATCACATTAGTAAAAACATGGCTAGACTAATTGATAAACAAGATAATGTTATAACAAATCAAGAAGACAAACTGAAAGAAGTATATAGTTTCTATAAAACATTATACACAGAAAATGCTGTAGAAAATTGTGATAAAAAGATTTGGTGAACGATATCCCCCATTTAAATGAAACAGAAGCAGCGGACTTAGAAGGTCTTATTACATTGGAGGAAGCGACATATGTCTTAAAGACAATGAAAAATAATAAAAGCCCCGGTTCCGATGGTTTCACTACTGAATTCTTTAAAGTCTTTTGGAAACAGATTGGTGTATTTGTCGTTAGAGCTTTAAATGCAAGTTTCAAGAAAGGAGAACTGTCATGTGTACAAAGAGAGGGAATCATTACATGTATACCAAAAGGTGATAAATCCAGACAGTACATAAAAAACTGGAGACCTATTTCTCTGTTAAATGTCGTTTATAAGATAGGATCCTCTTGCATTGCCAACAGAATAAAATCTGTGTTGCCTAAAATCATAAATGAAGATCAGACCGGATTTATTAGAAATAGATACATCGGCGACAATATAAGATTGATATTTGACACTATATCTTATTTAGATGAAAATGGTCTGCCTGGTTTGTTGTTAAACGTAGACTTTGAAAAAGCCTTTGATTCGATAAATTGGGAATTTATGACGAAAGTCCTAAAAGCATTTGGTTTCCAAAAAGATATTTGTAGATGGATAAGCGTATTCTACAAAAATATCAAGTCTTGTGTTATTGTGAACGGACAGGTTTCACATTGGTTCGATATTAAAAAAGGATGTCGACAAGGAGACCCAATTTCACCATATCTCTTCGTAATCTGTGTCGAAATATTAGCCATTATGACAAGGGAAAATCGAGATATTCGGGGAATAAGAATGAATGAAACTGAATTTAAAATATCTCAATATGCTGATGACACCGAGTTTTTACTCGCAGGGGATAAGAAATCCTTTGAAACTTGTATTGAAGTTCTTTTAAGATTCGATGGTGTCTCAGGTCTTCACATGAATTTGAGTAAAACGAGCGCAGTTTGGCTTGGAAGTGTAAAAAACAGTCAAAACCACTACATGGACCACTTAGAAATTGTATGGAATCCACAAAAATTTAGAATACTTGGTATATGGTTCACAAACGACTTGAAAGATTGCATAGAAATAAACTACACAGAAAGACTAGCAGACGTAAATCATTTGTTCAAAATATGGGTAAAACGCCAAATTACGCCCTAGGTAGAATAGCAATTTTGAAATCCATCATCCTTTCAAAGCTGACTCATCTTTGGCTGTTTCTGCCAAACCCACCAGATGTTTTCTTTCAAACATGCCAGAAAATATGTTACAAGTTTGTGTGGAATAAAAAACCAGAAAAAATCAGTCGAAAAACAGTGCATAAAAGCATACGGAATGGAGGTATTGGTCTTCCTGATGTAAAAACCTTCGTCACATCCTTAAAACTATCCTGGATCCGTAGGACTGAGAGATCAAACCACAAATGGAAACGTATTCTTCTCAGTAATTTTCCTCATTGGCCTCATATGAGTAAACACGGTCCAGAGATTGTCTCAAAATTTACCAAATATAATCCGTTCTGGGCAGACGTCCTTGAAGCTTACAAACTTTTTTATTACAAATGTCTGCCAAAAAATTCCGCTGAACTACTTGCTGAACCAGTTTGCTTCAACAAACGTATTCAAGTTGGGAAAAGACACATTGTGTCTAAAATGCTTCAAAACAAACGTATCTATTATCTCGCACATTTTTTTGATGATAATGGTCAGTTTCTTTCCCACGGACAATTTAAGGAAAAATATGATGTCAACATTGATTTTCTAACTTATACAGGGTATAAGTTAGCAATAATTGAATTCATAAAAGGATTTGACATTACCATCGAAAACAACAAATGTATTACTTCTCCATTATGTTATAAGATATTGTTTGCCATTTATAAAGGTTCAAAGACTTATTATGATATACTGATTGATAATCAGTTGAGAGCTCCGTGCTGCGATAAGTGGGACATCAAACTTTCACAAGCTCATGACTGGAATTCATGCTTTTTTAATGCACATAAGATTACAGATGTAAAACTCAAGTGGTTTCAGTTGAGAATAATTCACAGGTGCTTAGGTACAAATGTTATTTTGAAAGAAATCGGAGTTACTGATAATGATAAATGCAGTTCTTGCGGACTATTTAAAGATTCTATTGACCATATGTTTTGGAAATGCACTCATGTCAAATGTTTTTGGAGTAGGTTAATTGATTTAGTAAAAGAGAAATGCACTCACGCACAAAATTTTACGCCTAACAGAGTCTCTCGTACTTTTAGGTTTCGACATAACAATCGCAATTGATTACTGTTTTTACTTCATTATTCTTCTAGCAAAACATTACCTATATAAGTGTAAGTTAGAAGGCAGTCTTCCACATGTAGCAGTTTTCTTGAAAATGTTGACGTATAGATATAGAATTGAAAAATATAACTCATACTTAACCATGAACCACATGGATTTTCATGCCAGATGGCTTGCTTATGAAGCTTTGATTTCTAATACCTAGCTGCTTTAGTTACCGTCTCTGGAACATGTATTTTCAGCATTAATATATAAATAAGTATGATGCATAATATAACAACAGTTACTAGACTAATCGTATTATCTTTTTCCTTTTTTTTTAATCTTTTGCTGAGGATATCATGTGTGGCCCTTGTAAGCTGCTGAAATATTTCTGTATAGTGGTACTCAAGAAATAATGTACCTTATGATAATAACATATATCATCTTCACTTGCTGTGACCCAACCCATTCTGTCTTCCTGTTTCTTTGCTTGTCTGTTCGTCTGTCTGTCTGTCCGTCTATTTGTCTGCCTTTCCTTTATTATCTGTGTATGCATGCTGATTTATCTTGCTATGTATATACATTTTTTTTTCTTTTTTCATCAAACGCATGTATACGTCTATTATGGGTAGTAATATTAGAACAATATGATTAATACAGGTTTATGTATACTTCTTATAGCATTGTCAATAAGTAACCATGTTTTTTTTTTTTATTTTTTTTTTATTTATTTTTTTTTACATAGACAATGCTATACTGAAACACCCCCCCCTCTCTCTCTCTCTCTCTCTCTCTCTTCTCTCCTACTGTCTATCTCTTTTTTTTTTTTTTTTTTTTTTTTTTCATGTGTGTGTGGTTTGGCTCTTTGTGTATGTTAGTTTGTTTGTTTGTTTTTCTTGCTGTATACCTAACTCTTAGTTATGAATGTTGCTGTTTATTTCTTTCTGCTGTTCTCTTCATATATGTGTGTAGTTTTTTTTCTTTCTCTTTGTATGTGGAATAACAATAAAAACAAATTTAAAAAAAAAAAAAAAAGAATAACAAGAGATTAACTTCAGAAGTTATAAACTTTAAAGCCTATAAGAACTCTGTGCTAGAAAATGTTGGATTATGCACGACAACTGATGTTGAATGGGTTATGTCAGAGTTCAGTGTTCACAATGGACACATCATTTACAACCAACGCATACAATGTGAGTGCTACTTAACTGGCAACATTATGTCCAGGATGTGAGCACTTTCTAACCACAGCTTTATGAGGCTGCTTTAAAACACAACTCAAGTTAATTGCTATCACCACCAACACTACAGATTATAACATATGTGACTAAAACCCATCATGACAGAACAGGATACAACGCATGGAAGAAGGGCATGAGAGAGCGCTTCACGCGGCTGGCATTGATGGCAGTGGCTCGTACCAGGCCTGGCAACACCAAGTTGTCCACAATCGCTCCATCAAACAGTGGGCCGAAGTATGGGATCTGCAGACAGTCCACATCTATATTGTTAACAAATACACACAGCACTTTCATTTCACAAAAGGTTTTTAAAACACACACGCACGCACGCACGCACGCACGCACGCACGCACGCACACACACACACACACACACACACACACCCACACACCATTTTTACAACTGTAACTGACATTTTCATTCTCAAAAATATGCGAAGTATTGTGTGTGGATGCCTAAGAAGGAGTGAAAACCATTAGCCACAAATGCATCTGTAAACCATTGAAAAATCAAATTTTCACCAAGTTGAACACAGCATTGCTATTCTACTGATATTAGCTCAACATTCAAGTAAATTCCAACATACAGGATGTCACTCAATAAGAAGCATCGTTGAATTTTGTTACATCAAGATATCCCTGTTTCCAGCTGGATGATAAACTCGGCCACTAATTCTGCAGCTCGAACATAAACACCTCGCATGTGCAAACCCTACAGAGGAAAATAATGTTTCTTAAATATGTAAAAGAATCACTCAGTTCGATGCTGCTTCAATACACCTCACAGCATCCTAGTGGGAAAAAGACTCTTTTTCCTTGCAATGCAGCTTTGCAGCTGTTGTCACAACTGGCAGAAATATTGAACTGATTACAGCTAATCTTAATTTCAGATTTACAGGTTAACATAACCATTCTTACATCTTGTCTGAAAACAGACTCTGGATGACCAAAATGACCTAAACTCGACACGTACATGAAAATTTTCCTAATGTTTAAAATCATCTTCAAACTACCCAACTTTAAAAAAAATAACATGACGTTACACTCAGCCTTGATTTATTATGACAGAAGACCATTTCTTCAGAGCAGATTATTTTTTCAAAAGAAATCACTGACTGATGTCTTACAGAGAAACTCTTCCTAGCATTCATCCCCACAGCCTGCTTCCAGTGGGAAAAAAGTCCCCCTCCCATCCCCCACAAATGCATTATTCAGTTCCTTTTCCACCTAAAGTAAACACATTTGGCACACATATCAGTAAGTGGTCCTTCTGTGTTCAGCAAGTCAATTTGTCTGCCCTGTGTGTGTCCAGCATGCAGCAGTTCACTCTGTTGTTGCATAATTAAGGTAAAATCATTGCAGTGTCGAGCTGTTTGAAAACAATCACCATCAAATGTGCCAGACATGAATTTGTGGGAGACAATTCATAATTACACTCCTGCCTGAACTTCCCCCTCTATTCAGATCACTGCAGTAATTCAGTCATCACCTTTCAACTTTTTAAGCCTCATCAAGTGAACAAGTTTTCAGTTAAAAGTGCAAACTGTAACTGCCATAACCACCTGTTGCTTGTTGCTTGTGTCCAGTTTGCAGTAAAAAAAAAAAAAAAAAAAAAAAAAAAAAGAAATTGGGGAACAACTTTAAAAATGATCTAGTGGTTGTGCGTGTTGTGTGGAAGGGTGTGAACAGGCCAGGCTGCTGCTCAGCCCTGTAGCAGAAGCCTTGCTGCAGCATGCTGCCATGGTGTCAACACCACAATGGGCACATCATGTTCTGGGCCTCTCCTCATCTTATCTTCTCCCATATCCTTTTCTTTTTTCCTTCCTTCACCAACACTCATTCCAACATGTCACCTAACTCTCTGATTCATCCACTTGATGCAAAGTATTTTCTGCTTCACCAATACTCATTCCAACAT
Source organism: Conus canariensis (assembly GCA_033310375.1). Classification (NCBI taxonomy): domain Eukaryota; kingdom Metazoa; phylum Mollusca; class Gastropoda; order Neogastropoda; family Conidae; genus Conus; species Conus canariensis. Next base: position 54,357,071 of record CM065717.1, read on the forward strand.
GTCACCTAACTCTCTGATTCATCCACTTGATGCAAAGTATTTTTTGCATCACCAACGCTCATTTCAACATCTCACTCAACTCTCTCTCTCTCTCTCCCTCTGATTCATCCACTTGATGCAAAGTATTTTTTGCATCACCAACGCTCATTTCAACATGTCACTCAACTCTCTCTCTCTCTCTCTCTCTCTGATTCATCCACTTGATGCAAAGTATTTTTTGCTTCACCAACACTCATTTCAACATGTCACCTAATTCTCTCTCTCTCTCTCTGATTCATCCACTTGATGCAAAGTATTTTTTGCTTCACCAACACTCATTTCAACATGTCACCTAACTCTCTCTCTCTCTCTCTCTCTGATTCATCCACTTGATGCAAAGTATTTTTTGCTTCACCAATACTCATTTCAACATGTCACCTAACTCTCTCTCTCTCTCTGATTCATCCACTTGATGCAAAGTATTTTTTGCTTCACCAACACTCATTTCAACATGTCACCTAACTCTCTCTCTCTCTCTCTCTGTGATTCATCCACTTGATGCAAAGTATTTTTTGCTTCACCAATACTCATTTCAACATGTCACCTAACTCTCTCTCTCTCTCTGATTCATCCACTTGATCCAAAGTATTTTTTGCTTCACCAATACTCATTTCAACATGTCACCTAACTCTCTCTCTCTCTCTCTCTCTCTGATTCATCCACTTGATGCAAAGTATTTTTTGCGTCACCAACACTCATTTCAACATCTCACTCTCAACTCTCTCTCTCTCTCTGATTCATCCACTTGATGCAAAGTGTCTTCTGTTCCTTTCTCAGTATAGTCATCCCCTTCCATTTCTGTGTTCGTAGCCAACATTTTTTTTTTCCCTGCAGGAAATCTGTCAAAATGACAGCACCATGTCTGCCACACCTCTCTTGTGAATGAAGCAGTGTGTGAGGTCTACATCGGTGTACCCAAATTTAGCATATATGTGTGATAAAGCAGCAGCCAACTGAGGCTGGTTTGAATTAACAGAGGCAATTCTCAAGCAGCCAGCTATGGGTAGAGTGAACAGGAATTAAACACTAGCCTTCTGAACAGCATCCGCCTAACTGAGCTGTCCAAGTCCCATTCCATGTATTTTCTTCTCTTTAATATTCCAGACAATCCTAAAACAGACCTCAGGTTTTCTGTTGATCTGGATGCGGAAGAGTCCATTCATCATGGGATATATGGCGATGATGACATCCCCAAACTCTGTTGGGATGATGCCACGTCGATAATCCCTCGAATGCTCAGACCACACAATGTGAACCTCATCATTTCCCAAATGCCGCATCTAAAACAAGGGAAAAAAAATTGTATTTACAATGGAACACTGATAAGAAACAACATTGAAAAGTTTTGTTCTGTTCGCTACAGTCCTGAATGACTAAACAATTTGCAGTGCAAACACTACAGAATATAACAATCTAAAAAGCATTCACTACCAACCACATATGAACTATGACCACTAACCTATGTCACTGAAATTGCAAATTCCTTCAACTCTGCCCCCCTCCCCCTTCCACACCATTTTTTCTGAACATGTTACAGCATGAATCAATGATTGCATTAACAGACAATACAAACACACATAACACAGTTACTTCACCTGAAAATAGAGTGAATACAAGTGGTGTTTCTCATATCTACCATCAGACACAAACCACAAAATATTTTCTTCACCAACAGAGAAACAAAAAGAAAATACAAAGCACAACTACACAATCTAATTTCAAAATTAACACTTCAGCAATAGGCTGCTTAATTCTAAGCAACAGAATGAAGAAAAGCCTTCTAAAATGCATGTTCTTTTCACCAATATTCATGTTCCACTGTGTATGCAGTATTTTGTAATGTTTGGCCACCTCTAAAATTTTTTCATGTCTTCACTGTGGCAGACCCAAGCCTGAGTCAAAACTTTGAAGTGGCAAGTGCAGTCACAATAAAGTTTGAGAGAGAAAAGGTCCCCTGGTACCTAAAAACTATGCAGCCTGACTTTCAGAGAACTTCACTGCTGCCTGTCTGGTTTCTTGGCAGTGTCAAGTCTGACTATGCTATGACCAAATGCACTGTATTGTGAACACATCTGACCACCAACCTTGGGCATCAGTCTTGACTGCAGTGTTTGAAGGGTCAACATTTTCAACACTAACAGCACTGAAACCAAAACATGGAAATCTAGGTGCTTTGCGTTGAAGTTAAAATATGACAATAATGCCAAGTCAACCATATGGATCTATCAGGGCTGCACTGCTTTGCCTTTTGAATGCCCCCCCCCCCTCAAAAAAAGTCACTCTTATCCTTTGGGCTTAACCGAGTCAAACCCATTAGCAATGAAACAGCCAAAAAAATGGAATTTCAAGCGCATGTTTATCTGACCAAAGGTGAACATTTCTGGTACATGTTTATATCTCTTATGTAGGTCAATCACGCTTTTCATTTCACTGATTAAAGACCACATGAACTCACAACTCTTAAAATCTATGAAGCTCTCAACAACAAAAAAAAAATCAAAATGTAGAGTTTCAACAAAAACGCTTAGTATGCAATATTTCTACAAAGTTAGCAATCTGTATTTTAAGAGTGTGCTCCATCTGATAACCCAGCATAAAGCTCAAGCAGCAGTACTATAGCCAATTTTTCCAGATGAAAAATCCATCGCTGTTTTCACTTCAGACCTTGATGTGCCAGTCATTGCCAGGGCAGGGAATGCGTGTGGACACATGGAAGACCACCTCACAGGTTGAAGTTGCGTAGTAGGGGGCTGTGTCTCCAGTGGTCTTGTTCTGCTGCAGTCCACCCAAAAAACCTTGGTGGGTTTCCAAGTCCACCTGAAAACAGTTCGTTTCACTTGACACAGTATTCAAAAACAGAGATCGGATCTCTGACTATTGTTTCTGCTGTCTATGTACACTGTTACATTCAAGAACAAACAGTTCTGCTGAAGTTTCTGTGACAGTTTCAACCAATGTTCTTTTGTCATCGTTCACATTTTCTGGAAGCTCTGACATCTGCACATGTCTACTGAGCAAACTACCCACTTCCTTGAACCTTTCACATGTACACATAATATGTCCCTTGGAATGATATCTTGTATCATACTCCCTGTTTAGCACAGTATTCTTACCATATTTTATGCCTGCTTGGTCTGTATATTTTCATCTGGATTATGATTTAAGCAACCATTGATATGCCTATCATGACTACATGTTTTGGCCTTGGTATTTATTCAAAATGATATTGATATGCCCATATGATCTGTGTATTTTTGTCTGGCTCTTGGTTTAAGCTGCCATTGATAAGACTGTTATGATTATATATTTTGGCTATGGCTCTTTATTCAAGATGCCACTTCAAGATGCCACTGACATGCCTATTGTAAGTATTCTTATCTTAGCGCTTGTTTTAAGCTGCCACTGATTTGCATATTATGGCTGTATATTTTTTGGCCTTGACTCTTTATTCAAGATGCCATTGATTTGCCAATTTGGTCTACATGTTTTTTTTTTCTGACTCTTGGTTTAAGCTGCCACTGATATGCCTATTATGACTATCCATTTTTGCCCTGGCTCTGTATCTAAAATGCCACTAACATGCCCATTTGGGCTGTGTATTTTTGTCTGGTTCTTGGTTTAAGCTGCCACTGGCATACCTATGTTCACTGTATACTGGCTCTTGATTTATGCCTCTACTGACATGCATATCTTGACTCTGTGTGTGTATGTGTTTTTCTTTTGGCTCTTAGTGTAAGCAGTTATTAACATGACTTTTAATCATGTTTTTGTCTTTGCACTTGGTTTCAGTTGCCTTCGACATGCCTATTTGCACTGTGCATCTTTTTTATCTTGGCTCTTGATTTAAGCTGCCATTGACACGACCTTTTGACTGTGTTTTTGATCAAGAGCTTTTTAGTATCTGTCTTTTATTTCTTTTCCTGATCCTGCTAGTATTTTTTCTTTGACTGTTCATTTCGTCTTTCAGGGAGAGCAGTGACTGTTCATTTTGCCTCCAGATTGTTGAGAAGGACCATTTTTAGGTTGCATTTGAGTCTTTGAATGCTGAGTTGGGCTGGAGAACTTTACAGATAACTGTATAGAACTGTTCAGATAATAAGCTTCCACATAACCACAACAGAACAAGTAAAGAAGGCAAGCACACACGCAATCTCTACAAAAACAGAAGTATAGGCGAGACAGAGCAAAAAACCTGTCCTTGTTAGGCAGGAGGCCTCGTTGAATGAGGAACAGGAAGTTTACACCGGCTTCTCCCTGCCGGAAGTAGGGTGGGCGTCACGTGATGGGCTTATTACTGCATTAGCCAGCTGCATTAGCCACAAAAAATTCGGCCTGGCAGAGCTGACCAACTGCCGTGGAATGCTATGGTCTGGCATGGTAAGTATACTAGCCAAACAGGGAGTATAACACAAACTCCCCATTTTCCATTCACACACCAACCTTCCATTTAGACCCGAGTTTCCCTTCAGACATCTCAGCTTCCATTCACACATGAGCTTCCTGCAAGCACTGAGTTTCCATTTAGACATGAGCTTTCCACTAGACACTCACCTCCCAACCCAAGCCAGCAACAAAATCCTCAAAGGAATGACTTGCTCCACTACTGGACAAAATGGAGCGAGCACTGAGCTTCCATTTAGACATGAGCTTTCCACTAGACACTCACCTCCCAACCCAAGCCAGCAACAAAATCCTCAAAGGCACGACTTGCTCCACTATTGGACAAAATGGAGTTCTTGTCTTCCTGACCGGCTGCCACGTATATCACAGCAATCTTGTGCGTCTCTCGGCTGTAACAAACCACATGGTCAACAATGAAAGCTGGTTCCTGGTTTTATTGGTCACTCACCTTTTCACTATTGTCGTTTTCATGACTGAACTGCCCATATCTGCCCATCAGCCATCTTCCTGTTACTCCAGATCTGCCTCTATCTATCCACGTGCGTGCATGCGTGCGTGCGTGCGTGCGTGCATTTCCATTAATATTTGGCTTCTATATATTTTTCAACATATTTTAGCTTTAGATTTAGACTTCTCTTCATTCCGTCTTTTCATTTCTGATGAGTCAGAGTAACACATGGGAAAAAAAGAAAATACGTAACTTCACTGTCAGAGAAACACAGAAACTTGGGTCTCAACTGAGAATCTGTTTAATCATAAATGGAATGAAAAATCAAGAAGTGGTTGGTGTTTTTGCAAGTCATCTGACAATTTTGTCTTTTTTGATATAATGTGTAATACCTGCATCACAATATTAAAGGATAGCAATATTCAACAATGCTAGGTATGATAAATTCTGGTTCAAATACGGGGACTCTTACAGTCCACATTTGGCGACACATACTTACCATGTCCAATCGGTATGCCAGCTCTGTTTGGACAATTTTTTGCTATGCAGTACTAAGATGCCCTAGCCCGCAAGACCTGGCTTTATTTCTGATCTATGGTACGGAAGTACTTCCACTTCTTTCTGGTCAACGGCCAACAAAAATAAACCCCATGCTTAACATGGTATTAACAGAGAGAAAGAAACGGCCAGGATGCCATTCTGACAAGGCAAGTATACCTTGCCAAACATGAAGTGTAATGTAAAATTCTCCATTTAGGCATCATACGTGAAAATATGTCATAATGTAAAATTCTCCATTTAGGCATCATACGTGAAAACATGTCATAATGTAAAATTCTCCATTTAGGCATCATACGTGAAACCATGTCAAACTCCTATAGAATTCAACAGAAGGGAGCAATGGATACTGCGGGGCGGTCTAAAGGTACAAATGACTATGTTAGCCATGGTAAAAAAAAAACTCTGGGAACCATCAGCTCTTATCATTCGAAGTCCCTAAGGTAGTACTTAGTGAAGAGACTTTCTCAATGCTGGAAAGTTGTCCCCCAACATGTTTTCGTGGCACTGAGAACTGGACAGTCAGGAGGGTAGCAACAGCCCTCATCTCCTGTGCTCTGTGCCTGATCCTGAAAATGCCAAACACAATCTTACTAATTTGGTGACCACCAAAAAGCAAATTGTTCTGCAGAGTGAATGGCCCATGGCTGCACGCAGTATGGCTTTCTGGTCCTGTGGAGATTTGAGCCTGGGCATAGGTATACTGAACTGTAACTTTGATGGCATTTTTCCAATGCAACAGAAATGTCTGCGGCAATCAGCTGCTCCAGGAGAGGCAGATATCTAAAGAGCCCTTCTGGTCTGAGGGAGATGAAAATATGGTGGCAATCCTGTGGCCATCTTGCCAGAGCTGGTCAACCCACAGAGTTAAGAGACTGAAGAAGAACTACAGAAGTTCCAGCATGCAGTATCTAGCTATCTGCCCCTTTGAGCCAGCACTGTCCAGAAAAGAAAACTGGCTGAGGACGGACAGGCTGAATGCCGAGACACAAGGACAGGGTCATCAGCTAACAACACAGCCTCCCTATATGCCAGATGACTGGCTGTAAACAGCAACAATACACCCTACTCCTCATGTCCCTCAGGAAACTTCCAAGTTGGGCAGCACCTGAGGTAAGAATGGACACCTCATCTGCTTGCAAGGTGGAGGGGTTTCTCCTAATTGACAAAGCAGAATTCTCCCATATATCAGCGGCCTGGTAGGGTATTTTTAACTTAAGATGGCTCCAGCCTTATCCATATGCAGCAGGTGTAAAAAGGGCCAGAACAGGGACTCTACCACCTCAGTTCCATCAAGCATCTCCTCAGACACAACCATAGTGGAAGCCTCTGTACCTAGTAACAAATCACTTAAAGAGATAGGCTAAAGAGGACAGGCTAAAGAGGGGCAACTGTCACTGTGGCAGGTCCTCAACTAAAGTTAGGACAGCGGATCATCATGGAAAGCACCCTTCAGTTTGAGTGACTAGTTCCGTAACTTCTGAACTCAGAAGGAAACATTCCATGGACACGAAACTGCATGTGGATGGTAAGTGTGCACCACCTGTTCTCACCCGTGCGATATCAGAGTGGTCACCAAGACAGGCCCCTTCCTGTTTGAGGTGGCAGGGTTAGGGGCCTTACCAAGAGATGGTCCTTAGAAGAAGAGCTCAAGTTACCCTCTGAGTTGACCCCTCACATCTTTGGCGTCTTGGTGATGACTCTGAGGCAGGTCCCCCATCAGAAGCCAAAGAGCCTTGACTGGAAATAGCTCCTGACTACTGACAAGACTAGCCTCTGGATAAACGGCATCAGCCTCTCCACACAGAGAGGAAACACCTTGGACAGCAGCTGGCTTCCCTTGCTCCAGGAGTCCTGGGAGAGGGCTCAACTGGGAGGCTATTGGGTGAAGACTTCAGACACACCAGAGTGGTGAAACAATCAGTCTCTAAGCCACATACTTGAACGCAGCCGAGATGCTGCGATGTCCAAGCTCCCCAGTTCAAGTGACTCCCATGCATGCGTCAGCTTGAGTGTACTGTGGGTGGCAGGCCTCCCCACCCTGAGTTTTTGTCCAAATAGGGTCATTGGGGTCACACTGACAAGTATCCTTTACAGAAAGTTCATCTCCTTGCTGACAGTTCATCTCAATCGTCCTTGGGAGCAAGAACCAAGATACCAAGACAAGAGAGGAATCTGAGGCAACTCATCCCAAATCCACCATTCTTGGTATTATCTTCGCTAATGAAGTGCACGACGATTGAGTGAGATGTGGGCATGAGAAGTGAACCAAGCACAAAGAAAAGAGATCCATAGAAAAAAGTAGATCTAAGTGTATGAAATTACTGTTTGTGAATCAGTCAACAACAACAAAAAAAGCTCGGCTCCAGACGATGTGATCCACTCTAATGAAATGGAATGAACATCTGAGCATTGTCCAGCATCTGGCCAGAGTCAAAAAGATGGTGTGAATCCATGCTATGGGTCAGGAACAGAAGCCAAGCCTAAGGGCATTTGAGTACTGCGTAAGTCACAAAATGTAATAAGACAGCATTAGGACACTGGCAATAACTTGCATGAGTTTCACATCATACAGTTTATGCTGTCAAATGTAAATGTTGGTAGCTCCGATAGGCGAGTCTCTTACATAAAAAAAAAAAAAAAGGGGGGGGGGGAGCTCTGTAGAGGAAAACAAAAATGTAAACACCAGAGCTGAAATTTCGAAAAGAAGTGTCCACGTACTATCCAAAAAATTCTGAAAGTGCTCGCTATCTTTGTGCAGGTGTACCACCTCTTTCATCTTCTTCAGCAATGCATTTGTTCCTGAAAAATAATAAACGTCAATAACCAACTGACCATTTTTGTGCATCCAAGTTCTTTAGTTCTCTCAGCAGTTTGTCGCTTTTCTTCAACAGGTCAAAGTGACACCTGAAAAAAAAAGCAAAAGCAAAAGATTATATTAAATCAACTGACAAAAAAAATGCGAAAACTCCATGTCTGAAGCAAGCACCTCTTTGTACTGTGTTGTGTTGCTTTATCATCATAACAACAGACCTCTCTGTGAAATTCGGCTACTCACTATCCCTGGGAACTGCATGTCCATGTGCCACAGCACCATCCTATTTGCTTTCTGTTTATATTTTTGTTTACCTATTTAGGTGAATTTTCCAACAGAATTTTGCCACAAATAACTCATTTGATGCTGTGGAATCTTTTATGAAGCAGAATAAATCTTTGCAGAAATCTTCTATGATGAATCGTCTCATCCAGTTTCACAGTTCATGCCATCATTTGTCAACTCCCTTAAAGCTGGACACATGTCATGTAAAACACCATCAGCATATTTATCTGATGATCACTCGTAAAAATTCTGCTTATGTTTATCTCTTTTTTTAATGTTCAAAAAAAAAAAAAAAAAAACATTTAGTCACACATACACAGAAACAAAAAATACATGGATACACACACAAAAAAACAAACCAACCCATATCTCATCAAAGATTTAGGTACACATACAAACAAACAAAAAATACATGGACACACACACACACATAAATGTATTTATGTCACAACAGGCTTTTTCGCTTCTCATGTCATTATGGCTTTCTCAGTTTCTAATGGACAAAGTTATTTGACACTTAGGAGGCCAATTCAACTTCGTATTTCAAAGTCTGTGTTAAAATACCACAAACGAGCTATGGCTGACTTTGCTTTAAATCACAGTTGAAGACACACACATTGGAATGTTAACAACCTTAACACTCGAAATCAGAAAATTTGTCATTTTGAAGAATTTGTCATTTTGAAGAAATGTTGCGGAAATGATTTTTTCCCCCTTTCTATCCCCTCTGCTCATCATTCCAAGTATTAAAAAACTGGAGTCTTAAACTGTAAACCCATTATTTTTTGTGAATCCATTTTTATACATGTGTGGATGAAAGCGATGCCCAAAAATCCATGAATACAAACACACGCACACACACACACACAAAGTACTTGCAAACACACACACACATACACACACACACACACTCTCACAAACACACATACACACACACACACACACATATATCACAACCATCGCCACCACAACATGAGCATTAAAACAGAAAACTGACCGTTTTTCCCATGATAACAATCCCATCTGGTCCAGCAACATTCGGCACATCTGAAATGGTGACACTGGGTCCTCTATCTCGGTGGGCATCTGAGGTTTGGCAAGCATACTGTGCACAACAACAACAAAGTACTGCCTTTCAGCAATCAGTGAGAATAACTGAGACATTAAAAAAGACTATCCTTGACTTTTAACGCAGACAGCCTCAAATGAATCTTATTTCCAATAACTAATGAATACTGGTACACACCTTTTTTGTTTGTTTGTTCTTTTGTTTTGCTTTTTGTTTTGTTTTTCACATTTGCTTTTCTTTTCAAATGGAAAGAAAATAATGTTCATTTTGTCTCAAAGCCCATACACATTCTGCAAGAAAAATCATTTCAAGAACAAGATGTTATTCAACATGACTCAACATGTCTTTTGGCATGACATTGTTAGAGAGAAAATGGTAACTGGGTCATGATAGTGAAGTGGAGGAAAAATTAAAACCAGAACTTCTTCTAACTGCTGTGACTCTAAATAATAAACTGGTTTCAATGAACTTTAAAACAACACCACAACAACACACACACACACACACACACACACACATAGCTATTTTCCCCCTTCAAATTAGACTTTAAAAACCTGGTGATCAATAACATAATGGTCGCAATATGTTAGCAGTGCACTTTTTCTTTTTTAATAAAAGTTCTGTATCATAACGGCATAATAAAAGTTCTGTATCATAACGCATAATAACAGTCTGTATCATACGAAATAAAAGTTCTGTATCATAACGGCATAATAAAAGTTCTGTATCATAACGCATAATAAAATCTGTATCATAACGGGATAATAAAAGTTCTGTATCATAACGGCAATAAACTTTGCAAAGCTTTGGATGTTTTCAGCTCATCCCGCTGCTTTTACAACTATTTTTACATCATCCACTCACTGACCTCATGCTTCAAAGATTATTTCAATTTACTCCTTCCAACAGCAAAGGCAACTACTTACAGGAGTATATCCTGCATGACTTAAGATTTTAAGTTAATTGTAATCATGTGCCTGCAAGCTATAACAGAACATAAAAAATGACCACAAAAAAAAATTGATGAAGGAAGATAAACTGTAAGCTTTCAGCATTCTCAGATGTTAGTTTTCCTGAGATAGTAACTGATCTTGCTATTACATAAGATTTCACTGCATGCGGTCAACCAAATTGTTTTGATTTTTCCTGTGAACTTTCTACTGAAAGTATAGTTGATGTGGTGGACATGGCAATGAAAGCTTTGGGGCAGGCAAAGTAAGTGTAATCTTGTAATCCATAAAGTCACAGCATTTCAGTCATGATTTGATCATACAACCCAAAAATATAACACAAACTTGCACATTCTTGGACAGAATAGGAAAATGAAAAAATATATTCGCATGCAGGCAACTGTCTTTCATTAAGCTTGATATTCAAGTCAGAATTTTTAAAAAATCACTGGTAACTTATTATCAAATGCCATTTCTAAACTCAAATCACTGACACGCACGCACGCGCGCAAACACACACACACACACACACACACACACACAAAAGCAAACATACAAAAATGTAAGTATAAACCAAATCAATGCAAAGTACAAAACCACCACAAAATGTGTGTACAAAACCACCACCACAAATGTATTGACGACAATTCTTGCAATATATACCATGACATCTGACTGGGCACTCTAAATTTCCATGGCTAACAGAAGTAACACTGTGAATGTAAGACACATACAAGTGCATAACAATCTTGATGTTAAAATATACACAGAATACAAGTCATCTGAGGAAACGCAACAACAAAAATATTTCAGTAGAAGTAATAAATATAATAACCCAAACAGTAAAATTAGTTCTCAACAAGCAAGAAGCCTAACAAAAAAAAAAAAAAATTCTAGTATAGAGATAAAAATGCTTGTTTTTATTCATACTCCCTATTTGGCTAAGTCGTCTTACTGCATCAACCTAATAATAGGCTATATCTGGTTAGCTAGCTATACTCACTTAGGCTGAATCTCTAAGCTAATGCAGTAGTGAGACAAGCTACAGATGTCTTCTCACTTCAGGATTAAAGTGCACTTTTTCTGTTCTCTCATTCTAAGGCCCTACAGATCTTGTGGACCACAGCACTTACCAGCAGGACAATTACAGTTTGACAAGGCGAGTATACTTAGCCAAACAGGGCATATCCAAAACAAAAAATTCTTAATACTTCCCATTCCCACATCATATACTGTACCATGTCAAATTGGATGCAGAATTCAAAGCAAAGGGAGGAGGGCGGATGGCTAAGAGGTCTAGCTGGGAAATCCTTCCGTCAGAAAGAACCCAGCCAAGTACAGATGCTGATCACAAGCTGTGCACAGAACAAAGGTTCCATGAGGTGGAGAGGTCAGCTGATGCATGACAGGCTACCTGCAAAGATGGACTGATTCTCACACCAGTCTAGCTACTTGGATCACCAGTAATCACAGAAATACTCAGAACTGCACCTGTGAGAGGATGAAGTGACAGTTTTGAGATTGGTCCAGGAATCTTCTTGTGGGAGTGCTGATGAAGGGATTGGTCCTGGTAGGTCCATGATTCATAAATGGGCAGGTGGTAGAGGTGTATGAGAATGAGTGACACTGTTTGGCCCTGGCTTTTCTGATCACCTTCTGACAGCTGGCAAAGGGAATGCATACACATTCAGACCCCAGTGAGCTGTACATCAGTAGTCTATTGATGAACTTGGTGGTGATGGACCTATTGGTTCCACACCACTTCTAATCCTTGTTGAGAGTTGGACCAGCTGAGACAGTCCACAAGCACTTTGCAAGATCCTGTTACGTGCCTTGCTACAGGATAATTCCCTAAATGCGACTCCAGCAAAGAGGAACTCATACCTGAGGGTGAGGGTGAATGTGTCCCTCCCTCTCCTACTCTCTTTGTTCATGTAACAAGTGTGCGTAATGTTGTCCATGAACAGACAGACTCCACCCAGGCCTCCTACCCAAGAGGGGGGAGAGCTCTCTGGACTGTCTGTGGCTCCAGGACATTGACATGCAACTTTGTCTCTTCTGGGGTCCAAGTCCTGGAGGTAGGAAGAGATCCTGTGTGGGATCCTCAACCTCATGAGGACGCATCTGTGTAGAGTGCTATCAGATGTGTCTGAAGGGGATGGGTTACCCAGTGTGCAAGAATGGGTGACTGCAACATTTGTTCATGGCCCACTCGAATCAAGCACCCAGCAGAACAGTCATGAACAGGGGCAGAACGCCCCTATCCGACCACTCTGTTTGTCTCCCCTGGTGTTCGTTACAGCCGCAACCGGCCGCACATGCTGCGTTACATTCCCTCACAATACGACCTCGTTTTAAGTCAAGGCTGGCCGAAATAAATAGGCATCACTGAGAGGTGTCCGATGAAATCTTAGCAGTAGTATGGGGTGTGGGAAACGATTCATTCACAAGACTAGAGTCATGAACTGACCCTATTCCATTGATTTCTCAAAAAAATATTAATACTAGGAGCAGTTTGGGGCTGAAAAAGCAAATGCAAGAGGGTTAAATGCTCTTTGAAGGAGACATCTGAGCGCCTGACAAAGTTAAATGATGCTCCACAGGGATTTCATTACCTTTGCAAGGGAGGACATTGAGTAACCATTTGCCTAGAAAGGGGTGCTTGAGAAGCAAATCTGTGAACTGAACCTGATGGTCTGGCACTGGCAAGATTGTTATGAGATCACAGTTCTCACAACTGCTGATGAGTTCAAGCTGCAAGCACAGTGGCCTGAGCAGAGTGACAAGGAATAGGCAAGTCAAATATCAGCCAACTGTCCAGGTAGACTGGCACTTGACCGACTCTAATCTGGCCAAGAACACCATCTCTCTGACCACCTTGGTGAAGAGGTAGAGACATGGAAAGAAAGGGTTCAGAACTGGTAGATTTCTCGTCTCCCCACAAAATGCAGGTATCAAAGGTGAGAGGTGTGGATGAGGATGTGAAAGTATGCGTCCTTGAGATCAATCAAGGTTACCTGGATATACTGACTCCCGTATCTGTGACTGGTAGTCCATGTTAAATTTGAATGAACAAAGGAATCTGTTCAAAGGAGAGAGCCCCGGCTTGGGGCTCCAACCCACAAACAACTTTGGGGTGCCAAAGAGGTGACTGATGAAACCCAGGCCTTGGACTTCCAGGCATGTAATGGCTCCCTTGAGCAGGAGTTGCAAAACCTCCAACTCAAGAAGCTCTTGGTCATGGAGGTACGGAGCATGAGGAGGACGAGGAGGACCTTGCATCACTAGAGCAAATACCTGTCCATCAGCACTGAAACAATCCAATCAACTGAGTTCCCAGAGAGTGCCACTGATCTATATGATGCAAGAGGCTGCCTTCCTGTGGGATCTGAGAGTCCTGGCTGGGTGTCCCACTGACTGGGGACGATTGAAAGGGCAATGGTCACCGCCATGTATTTTTCTTTGGGTGAACACGCATGTGGCAGCTTTGGTTTGATTGCCTTTGAGTTGGCAGCTGCTATGGCCGCTGCATCTGGCAAAACTGCTGCCAATGTTATTGCGGAAAAAACTGGCAAAAAGAGTCACAAGGCTGAGTTTATCTGGGATGAGTGTGATGCTGTGGAGGAGCCTAAGAAAAGACAGCACAACCAACAACTTCCCATTCATGAGTGCAAGGCAGCAGCAATTTAATTAATCTACACAATTATGACTAACATCTTCCCATTCATGAGTGCAAGGCAGCAGCAATTTAATTAATCTATACAATTATGACTAACATCTTCCCATTCGTGAGGGCAAGGCAGCAGCGATTTAATCTCAAATGTGCCAAAAAGGCAGATTTGGCCTGACCATGGATGCCCCCCTCCCCCTCCTCCAGAGCTGCCTGTTGCTATGGTGGGAGATCTGAGGCTTGCAGGATCACATCCCCCGAAGCACAGAGGGTGCTGAATTTAACTTTGCTCTTGAATCAGTGGTGTTCACGGAAGGGCGGTAATGTGCAACAGCGAGACAGACAAAAAAACCTGACAAATGTCTTGTTGAGTACTTGCTCACAGAATGAGAGAATGGAGACTGACTTGCGCTTTAGACCTGTGGTGTGGAAATAGTCTGTGGTATATTACCAAGTATGCCATAAAATTCAACTCAACATAGTTACCAAACTGCTTATTATTTGCATTCAATTTGACATGGGACAGTAAATTGCATTATGTCAGTTGGCAGGTCACTCATAATGATTAAAATAATATTTTTTCTAACGCATGTTTCTGAATTAATAGCTTCTGTATACCAGAATAGTGATCAGCAACACACATTTGTTACCATCTTCAATTAAGTTGAATTAAACACATACTATAAAAGCTTGGGTGAAACTTCTCTCTTTCATGCACACACAGACACATAAACTCTCTCACATACGCACACATTTATGCTTGCTACCTTTCTGTCCTTCTGGTTCTCTGGCTCTCTCTATTGCTGATTTAAGTAATTCACACGTAAAAATTCTATTCACCCAGCTCAGGCAGAAGATTTACAACTCAAAAATACCAAAATAACCAAGGACATCTATACACAGATACAACAGTATATATATATATATATATATATTTTTTTTTTTTTTTTTTTTTTTTTTTTTTTTTAAACAAATAAGTAAAAGAAGCAAACACAAATGACTAGACAAAAGAACTTAGGCAACAGCTGTACAAGTACATAACATATTTTCCTGAATACTTCACAAATTTCTGAACACAAGTGAAAAAAATGACCAGGTTAACATGACTATTGTTTTACAGATCTGTCATTCGGCAACAGTGAGTATGCTTGCCAGACAAATAAACAAGTTTAAACATTAACTAAAAAGTGCTAACATCGCCAGTTATATGAAGGTCACTAAAGATTCATCGCAATGAACTTAATCTTTACGACAGTTGATAATGTTACATACTATACAGTTGGCCTCACATGATCTTACATCGACAAACATCAGAGACCCCCTCACATAACCATGCAACTACAAATGACGATGACCACCTTATTCAATGATACATTTACAAACAACAAAGACCTCATCCCACAATCTCACGATGACTTCCCCATACATATACACCAATTACAAGCACATTACTGCCAATCTTCTGGAGTCAAAATTCAGGACGCAGGGGTTGGTGAGGGTAAGGTGGACTGAATAAAGAGCCAATCTGACTTTTGACTGAATCCCTGTTTAAACCCTACTAATCAAATTACTAGCGTGGGGGTTTATGAGGAAAATGCATCTTCCAAAGCATATAATCACTGAAATTCACAGAACACCATCCAAGCTTTATTCTGCAATACTTTATCAGCCCTGTTCAAAAAGTGATCTCTCAAACCCATATTTTAAAACAAGTTTTGAAATTCAGGATATGTGAGCAGTGATTCGTAAAATAAGGAATTTTTAGAAAATTCTGGAGAGTTGGCAGTCAGGCAAACAACAAAGACTTCCTTACATGAATTCTACCTTTACAAAAACTAAAGACCTACTCATACAGATCCTACAATTACAAACAACAAAGATCTCTTCAAACAAGTCCTACAGTTACAAACAACAAAGATGTCTTCATATAAATCCTACAATTACAAATGATAAAGACCTTCTCACACACAGTGATAAAGATTAGGATACTTTTAACTTCAGCTTTGCAATTTTGAGTCCTGGTAATTTTGAACAATAATGTGAATGAACTATCAAGGTTCACAATATTATTGAATAGGTACATGACATGAACAGGAAAAATTTGCATTACATCCATCTGTCACAGAAGCAAGGGTTTAAAAAGGCAATAAACAGCACCGCAAAAGGAAAGAAAATATATGGAAATAAATAAAACCCCACAAAATATCTCCACTGGATTACACTCAGTTACAGACGAACGCACATATGTTCACATACAACAGAAAATCCCTTTACAAAATGTGCGTTGGTGAAAAAAAATTCATACCTTTCTGAAAGAAAAGATTTTTAAATTTTTTTTTTTTTTCAGCAGAAGGCTTACACATGCATTTCTTTAACAAACAGAAGGAATCCCATCCATAAAAGTGCTCCGAGAAGATGTGTAAAAAGGTTGGGGGTTTTTTTTGGTTTCATTTCGTTTTTAACAAGCCTGACTTTTATTCTCCAGTTATCCCACTATCAGCCATCCTTTACGGTGAACCAACATGTGAAAGGATACAGTGTCACTCACTGTTCAAGTCCACAAAGACACACAGACAGTTACAGGACAAAGAACGTGGTTTCTGATTAACTGCTTGTGTAAACACGGAACTTACTTCCAAGATTCCACTCGACTGATGCAAGCAAAGAAATCGGTTAATCACAACATACTTCGGTTTTAAAGAGTTTATGACAAAATAAAACTAAAGACAACCATTCAAATCATAATGCCAAGTTCAAAATAACCCAACTGATGTTAAATTTGCAGCACATTACAATTATGCTTTTCAAAACCAAAATTTACTTGTATTTGGATAAATTATCACACACCAAAAATCCAGACTTCCAAGTTCATTTACACCTAGTGACATTCTCATCATATACCTGCTGAATCTTCTCTTTGTTTTTAAGCCTTTTCCTTGATATTTAAACAGTTGTTCAATATGAGTAAACATATGATAAAACAGAGAGAAAAAGATGGGAGACAAAGAGAGGAAAGAAGAAAATGGGCAAAAGATCCATAACTCAAGGATAGGCATCAATTACAAGAACAAGAATGATAAAGACAGAAAGGCAAGAAAAACACACACGTGTAAACCTCAATTTCAAAATCATATTTCCTTTTTCAGCAGTTGACATAAACTTACACCAGTTCCAAACATGACAAGACCACTACACTGGGAACCGTTCCATTTTCTTTAATCCAGTCAGTCAGGAGATTACCAACCACCAGACTCTACTGCCTCTTCAGTTCCAGTCTTTCACTCCACCCCACTTTCCTCTACGGTATGTGGAAGCACAGCAGTCTATGACTTAAAGTGTGCAAAAAGAGCGGAGTGGATACAGAGGAAGTGAGGTGCAAACAAATCAACTATCAAACAGGCAACACAACGTGTAGGGACCTTTTCAACACACAATCACAACTGCTGATAAAAATCAGCAAATTATGATAAATCAAAAGGAAAGAGAAAGAATGTTCCAATGGCAGCAAAACAGAAAGTTTCCCAAACTTTTCTGGTTCTTGCATTTTGTTGTTGTTCTTCCATTCCCTTTTACTTTGTCCACTTACCTTTCAAAGCGACCTTTTTATGCCTTTTTTTTCTAGCAAATTATCTTCCATATTGAATCAGCCTACCCCCTCTTACTCAACAACAATAAGATTGTTGCCTTCCTCCTTACAAGTGATAACTGAATGCCTCTCTTCTGACAGTACAGAACATTCTTTTCAGAGCTCATAAGAAAACAAACCCATAATATATATGGTATTTGGGACATACTAATGACCAGCAAATAACCTGCTCTTTGACAATTCATATGTTAGCATCATGCCAATAGCTAAACTGTACAATGCAAGATACTTCATGCCAAAGTTCCTTTTTTTCCCTTTTCTCTGCTCACGAAACTAATACTAAGACCTTTTTTCTTAATGAACATTTAAGTACCTGAAAACAAAGAGGGACTAGTTAGGGCTCCTTACTGGCACTCGGTTAACCCAAAAGAAGGCTCCCAACAGACAAACTACCTCAATAGCCCTCTAGGAAATCAGGAACTCTGGAAAAGATGAACTGACCTGTAGTCGGTCTTGTGTTTGCTGTAATAATGCAGCTCTGTCTCCATCTGATGCTGAACCATGGTGGTCAGGTCAGACTCTGCTGGGGCGCTGAGGGTCTCTGGAAGAGGGGCAGGGATGTTGAGGGGGCACCCCAGCTGGAGCAGGCACTCAGGGCTCGTCTCACCAATAAAGCGCAACACCTGCAAATTGGCTCAAAGTTTGGTTCTCTTGGCTTTATCTACTTACATCTCAAGGTGCGTGCACATGCACCTAAATGTACGTGCTTGTTCATCTCTGCAGCTGATAGAAGAGGGAGAGAACTAGAGTGGGGGTAGAGGCAGGGGAATTTACAGCATTCAATCATTTCTTTCATTTTCTTTCATTTCTTTCATTTTCACTTTCTGATATGCAACATCTGTCAGCCGCATACTTGTTTTTAAATCATTTCAAAACAACCGCTATGTAATACGCTGAAAGGCCATACAAAATTATGTACAATTTTTTTACTGGTGGAACGAGTGAGCAAGAAAGATGTCATAAACAACAAATCAAGCTGTTTACAGCCCAGCCAATCACAGTATTTACATCAGGGCTGGGTCATACTCAAAACAATTAATTCTCACATAATAGCATCCGATAACCAATTGAAAAGATATGCAAACACTCCCTCTTTTCAGTTTTATTGGGTTCTCAGAATCTCAAATGATTTAACTAGATATCCCTCTCATCCCAACAAGTTTAATATACTAACAAACTTGTTGATGCATCCACAGCTCCTATCCCCCATCCCCAACCTCTCCACTCCTTCCCACTGTCCCTCCTCTACCCTCTCCTGCCAACCCCCCCCCCCCCCCTCACTCCCCCCCACCCACCCACCCCCCCCCCCCCCCCCCCCCCACCACCACCCCCCACCCCCCCCCCCCCCCCCCACCCCCACCCGACACGGCAAAATGATGCCGCACAGTTAAAAGTGTCACTTACATCACTGACGTTGTCATCATGCTCTGTGGTGGTCTCAAAGACTGGCAGCTCCGATGCTTTCCTGCGGGGTGAGAGGGCAGGCTGCGGAATGTCCGAATCTTCCTGGATGACCAGCGGTTCCAGTTCATGGCCTGTGGCCATGCCCAGCAGTGCCTGAGCGTCTAGGATCAAGAAATCATAGCAACAAATGAAGGACAAGCATACAAATTCTTTGGTTAAGGGGAAAAAGAGTGTTTCTTGTTTAAGTCCACTAAAAACATTGATAAATCATGTACACAGTTAACACAGTTTAAATGGTAATCATTCAAGGTTTTGTGTGAAACTTGCCAAAGCTGAAAGCATCACATTCATTAATGACTTCACCTGGTGTTTAGTGAAATGATGTGTTGATTAAAAACGATGAAAAAAGCACGTCTGATGATTAGTTGGGCATTCACCAATTCTCTTTTGCTTTTTACAGGGGCTGAAGAATGAGGAAATGCTCATTCTCTGCTGATCAGTCTCATTCCTGACCAAGGAATTACAAACAAGGGGAGGACGAAGACCAAATGAGACATCTAAAACAGTTCATCATTCTAAAAAGCGCCAACATAAACAACAAGGGCAAAAATGTTTACAAAACAATTAAACCCTAAACAAAGTTGGATTAATAAACCGCAGCTTAAAGTGAACAGAAATATAAAAACAGATCGATCGTTCCCTACTGCCGTGTCAATCTAAGAAAAGGAGGCAAGAACAAATTACTCTGCCGCGATGACTCCTTGGTGCACCATGGAGGGCTGTAGAGAACAGAACTCTCCCAGCAGAAAGTGCCGCTCAAGTCACGCACAATGATCCTGCACACTGTCCTGGCTGTTGTCAGGCCTGCCGTCACCCCACCACCTGGTGCATCCTGGGTAACACAAGACGTACCTCTTGTTATATTCACTGCCAAAATCAGGCTGTGATCAACACATGTGGTACAATCACGCCCATACTTAAGACTAGCATTCCAGCCAAAAAGCCAATCAGAGAGGAGGTAAGAAATAACCTGTGAAAGTGGATTAGAGAAATGGAATGCAGTACTGCAGTTCAATGGCGATTGCAGAGGAGCTGTCGAGATGAATACATCCCAGTTCATTAACTCTTGTGAATCATATATTGGAGCGTCCAGTATTCAGACAATACATCTTACTGCCACTCTAAGACACATTTTGATCATTTTTTGTTTTTGTTTTTTGTTTTTCTGTGGATGAGTGGGTATGTATGTGTACAACAGCAGGCGCAGGCATATGTGTGTGTGTCTGTCTCTGTTTCAGTCCGTGTCTCTTTGTCTGTCCATGTCTGTGCTTTTCTCAAATTTTATGAATTTGTTTCACAAGTTTACCCCTTTTTTGTGTACATCATGTATTCTGGTAGGTCACATCCAAAGTGAATTTGTGGGTGCATGTGGGGACAAGCATTACAGCATCGGAATAACATGATTAACACACCTACCACTTCTTTTACCTAACAGCTGAACTCAAACGAGGTTAATGATATCTTACCACAGCAGGTAATTCAACAAAGGAGATCAGGCATCGGTGGTTCAGGATAAACAACTGCAACATACATGCTTAAAATTATACATGAAAGCTTATAACACTCTGCAGGAATAGTACCAACAAACATTTCAGTATGTAAAGAATCTTCTTGTCCTTTCTGTCTTCTGTCTCTTCCCCCTACCTGCAAACCTGTCCCAAGACCCCCATTGAAGCAATATCCACTGAACTATATCTGTGAGCGCAACTAGATACATGATCTGCGTGAGCAATATGTATTAACAATGAAAACGATGCCAATGTGCAGAACCTTATATTTGCCATCCATTATTGTGATCACTTTCGAATACACCTGCAGACAACCACTGGCAAGGACCTCAGCCATCCTCTGAGGAGCTTCCTAGCTTCAGAAGAGAGGTGTTGCAAAGAACCATACCTCCTCTCTCACCAGATCTAGGCTTTCACAGTCCGAAAGACATGGTGAGATGCTTTTTTTAACCACTCCATATGGACACATGATAGGTTGTGCAGGAATTCTTGCTCATAGGATCGTCATGCCTGCTGCAGCCAGTTCAAAGTTCGCTTGTAACACTATTTTTAGCTTCTTTTTTTTTTTATTATTCTACACATTATTCAAAAACACCTTAAATTACTCTTAGTGACAACAAAACAACAACATAAAATTCCAAACCATTTTCAGAAAAGAAAGTTAATGTCATATTTGGAGTGAAGCAAGATCCAGCATGGTAATGGGATTTGTGCCCAGGCTTGAACAAAAGACCCCAGTTCATCCAGCTCTATGGGATTCTGTTTTCCTTCCAGGACAACGGAGATAAACTGGCGTGACAGGAGATGAGCACATCCCTCATACTAATAGCTCGCAGGCCCAGAGAGTGCATCTGGCTCTGACTGCCTCAAATATGGGTACATCCAATTTTTTTCAGCATTTCAAGAGAGTAATTTCCCAGTCCTTTTCTTACAAATTAAGAACTGCACCAGCTCAAAAACAAAACCAACAAATAAATGAATAAATAGGCAAATTTTAAGACAGGTCTACAATGGAGTTCTTCGCACAACACTGAACTTTAAACTCCTGCCCCTAATGTCTAATAAACCGCCTAGGACATGATGGCGACTCACCTGCAGATTGGGAGCCCCGAAGATGTCCGGTTTGAGGTCGTCGGCCTCTGGCAGGTCACTGTGTTCCTGCACTGTGGTGTGCAGTCTGGAAGCACCCAGACCCATGGGGAAGTGACCCAAGTGATTGACTAAATGGGTCATCATCTGAAATGCCATCAATGTTTAACATGCACACTTCATTCAACGCAGCAGATTTCATCAACAGCAAAGTCAGACGTGTGCAGACATGGGTCTAGTGTCACTAACGGATAAAGCCACAGGAACAGACTTGACATGTGGCTAGTGTAAGTAATTAAAGGAGCAAAACCCAGCAACAACTGATACAAAGTTTATGCAGGCTAATCCATGTGTGTGTGTGTGTGTGTGTGTGTGTGTGTGTGTGTGTTGTGTGATGTCTTTTAGTCTGTCTGGTAACACTTTAGCTTGATTCACAAATTAAACACCAAGAAGGCAGATGTAGGATAGAAACCTGTCTTCACTAAGCTTTACAATTCAAAATTGCAAGCAAACTGCACCACTCTTTTTCTCCTTTTGTTTTCTTTCAGGTTTTTTTTTTAACTTGTTAATTTCTCAAAACTAATGACAATTTTCTTTCTTGTTTACTTCCAAAAGCTAATGTCTGTAGTATCCACATTATGTAAGGAAATATCCTCACAAATCTGATTATAAATGTACTAAAACACACACACACACAACACACACATAACTGCATTCGCACACGCACATGCACACACACACACACACCACACACACACACACACACATTCTTTCTTCCAAATTAACCAATATGGGGAGTTTGTCTGCGATCTACAGTCTAACACTGCCTGCTCAGAACATTTGCTCACCAAGCTCTTGAGGTGACAGTACATACAAATTCACTCACAAGAAGGAATCAAACATTTTGTCTTTCTAAGAGCCAACAGCTCACTCTAATCATATATCGGCGGCACCACAGACAACTGTTATGTAAATGAACATGAATCTTTACCGATCTGGCTGCCAGTTTCACAATGTCTGTCTCGGTCTTTGGCACAGATGGCAAAGGCGTCTTCTGGGTCTCAGCAGCCTGTTCAACGGCCACACCGTTGGCCGGCCGCCGGTCAGGTACCTGGGAGTCCCAGATGTTGGTGAAATCAGTGTCCAGCATAAAATCCGCCAAAGACTTGCTGACCCGCGACAAGGAGGAGGAGCTGTGGCCTGTCACAGCTGAGTGAAGAACCTGCAGGAATGGACAAGGACTTGCTGCCATCTCTGGTTGCCATCCATCATCAAAGGTTAGACAGCACACCCACACAAATACATAGGCAGTGTTAATTACTTTAATCACACACACACACAGACACACACACAAACACCAATCAGATCTACATCAAAGTCATCCTTCTGAAGTATGTTTCCAAATATTTACAACTACAAAGGAGCTCACTTATGTGCACACTTGCGTACACACACACACACACACACACACACACACACACACCAATCAGATCTATGTCAAAGTCATCCTTTTGAAGTTTGTTTCCAAGCATCTACATCTACAAAGGAGCTCACTTACGTGCACACTTGCATATAAAACACACACCACACACACACACACACACACACACACACTAGCTTTCCATATATCATTTACATCTAAACATGAGCTTGCGTGCACACAAATACGCATTACAAATGTTTACCAATTACTTATCTACATCTGCATTTGTACATGAGGTTGTGCATCCACACACACACACACACACACACACACACACACACACACACACACACACACACGAACACTAACCCTGAAAACTTTGTGCAGACAACTTTTTTCAGTGTCACTGGTCTCCATGAGAAGTGGGAGAGGCATGCGTAGGCACCATTCCACCATACAAAACATCATCAGAACAATCAGCTGAAATCAGAACAGAAACGTTGACAGTCCCTGTGTCTACACCTGTTTTCATACTTACCCAAACTATACTGATGCCTTACTGCTACATAGCATGAAAGATGCCCTTGCGAACTGGGACACTCGCAAAACTTAGGGAAGGTATCTGCTCAAAGTTCTTGGCCTCTCTTGGCACTCCCAAATATCTCTTTTTGGAACTCTCCAATATCCCTTTCCTATTTGTGCTGCTATTTCAAAATTGGTTCATCTTCTGTCCTGGTTGAAGAAACATCTCTCTTTTGCTTTTGTTACATTGTCTAACAAATCAGCTTCATGTCCAATGTTCAGACTCTGTTCCTGTCGCTGCATTATGGGATAATCACTCCTCTCATTAAAAAATCAGGGTCTTAAGACTCTGAAGCTGAATTCTATTTCCAGTGTCAACTACTGCCATGCCTATTTTCCTTACTATGCTTTCATCTTGTTAGGTTTCAAACCTCTCCCAACTTACACTGCAATTAGTATTTTAGCTCACATACTTGAATAAAAAGACATAAAAAAAAGTAATAAGCGTATCATTTATGGCAAACTCTATGGATGATCATGCGTCCAGGAACTTACATCATGGCATTAACTTGTGGTGAGGAACAAATTCATCTGGGTGACTTCAGTATTCTCATATTCTGAATTTTCACCACATGGTGACAACAACAGAGCTGTGCTTATCTAGGCCTGCCATACCTGAAGAGGCTTCTGAGGAACATTTTAAACAAGGGAGAGGAATAAATCGTGGCTGAGAGGAATTCTAAATACTGAACTCCAAACAAACATTTTTTGAAAAATACAAGACATTATTATCTTCACTTCTGGACCTGTGGCATTCTTGTAATACCTTTAGCCAACCTTTCATATAACCTATTTTTCTCAATTTTGTCCATGTGCATTTGCTTGCCGTGTTCATTTCAACATCACAGCATTCACCTCTTAATTCTTATGTACATGTGCAAGTACAGTTCAAACTCAAGACATTCACTTAAGACAGCCTTATTGCTTTCTTCCACTCCTGTAGCCATCATCAATGATAGAGGGATTCATGTGAAAGTTCAAAATGTTCATATACCTTTTTCTTTTTTGAGATAAAAAGAAAAGACTTTCAACATAGTTGCTGCGCAGGAAACAGGAGTGGGGGGTGGTTGGAGGAGTGTGGGTGGAGAAGAGAATTCGTTCTAAACAGAGAAGAGAGGGAGAGAAAGGGTGTTGGCACAGCTGCCGACCTTCTGGGATTGTGTTGGTAGAAGAAACAGCAGATTGGCTTTTGACTGGAGGCATTTCTAACTGGCTTGTGTTCCAACTGGCAAATGTTAGGTTTAAAAAGAAAATACATTGCCCCTACATGTAACTGTCAACATCCACATATCACCTCTTTTTTCTGCAATACTTTATCATCCCTATTCAAGAATGACCCCCAAAACCCAATGCTACCACACACAAAAATTTGGAATTCAGGATCTCTTCACTAAAAACTGGTATTTCAGGAACAATTCATAAAGTTGCGAAATTAACCAAAAAAACACAGGAAGGTCAGCAGCTACATGTTCGTCAGACACTTGAGACTTGAAAGAGCTGTGCAGCAAAACAGCAAGAAACAAGAGCTCAGCTTGACCATCAAAATCCACTTTCCGATGGTCTGCAAAACCAAGAGTCCATCAGACCCTTGTCTTCCGCTGAACCTTCCACGAAGCACTTATGAGATAAAATTGGCAATGGAGTTATCATAGGTAAGTGGAATAGCTGAATGAAAAGCAGCCAAGTGAAACAAATCAGCTGAAAACGGAAAGGCTGGAAGGTTTGCTTATTGAGTCCAACATCACAAGACATGCCAAAAGCAGAATGTAAGCATCACCTTTCCCTGTAACCATGAACAGAGGTCATGGTCTCCTTAAGAGACATTATCTATATTTTTTCAACCATCACAATACTACTTGAAAGTTTAGCAGTTGTTTTCATTAAAGGACTTCTAAAGAAGACAAAAAATGCGCATCATAAAGCTACTAATTTACTGTGACCTTGGCAGGTCTGTGACTCACCCTTTTTTCTTCATCAGACTTGGAGCTTTCATGGGACTGGATGAGGGATGATATTGTTGTGGCTATGGCCTGAAATTCAGAGCAATGTATCAACCATCACTTGTCAAAATTCATCAATATCAATAATGCAAACTTATATTTCAGTTCACTGTCAGGCACAACATACAATACCAACACTGAAACTGTTACATGTATTATGCCTTTGTTCTATCAACTGACTGACTAAAAAAAAAAAATCTGAAAGGCGACCGTTCTCTACAAAACACAAAATATTTCACTGGACCTGAAAATCAGTAAAAGTACTCCTCTTTAAAGTATTCTACACAGTACACCTCAATGAAACCAGCACTAATGCTGAATATGAAATGATTTGAAATAATAAGTCCATGAATGACACTTTTCACAAAATCTAACATACTAAGAAACAACGAAAACTATGTAAATTACTTTGAAGATGCACCAAATCACATAAAAAAAGAATCCAAAGAGAAACACACTTAATATTCTGTCTCTCCTTTACTTTAAAATGTCATGTAAAAATAGACAATGACTATCATATTCCCACCGAGGAAAAGCAAAAATCATCAATAGAATTGGGTGGTCCTGCAGGCATGTTCCCCCATCCCCAACAAAATCTTGAAACTTGCTTTCAAAATCATGCAATTTGACGTAAATTGACCGTCAAGTCATGTGTCGTCCATTTTTCTGTCCAACCAAAACCAGATGCGTTTGATGGTACAGCTTGTCAATCCGTCACTTTTGCTGCATCTTGTCAACACACAATGCTAGTGTATCTATTGTTACACCTTCAGCCAGGCAGACAAAATGGCGACTGCCTGTCTCAGGAAGAAGTCTACACCAAGTGAAGTAACAGTGTTATTTACTAGCATATCAAAGCACAACTAGTGCTCTGCAAATTTCACAGCCACTTTTTTTTTTTCTCCCAATTTTTTTCTTTTTCAGTTTTGTTTTCTTTGATTTCCATTCCTACATTACCCTGAAATCCATGTATTCATGAAGATGCAAAAGCCCTGTAAAAACTACTTATTGTTGAACAAAATAAGCTGTGGTGTGAGACTCAAGTCAGCAATACACTGTGTGTGTGTGTGTGGTGTGTGTGTGTGTGTGTGTGTGTGTGTGTGTGTGTCTGTGTGTGTGTGTGTGTCTGTGTGTGCGTCTGTTTGCACGCACTCACGCATGTGTGTGCATGCACACTTGTATGTGGCAAAGACAGAGAGTGGACAGTAACAGAGGGGAGGGATGGGGAAAGACCGGATGCAGGGGGGGGGGGGGGGGGGTACGAAGCAGAGAGAAACACAGACAAGAGTGAGACAAGAGACACAGAGACAAGCTGACACCGATACTGATCATGTTAAAATAAAGTCTCTGACCACCACATACAAGGAGAATATATCGTCTCATGTTTAGAAACTGTTTGGGAATGGAATGAGGAAGCTGAGTGAAAGTCTGGGAGGTTGGCATATAAAATGGAAATAGAGAAGATGTAGGTCAGGGTGAGGACAGGCTGGGGATCGAGCAACTAGATGAGACATACCAGAGCAAAGTCATGTAGTCTATTCCACCAAACCACATCAGGCTGAAAGGCCAGGGGGGAAAAATGAGAAAGAGAGAGAGACAGAGAGAGAGACAGAGAGAGAAAGTGAGAGAGAACAGACAACCAGACTTATAACCGACAAACAGTTAAAATTTTTCACTTTTCATTTCAAAGACCACACTAAACACATAAACAAAAATCAGATCAAACATATAAAAGAAAGAAAGGAGAACAAAGAAAGAAAAGCACATATTAAAAAATAAAAAAATTAAAAAAAGGAAATGATACCTCTGTGATTTTCTTTGGCATATGCGGATGGTAGTCCAGCAAACGGTCTATATGGTCACACAACATCATGAGCATGTCTGAGGCCACCTTGGCCACTTTCTTGTTCACACACTGCAACATTTTCAATACCATGTGTCAAAGGTAATCATCTTCATTTCCCCAGCATCAAATGCTCATGAGCTCAGCCACATTCTTGAGCACACTGATGATCTGCCCTATGTAGAGTTAAATCAATAAAATTCATTTTAATAAATAATCTAAACCTGAAAAAAACTGCAACAGTGACCTTTTTCAATGCATTTCACATTTATTAACAGTGATCAGGTCTAGAACACAAAAGTTTTTTTTAGCCTCCATTTGGATACAAGCTGATCCTAATCAGTTCACCTCAGTTTCTTGACCTTACTGAAAGCCTTAAAAATATCAAACTGATTTATCAATGAACTAAAAAGGTGTCAAAATGTGTTCCTTGTGGTCAGAACAAAGTACTTAAATAATGTGGCTGATTTGCATTCATAAATGGCTACAGCGGTAACTGGGATGTCCAAAATCTTCATCAGAACAGCCTGCTTTGTGTCTTCAAACACCAAGCCAAATCACAACAGACACAGTATATATGTCCTCTAGTAACTACTTAAGGTCAGCACTTTCCCTAAAAATAATCTCAGGAAGCGTTTTGTGGTTTTGTCTCAACTTATAACTCCTAAGCGTTCTTCATACCTGCAGAACTCGAGACACTGATGTTATCTGTAGAACCATATGTAGTTAACCTTTTTCAAGTAAAAAAAATTTTTGGGACTTTGAGGTCTGACTTTTCATAATCGTGAACTGATCATTAGCGTGCAGACGATTTAAAATGTCCAATAATGTTGCATTTCTCATTTCTCATATATAGTATCTATGCAACACTCTGTGAATCCAAGACAGTGGTTGTATTCCAATCTAAAAGTGCGAATGAAAGGGTCTCTCTGTGCATATACAATTAATCACATGTTTATGAACACGTGTGGAGAGACTGATAATGCAAAGCACACAATACACCAATTCTGCACAGCCTTGCATTTGGTTCTTTAATATTCACTCGATCAAATTCATACAGTATTGTTGGACTAATCCATACCTTTCTAGAAACAAGCTCTACGTGCTTTACAATCATAAAACAGAATACAAAAGAAAAAAAGTATTAGTACAAAGAGAGAGAGAGAGGACTTCACACATGCATGCAAGCATATGCACACACACACACACACACACACACACACACACTACACATGCACACACACACACACACACACACACACACACACACACACACACACATCAGAATGATCGTGAAGCAACTGAAACATATTTTGCAAAAAAGAACATTTTTACATTTTTAAAGTCAACAGTGACTGAGTTTGAAAGGAATGAGGTATGGATTTCTGCAATAGCGGTCCAAACACTGAGAAAGATTCTATGCAAAAAAGAATTGAGAGAAAAACAGGGGACAGAGAGAAGGTAAGCATCCAGAGATTGGAGGATTCTTGTTCTATAGATATATGCACACATCATACACACATACATGCACACATAGCAGCACACACACACACACACACACACACACACACACACACACACACGCACACACACACACACACACACGCACACACACACACACACACATGCACTCACAGAAATACAGATAGGCACATACACATGCACACGTATACACCACACACACACACACACACACACACACAAAACACACACACACACACACCCCTAATGTGCATACACATGCACAAACAGAAATACACACACACACACACACACACACACACACACACACACACACACACAGTGCCTCACCATCAGAGCACCAAGTAGAACATTGATAGCTTCCTTCATTTTTGAGTGTTGGGAATTGTGCGTCAGTTCTCCATACAGAAAAATTCCTATACTGCTCACAGCAATACATCTGCAACACATGGCATGTTCTACCTTACTCAGAGTCTAGGACAATTCATTCTACATTCCCCCTAAACTCAATCCTATCTCTTCTCCCTCCGCATGCGCGTGCACGCTTGCACACACACACAGACACATACACGCACACACATGCACACACACACACACACACACACACACATGCACGCGCACACACACTAAATGTTATTACAAGAAAGTTTGACAAAAAGATCATCTGTCTGAACAAATACTATGATTCTACATCCGAAACAACATAAAACACAGAAAGATAAAATCTGAAAGTACACAACACAAACAGCAACTATGACAGAAAACATATACATCGAACTCAAATATGTACACCCAAAAACATCACTCTGAAGAAGACAATTTCTAAAAAATGGAATTCACTATTACAGCTAGTACTGTT
Source organism: Conus canariensis (assembly GCA_033310375.1). Taxonomy (NCBI): domain Eukaryota; kingdom Metazoa; phylum Mollusca; class Gastropoda; order Neogastropoda; family Conidae; genus Conus; species Conus canariensis. The sequence continues at coordinate 54,387,202 of CM065717.1, forward strand.
TATGTATTATACTCTGTGATCATAAAGACTTCCTTCAGACTTTATAAACTGTGCCTCTTGTTTACACAAACAAGAAGGGTGTACCAACCTAATATGTCATTCTTAGATCTGTAAATGCTTGACTTGATTTGCTACTACAGTGCAGCAAAATTGAAGAAGCATTTACTAAGATACTCTTGTATGTGTGAACAACTTCGTGCCACTTATGCTGCCTGTAAGACCAGCTTCATTCACACATTACCAAAATAAAAAAAATAAAAATAGAAAGAAAGGATTTTCTTTCAGTGGTTAAGCTTTTCGTCTTGTCAACATTTTTTTTTTTTAAACAAATTCCAAATGTAATTATTAGTGACCTGCCATGAAAACGTATACAAACGAATCACAAGACAAAACATGACGTGTTTCGACCTGTAAGGTCTTCTTCAGGCAAGATACAAAACACTCAGGACAACGAAAATGATTTTCATTCAACACCTATCTTGCGCTGAAGTGAATGAAGATAAGTGATTGCTCATTCATTTTCGTTGTCCTGAGTGGTTTTGTTTCTTGCCTGAAGAAGACCTAAGAGGTTGAAATGCGTCATGTCTTGTCTTGTGATTCGTTTGTCTACATTTTCTTGGCGGTTCGCTATTAATTACCTTTAAAATGTGTTTAGATTCCGCCTGCAGTCGCCTCACTTTGCAACTAGATCTAACTTTTTTTTTTTTGTCAGTCAGTTCAAAAAAGACACTATCCAGTACATCATAATAAGAGAGACAAGATGCAAAGCATATAAACGTACTCCCAGTTTATCCTGAATACGCGTGAGATATTCCGTAAAGAGGAAAAACTGTCTTGGACTGGTGTAACCGTTAGTAATGGCTATTCTGGTAAACATCGGCCATCGTCTGTGACCTATAATGAACATACCTACAAATTTTCAGAAATATCGGCCAAGTACTTTTTGAGATATTCCATAAAGAAGAAAAACCATTACAGGCTGTTACAGCCATTAGTAACGGCTGTAACGGGGTAAACTAAAACATCGGGCATCATCCGTAACCCATAATGAACATACATGCTAATTTTCACAAAGATCGGCCACGTACATTCTGAGATATTCTATAAAGAAGAAAAAGCGTTACAGGCCGTTACAGCCGTTAGTAACAGTATAACGGTAAACTAAAACATCGGGCATCATCCGTGACCCATAGTGAACATACTTGCTAATGTTCACAAAGATCAGCCAAGTACTTTCTGAGATATTCCATAAAGAAAAAAAATGTTACAGGCCGTTACAGCCGTTAGTAATGGCTATAACGGTAAACTAAAACATCGGGCATCATCCGTGACCCATAATGAACATCCTGCTAATTTTCACAAAGATTGGCCAAGTACTTTCTGAGATATTCCATGAAGAAAAACAAACGTTACAGGCCGTTACAGCCGTTAGTAACGGCTATAACAGTAAACTAAAACATCGGGCATTATTTGTGACCCATAATGAACATACCTGCTAATGTTAACAAAGATCAGCCAAGTACTTTCTGAGATATTCCATGAAGAAGAAAAAGCGTTACAGGCTGTTACAGCCGTTAGTAACAGTATATATGGTAAACTAAAACATCGGGCATTATTTGTGACCCATAATGAACATACCTACAAATGTTCAGAAAGATCGGCCAAGTGCTTTCTGAGATATTCCATAAAGAAGAGAAACCATTACAGGCTGTTACAGCCGCTAGTAACGGCTATAATGGGGTAAACTAAAACATCGGGCATCATCCGAGACCCATAATGAACATACCTGCTAATTTTCACAAAGATCGGCCAAGTACTTTCTGAGATATTCCATGGAGAAGAAAAACCGTTACGGGCCATTACAGCCGTTAGTAACGGCTGTAACGGTAAACTAAAACATCGGACATCATCCGTGACCCATAATGAACATACCTACAAATTTTCAGAAAGATCGGCCAAGTGCTTTCCGAGATATTCTATAAAGAAGGAAAACTGTTACAGGTCGTTACAGCCGTTACTAACGGCTATAACGGTAAACTAAAACATCAGGCATCATCCGTGATCCATAATGAACATACCTACAAATTTTCAGAAAGATCGGCCAAGTACTTTTTGAGATATTCCTTAAAGAAGAAAAATCGTTACAGGCTGTTACAGCCGTTAGTAACGGCTAAAACGGGGTAAACTAAAACATCGGGCATCATCCGTGACCCATAATGAACATACCTACTAATTTTCACAAAGATCAGCCAAGTACTTTCTGAGATACTCTGTAACGAAGAAAAAACATTTCAGGCCGTTACAGCCGTTAGTAACGGCTGTAACAGTAAACTAAAACATCGGGCATCATCCGTGACCCGTAGTGAACATACCTATAAATTTTCAGAAAGATCGGCCAAGTACTTTTTGAGATATTCCATAAAGAAGAAAAACCGTTACAGGCTGTTACAGCCGTTAGTAACGGCTGTAACGGTAAATTAAAACATCGGGCATCATCCTTGACCCATAGTGAACATACCTACAAATTTTCAGAAAGATCAGCCCAGTAGTTTTGTCTGGAGCGAGTAGAACACATTTTGACCACTGGACACACAGACAGCCCACACACACACACACACACAAACAACGCATTTCTTCGTTCCCATTCTAAAGTACTCCCTGTTCTTTAAGAACTGGGAGTACAATATCGCCGAGATCTCATACAGTCTTCCAAAAGATTTCTTCAAGGCGGCTGTTTTGTTTGTCATTTTGTTCTAGAAGAAAGTGGGTGATTTGTTCAAATCAATGCTCTACAGAGTGTGACTTTTTCAAAAAAGTCTGCTGAAGGAATCTTCACAAACCCACAATGTCAATTTAGTTCAATGTCCTCACATCTGTGTAACAACAGTATGCGCAGGAAATAAACAACTGACAGAGTAGAACAAGTCACCCATGAAATCAACTCATGTTTCAAACTGAAGGCATGGGCTGCTTTATACAAGTCTCTGCCTTCATTGAAAAATACTGCAGAACTGAACAAAACACGTCTGCAACCAGTCTGTGTGTGGTGCTTGTTTGAAGGTGTTGGCACTTTTGATTTCTGAAGTTCTGTTGAAAAAACAAAATTTATATTAGGAAAAAAAATCATCTCCATTGCATAGCCTCACGAATACATCAGTGCTTACTTAGATCAGCTGAAATGTGTTACACACACACACACACACACACACACACACACACACACACAAACTATACAACAATGCACATATACCAAATAAAACCTGAAGCCTGTAATTTCTTTCTCAAAGTTGAGACCCAGCTAACAGTCACACCTCAGACACATCAAATAACTTGCAGCCTGTACAAGATGCTGTGTTCAACAGGGACATGGAGAACTCACCTGGCCAGACCAGCTGGCTCCCGTTTGCCTGCCTTGAGCAGCAGGTCGATGATGCGATCCTTCAAGTCATCAGCCTCCACAAGGGCTGTGGTCAGGAGGCTGGACTGCAGGACGGGCACCTCCATGTAGTGGTTTGGGAAGGACAACAGAGTACCCAGGATGGACACAGCTTCCGCCCTTGGGGACTGTGACATTTTGCGCACACACATTGTGTCTGGGTCCGTTTGTTACCATAAACAAACTCTCTGATTCAAAGTTATACATTCTTTGTCTTGCTTATGAATTTGTCAAAGTATTCACTCCTATCCTTTAAACACATACATAAACACCACAAATAAGTATGTTTCCTTCAAAATAGTGGGAACCTGAATTTTCTTTCCGGTTAACTGAATTTTTAACAAGTAAAATACTCTATTGTAAACACTCAATCCATACATGCTAACAGAAGTTTCCTGACATACTATTTCAGGTAAGATGAACTCCATTGCATACAAGTTTCCATGGGTGAAACTTCTAAAAACGGATCTGACTGAAATGAGGCAAGCGTCCAGGAGCCTGCCCCAGCACAGCATCCCAATGGGGAGGAACCTGCATGCTAAAGTAACAGCCCATGAAAGTTAAAAGTTAAAATGTTTCAATCATGAACACAATGACAGATATTTTCATGATCTTGTAACCCTAATTGGAGAGGGAGGTGGAACATGCAAATAGAAAAATATTACATAGAAAATAGTAGCTGTTGACAGGACAATATCATTTTCACCTGCTAATTCTCACTCTCAAGTAATGGTGTTCCTTTGTTTTGTTTGAATCTCTAACTCATTTGCTTCATGTCAAAGAAAATTCATTTCTGAGTCCAATCATATACAAAAAATAACCATTCATCAATGAGCAAATCTTTTTTTTTTCAAATATGATAACCTGAAAGTGGCCAGCACACTGGAAGGTTCATATCAAGGGCCTGATAAACTCTTTGGGTTCTCGGCTAGGAGGCCTGACTAAGAAAAAGTAGGTCAGATGGAAAATGGGTTTATTTGGTCTTCGACAGACGTGTCTAAATTGCCTTCTTTCAAAAGTACCACGATTCCTTAACTTCCAAAGCACCTTGTGAAATTTCGCTTCAGAGCAATGCCCGAACAGAAGACTATCACGATGCCGGTAGTGCAGAAACCTGCACAGACTGCTACTTCTGTTAAGAACCGAATCCGTCACAAAACTGGAACATGACCCCCCCCCCCCCCCCCCCCCCCCCCCCCAACACAAAAATCATTTTGATGGAATTCTGTCACAGACAGGACAATGTATGTCACTCATTTCTCCCCCCCCCCTTCCCCCCCCAGCTTCCCACCCAACCTCTCCACACACATGCAATGGAAGCTTAACCAATGATCTCGATGTCCTCTTTTTAAGAGGACACACCTTAAAATCTCTCCCCACATTTTCCCCCCCATCCCTCTCCTTCTCGACTCCAAATACATACCTCTCCCTGTACTCCTGACAAACCCCCAACCAACATGGTATAGACCAGGCAAAAAACCTGTGCCACATTTCATTCCTCCTCCAAATCAGCACCAGAACAGGAGTGTTTTGGCAGCTTACCTCTTTGTAGTCTACAGCTGAGATGATGGTGCCTGCAGCGTGGATGAAGTCCAGGATGAGCATGATGGACCCGGGCAGTGGGAAAGAGAAGAAGCGAGGACCGCAGTGGCTAACCAAGACATTTGGCACATCCTGCGGAAATACACCAGTGTTAGGTTGGGACAAACTAAGACAGTCACATCTCTAAAAATCAAATTTCATATTTTATTCTCAATTTTTTGTGTATGTGAGTGTGTATGTGAGTATGTGTGAATGTGAGTATGTATGTGAGTATGTGTGTATGTGAGTATGTAAGTATGTGATGGCGTACTTGTGCCTTTAGAATACTTTGACTGAGTGTGTGAAAGTGTGTGTGTGTGTACGTATGTGCACGCATGTAAGCGTGGGTGCATGCATGCATGCATATGTGTGTGTGTATGTCTGTAAGTGTGTCTGTATAGATGTCAGTGCATTTGTGTGTGAGTGTAACTGTGTGCTTATCTTTAAGTCGGCATAGGCACATATATATATATATATATATATATATATATTGTTAAAAAATATTTTAAAAATGAAGTGGTAAAATCTACAAGCTTGTTTCTAGCGTTGCTATCTTCGGGATGTCTTTTGTTGCTCCCCAAGGGGTTGAGCACCTTCAGATTTTTTAAGGACTTTTTTATATTGTTCATAATATACATATATATATATATATATATATACACATATATATACATGTGTGTGTGTGTGTGTGTGTGTGTGTGTGTGTGTGTGTACATGCATATTCATACATGTACCTATGTGATTTCCTGCAAGAGGCCGATTCACCATGTGCAGTATCAAACTGATCAACTTCATCACAAGATGCACTCTCACTCCACGAAGTCAACATCATTAACATTCCATAATCCCATAACAATCAAATATACCCAGCTAGTCGGACTTTCCTCCCAGTCACCACACTAAACAATCAATCAGATATTCCAACAACAATCAAAAACATGCACCTGATTCTTGGGCGATGACTCTTTACACAGAAGAGGAAGAATTATCCGAGTACAGGTAATGTCGTTTACAGTCCAAGTCCACAGAGAATTAGCTCTACAAAATGGAAATTCAGTCAGGCCGCATCACGTTCTTTCACCACACACCTGCTATTTTCAGTGCGCAAGTTCAACTACAGAGTTCACTACCGAGTTAAAATCAAAAGAACTGGAGGAATGTTCAGAGAGTTGTTCTTTCCTTCAAACTGAGCACTGTCATCATTCCTTGGCTAGAACTCTTGAGATTCACCATCTGTGATATTTTATCACTATCTGATTGTTTTGGTCACCACAAGTTGGGGATAATGTGTAAGCACAGCATCATTGTACATATGTCTGGGTGTTTTTTTCTCACACTCCATCCCACCAGCACACAATGACCTACTCTTCTACAAAAGGTGGAATGAGATTTAACATGCATGTATTTTTTTTCTCTCTTTTTAACATGTATTCACACAAGAACTCCATTTCAAGTATCACCTGAAGGACTGGGAATGGACTGCAGTCTGCACAGGTGTTACCTTGTAGAGAAAATCTCTTCAAACTGGTCATCTCTAGATAGAATCGAACCCTGGAGCTTAGAACAAGAGACTGCCGCCTTACCCACTTTGCCAAATAAGCCCCTGACAGACAGTGAGTCAGTCTGAACTCCATTACACGGCCCCTTATCTTACCTGATCACTGGACACCAGACCTCCATGCAGAACATTATAAAACCGGGCCAGGAGAGCTCTGGAGGGAGGCACTTGATGCGGCCGCAACATCATCTGGCAGATCAGCTGGTATGCCTTCAACTTGCCCTTTTTGAACTTGCTGCCAAGTTGTAGACACTGGGCAGATAAATATGGGGAAGAAAGTGTGATCAACGTACAAAATGACCGATACGGACGTAAAGTCTCACCAAAATGATTTATATGCTGGGTAGTTCTGTTTTACAATGCTATTTCAACATTTTTTTTTCTGTTCTGCAGTCTCAACCCTCCTCTTTCTCTGCATCATACATGCACACACAGACAGACATTGAGAGACTGGTCGCTTTCAATAATTAGATAGCCAATTTGCTCCCATGGTAAAACAATTTACAAGCTTGTAACTCCAAACTGATGCTTTGATAAACAATTGCAACCCCATGACTCCAAACTAATGCTGCTTGCAGCACCAATTAATGCTTGAAATTGAGATTTTTTCTTTTGTTTACACCTCCTTCCCTCATTTTAAGCAACTTTTTCTTCTTTTCTTTTTTTTTTTTTTCCACACTTATCGCTCGCTCTGACTTATTTCTCACTCAATGTCAACAATATCAACATAAACATATGAACACATGTGCATGAATTGGTAAAACACTCACACCCACTCATTCATATATACACAGTCTGATGGATACCAGTTACATATCATAAATGCATTTTTTTAATTTCATATAATAATCTTCTTTATCAATTATACACAGGAACAAAACAATTGAACATAAAACTCCGTTTCCATTGCCTGAATGCATGCTCACACGCATGCATGCATTCATGCGCGCACACACACACACACACACACACTCACACAAAGAGAGAGAGAGAGAGAGAGAGAGAGAAAGGGGGTGGGGGGCAGAAAATAAGGTCACCTCAAAGAGCCAAGAAGCGAAGATATGTGAAGGAGGGATGAGCTCAGAGGGAGGTGGGGATGACATGTTGTCTGGGGTAACACCCAAGTTTTCACTTATCTGAAAAATGTGATGCTAAATTGACAATGTTATCTGAAATATGCGATGTTAAACTGACAATGTTCAATGACAGCATCGCCACCAATGACATACCTGAATACTTGGCAGATAGAAGTATAAGTTACACTGTAACAAATAAGTCACACACTTTTTTCTTTCAAAGTTTAATCTGCACTGCACTTTTTGTCAAAAAAGGCAATTCTGGAAGAAAACCAGTCTGTTCATACAAATACAAATAATTTGTACATGGAAACAAGAGAGGACAGCAGAATACTGCAATGTAATAATGCTTTGATCTTAGCGAGACTATTCCTTCTTTAAAAACATGTAAATGTAAAGAACTACCTCAACACTTACCCTGTACAAAGTATCAAGGAGATCACAGAGGTAGTCAAAGACATTTTCATGAATATCAGGATCTTCTATTTTGTTGATGTCACCCAGGCAACCTAACATGCGTTGCCATAGCACCACTGCCACGTCAGGGGTCCACCCTGGCAAGGATCCTCCCGCCATCACACTCTTATTTTCCACCAACGAATCTGAAAGACAGTCTGATTAAGGTTAATGTACATAACATGTGGACATCAACCAGGACATTTTCTTCTTGTTTCTTCATGACTCCCTCCTTAATCTAAGATTTATTTTGCATGAGTTGTTGTTTGTTTGTTTTTTTTGTTGTTTTTATTTTGATAACTTGTGAGTTGACTTCAACATGGCGACAGCCCTGATTTGGTCTTTGCAGTCGGCTGAGCTATAGCAACATTACCTTTTTACCTACTACTTTCTGCCATCTTCTGACATACTCATACGATGTTTGAAATCATTTCAAGTTATGTGACTTTAACTGGTCAATGAAATACAAATACACTCCAACTGATGGAACTGGGTCTTGCAATGGAAAGGACACGAGTTCCTTAAGATAATCCCTATGTTTGCAAGCACCTCACATGCTCAGCTGGGTGTTTTCTGTGATGACAAGACATATAAAACTCTGTACTTTCAAAAGCCTGGTATCTTTCATGTAAAATCTCTCATTTTTTCTGTGAAAAATGTTTAGTCTGATAAGCAATCCCCTCCTCCCCCCACCCCTCTCCTATATACTAGTCAATGATTAAACATTATATACAAGCGTAACTCTTCACAAATAACTTTTCCCATTCATTTTGCTTCTTCAATATTCGCTGTATGAACGGAGAAAAAAACAAATCAAACCCCCAGCACGCTAGGATATAGCTGCCAGCTGGCATGATTCATTGTAACAATTATGCAAGGGAATACTTTCTCTCTTTTTACTGATTCTGTAGGTGAATATTTCAATTCTTGTTTTTTCAATGACTTTGAAAGAGAGTGTTGTTCCTAATGGACACAACAAGTGAACATCGTAATGTTCTTACTTACAGCAAGAGAACATTTTGTATTTGTTATACGAGTGGATATTTTATTTTTCTTACAAAATCAGCAGGAGAAAAAAACCAAGGAAGGAGAACACCAGTACTTTAATTCTCCTAGGGCCTCTGCAGGAAAATGTTTTATCTCTTGTTACCATTTCTACATATAAATATCTTATTTCTCTTACTGATTGTATTGGAAAATACCATTACTTGATTTCTCTTATTGGCTCTGCCAGAGAATATCATATTTTTTTCTCAGGACTCTATATGAGAACGCTTTATTTCTTTTACTGACCCTGCAGGAGATTATATTCTTCTTACTGACTCAGCAACTCACAAGCTCAGCTTTTATTTCTCTCTGATTCAGCAGGAGAATATATTATAATCTTCATTTACTTATGGGTTAAAAAATATACATGTGTATTATTTTTTCAAAATGGCTCATTTTTTTTCTAAAACACATACCATATGGTTATTCATGTCGAGAGAAAAAAAAAAGAAAGAAAAAAGCAGCATTTCATCCATTTTCTTTCGAAGAGAAATATCTGCAGTAAAAAGAGTTAAGATACAGAGGTTAATGGGATACCTTTGCTGAGCGAGGTATCCTGGTTGGAGGCCACCATCTCTATATGCAAGGAGTCTCTGTCAGGGGTGGGACTGTCCTTGGGCTGGCTGTCGGAAATCAGTTCCGTTGGGGACGGAGACCGACTGCCCGACTTTGAGCGAGCAGAATGCATAGAAGTTGGTGAAGGTGTACAGGATTCTGCACACACACACACACACACACACACACACACACACACACACACACACACACACACACAAACACACACAAATTATCAGGCATCTAGTTCACTAAAGCTCACTGCAAAAAGAAGGCACGCCCTGTTCACTTGCATCTGAATGAAAATGCAGTGAATGAAAATGAATGCAGCGACAATGGTTTCAACATGTGCATTAGCTAAGGAACTTCTGTGAATCACCAGGCTCTCTATCACTACCAAGCACAAACAAGGGAACACCAATCTATGAGCTCCCTCAAGTACATTTTTTCAATCATTTTGTTGGAACTGATGTCAGAGAGGCATAAAAATGATCAACAAACATTTCTTTAGTTAAAATGATCAATGGATCTATTAAACGTATTTTCATGACAGCAATTTTTTAAGATAGTAACCTACACCTCTACAAAATAACCACTCACTTGGTTTCATTTCTACTCCCCTATCTGAGCTATAACTATGGGCAAAAAGAAATAAGAAGAAAAACCCGACTGAAATTTCTATATCTTTTCATTAATTTTCTCTTGTTTTCCTGGATGGTAATTTTTAACTCAGTGGCAATGTGCAGAAGTTAAAGCTTTGATGCCTCACTCACACACTGTGACATGCTGAAGCACAATCATCCCGAGCACCCAGATCCCTTAATTTACGCTAATGAGATCTTCAACCCACGGCAAACTAAGCACACTATTAGCTTAATTCTATGACTAAACACTGTTCCTTCTGATAAACATACCAAAGCACACCAAAACCCACAGCATAGTTTTCTATCTGTAACTGATCTTTAGAAACAAGGTTAACACTTCCCCAAACCAGATGACGGAGAGGAGGCACTACTCATGGCAAGAGACGACAGAACTTGTAACAAATGAAAGATCTAATTCTGAATCTGTTTCTGTGACGACAAGACCATCAACGGAAAAATCAGCTTATTCTTCCTGAACTTTGCAGAAGGGCAAAATAACCATTCCAAAGTAAAGCATAAATACCTTCAAAATTTTTACACACACACACACACACACACACACACACACACACACACACACACACCTCTGCCGAAATCAGGTATACTTCAACTTTTATTTTGAATGAGTCTGTTCAACTTGCTTTAATTATGGCCAGAGTATTCTGTCCTGATGTAACGACAGTTGACTTTCAGTATATCACCATAGAATTAACAGGAAATCAAACATGATCTTTACTGTGGTTCCTCACTACTTTGCTGTAAAGGTCTGCTGCAATCAGCATTGCATTAAAAATACTACAGCTGGGTTTCAATTTCCTTGTTGACTTTAGCACCCAAGCCACTGACCTCTGGCAGGATGGAAATCCTCCTCATGAGGATTCTGGCTATCCAGGTTGCCCGGCATGTCATCACTGCCTGGTAAGGATGCCAGTTCCGCTGTACACACCGCAGTGCTGTCCGACACTTCAGGGTCTTCCAGCCCCTGACCTGCCAGTGATACTGCACATACCAATGTAAAAAGTCATTTATGTGCATATAAATATGCTCGTGCACCTGTGCGCATATTTTTACGTGTGCACTTACACAGGAGTATTCAGTTTCAAGGATAACACACACATACATGCATTTGTCAATAATACTCTTGTAATAATAAACAAATCATACTGCTCAAACAGACTAGTAATTTAAAAAAAAAAAAACATACACACACAAAATGTACACTTAGTTGAGCACTATCAAGCTCACCCCTGTAATCATTTTCCAAAAATAGATATTAAAAAGAATACAGAGTTTTCAGTCAATCATATGCCATGTTTACAGACATGTGATCTTTTATTTTAGCAGGATTCTTCACTCTGCATTTATTATGATTTTTATTCCACTATTGTTGTACAACATTATTGTTGCAAATCTGTATTGCATCTTTCCTTCCAATCATAAATATTTTTCTATCAGATGTGTAGACTGAGGCTATGTTTTTCCATCTGACACTGTTCACCGTGTTACAGTTTGTCAATCCCCTTACAATATTTTATACCATACGAACATGTTTTGTTCGCTTTTAGCTTTTCTTCCTTTGTTCTTTCAGTCTTGTCTTGTTTATATTTAGATACTTTTCTCCTTTTTTCATTCTTCTTTTGTTGCATTCTGTCTTGCCTTTCATTAATAGATATATAAAGTGATCAACTAACATATACAATAAATTTTGGTAACAATACCGCAGATTTGATCAGAATTAAAATGTTCGTATAGATAGACAGAAAGATAGACAGATAGATATAGATGTATGTGTGTACGTAGAGTGTGTGTGTGGTGTGTGTGTGTGGTAGTGTGTGTGTGTGTGTGTGTGTGTGTGTGTGTGTGTGTGTGTGTGTGTGTGTGTGTGTGTGTGCACGCGCGCGCGTGTGTGTGTGTGTGTGTGTGTGTGTGTGTGTGTGTGTGTGTGGCTGGTGGTGTGTGTGGGTGTGTTGTGTGTGTGTGTGTGTGTGTGTGTGTGTGTGTGTGTGTGTGTGTGTGTGTGTGTGTGTGCGTGCGCGCGCACGGTGTGTGTGTGTGTGTGTGTGTGTGTGTGTGTGTGTGTGTGCTTGAACTTTAACTAATTATATATTTCCCTTTCAAAAAAAATTTTTTTTTAAGGAAAAAAGTTTGAACTAAACAAATTTTTTGACCGATGAAACTTTTACAGCTGCATGCATTTTACTTTTCTGCTTAGTAGATCTGCTGTAGTTTGGCCTACAAATCTAGATATATCAGCTATCAATGAAGTTGTGTTTTCTTTCTTCCTGACTGCTGTATGTATCCATCGAATATCTGAATGAAAGAAAATTTCTACATATATGACACATTTGTGTAAAAATACAGAAACCCATATTGAGATTGGTATGGGAGTTTTCCAAAATAACTGCATAACAAAGCAACCAGTCATGCTCAAATTTACTACAAGGAGATGCAAATCAGAGGAGCCAAGACAACAAAACGGAAAACTATGAAGACAATGAATAAAGTAAAAGAGAAGAAAATGAAAAAAAAAGAAAATCGATTCTACAAATTTTAGCACTGAACTCTGACCTCGAAGTTCAATTCAAATGCATATAAATTCTTAGATCACATTATTTCATTTATCAAACACTTAATCTATATGGGTAGTATAATAGCAATAGGCTTTGTCCATTATTTTCTGAATATCAAATATCAATCAAGTCAAACAAAATATGTACTTCTAAAAATATCTTCTTTTACATTTTTTGGGGGACATGGTTTCCATAAAAACAACTGGCAGGAACTGATTATGATGTGAAGAAAGTTCACCAGACAGGTAAGAAAAATTAACAATAATCAAGATATTGTGTTGAACAATAAAAATTTGCATTAGTACATTGTTCTCTGCTTCAATCTACTGAGTGTTGTTTTTGCCTAAACATATATATATTTGATCTTTTTTTAACATTCATATCCATTTGAAATACCATTTTTAGTTTAATTCTATGACGTAAGTTGATTTTTTTCATGACATTAACACCAATACCTCGTGACATTTTGTAATGACAAGGAATGAAAGTTTGATTCTGGAAACAGGAAACCTTTACATCATGGGAATAAAAAAAAAAAGACAGAGGGAAAAAAAAGACTCAAGTGCATGAGGTGTAAACGTTTTAAAGATGCTTTCATCTGATCAGAAGCAATGGAATCAAGTTCGACAACCATACTCCCCAGTCCTGATATACAATCTCCCCAGCAAATGAATATAATATATCCAAGTGACAGCATTCTATCTTTAAATTCCCAAGAGCATCATCATGCACCAAAGCATCTTGCAAACGCCACTCTTTAATGCAACAAAGCTTGATTCATTTGTTCTGCACCAGCTTTATGTGTGTCTTTTTTTTCTTTTTCTTTTTTTTTTCAATTTAACAATTCTTTAAATCTTGAAGAAAAACCCACAAAGAGACAGACAGACAGAGACATAGAAAAAGACATACAGAGTGGGTTGGTACAGGACTGTGTTGGAAATGTGTTGGTGGATGAGTATGTGCATGTATGCATGTATGCTCTTCAATTTAATGTTAATGAATTTATATGATTACAATAACCCACCCATCCCCACGGGAAAAAAAGGCAGAATGATTTCAACACAGTATGACCATTAATAAAGAACTAAAGTCTAAATACAGATAGCACCGTAACATTACCAAGCAACAATGCCCTGTTATAGAAAACAAACACAGTGATTGTTAAAGTAGGATAACCATTTCAGTAGTCCACAGTAACCATTTGATTTTTGCTGTTCATATACCACCTCACGTTTTCAGTCAACTTTGTTTTTAACTGATAAGTTTAAGTCTACATATCAAAGAGATAATGGATCTGAGGTTCCATCACTGATATACCAGAATGAAACCTTTAAAAATCGACCAATAGAAATACACTTGCATGAATATTCAAAAAGTCTTCTGAGCATCATTTTCTCATTCCTGAAGGTTAAAGATACAGATTTCTTCAATAGCGGGAATGAGAGCTTTCTTCCAATTTTGGCAAAAGAGTGATGAGGCAGGATGCAGTGGGTCTTGCAATTCTGATATAAGTGGGGGAAGAAGGGATTGGGGGGGGGAGGATGTCATCCACATGTCAACAGTGGTTTTACTGGCTGACGCAAACATAGCTGAAAGTACAAGCAGACTTGCTTCAACAACAGTTTTGTCTCCCCCAGGCTCATTTGACCATACTGTTCTTTTTAGAGCCTTTGTAGGGGTGACAGTTTGTCACAAGACTACATGTGTGTGCGCTCATGGGCTGAGAAAGGAAATAACTGTGACCTTTCCCTGTTGTGTTTGGTCCGCTACACTTACTGCAATATGATATTACTGACAGACCAGCGCATTCATATTTGAAAACTAATGTGCATCACAACAATGCACAGAGTGACATTCTAGTATGTCAGAGTTGAACTTATTAATCTTAGTATGTCAGAGTCGAACCAATGTGATTCTTTTCCATGTATACGTGCATCTTTGAAAACACTGAGTGAGGGTTAGTTACTGTGAGTGTTTGTATGTATTCAACAGGTATGGTAAGGCACTTTAACCCGTAGAGTGCCTTTAAGCCGTCAGCTGACGCCGCATTAAAAATGCTTTCCCAGTGCCTATGGGCCGTCCACTGACGTCATGCATTTTTCTTGAATTTTCATTCGTTACTATTTCTATCAACGGACTTAAATAGAGTGTGCGTAGTAAGCCTTATATGTCTGTAGTATTAAAATGATATGTAAATGACCACACGTGAGGGGAAAGCCCATTTATTCTCACCACTGACTGGATGACCAGCCAGCACTTCGTCTCGCTTGCAAAGATGGCGGCGCAACCTTCGACAAGCGCAGCGACCAAATCAACGTATTTACACAGCTGAGCAGGCTCTGCTAATGATTTTTGACAAAGACAATAATCTTTTATTCAACGACTCACTCGAGCATGAAGGTGAGATGATGATAGTGATGGAATTGCCAACCGTATTCGTCAGTTATTGTGTCGGGCTGTGTGACCTCAATGTGTGTTCAGCTGACTGGTTTGCCAGCGTCGAACGAGCTCGCCTAGTGTGTACTCTGCACTGCGTGCCAGTGGTCAGTGACGTGGTAGTCAGCGTGAGAGGGGAGCGCGGCCTGCTCGCGGCGCGGCACAGGGCAGAGGGAAAGGTAGGGGAAGAGGAGCAGTGAAAGAGAGGGTTAAGTCCAGCAAGGGGGCGTGGTGGGGAGAGGGGGGCGTGGTCGTGGACTGACCTGTCTGCATAGAGTGTGAGCGTCTTGATAGACTTCTAAACTGTTTTACTTTCATTTACAGGTGTAGTGTGACAATACAAACTTTATTTTCAACTTTTTTGCTTTGTGTTCTTGTTTGGATGTGAAGATGTAGTGGTAAATACATATGCTTTTGATCGTGCAAAAAAATCTATCCAAATCTAATTGTCTAAATACTTTTTTATTATCAAAATTAAAACAAAAGAAGCCCAGATTCAAAATCTTCATTCAATTTCCTTCAAAAATCATATATATTTCATTGTTATATCTTTTGTAGTTTCTGAGCTAGAATTTTTTGTTAATTATTACCCCCAAATCATTAGATTTCCCTGGCACTGGGAAAGCCTTTGTTTGTAACATTTTCAAGCAGCTTCAAGCAGCGAACGGGTTAAGGTGTCCAAAATCTTCTACAGAAATATACCGAATTATAACATTACTATTACTATCAATACAATTATCATTATTACTATCAACATAATTATCATAATCTTGTCACTTTGAAATAAGAACTAAATAGAGCATCAGTTTCCTGGTCGTCCGAGTGGGACACACAAGTCTAAATTTTGAGATGGTTCACCATTATTTTGAGTAAATTCTTTCAACTATGTATTCACGATCTTAGTATGATCTTATGGATGAGTAATTTATACAAACTAGTCTTCCGAAACTTCTAAAGTGGACGAAGAATTAATGTAGTTTTTTAAGTTCCATCATTTCCTTCATAATAATTATTCCACAGTGGAACAGAACCAATGCAAATTTTCATCATGAAAAGGTACATATAAAGCAAATCAAAATACCCTGCAATAAAAGTTTTAACACTTCCTAAAACCCTTGTTAAGCGCTTGAAAATATAACTTTCTTCCAAAAGTCAATCTGGTATCTAAAAAACACAATGAGAAATGCTCAAATGCATTAACTTCCCAGCCCCAGCACGTGAAGATATCTTTGCAAGTGCCACAGACCCCTTAAAATCGTGTTCCTATTTTTCATTTGGAGGAACATAGAATGGAGTTTTTCTTGTTTACAGTTTCATTTCATTTTCATGAAATGGAAGGCAGGTAGCCATATTCTTATTTGGGTGAAACATTCCAATTCATTTTCAAAGACTGTTAAGACTCATATCCAATAACTGGAACAAGATGATGAATGAGACTTTGCAAGTTTGTTGTCTAGGACAATATGAAGATTCACTGTATTACATTCAAACAATTGTATTTACTATGGCCGAAGATGCCAAATTTCGCTACAACTCTCAGATCAGTATCACTATAAGACTTTGGAAGAAAGCTGTAAAGATCGTAGCCTCAGGGGGAAAAAAAGGGAGAAAAAATAAAAACAAATCATTAAGACAGCCTTAACTGTAAAGTACTTACAACAGGGAAAACAACAGTAGTCAATCAAGTTAAGAACTGAAACTGAACACATACCTACACTGTTCAAGGTTTCACCTGCATTTAGGCCTAGTGCTTGTTTGTATATGCATTTGTGCACGTGTGCATACGTGTGTGCGCGCACGTCCATTTGTCTATGTCTCTATCTACCTGTGCATGTGTGTACGTATCTATGTATGTATGCATGTGTAAGTGTGTGCCTCTATGCAGTTTGCATGGGCATACGTTTACAAGTTTGAATGCATCCACATATTTGGCACATATAACCACATTGTCAGTGACCTTTCAATTCCAGGATTACAACCCAAACCAAAAAATTCATTCAAATGTAATAATAATCCTTTATCAATCTCATATACGTGCAGTGCTGCACCTTTTTCTTTACACATAATTACTATTTCATCCACTGACTTAATTTGCCCATTTACAACTCAGCAGTGACCTCTCTTGTATTGACTGTTGGATGAATACCTGGGATTACCAATCCTTGTCCTTGCCTAAGAGTAAAATATCTGGCACAGCTTTATTACAATTATAAACTTCTTCGTCTTTCTGTTTTGTTCTTTGTTGTGTTTTTCGTATTTCACATTTTCTGTTCCCTCCTCCAAAACATTATTCCTGTAACACACACTCTGGCTCCCCCATACCTAACACAACCTCCAAAACATTATTCCTGTAACACACACTCTGGCTCCCCCATACCTAACACAACCTCCAAAACATTATTCCTGTAACACACACTCTGGCTCCCCCATACCGAACACACACCCAGGAATGTCCTGTCACAGCCTCATCATCACAATCTACAGGGAGCAATCAGTATCAAGTTAAAGAACACACTGCACTGTGGCCCAGTCCTATCAGTGACGCCTGTTCTGATCCAACATACACAAGAACACCAACTCCTCAGCTCCCTGCTCACGATAGTAGATGCCACATTGCACAGCCTGCATGAGCAACCATCCCCCTCCAGAGGGCACCACCACATCCATCCAAAACAGTACGTGACTTTTAAGACGACAACTCACCCTACGCATGGATATGGTGATCAAATGAAAGCTGGGGTCATCTGAAGTGGAGGCATGAAGGGCCACACCAAGGGAGATGTGTTTTTTGTGACGATCAGTGGTGTGTTATGATTCAAGCATTAGCATCACTTAACGATGGTCTGTTTCCCATGTGGATTATTTATCCATTTGCAATGTGGCCACTGAATTCAGACTTTTCATAAGAAGAATTAAAACCAGTTTTACACCTCCACTACCAACAGCACACACACACACTAACAATACAGACAAAAAAACACCCTCCTGGTTACATCATTCTACACAAACACAACACATAGAAACACTATTCCGCCTGGAATAGCCAACATACCAACTGGCTGGACTGCAGACGGCGGGTTATCTAGGTCGCCACATGCAGTTAGAGTGGAGTTATCAACATCAGCATCAGCACACCCACTGTCATTATTGTGGCTAACAAAACTGGCCCCTGACAGGAGACAAGAGGCAATGCTGTGTCACACATCAACACCACATGTGCTTTGCAGGCCATGGACACAGACAATCAACAACAAATGGCAATAACATTCCCTGAGTCAGTCCATAACTAAGGGACCGACACAGACAAATCAATATCAAAAGGCAGGCACAATCACAGAGTCAGACAAGAACTACGGGACTGACCTAGACAAATCAACATCAAAAGGAAAGCACGAAAACCAGAGTCAGACCAGAGCTGTAAGAAATGAACTGACACAACCAAGCCAACATCAAAAGGTAGGCACAACCATAGAGTCAGTCCTGATCTATGGCACTGACACAGACTAATCACACTGACAGGCAGACAAGACAGACCCGACCTACAGTCAAATACAGGTGAATCAACATCAAAAGGCAGGCACTGTCTAAGAGAAAATAAAAAGTAAAGGACACAGACAGATCAACTTTCAGGGCTCCCACTGAGAAAAAGCAAATACAGCTGATATTCAAGGGGGGGGGGGGCTGGAGGGCACATACTCCCCAAATTTACAGGGAACTGGGACTGGGAGCCCCAGCATCAAAAGACAAGTACAATCCTTGTCAGCCTCAGTACAGGGACTGGCACACACAAATCAACAACAGAAGGCAAAACACAATCGTAGGGTCAGACCAGAACTGACAGACCCACATGGACACTCCACACCCAATGGCAGCCACTATCACACAGTCAGACAAGAATGAAGAGCCTGATACAGACCAGTCAACAGCAACCGGCTGGCACAATTACAGTCAGCCCAGTCAGGCCAATGACACATGAACATCAAAAGCCAGATTCAATCACAGAGTCAATCAAAACTAACCAACAAAGACAAATCAACATCAAAACGCAAGCACAATCATCTAGACAGACCAGAAGCAAGAAAATTACATGGATAAATCGACATTAAAAAGCAGACACAATCATAGAGGGACCAACATAGACAAATCAACATCAAAAGGCAGGCACAATCATATAGAGTCAGACCACAACTAAGGGACTGACACAGACAAGTCAACATCAAACGGCTGACACAGTTATAGTCAATCTGACCAGAACCAAGGAACAGACACAGAAATACTAATATCATGTACAGGCACAGACCATTCAGTAACACAAGACTAGCAAAGGTTACCAAAATTTCTGGACAACAAAGCAATTTCTTCTCATACTGAAACCATAGCACCTTGCATTATTGAAGTGCCCTATCTGTAGCAAAATCGGCTTTGACCATCAACGATGTAGACCAACTAAAACATGATTCAGCTCCATGTAAATACAGATCAAAACACAAATCATTCAGAGTGCACATCAATCTAACACTCACACACATGACAGACACAACACATAGAGACTTTTAACTGAGACTGACATTAACATAAGGTAAAATCTGACTCACATGCACTCTAAATTTAGACATCAAAATCAACACTAGCATGGTCATCGTCAATCACGATGCCAAAGTATTCATGCTGTCTGTATGATGTGGCATTAAAACCAGGTCATGGGAAAAGAAATCAGCAACTACAAAGCTGTTTCTGAGATGGAGATAAACAAAATGACAGTTCAGAAACAGAAAAATAAAGATGTTAGCTATAACCTGTACCTAAAAGCAGAAGAATAACTGGTTGGTCAAGAATGAGAATTGGAATTTGCTTGTGCTAGTCAACATGACTTTAACCGCATGATCTATTTGGTCTCATTTCTATTATCATTTACATTATTCCAGAGTGCTGCTCACCTGGAGCGATATGTACTGATTCTAAAAGGTAATACTGACAACAATGTAGAAATTGACCTTAACAAATATTGGTTGATTTATCTTCCACTATTACCAACTTAAGACTACTTTTCTTTTGATTCAACATATGACTGTGCTTATCGTGTGAGTGTGTGTGTGTGTGTGTGTGTGTGTGTATGAGAAGGGTGGGGTTTTTTTGGTGTTGGAGAGATGAGGGGTTGGGCTTACCTTTTTGTTTATTTATTAATGTGTTTTAAGTACTGTTTTTCTTCATGGGAAGTGTGTCTCTTCTGAGCTTAAGATAAAACTGCAAGTGCAGTAAAAATGGAATAGATAGAGTATCCTTTTTTTCCCCCTTTCAGTTGCTTATCAGCCATTACGTTTATGACAGTGGTTGCGATAACTACAACTACTATGTTTCTTCATTTTCATTCTGAGTTTACACCAACTATAGCCATTCATACTTGTGATACTCTGAGATTTACATGAGACTCTGTGGATAAAACTCTTTGCGCACTGTCCTCTTTCTGCACACTTGCGCTTCTCCAGTTATCTGAATTTTTTTCTTTTAATTTTTAAAGAGTGCTGCTCAAACTGACCCAGTCAGCTACAAAGGTTCAGGGATAAAAACCTGGTACATATTCAAAATAGACAACAAAATGTTTTGCTCTTGCTTTTGTCTTTTTCAAACTGATGCAAGTTCAATCAAGACCAAAAGTCATTTTGACCAAACTCTGTCTATAGATAGAAAAGTTTAACCCATGTAGATGTGCATCTCTGATGCCTTACTTAGTCACCTAATGTGTAACACTGGAATTTGACACAACACAAACACACACATTTAGTTACAGGTCATTATATGTAATTCCACTTTCAGTTGGAAAAAAAAATAGTGTACAGACTTGGTACAATCAACAAGAGTGTTGTGAC
This sequence comes from Conus canariensis, assembly GCA_033310375.1. NCBI lineage: Eukaryota > Metazoa > Mollusca > Gastropoda > Neogastropoda > Conidae > Conus > Conus canariensis. The sequence continues at coordinate 54,408,428 of CM065717.1, forward strand.
TGACCCCACTTAAACTATGCTCTCTACCAAAGGAATTTGGACTGGTGCACTGAGAACCATCCACCTGATGGCAGCGAATCTGTTTAAACATATCTGCTTTGAACTGAATTCAAACTGAGGTCTGTGGTAAAAGACAATCGACATCAAAATGTGATCATTTCAATACCGTGTTGTGGACTGAATCAGTTTAAAACTCTTTGCCATTTCGATCGAAAGATGTCATGCAGAGAATGCATCACAACCAAGATAATATCTAAGTTCACATTCCTCACCAACCCATCAAACTTATAGCTTTAGTATGATATCATCTTGTCTTCGGACACCTGACAATTTTTCAACGGCAAGAATTTGTATTTCGCAAAAAATTAATCCCAAATACAAAATGGATAACACACTGTACATGCATGTGCGGTTGTGTGTGTGTGTATTTCTGCATGTGTGTATCACATATAATAATTATTCTGTGAATTCATATGTACCAAAATGTAGTTGCTGTTGTTATCTGCTCTAGATTGCACGCATGTGAATGTTGGTTGCATTTTCAGTCAACATTCTTTCAATAATTAGCTGGGACCCGATGCTTATGGGAAAAAACTTGGCATGTCTTAAAGTTGGACTTTCTATTTCCAGAAAAATTATCACAGATGGGTACAAATGCTTCCTTCTCTGGAACAGCAATTATAAGGATCATGATTTCAAACTAAAAAGAATTTCCTCCCTTTATGCAATGCTGGCCTCACCATGTCATTCAGTGTGAATAAAATCCATCTGATGAGACTGAAGGCATCACATAACAAGGCTCAAACACCATAGTGAAATTCTTAAGGAGTGCAGTGTCAACACAGGTTCACAGCACACAACAGGATCCACTTTTGAGAACAAGACACTGAAAACAGTGCCAGATTCACAAAGAAACACAGACAGCATTACAATACACCATCCACAACAAATGCATCCAACACATAACCTGATTGAACACAGGCTGGGTAGATCAACACTACAAAACACACACTGACTGGTCAGTAATTAGTATCACATCTGCAACCTTCCATAATGTCAAGACTGAGTAATGTTTTCAGAGAAATAACAGAAGAGAAATATAAAGCAGAGGATCCACAACATAGAACAGTATCCAAAGCACAATAGACCAAAGTACCAACAGATCAAATCAACATAAGAAAAATGTTCAACTCAGCAAAAGCATACCAATCATCACACACACACACACACACACACACACACACACACACACACACACACACACACACACACACTCACACACACACACACACAAAAGACAAAAAATAATCAATAAAATTTTAAGAATACTGCATCCAGATAATAAATTTTGTTCTACAATTTACACAAAGGCAAAGATGTCTCTCCCACTAGCACATGCACACTCTCTCACTCTCTTACACACACATACACACACACGCACACACACACAGTGTCCTAGAGTCTAACACAAGCCTTGCTCCCGATTCTGTGCGATTCTCTGTGCGAATGAAGATACTACAGCTTCTTCAGGACTGTTGCCTGCACATCCACAGTGTTGCACCTAGCAACCTAACTATTTGACCACTGATAGTTACTGACCCTACATGATTTGGCAAATATCTGATGAAGGTCTGTTCTTAAGTCATCCTGTGGTTTCGTTTCAAAATAGCCCACAGATCATTGAAGCATCCCCTACCCTGTCTTTCTCCCAGGGTTGTCATCATGTAAAAAGTCAGTCCTGTTATGAAAAAATAAAACAGCAGACATAGGCACAATATCTACGATAATATATAACTGAACATGCTCAATATAAATATCCCTTAAGGGGGTAAAAATCTGGCCATGGTTAGTGTGCCAGGTATTTTGTTTCCTTGAAGACAATCAGATTTCGAAAAATTGTTTTTAAAAAAAATCACTGGAGAGGAAAACAGGACTACAAAATGGAAAGCTTGGGCCTATTCCAGTGGTTACATATTCCTGCCAAGTTCACTCAGACAGACCGAAAGACTGACAACAATACTCTGTTCAACTGCTACTGCAAGCAGAATGACAAACCAGTCAATAAGGAAAAAAGATTTCTTCTTACCTAGCTATCCAAATAAATGACTTACATCCCCACTGGGCGTGAAACAATGCCATATATCAGGTTTCTCATAAAAAGAAAGATTAAAAATGGAGAGCACGGAGTCAAGTCTTGCCTTTAACGATCTGGCCAACAGGAGTAGTCTCCCCTAATTGAGTTCATACTCGATTCATTCCAACAGCGTGAATCAGTTTTCCCCCTTTTCTTCGGTGAGAAACATGCCCTTGACTGATCTTCTGGAGTTCAGTTTCTGTCATGGATTCTCTGAAGCAGTCTTTAAGTCGGCCTTCCCCTTTCAGGAGGAAAACACAAGGTCTTGGGAAATGAAAAAAATACCAGAAAACTACACTTGTCTTCGCCATTACAGTCACAGTTGTCACGGAGCACCTTGCATTTACCAAGTAGACCAGTGTTTCTTGTCCTCGTTATACTTCCAGAGCCGGCTCGTCTGGTTGAAAAGCTGTTTCTGACCTAGACCTTCATAAAGCTCCGTCAGCTGCTCTGGCTTTTCTCCCTTCTTTCCATGCAATTCATGCGGGAGCTGGCCTGGTTCAACATGACGTTTAATTTTCGGCTCTCGTCTTGAGTGTCTCGTCTATCTGCCAGTTTTGGCAAGGGCAGTGACTGACACTTCCTGCTTCACTGTTCAGCCTTTGGTTCCGGTCCAGTGGAGGCAGGCCAGCATCTCTCCCAAAGAGTCTGAGAGAGTGTCGGATTATCATAACGCTTTTTTTTTCTTTCTTTTTTTTTGGCAAGCCTTTCTTGACTCCAGCTTCACTCATTCCAGCTATCCACAAGCGAGTGCTGTGCATCCCGAAAACATACAAACCATTACAGTTACACATTGGCATCTACATTATGAACAGTCATCCAGACATGCATTATTTGTCCTCACACCTCTGTCTCCAGTTTAATTTCTGTGTCTCTTTTTTCAAGATTCGTTGTACTGAAATTTGGTTCGTGGCCTTCCCATACAGTTTCCATTCCATTTCGCTCCTAACTCGAAGGGATAAGCAACTGTTTGTATATCCTGCGTTTTATATCCTGTGGATCTCTGGGTTTGTGCTGTATTTAGTTTTTACTCTTCAACAAGTTTGTGACCAGTCTGTCCTTCAGGAATTCACATAACACTGACGATGTCGGTGAATTTTCTTCACCTGCTCATCTTAGCTTTTCTTCTTTTCATGTCCACTTCTCAAGGTCATGATTTTGTTTGTGCGAAAAAGAATTCATTTCGATATCAGAAGTCGAAAAAGGAGTATAGAGATTTTGGCTCCATTAAGGCTTCTGTATGGTGCCTTCTGCCGTTCAGGAATTCCCCTTCCATCAATGTCTAGGAGATATGGGGGGCTGGTCTCTATTACCCCTCACATCTTCTGCCCACTCTTTCTCTCAGTAGGAGGCCTTTTCTTCGGACACTGTGGTTAAAGCCTGTGTTTTGGGGACCTTATGAATTTCTTTTTGGCCCCCCTATTGACAACAGTGCAAGTTTGGACCAGGTTCCTGACACACAGACTCATCGAAGCCTGCAGTTCCTTCTGTAATGGTCCATTTGCCCCAGGAAAGTGCCTTTACTGAAAGTAATTCCTCCTTGTCACTTAAATTTCTTAGTCTTCCTTTCCTTGGTTCCAAGGGGGGGTGGGGGTGGCGAGCTACTCCTTGAAAGTTAGGCCAGTATTAGACCTCAGCATGCTGAGGTAATAATAATAATAATAATAATGGTTTCTTATATAGCGCTTAATCAAACGAATTTCTCTAAGCGCTTTACAAAGTCAACTACATTCACCCTTCTCATATACAATAATACACCGTACACCCAACTACAAATACTATTACTACAATAACTAACAAATCCTAATCCTACGAATGTGACTTTCACTTATTTTTCAAATATCACTACAAAAACTTAATCCTATAACATTCAATCATACAACAAATACATATAATAGAGAACATACACATACGCTATATTTGAAAAGGCCCAGACGGCTATGAGGTAGGTTGTACCCCCCCCCCCCCCCCCCCCACCGCATTGACTAATTATGAGAAAATAGATGGGTTTTAAGTTTAGACTTGAAAGAAGAGATAGAATCTGAATGTCTGAGAGAGTCTGGCAGTCTGTTCCACGTCGCTGGAGCTTGAAAAGAGAAAGATCTTTCACCAGTAGTAGTCCTGAAGCGAGTCATTTGCAGAAGGCGGTCGTCAGCACAGGAGCGTAGTTGTCGAGAGAGGGTGTAGATTTTAAGGAGATCTGAGAGATAAGAAGGTCCATTTTCAAAGAGAGCAGAGAAAGTGAGAGTTGCGATTTTGTACGAGATACGGTTTGAGACAGATAGCCAGTGAAGAGAGTGGAGTAGAGGCGAAATGTGATCATGTTTTCCTGCTCTACAGACGACTCGGGCTGCATGGTTTTGGATTCGCTGTAATCTTTCTATCAGGTATTTTGGAAGGCCGGCCAAAAGTGAGTTGCAGTAATCTATTCTAGATAAGACAAATGCACAAACGAGAGTTTTTGTAGCATCTGTAGAGAGAAGGTGACGTACAGAGCTGAGGTATTGTTCTAGAGCATTGGGCTGTCAGTCTGGACTGGTTTGATGTGCGCCTCTTTCCCTTCTTGAATGCAGTGGCATGTGGATGACTCTACGGGTGTCAGATCTCGCTGGTCTCTCCCCTTGGTTTGGATGATAATAACCAGATGGTCTTTCATTTTTTTGCGAGGTTCTGGGGTCTTCTCACATGAACCTTTTGGCCACCAGAGGGAACAGCCAGCGTTCTGACCTGGCAGCTTTCCCTGTGGGTAACCTGGCAGTACTTTGGGAAGGAAGTTCTCTTTTAGTTGTACCTTGTTAGCCAAGGGTACTGGGTGTTTTTGCACACCACCTGCTTGCTCCCTTTACATCTGGATCATGATGCCTTTTACCAGATGAATTTGGTGTTCCTGGTACACCCTTTTTGTCCCACTTGTACATATTTGCCCCTGCCACTTAATATCTGGCGACCAGTTGCATGCCCTAGGCACTTGTTTGATGACATTTGTACTGACCCTTTTACCACATTACTTTGGTGTTCGTGGTATACCTACTGTATTACTGTCATCTTTGGCCCTCGGCCATTACCCTATTTCTTTGACATTACTACGTGCCTCAGTGCGTGTGACCCTGCCTGTTAGGCAGCAATCGTTTGCACTGGCATGTACGATCTGACTGGTTGGGTCTTCTCCTTTACCTAATCCTGGCTCATTTTGTTTTCTCATATTTGACTCATGCTAGTGGAGTCAGGAGGGAGTATGGACAATCCTTTAATCCCCAGGGGACAGGTGAGACATGGGGCCAACTGGCTGTTTGGCACCGAGCTCTTTTGGTCAGCCTCATGCATACCTGAGTCTGAGGACTGGACTGGTTTCTCAGCTAAAAATTCCCAACATCCTTTTTGATATTCAGACATTTGTTTGGACAGGTAAGAAGAAAAGGAATTTTACAACTACAAGTAGTTTTAAGCTATACTTGCCTGTCCAAATACTAGGGCCCCCTCCCCCCTCCCAACAGTTCGGAAAAAGGGTGAAAACTCAGTTCCGGCCATCATAATGAATCGAGGACAGACACACTAAGGGATATTACTCCTGTTGGCTTGATGGTTAAAGGGAAGAGTTGGCTCCCTGCTCTCCTTTTTTCGATCTTTTTAACAGAATCTTGATATATGGCATCGTTTCAGGCCCAGTGGAAAAAAAAGCATTTGTTTGGACAGATAAGTATATCAAGAAACGACTTTTAGTATTAAAATTCCTCTTTAAAAAATCAAATCAAGCAAGAAACATAGTGTCCCAGACAAAGATTTAAAAAAAAGCACACACACACACACACACACACACACACACACACACACACACACACACACACACACACACACAAATAAAATCAAACTAAGCAACATAGTATCCCAGGCCAAATTAAATGAAACACACAAAAAAACAATGATGTGAATTTCACAAAGGCATGCAATAAAAGCATATGCACACATCTGGAGGAATGAGCTAAGAAGACAGGCAGATCAAAAAGGCAGAAAATGAGATAAAAGACCACACAAAATATTGCAAGCAAAATCTTTGGTTTGTTTTGATGGCCAGCTGATGAAGTCATTTCTATTCCTGGCTGTAAAGCACTTCAAATTTCAAATTTTCAGAAATAACTTGCACAATTATACACATTCTCAAACACACAAATGTTTCTCTCTCTCTCTCTCTCCCCCTTCCCTATCCCCTCCCTTCTGTCCAATAAGCATACACACACACACACACACACACACACACACACACACACACACACACACCCCTTTCACCACTGTTGTTTTTCAAGTCAGATTAGAGTTTGTATTTTCAGAGTCCTCTTTCTTCTTTTGCTGTTCCCCCCCCCCCCCCCAAAGTCAGATTAAACCCAATCTGTTCAGACAGATTAGAACTGTAACTGTTCAAAATCAAGAGAAACAATGAAGGCTTCAAATTGTTCCAAATTCAATTGTATTTCCTCAAATTCACATTTTCCATAATACAGAAGGGGGGTACAAATGTAGAATTTGGAATAAATTTTAAAAGATGCTACATTTGACAGACTCCATTCCCCAGCTCACAAGGTATGTCCCTACATTCCTCCCCATAACTATGTAACACTTTCGTTTGTTTCAAAAACCACCTGAAGCAGTAAACAATGTGGCACAGAGGCACTTGTTTCATCTCTTCTCTCATCTCTATATTCACAAATTACTTCTTGAATGGATACCTTTCATTTTTTCACTCTGATGCACTCTGTTTTCGTACTGAGTATTGTTTCTGGACATAAGACCCTAGACTGACCAGGACCACAGGATCTTTAACTTACATCCTTTGATTTCCTGTGAGCATAATCAGAAATCAATGGATGTGACCTGAAATCAGATACACTATCCACTAGATTTTCACACTCATTACTAACAAGAATGGAATTAAGCACTTTGCCTTTGTAACAAGGATGGATAGTTTTATGACCAAGTAAAATTTGTACAGAACATGTATGTTCCTGCTGTAAGCTGTAAACAGTTGATGAGATGAAAAAAAGGTGATGTCAGTCAAAAATTACGGGAGTTAGTAAAAGTTCATGCAAATCCAACAGCTAAACAAAGAGTTGCAACTCAACATAAGAACCACTTTTCCTATAAAATCTTTATGTCGAGCACTATCACATTGACAAAAAAAAAAAAAAAAAAATGTTCAACTTCATCCACTTCCACAGGGATCACGTCGCTTACCTCTCAACTTTTCAATGAGCTCCCTCGGGTCAGCTATGTTCCCCTCACTACTGCTCCGAGGCAGTACATGAACTTCAGAGGCATCTGAAGCAGAGCGTGAATGAGCCGGGGACGGCTCACCACTCAAAGACCGCTGCTTGGCCAGATCTGGCCGACTGCGGGTCCCTCCAGCACCTGCCAAACATTAGAAATGGAAGCAAAGGAGTCAGAAGTCTGCTTTTTGTTGACATCCAATGTAACAAATCACGCTGCAGAATGAATAGGTCATCCATGTAGAACCGTTTTTTACAATAATGACCCCAATCACAATGTGCCACTCATAAAAAAAAATGTTTCTGAACCCTGATAAAGCAGAATGCCTAATAGCATCAGACTGTTTTCTAGCTGAGCCTACGACACTGGTGGAGCGAATATTATAATAAAAATTCTGTGAAGTATTTTGATAGGCTGGGTCCAATTCTTTCATGCAAGCTGACACAAGTTGTTTTTGTTGCTCATATTTTCTTGAACTAAGATGTAAACTATCCATTAGATCATTTCTGTCTCTTAATATATTGATGCCCAACATCACTGTGTCAATAACATTTAGAAAAAGATAACTGCAACTCCATTTTCTACAGTCATACAAAAGAACAAATTAATTGTCTGAAAAGAATTCAAAATGGTGCTGCAAGATTCATATTGAAAAAGAAAAAAAAGAGAGAACAAACACCCACATTATGTAAACTGTTCAGCTCCCTGTAAAGTGTAGGTGCCAGTACATGACTACATTTCTCACTTTCTGCCATTCTGATGAGTCATTCCCCACATTCGTCTGCCTTGCTCAGCCCATATCTGTCTTCCCATACACTTCATTCTTTCAATGAAAAAGATCTTAAGTCTTCCAAGATGGGAAAACAAAAGACAATGGGGGAACACAGTACTCACTGCCACCTAGTCTGCACAATTCTCATCTCTGCCCAGTTTTTAAAGTAGCCTTGAGGCTTATCTGTTTCAACTAGCATTCCCCTGATCTATGCTGTATGCTGTATGTATTATATGGAAGGGTCAAAGGAGGAGTAAGGGACGAGAAAGTGGTTGTGGGTTTATGGTTTATTTTGGCAATGGTGAATACACAGCACACTGAACTGCTAGTGCAAGATATTGTGTTTAATCGTTTTGGCCTCACTTAGGCTCAAACCACAACACAGACCAGTTGATCTGCAACGTTATCCTACCATCACTCCGGTACTTTCCACGTTCAAATGCTGGGGTGGTCTCTGAAGTGGGTGCACTGTTGGTGGAGCTACGAAGCGTGTTGGTCATCTGTCCGTCACTACGACTCCAACCTCTTGCAAAGCTCTTCTCTGAACTGGACTTCACCCTGGTGGACTCTGAAACCATGTCTGATAGGACTTTACACTCACTTTACCATGTATAGGAATATTTTTCTTACGTTTATTTCTGTTGATTCAGATGGTAATAACAGAACATATGTAACAATATGAATAATAACAATGAAGATCTATATGCATGCTAACCTCGTAAATAACCAAGAAACTCAAGGCTCTTACAAAACACAGAATTTACAACAACAACAACAACAAAAAAGAGGGCAGGAGGGAGAAATTATGGTGAAAAAAAGAAAATCCAAATCAACTCAGAAACTATAATCTGAACATTTTTCTCATACTTAAATAAAAGCCAGCTATTCCTACACTTCTACAGATCCCAAATTCAATTTACACCACTAACACCCCTCAAAACACACACACACACACACACACACACACACACACACACACACACTGTTTTACCCTAAAACTGCTACTTCTCAACATAACTGAACATATTTTCTTCGAACAGTATGTACAAAATTCCAAATTTCTGTTAAACAGGGGGAGAGCTGGAGGGAAGCATGTATTCGCTTCTACCTGCCATCACATTGCAAAGGGCAAAGGTTTCTTACCAGTAGTAACCCCCTGATCTTGCATACAGTAAAACAGGTTTTTTTTTCTAATATATATTACTTTCAAAACCTGATTCATCAGCATGTTTTGGCACAAGTGCATGCTCTCTCGCTGTTTTTTTTTTATGTTTCAGGGCATGCTGTCAAAGCAATAGACACTGCCTAATGCTATTTTGTTGACGGAAGTTAGCAAGAGTTGTCGTTCTGTGATGAAAGCCTCTGCCTTGGCTACTTTATATATGTGCAATTACCGCGGAAGAACTTCATCTCCAGAATTTCTTTTCAATGTATTTTATTTTAGTTCAAAGTATTCATCATATTTTCACCAAACTTGAAGAAAATTCGCTGGAATTACATTGGTAAACAGGTCTGCGCACGTGCACACACACACACACACACACACACACACACACACACACTGCCCACATGAACACACATGCACCCACTGACCCACAAGGCTCAGCCACTGGGAAGGACTAAGTATAGACACAGGGCACATATTTCAGTATTACAAGTATGGACATTGGTTAAGATATGCTCTCTGTTAAAAAAAGAAATGCGGTTTTAGGGATTTCTCAAAACTGAAAGTGCTCTGGTGTGGACCAAAAGTAATGTTTAAACTATCCATGCCATATGAAAAAATTTCAGTCCACAAAACACAATGACACATGTGTCTTCCACATTAAAAGAATACCTTTTCAAAACTGCAAGATCATTTTCCTTCTTAATTATTAGCATCTTCATGAATAGAAATCAACAGAACTTTTAACATTTTTCAGTTACAAAACAGCTACATTGTAATTGTGCTCCGTTTCAAAAAGTGTCATACAAAAGGCATAGAACCTTGAGAGAACTTTCACAAGGATCCCATTAATACTATCCAGCCGGGAGCGGCACAGACGGCACGATTCCCTGCTGCCGCACGCTCACGCACAGCGCTCATTCCCTGCCAACGCACATATTTGGCCACTTTTTAATTTATTTTTATGGTAGCTAGACAACAACTGACGGTCTTGTGTTAGGTGTCACAGGAAAGAACAAACACTCAACTAATCGAACATAGTAATTTCAAATCATTTACTTTCAATGTGTACACACGACTGTGCGTTGAAAAACATGTCTGACAAGTAGAAAAAATGCTTTGTTTGCATTCTATTCTGTTCTTTTACAACACCAAATTGGAAGATGAAGGGATGGCTGCATCTTCCAACAATTCACTTTCCTATTCTCTTTCAAAGTTTTCTATCTCTCTATCACTCCCCTCATCACCAGATCCACTTTGTAATATGATTTCAAGCGCTTCATTGAGCGAGAAATCGCTACCACCCCTTCACCTGACCGACATTTTTTCTGGCACAGGAAATACGTGCCGCGCGCCGGTGCCGCCAGTTTCTTTGTTTCAAAGCTCCTGGGGTCAGCCAAGTTCACAATAGGCCACTGAAAGTATGGTCTACAACTCACTCCAACATCCCCAAGACTAGTTACAGAACTTATTTCCCTTGGATCATTTCATGGAAAGTGTAGGAATTTTTTATGTTCCCGTCATCTGGTAGTGGACGACACGGCAGAATGTACTGCTGTCTGTCCGTCATCCAGACTTGGATGACTCGGCTCAAGGAAGAGAAATCCTGTCCTCCACTACTGGATGACTCGGCTGGTAAAGGTTAAAAATGCCATTAACTTCATTCAGGTGAAGAACGATAGAGAACAACAGAGAATCTGTGACATATATTAACAAGAATGCATGCTGATGTGCATGTGTGCCTGAGCGTCTGGCGTTGTTCACTTCACTCACACTTCAACGAATCAAAATTTCATCTTACATGTCGTGCACAATATTTTATAGTCATTATTGTCTAGTGACAGCAAGGCACGGGTCGCCACAACAGATGCTTTGCGAGTCTGTTATCTCAAAACCCCTCTATCTATGTCATATTGCAACAGAGCAGAGGTTTTGTAACCAATCCAATCCTTCATGCTGTCTAGTCAGGACTTCTTTAGTCTGCGTCTGTAGTGTCTAATCTCCACTGTACTCTTCAGGGTCACCTCTGTCAGGGATCCCATACAAAGCCAGCTTCCTGTGACCTGTGGCGGCTACGAACAATTCTTCATGCTGAAATCAAGATTCTGTGGACACCAACCTTTCCCTCTTCTCCGCTTTTCCTTTTGTTCACTGAGCCGTTCCAGGGGAAGGTCAAGGAGGTCAAGGCCATACACCTGCCTTGCTAAGACTCGTGTCAGGGTCTCCATGGTTTTCTGTCCATGAGGAATGGAAGTCAAATGTATCTGATCAGAAACGAGCAACAAAAGAAAAGAATACAAAACTCTGTTCCTATTTTCTGGAACAGTTCCAGCCCCCCTCCCCTCTCTTCCTCTCTCTGTATACAAATTCAAGTTTATTTCCTTTCTTTCTTAAAAATGTTAAATACTAATTTGTATTTCTGATCAATCAAAATTTTCTTCAATGCAGCAAAAGGTACAACAGTTCATTTCTCCTAATCAATCAACGTTATTTTGAATACTGAAACAATGATCATGCTAACTACAAAAATGACACCTGGGCAAACAAGACCATTCTACATCTTGAAAGGCTGAGTGTCTGAAAGCTATTCTGAATCTGATTTGTCAGTTACTTCCCTGAGCATGTGGTTCCAAGTGTGAGACTGTAAGCTTGAGCAAATTTCAATTTCAGTGAGCTTTTGAAAGAATGTATATGCATGCATGCATGTGCTCACCGATATGTGACTGCATACATTTGCTTGTTCTCTTTGGATGAACTTGTATTTTTGCAAGCATGCGTGTATTTAAAAGAACCTGCAAGTGGTGGACCTATTAGAGGACTATAAATGTGTTGATGAGCATGAGCGCATGTCTAAATTTCAATCTAAAGTGTTCAGGAGCTCTGTAAATATATATGCTTATGCAAATTCACTGTCACATACTGCCCACTCCTTGATAAGTTCAATCCATGATGTGAGAGACGAGAGAACTGCCAAGAATTCATCCCAAAGTTCTGTGGAGATCAGTACGTTCAGGTTTGCCTTGATCCACGTCACAATCAGAGTCTGCACATGTGAAAAGAGGCATCAGTGTAAAACATGCATATGTGTCAGTCATTCTGAGCATCTTGAGCTAGGTACCTAATCTGAATCCATAGACAAAAAGACTTGACACCCTCAAAAGGTTTAACAGATCCCAAGCAAAGGTCGATTGCCTTCAATTCTATTTAATTACCACACTCTCTTAGCTTCTATTAATAAACATGCAATGTGAGAATGGAAGAATCAACAAAACTTATAAAACAGTTTCAACTAGTTCCAACACATATAGACAAATAAAACAAACCAAAACTTTATGCCCTACAGCCATCAAAATTTCAATTTCTCTGCAGCCAAATTCACATCACATCAGAGACAGAAATACACAGAATTTAAACACCACAACCTGCACAATTTCCCAACATGCTGCTGACCTGAAAAATGGGCTGAGCAAGGCGACCACCCAACGATCGATGCCTCTCCTTGGGAGGCACACTCTTCAGGACTCCTGAGGTGATGGACAGCAACACTTTCAACATCTGCTCCCTGCATCACACACATATGTTCCTAATTAACATAAACAATCCTCAAAGGTGCCGAGTTTTTTTGTGCAGTCCTCAGCACAACACAACTTCAAGATCAAAGATTCAAAGCCAGCTACTGGATACATACTGATGCAAACATGTATGTCAACATTATTTCTGTAGTCATATCTACTTATTGATATTCAAGAGAGAGAAAAAAAAACTTTTCTGAAATTCTCAATGAAAAGGAATACAGTAACTATTTATGGCACAAAAATAACTACCAAACAACTGCATCTCAATGATCTACGATTCAACCTTAATCTGTTGTTTTTCCCCCTTACTGTTTCCCTCGCCTTTCCAAATTTCTCCCCCCCCCCCCCCCCCCACCTCTATTTTCTGGTTGTTCACATAAAAAGATATGCCCTGTTTTTCTAACCCAGTAATTTAACACAGAAAAGAGAGAAAAAAAGGGCCTGACTTACCATGTCTTTTGGTTCATGTTTGTGTTTATCACAACGTGACGATAGATGTTCAGCACCCTTTTGCATAGATCAACCTGTCATAAATAAAAGAAATAACACAATTACAAATGCCAAGCTTTGATAGTAAGTTTGAGATGACACCAGGTTAAAACTGTATTAACTATGTTCTGTAAGTAACATATTTTGTATGCATCAAACAAACTAAATTTGAATTTTTGAAACTCAATACCTTTTGTTTATATCTAAAAATTATTTCAGGTGTAAAATGCTCCAATGGACAAAAATCTGATTATGACTGTCGTTTGTGGTGCATATGTCATTTCAGTTTTGGTAATGTTTATAACTGACCATTCCTTACATACAGCCTCATTCCATAAAGCCACAATCAGTCATCGCAAAGCTGGTGTTCCATTTCTTGTCTGTCTCATGCTAACTCAACAGACAAGGCATGAAAGTAAAACAAGTATCCAAACCATAATCATCACCCTCCTCAAAATCAGACTTACACTGATCATACCTGAACTCTGAAACATTTGGCCAATCCCAGCCAAAGTTGTCCTGTCTTCCATGTCACCATACACTGAAGGATGCACTTTTGAGTCGGTACCCTCCACTGGATCCCTCCCTGTTTTCTTCTTTTTTTTTCATTTATCAGACAATGTCTCGAGCAGACTTTGGGGGCATGACATCTTCCTTAACAAATAGCGATGCCTTCCTGAACCATCATAATTTCTCAGACAGTCTTAGGACATGAGCGATGACTGGGCAGGGTTGATATTGGTAGGCTGGCTAAAACCTTAACACCCCTCAATGCTTTTGCAGCACTCTCAAAACTCGGTCCGTTCTGCCTAGGTCCACTTGTTTTGCTGATTCATGGACCAAAACAAACAGACCCGGTTGAAAAAGCCAATTCTGAGAGCTTGAAATGAAGGTCAAATTCAAAACCTCCCTCATGTCACCATACTCAAACTCCCAAAAGTATTACACTGCAGGAAAGGGAAGCCACCTTGTGCAATAAATGTTTGTCTTGCAAGAGTCGGCAAGAATACCCCACATCGAAGGAGAGTCACATAAGCAAGTGCTGGCAGCAGACAAAAGAGTGGCGCATGAAGCAAAAACACTGGCACCAAGACATAGCATGGATTTGTAGCAGAGGTCTCAAATGCTGTAAGGCCTCCTGTGAGGTACCATTTCTATAGAGAAGACAAAGTCAAGCAGACAGCCAAGGAAAAACATGTTTAGTGGACTGGGAAAGAAAGTAAAACAATGAAGTGTTCAAGACTAAAGAGGTAGACTTTGCAAGAGCGATCATCCTAAAGCATTAGGAGGCTCAAATTAGCTCCACTTTTTTCAGTCAAAAATTTGGGGGATCCTCATCAGTAAGAGATGAATCATGCCAAGCAGGAATAAGGCACCTACTTGGACAGGTAAGTATGAGAAAAACAAAAGCTGAAAACAGTTTCTAGTTCTCACTAATCAAAATAAAAGTATAATTAATAATCTGAAACAAAATGAAGACTATTACGTTTCAATATCAGGTCTTACAAAAGATCATCTTGAGATCCTGGCATGTTTTGTGTGGTTTGTTCACAGGATGGGCACACAGCAGTCTTCATCTAATAAACAACACTCTTCATCTAATAAACTACTAAAGACATCACACACAGGTCTAAGATCATATTTGAGAGGGGGAAAAAATTTCTGTAATTTCCAGGCTGTTAGCTTCAATATTTTTCCTCAACTAGCACCCAGCGGCTACTACCCAGTGGCTACTACACAGGCTGCAGCATATTTCATGTGAGTTACCATTTCAGTTCCTCACAAATCGTAGCATTATCTTCTGAAGTGGTAGGCAGGAAAGATGCAGAAAGTGCTGTCTGAAAACAGCAGTTATTATCAAACTGCCATCCATGATGCATTAACTCTTTCATCCCTACAACCCAGTTTTCCGGTTTACAGAAATCCTACCCTTCCCTCCTGCAGCCCGGAAAACCGGGCACCACAAAATCCCTCCTTTCCTTCCTGCAGCCCGGAAAATCGGTTCTCGCGGTAAGCGCTTTGAACTCCGCGCGAGTTGCATTACTGGTACACGTCATGACCGGGTCGCTCGCGCGGCAGTGTTTATGAATAGAATAGATGCCAGACAGCCCCGACAGAGTGAGAAAGTGGTCGCCGCTCTTTTCTGGCCAGTTTGCTACTGCATACGTGGCAGTTTTCACTTTACACTTCTTTTTTTTTTTTCTCTAAATCCAGGAATGAAGGGAATACTCGTATCATAAGAATCTACGAACAAGAGGAAGTAATGGTTCATAGAAAAGTAGGAATGAAAGAGTTAACAAACAAGTCCTTTCCTTTTTGTGTGCAAGAGCGACTATTCGCTTTTGAGTAGCAATTCATGGGAAAAGAATTTCTTAGAATGGGAGAAGGCTCTGAGCACTTTTCCTTTTCATTTCTTTCAAGTTAGATTGAATGGGCATCAAAACGGAATGCCTTTAATTTGTTTGTAGTCACCAATTACAGCCATTCATTTAGACCTCCTTTCCTTCTTAACAGCCTTGCATGTTACCCTAAAGAAAAGGAAATGATGTACTCATTTCATCAGCCTTTAGTTTTGTTCCCTGATGTTGCATCTGATCTAGATATAAAAAGAAAATGGAACAGAAAATAATGTCCCGTGCTCTGCTGGAATACACAACGGTTGATACCTTCATCAAAACTTCAGAAAAACCTCATGAGCATCTAAACAATGGACATCTTCTATTGTTGAACACACAACTATAGCTCAGTTTGTGCCTTTCCATCAACCAAATTAACATAAGCACTGCGTTAACTGTACATGGATAGACCACATTTTCAATCCTGAGAGGTCCCATAAACTTGTCCAAATTTTGTCAAGCCAGCCAGCCATTCTAGGGTCCCCTGTATATGTTATTTTCAGTCATATTCACGTAGACAGGACATATCATTGAATACACAGACCTTCTATTAAGCCTTCCTACATAGCGTGACTGACCTGGAGTTAATCAGACAAACTGAAAACTGATCTTTCAAATTTCCGCACAAGTAAGCTGTCATACGGAAGCTGTCAGCAAACTAAAATCATTGACAATAATCTTAACTATTTTACTATTCTAGCTTGATCAATTACTCTCCATCAATGAACACCCAAACAAACATGCTGGAATCAAGATGCCAAGCCTGTGATTTTTCCACTGAAGCTGTTGTATATACATCCTGTTTGCTTAGGTAAATGCACCCGCTTAATCGAGTCTTAGTCCAATCCCCAATTTCTGATCTGTCTCATTTGTTTGATTGCCTCATCTGTCTCACCTGTCTCATCTGTATGACCATTTTCCTGGCTGCCAATATGTATAATTCTGTTATATCCCCCCACTCCCCCAGCCCCATCCTCCCCTTCCACCACCTCATTCCCACTTGCTACCCAGCTGTAGTAAAAACTCCATCAATCATTCAGGGTGTACAGCTTTTTCTCGGCAAGTCTTCAATCACACTCAACCAGGGTATCTGTCCCCTGTAGGACCTCCTCCCTCTTAGGACCCAGTCAGCCTGACAAGGTCTGCCAGTCACTCGCTGGAAATTTTCTTCGCAATTAGCCAGTAAGCTCAAGGCTATGTGATGTTTGCTTCAAACTGAAGGATGATAGAGGGAGTTTTGTCACCAAACAATAAACTGAAAAATCTAAAAGCCATGCAAAATTCACAACAATAAAGAACAGAATATTCTGAATTGTTAATATTTTTCTTTGTATCAATTTGCATTGCCATGCCATGTATGCCAGTTCTGATGTGATATGGCCCTTCACAGTTGGCTGGGCTACAAGCAACATGAATTAAACTGAACTGCATGCCATTTCATTACAGTCATACCTCAGAATACACAAGCTATGTTCTCACTGCATTGCCCAGCTCTAATGATTTAATGGTTTTCATCATCTTTGGGTGGCTAATCAGCCGCTGCGCTAGCTGCAAACTTTGGTATGTGCAGCTTACATACCAAAGTGCCTTACAGCTAGAAAATTATGTTACTAAAAGAAGTGCTACAAGCACAAACACATCAATAGAATTAGCTCTTGTTGGTCTCTGACATCTCTCGATTCTGTTGCAAATCATTGCAGTTAGTGAACTACTGCTGGTAACATGTACAATCATCCACATTCTTCCAAAAAGCACCACCTGGTCACCTCACCTGATCTTGGAGACTGGAGCTGTCCTCAGTGCTGAGGAGGAAAATGTTGGCTGCGTTGGTGATGAACACCTGCAGCACACGCTGGGCGCCTGCCCGCACATCTTGCAACCGCTCTGCACCCGAGTCTGCCAAGTCTCCCACAGCACCCAGGTAAGAACGATTCCGCCGGTACCGCTGTCGATCCTCCGCCAACAGGTTGGACTGGGCGAGTGACAGTGCGCTAGCACTGGGGGAATCCTAGTGGAGATAGCAACAATGCTGGTCAAAACATGTGCATGTATGCAAAGACACTGTTCTTTCACAATCCTTTGTCTCATCTGTACCCTCAGATATATAATTCTCAGATATGTACACTGACAAATAATATCCAGTGACAAACAAAAATCAGCACTTTGGAAAATAAGCATGAACCAAAACTTTTGCTGAAATGTTTATGAACAATTTTTTCTTTGTGTTAAAAGGAAAGTACAATGAAGAACAATATGCTTCGTTTTCCAAACCATTGCTTTCAAAAGGTGACACACAAACAGCAATACCATACTTAAGTTTACAGATCGTTCAGCTAACACCAGCTAACCATGAATGCCATTATCAACATATCAGCTCATCCAAGAGCTGAAACTTGGAATCACGTCAGGTGTTTTTAATGAAAGGCCCTGACTACTGTCATAAATATTAAAATGTCGTCAGACAGATGTGGTGGCCACCTTCTTCCAGAGGAGACTGGTCAGTCACACTGGCTCTGTATCTAAGTTACAGTAATTTTCATTGACAGCAGGTGATTTGGAAGCAATCCAGTGTCCAAAGAGTTTTTACCATGTTCCCAAGGTGGCTGTAAAGACAAAACAGTCTTGTGCTGTTTGCATACAGGCCACTCGTTTTACACCCATTCTTATCTTTTGAAAGGTAAAGTAGCTCCATGGTGCATTCCATGTCATGCTCCACTCACAGTGAAACATATTCTTTTAGAATGTTTGGGACTGGCACGATGTGCGACATCAACACTTTACAGCAGACTGCATAAAAACTGTTCAGAGATGTCCCACCTGACGTGATCTTTGAATTTCTGAAAGAGATGAACATTTTTCATCCGATCTAAGATTTTACGGAAGAAAGATTTTTAATGAAGTTTCTGGTGCGTTTTCAGAAGGTGTATTTTAAAGAGATGTGTGAATGGTGTTTTTTTTCCTTGTTTTTTTTTTTTTTTTTTTTGATGACCTGTGAGTTGACTTCAACGTGGCAACAGCCCTGATATGGCCCTTTGCGGTCGGCTGGGCTATAAGCAACATTACCATTACCTTAGTGTCCCACTTGGTGGTTGCCCGTTAAAGACCTGATACTGATAGCTCCATGTGGACTGTTGCCATGGAGACTTTAAATGACAAAACCCAGATGAGGCCAGAATAAGCAGTGAGAGAGAAATATAACAGCATGAGCACTGATGATGAAAGAGAAAAAAAAAAGTTTAAAAAATCAAAGCATCACAAGACTGATCTCTTTGTTACATGCTCTACTGAAGGTTTCATTCTTATGTATAACACATGAAAATACTTAAAAGTACAGCCTTTAGATTATAACTCATATTACCCTTTAGAAACATTTCAAGATTTTGGTTCATACTTGTTTTCCTCTTGGAAAATAAAAACAAGCAATTTAATTTCAAAGCAGCTTATTTTCAATGCCCCAACAGAAGATAAAGAAATAAAAATGAAAAGTAAGAATAGTGTAATTTCTCATGCAAAAGACAGAGCAATACAGCACCAATGAACAGTGTCCATACAATAATGAAATCATAAGCAAATCAATAATACTTGACAAACCCAATCAGAAAAAGCACAAAATAAAACAAATGCTTATATGCAATGGATTGTGTATGCACAACTGAAAGTAATCAAGAATAAGAACTGGACTGGTACCACCTCTTAATCATGCAGAGGGGTTTTTTTTTCCATATTTTCATTTATTCCTTGAGTCATACATTTTTGCTGTTGGCACACTGTCAGCGTATAAAAGCTTAAGTTACAATTTCACTTTACAATCATACAAAATAAATTCCAGCTAAAGAGGAACATTACACCACGGTGCAAAGACTGGTTCAGTTTCATTGCTGTTTTATCCCTCTGAGTGTTTGCAGTTACAGATGCTAAGCATAAAATTTCTTCCAAAATGGTGGCTGCACACAGACAGCAGCTTTAGACATATCACTGGGTAGTTATGAATGATGCAGACACTGAGGATGAGTGCACAGCAATGATTCATCAGATTTTGACGTGGGTTTGGATGGAGGAGAGTTTCGTCCATAGTTGTAGGATGCACTAAGACTGATAATTAAACTGAAGCAGCATGACTCTGACAGAAGCTTTGTGCCTTAAATGGATGTGATGTGATGAAGATCCTATGACACATCTCTTCAAACAAGTAGGACAAAAGGTGTATTGCCAAACAACAGTAGGGCTGCATCTCCTTTTAGGTCTGAAGGCATTAGAAAGGAAGGTGAAAGGAAGGATGGGTAAGGATGGGGGGAATGAGAGTGGAGAGTGTGACTGAGACGTGCTCACACTTAAAGAACTCTTTTATCATACATTACTGGAGAAATATACCAAGCAAACACAAAAATACTGAAAGAGAATCTTTCCATCATTTTTCACCGTTGTTCACTAGTCTTTCTCCCTCCCCGTCTCACCATGCATGCATTTTCCTCACTCTTACCTGTCCCAACAATCGCCTTATCTCCACTAGGCATGAAACAACGCTGCACATCAGGATTCCTATAAATAACCATCAGGCCAACAGAAGTAGTCTCCCTTAGCAAGTTCACACTCAATTCACCCTGACAGCCTGAATTCAGTTTTCTCCTTTTCCTCAGCAAGGAAACACGCCCTCAACTGGACTTCCCGAGTTCAGTTTCCATGATGGATTTTCCAAAGCAGTCGTTTAAGTCTTCCTCTTTCAGGTGGAAAACAGTCTTGGCCTATGGAGAAAACAACAGAAACCAACACTGTCTTCACCATTACAGCTGCCGTCGTCATGGAGGGCCCTGGTGTCTACCAAGTTGACTGGCGTTTCTACTCCTCCTCTTACTTCCAGAGCCTGCTTGTCTGATCAGAAAGCTGTCTTCGACCTTGACGCTCATGAAACCTGTGTCCGTTACTTCAGCTTTCCTCCACTCCCTCCCTGCCTGTTTGGCACCCAGCTCTGGGATGAGTTATGGTAAGCCTCGTGCATATCGGAGTCTTAGGGTTGGACTAGTTTGTCAAATGAGAATTCACACCACTCTTTTCTATATTCGGGCATTTGTTTGGACAGGTAAGTATGAAGAAAAGAGATTTTACTACTGGAAGTAGTTTTATGGCATATGTACCTGTCCAAACACTAGGACCCCCTCCCCCCTTCCTTCCCCCAGTGCAGAAAAGAGGAGAAAACTGAATTCGGCATAACAGCTGAATCAGGTATGATGATGATCACTAAGGCCTGCTGTTGGCCTGGCGATTAAAGGGTAGTGTTGGCTTCCCGCGTTCCATTTTTCATCCTTTTTTTTTTTAATCCTAATGTATGGTTCTGTTTCACATCAAGTGGAGTTAAGGCATTTGTTTGGACAGGTAGGTGTATCATAAAACTACTTTCAGTAACAAAATTCCTTTTTGCACATAAACAGTTACCAAGGAGATCATTAATTCTTTATTTTTCATCATATACTTCACTATATATTTTTCATCATAAACTTCACAATGCTTATCATCACAAAATGACTATTGTTAATTCACTGGCAATAAGCAGAAGTAACTTTGGCGCCCTGCCATTAAACTGTGATACACCTAAGTAGTAAATTCAGCAGCACAAAAAATTTACTGTTGAGGACATGCAAGCTTCAATTCAAGGGAAAACATTTAATGGTCCTTAGTCTTTTTCTGTAGATGGAAGACAGTGCAGTTTTTTCTCTGAAAGCGCTGCTCTAAGACGAGTCAACAGTCCTGCTGTCCCAAGACAACAGGTCAGAATGAAGGCAATTCCCTTTTCAAGAGGCAACTGAACTTGTGAGAGGTCAGGGATACCACTTTCAATGTGTTTATAAGATGAAGAAAATATGTCTCTGATAGAAACAATATCTATTTTTTTGTCAGTGCATGGGCTGATAGACATTTTAAAACATTCTAAGGTAAGCACACATACTCTTCACACTTTTGTCTTTTCTAATATTTGCTGACATACTTTCAAATAAAGCAAAAATCTGCAAGAAGCACTCATGAAATATCTTTTTTGGACGTTTTATAAGCATAATAAACTTTTAAATCAAGAACAGTTTTGTATGCTTCAGTACTTTTGCCTCAAGGTCTGACCAGCACACTGGACTAAAGCACCAGTCAGACATCTGCAAAGTCATAGCCATGAGATCTTCTTAAATTTGCTCATCTCAATCACTAATTCATTTATCCATCACCTTTAATAATCAAATAATGTGCAGCGTTGTTTGGAAACTTAGCAGATGTAATGTAGCACATACGGACTAGTCCGTAAACAGTGGTACCTCCTTGATGAAACTGAAACTTTTGTGCCATTCAGCTGAATTTTTAAAATGTGGCCAAAATATTGCATCAGGAGATGATGACAAGCATATATTTCTTGTGCACAACCACTGAGTTAAGCATTTCATCATTCGTTCTCCCATGTGGCGGGGTAATTAAAACGGTCACATATGTAATGTTCTCATCCCCAGCTGATGCATTTGCACCACAGTGTTCAAATACTTCGGCTGTTCAAATGATCCCTTGAGTCTTTTAACCAGGGTACAACAACAACAACAACATCATTCGTTCTGTGAAATTTCATGGAAGAATTGCAATGGTACTAAAAAATCTGTACTTGGTCACTAGTATAGCAATGAGTTTAACTTTGAAATGATGAATCATTATAGGAAGTTAAGAAAAACATTAAACTATTCTAATATTAGACAGCAAGCACCGTTTCTAAATACTATTGTTTGTTATCTAATATCTCAAAAGAGTATATCTAGTTCTATATAAATGTGATTTTTGAATAGTTGATTTCTTTACAGATGTTTTATTCACCATTAAGCCACGTTAGTATGCACCTATTATTTCATATCAATTATCCTTAAGTTCAAAAGATTATCATTAGTAAAAGCTTTACTGACTAACAATAAGGCTCTGGTATACTATTATTGTGGTAATCCAATGAATCATTTCATTGTGTTACTACACATTCTGAACTTTAAAAGACTGATCACTTTGTGCTAAAAACAAGACTGTGAAAAAAAAGTGAAAACGCAAAAAAAAAAGTGAGTGACTATGGGCTGACTGGAAAGCAAGAAAGGCAGAAGACACTGACATTAAACTAATACTACTGTTACTTGTAACACTGCCTCATATTAAGACTTCTATATAATCATATTCAATCAACTTTCTGGAGTGCATCAAATATCACGTCTCTACACCGAAATTTTTTTAAACTCTTATCAAGAAGGTTAAAAACTATGGCAGTTCTGACTTCAGGCAGAAATGCAACGATAATCTTCTCTTGACGAAAAATAAAATCTCAAAACATTCTCTCTGCGATGTGATTTAATTTTAGAATTTGATAAACTGACAGATGGTCTTGGTGAATAAACATACATGCTCATGTTAATATTATTTTTAATCCAATTTCAACAGCCTTTTGAAGTGAAGATCCTCTCGCAGTCTGTAAACAAATACCTTTCTACCTCAAATTACCATAGATCAAAAAAAAAAAAAAATTGTTAAATACAGACACTGATGAATGACACTCCAAAAACACAAACAGCCATAACTGATGAGTAAAAACAAGCGATGAGCGATGGAGGATGAAAGCAACACCTTACGTACATCTGAGGAGGGTCCGTCCTCCTCCATGATATCTGAAAGACTATTGTGGAGAAAGTCGGGCATCTCCCTCGCCTCCAGACCCAAAATGGCTTCACTGGGCTCCAGCATAAACATGGGCCGCTGTTCCACATGCTAGAGCCACCGCAACAAGAGAGTTCATTCCATCATGCATAGCATGCATGTCAATAGCAAAAGGAAACATTTGGCTTGTTAGTGGGGTCCAAAAATTTTATTAGAAAGCTCTGGAATCTGAGTAGACTGTCATGCCTTGTTAAGAACATCTAATTCTTTACCCCTATCCTTTACCCTTTCACACACATTCTCCATTTCTACTTTGTACTGATCCTGAAAAACAAAAGCTATCTAGAAACTGGATCTTTAGTTTTGTGAGCTACCTTCTTTGTCCTAAATCAAAAATTGCTGCCCAATTTGCATGCAAGTGCTTTCAAGAAATCTCAGCACTACACACTAGATCCCAAACAAAAGACCAACTAAAAATTAAATGCATCACTGCGCCGTCACCAAACCAAATATACCAAAACAAAACTAAAATATGACTGTGAAAGCACATAAATTTAACAAAACATAATTTGAAATTATGCAAGTGCATGTGTTTTGCATGAGAAAACGATTACACACAAGAAAGGGCAAAAGGCACACACACAAATTCTGTCTGTCAGAAACTACATGATAAAAAAAGAAATGATCAAAAGTTCTTGCTAGAGAAAATGACAAAAGAAAACCGAATTCTATAATAGTAATCAAAAGTCATCAATGTAAGAGATGAAAAATGAGGAGTTTTTAGCACTGTGTGTATCATTAGGTCTTGAACAAACTGGTCTGGCAGTTGGTCGCTGCTTGCACAGAGCCTGACTTGGTACAGTGTTTGATGCCAAATAAACACCTTTCTAAGTAATAATCCTCCAGTCCCATTGCTTCTAAACTGTAAGCATGACTGATTGAAAACAGACACGCATCACAAAAACATGAACAAGAATCTTTGACACATATAAGCGATTAATACACACACACACACACACACACACACACACACACACACAAACACACACACACACACACAACAGAGTAAAAGAATTTAGACTAGCATAATGACATAGAAACAAAAGATCATGCACACACACACCCTAAACAATGAGCACACATAAAAACATAACATAACTGCTAGAATGCTTTATCCATGCATACTAATATTAAGTACTTCAGTATCTACAGATCAATTTCCATTACTGTTGTCAAAGCATTCCCCCTAGTCTGACAATGGCACTACTCACCCATTCAGATTCATATTCAGATTCCACACCATCAACAAAACCAACCCTTTTTGGGTCTTATTTGCCTGGCTCTAATTGGTCCTATCTAAAGGTTGTCATGGATGAGATCAACACTGCAAAATGGGAGGTGGATTGGGCATCCATATCAAACACTAACAGGCATTCCTTGAAGTGAACCCCCCAAGGCAAATGCAAGCCAGGCTGACAAAAAAAAAAACCCAGCTAAAAGTCAGGACATCGAAGCAGACACCAAGCAATGGGATACACCAAGGGACAGCTGGAGAGAAAGGCCCAGAACACTGAGAGCTCTGGCAGACAGTGGTTGTCAGTCAAGCTCCAGAGGGGCAACAGATGATTATACAAGCTCTTCTCCACAGTTCAGACTGAGACTGAAGGTAATCATGCTTGTAGTGGCATCCTCATGCCTTATGCATTTACCTTTCAACTGCTTTCAATCAATATCACACAATCAGAACTTTACATCAACAGATTAAGTCCAAGGAGTACTCTTTTCTTGCAGAGTATCTGCACCTAAATCTGCTATCTTTTTCAGGTATATCATACATTCTTCTCAATGAAAGATCAAGAGAAACACACTATCAAGCATCAATGCATCCACTGAAGAGACTGGGTTGACTACCCCGCAAAAAAGCTTCCAGAATCAGGAAGATTTTAGAGCATGGAGCTATCAAAATATTTCAGCATTGATTTACAGTTGACAAAGTCTTTTATCTGTATTCAGATCTAGCCATCGGCACTCACTTCTAGTTTTTCCTCATATACTGCCAACCTGCCATATCAAAACTCCCTCCTTTTCTTCCATTAACAGAAGAAAAAAAACATGAAAAGTAACCCTCTCCCCTCTTCCCCATCCCATCTTTCCTTCCCTACAATCTCACCATCCCTTTCAATACCGAGAAGATACTTTTTTGGCTCAAAAACAAAATACGCATCTAATGAAATCTGCATGCACTTATTCTTATTCACAACATGCAAATTCCATGTTAATCACAGTGTAAAACTATCTCACACGGAAAAAAAAAGTTTCAGCAAAGTGTTTTCTTTGTTGAGGAGTTCAGGATTATATAGAAAAACAGAGAGCCATGCTACAGGAAACGTCTGATTACAACAGTCAAATTCATACAATTAAAAACAACACATACCTGAAACCATTCTTTGTATACAGCAATCACTTTCCGTATGGCTGGAGTGTGTTTGAAAGAAAACAACAGAGCCTGCACAAAAAGAGCAGAAAATGTTGCCAGTGAACAAAACCACACACACACACACGTGAATATGCATGAACACACATGCACAGGCAAACACACATGCATGCATGCACCACAACCACACACACACAACACACACACACACACACACACACACTTATTTCACAATATGGGATTTTTCAGCTACTTTCACTTCTTATTTTATCACTGACGAAGAAATGTTCAATAAAAGCACTGAACTGAACTGAAAACACACACACACACACACACACACACACACACACACACACACACACACACTTCACACTTACACTTACTTCAATATGAGATTTTACAGCGACTTTGACATCTAATTTTATCAGTGATGAAGAATGTAAAAATAAAAATATTGAACTTAACTGACCACACACACACACACACACACACACACACACACACACTGGCACAATTCCACCTCATCAATGAACAGTTTGGTCTAAAAAAATCAAATATGAAAATGACCTGTCGAAAGCATTCATGCACAATGTTGACGTTCTCCCTGGTGGAGTAGAGAACTGCCCGTACAATCTCGTACTCTGTGATGCTGTGCTCCTCCCCTCCCTGACTAGAGTGAAGGGAATCACGATCTCCTGCAGAAGAATCCACCAGTCCAGTGGTTTTGTTCCCACCATTCAAGTCCTGGTTGTCTGACCTCACTTCAACACCATCTCTTGAGTCATCAGCCATGGAAGACGGGGTGTCCGTCAATGCCGAACACGACAATCCCCTGCAAAGAATTCACTTTCCATTACCTGGCCATCACAAGAAAAGGAAAGGTCACAGCTCACAATGTTTGCAAGAGAGACAGAGAAAGAAAAAGAGAGAGAGAGAGTGCACGAGTGTGTGTGTGTTTGTGTGTGTGTGTGTGTGTGTGTGTGTGTGTGTGTGTGTGTGTGTGTGTGTGTGTGTGTGTACGTGTGTGTGTGTGTGAGTGTGTGTGTGTGTGTGTGTGTGTGTGTGTGTGTGGTGTGTGGGTGTGTAGGTGTGTGTGTGTGTGGTGTGTGTGTAGGTAGAGAGACAGAGAGAGACAGAGGTGTGTGGTGTGTGTTTGCGTGTGTGTGTGTGTGTGTGTGTGTGTGTGTGCGCGTGTGTGAGAGAGAGGTGCCGCTAGACTGGCTTATACTGGTTTAAACCAGTAAATGCTTGCCCTGTACCAGTAAAAAAAAATAATAGGTCTGGTACCAAGTACTGACTAGCAGATAAGAGGCATCTTGTGCGGCTTCGTCTCCCCAGCTAGTTTAAAGAAAAGAAAGAAACCTTTCATAAACACCTGTTTCACCTCTTCTTTCTGCTGTTAAAAGGGCAATCAGCAGTTCGCTTGAATTAAACACAACTGTGCTACCACCAAACTGCTTCTCTCTCACCCCTCCCTTCCACCCGCTTGCCCAGCAGGCCTGTGTGTGTGCCTTGCGACATGGCCTCACTCTGTCAATGTTTCACTCACAAGAGGGGAGTGGGTGAGGAAGGGGGGTGACAGGTGACAGGGGGGATGCAAGAGAGTTTATAAGTCAGTGGTGATGTAATCTTCCTCTGTAGTTTTACACTGTTTCTGGTTTTAACTTGACAGACCATTTTCATTTACTCCAAAAGCATCTCACACGTGAAGTTTCATGCGCTGAGAAACATCCTTTCAAATCAAGATTCCATAACCTGCTAGATCTGCATGAAGCCACGATTTTCAGCAATGCTTACTAATCTTTTTTTTAATCCCAAACAGAATACACCCTCTGTATGAATGAGTCATTTGTGCTGAAAGGCAATTACATGTCATTCCCTCATGCAAAGTGAACTTGACTATACATGCATGCATGCATGCGGCCACACACACACCACACACACACACACACACACACACACACACACACACTCGCAAGCAGGCGAGCTTTTTATGGCAGGCATTACTAAAGGTGGGTGCCTTACTGGGGTCCAAAACTTTTAAAACTGGTGAGCCAATAGACCAACAGGGGCGACAACCAACTTCACAAAATCAAAGACAAATGGAAACGATGGCAATGTCAAGCTGTTCAGTAATTGTGAATTGAGAGGCTTCTCCAGGCAAGTTGACGTAAAATGTCATGATTTAAAGTATACGAATATTGTTAACAGTAAAGTTGAAGCTAGAAACAATGCAAACTTTGGTGGGAAACTGCTCAGTAAGTTTACCCCACTGATCCAGGATTTAACCTATAAGTTGGCTCTCTGCTGACTGTCCTGGCTAGTGGCTGGTACCAATTTTTTTTCTATTGCCAGTACCATGTTCTCATACTTTTAAAAGGCCAACAGAACCTCTGGTGTGTGTGTGTGTGTGTGTGTGTGTGTGTGTGTGTGTGTGTGTGTGTGTGTGTGGTGTGCAAGAGCAAGTGTATGTCTGTGTGCATGTGTGTGTGAAGAAGAAAGGGGGTGTGTGTGTGGTGTGTGTGTGTGTGTGTGTGTGTGTGTGTGTGTGTGTGTGTGTGTGTGTGTGTGTGCACCCATGCACACTGTGTGCTAGCATCAATATATCAGACAAGTCTATGATTAAAACCAGATGCATTTCTCTGTCGTATAAAACAAAGGTCAACAAATGGGAGTAATTATTTAGTAGAAAAAAATCTTCCTTCTTTTTTTTTTTTTTTGCCTCACTCCCTTGTCCTTTAAATGTTAAATAGGTAACCATTTCTAGTCCATTCAACTACCAAGAAAGATCTCAGATGCTCCAAACACACATTTCTCAACTGTGAGAACTTAAACATAATTAAGCAGAATGACCACAAAAAAAACAACCTTTACAATCATACAAAGACAGAAATAAAAACAGTGGGAAGAAAAACAATCAATCTAACATCATATCATACGAGCACTGAATTTAAGCTTATTCAAAATGAATGGAAATCCTAAGGAGACAAGGAGACATTAACAATTATAAAGATGGTCACTTTAGCTCCCATTGGGAAACAAGTACATGCCCCTCCCCCTCCTCAATGTCCAAACAAAAGCCATTCACCTAGCATACATGCAGACACTGTTTCCCTGTTTGCTCCATTTGCCTCATGTCTGCATATGAGCTATGTGAATAGGTGCTGCAAAAGGCATTAGTCTGCTGCAGTATGCTTGTAATCGTTTTACTGCAGGAGCAATAGTTTCCTTCTTTATTTATTGTTTATCGATTCAAAAGTGTCAAACTTGCTGAAAACCAGTAACAAAGATAATCAAAGATTTACTTGACAAGATCTGGGTCAGGACGGCCACTGGTCATGGTGAAGTTGGCCAGCCAGATGATGAAAGAATCACGGCATTCAGCAACGTTGGCAGGCTCATCTTTCGTCTGCATCTCCTCTTCACTCCTCTCTCTTGGCAGCTCTGTACAGTTTTTGTTGTTTTTTTCTTTCAATAAAATCTAAAAAAATATCACAGGCATCTCCATACACAGTACACACACATATTCATATACATATTAACCTTGATTTATCCATCTCTTTTTTTTTCTATAATATTCAAGTAACTACCAAACTGACTTTTAGAACAGCCAACGAAATTATAAAGAACTTGTAAGACAAGGGTACATTTTTCAAACATTACCTCCCTCTTCTCCATCTACATCCCTAAACCTTGCAAATCTGTACCACATCAATTTGAATAAAAATCTAGTGGTGGATGTAGTTTGCGGTAAATGTGTCTGCTTCTGTGTTCTCGTTGTACATAACTGACCACTGGACTCTCCTCTTTTCCAAAAATCCAGAATTCATCTGTAACTCAAATGCTGACCCCTTCTTGATACACTGCCAATTTCAAGTGAGTGTGAGCACACCCGCACAGTCTGAACAGCTTGCTGAGCCACAGTCACAAATTCCTCACCACTTGAGCTGCTATACTGTCTACAATAATATTAACTGAGCAGTCCCATAACACTGTCACTCACCATCACACAAAGTAAAAAAACATTTTTTTGTTCAATGTCAGGGCCCAAATAAAAGCACTTGCCAAATAACAGCCACCTCCATGGTAGCAGACGTCCTCAAATGACATGTCTTATCATTCAAAGCATCCCAAATAAACCAAACGGGAAAGAAATCTATGGTCAACCTCAGCCAGCAGACTAGAGAGCAATGGCGGTTAATTGGCTGTGGCAGACAAGTGGAATGGGGTGGAACAGTGGTTAAAAGTCTTACGCTTACATATGAATCAGCACTTTTTATTTCTGTATTGCCTTCTCATCCACCACACAACCTATGCCTAACCTAGAAGAGGACTTTTTCCACTGTCACTTGATACCGCAAGAAAAAAAAAAGAAGAAAAAAAAAATCACCATTACTATCATAACTCGAGATTTTACGTCATATATCTAAATCTGCCAAAGTCATTACACACTTTCCAAATATTTCATACACAAAAAAAAAAGAAATAAAACAGTAAGTAACACTTTTTGCTTCAAAAACTTACCTAATACTGGTTCATAAATATCTCTAGCATGGAAGTCGGGCAGGAGCCAAAGGAGGAACTTTGCTTTGAACTTGTTGAAGAGAAACGTGAAGCTCACCTCACGCATCTCTTTGTTCATCCACTCAATCTTGATCACCTGAAAATAGAATGCCATGTTGCAAATGCAACTGTTACACCAACGCCATATATGTATTTTACATAACATGTGCAGTTATGGTACATGTCTATTATGATATACTCTGAACAGTTTAAACCTCATTCTTTCTTTCTTACCAATTGCCTAACCAAATTACAAACATGAGTGTTCTTTTTCTTAACCACATTACACAAAATATTCATTTGGTGTATGCATGGAAAGAATGACAAGATAAACGTAACTAACAATTAATCTTAGCAGTCCAAGCAATTTCCCTACATGAACATTTCAGGCAACATGGAGCTGATCTTAATCAACGCTCTTGACAGACCGATTGGCCAAGGAAAAAAGAGGATAAAAGGTAAGCTGTAGTCTAAAACAATGTTCTGTGTCATTGTTTTTAAAGAAATGAAAGTGGAGAAAAGTCATTCTCAACATTCACAAGGCTTACATATAGCCCCTCACATCAATAGGAAAACCTACCAGCCCTTCATATCAGAAACAAAACTTATCAATAAAGAAATAAATCATATATGCACACAGACCACTACAAAAGACCCTAGAATGTCTGCAGCACTGCAGGGGTTCTAGAATTTTATACACAAAGTCAAGTACAACTTTCAAGAGTTTGGCATGGTACAGTATATGATGCCAAAATGGGGAGTTAAGTTTACTTACCATGTGAAACTGTGAGCACTCTGAACAGTTTCCAGCTCTGTTTTGCTAAGAGCGCTAAGATGAACCACAGACCCTTTTATGCTTCCAGTCCACACAGAGTATTGGCTTACATTTCTATTTCCTTCCATTCCAACCAATGAAAACCCCATGTTCACTAAAGAAACAGCAGTGGAGTCTGACTGGCAGGAATTAAGAGTTTGACATGGTCAGTGTACTTATGCAGAGTGCAAATGAGAACTCCCCATTTTGGCGTCATATTCTGTACCATATTAAACAGCAGAGTTCAAAGTATGAGGACAAAAATGTTTGCCCTAACAGTCCGCAAGGGACAGTTTAGGAGTAAAAATAGCTGCGAATGAAGAAAACCACTTGTGCCACCAGTCCTGGGCAATCAGAATAGCTGCTGGAAACAGCCATGAAAGGATTTTTCAACAGTAAGACAGCTGCCTCCTGATCAAGAGGCACCAAAATCTGGAATGTCTCAAAGGCAGCAACTGTCCACAGACTATAATCTAATGATCAACATCGAAAAGACAATGATCAAAATGGCAGGAACTTGTGAATGACAGAAGGGGAAAATTCCCAGTTTGAATGACAAATTGAACTGAACGTCAAGTCCATCGGATGGGGACTATAAGCGAGTCGGACCCGTGTGCCTTCCTGGCCCCTGCACACTTTAAAGAACCCACGGCAGTTGAAAATCGAAAAGAGCAGGGGGGTTCCCCGCTGCCCTGGCAAAATTGATGTAGATTGAAGATAGCCGCCTGGCATTTCTTACCAAGCCACAAAAATTGTCACTTACTGTTATCGTCTGCCATCGTGTACCGGTGGAAATAGAGGACACGTATAAACATCGCACACATCCTATGTGAGAAACTGGAGGAATAAATGAGATAAATGAAAATGAGTGACTGATATTTGAATGGTACGTGAATGAGCGCCACCTGGGTAGGCAGCCCGTTGAGTGAGTAAGGTAGTGTGTTTATTGTAAAGCGCTTAGAGCTAGGTCTGTGACCGAGGATAGGCGCTATATAAATACCCAATATAATAATAATAAAAAATTGCTGGTAGAATGAAGTTGAGGGTTAGACTTAACTGATCAAGACCAATCAGAGCTTGAGGGAGGATTAATACAAGTCACAAAATGGAGGCAAGAAAACTGAGTGTTTCAAGAAATCTTTTTTTTAAGCTGATGCAAGACTGAGTTCGAAAATTAAAAAGACAGGACCATACTGTTCAGTGTTTGGCTACAGAATAAAAGGAAATGGAAGCGGATGTGCACTGTAGATGTGAAACATCACAGTCTGCTATGCATCTCAGTATGGTGTTAGCTGCTAACACTCTGCCAGTGTTGCAAACAGTTCAGCATGGTACAGCATAAGACACTAAACAACATCTTTACATCATAATGATTTGGTCCAAATAAAAAGAAACTTTGCACTGTCTTTAAACATTTCTCAGCCAAAGAAAACCGACCCACTGTGAAACATGCACATGCTATCTGTCAATAAATCAAATGCACATCTGTCTGAAATATGTAGCACATACCTCTGAGACCATGTAGTTGAGCAAATGATCCAGGAAATACTTTGTGATGTTGTCAGGCATTTTTTCTGATGTACTGGGTAGGATAGGTGTTATCTCACCTGCAGCTATAATGCCACTAATACCTATGACACACAGACCAAACAAAAATGCTTTGTTATTAGACATATACAAAACTTCTGTGATTCAACACTTTAAACAAATTATTTTCCATCCCCGTAATACCAAATTCAAAATCTGAAGAAACTGGTTTTTATTTAGTTCTCATAAAATGTTACGAACAATAATCTAGATGCAGCAAATGAAAAAGTTCAAACAAAAGAGCTACTCAACAACACAGAAAATAAAACCATGCATTTACTACTTCATGATCCATATTCTCCCAAATTGGCATTTGAGCCATCAGAAGAAGAGTGGTCAAGGGAGCAAGCCAATCATGATAATAATCTGAACCAAAGAAGTGACGCATCCTCAATGTTTGAAACAACAAAAATGACTTTCTTTTATTGAGTGATTTTTCTTTTCTGATGTTTTATATTTATTACACATTCTTAGTTTGTCGTATTTTCCTATTTTTCAAAAGTGCGGAGACTGTATGAGGGACCAACCTGACATCTGCATCACTTTCATGCTCAATAAGAATCTTATCTTTCTTTGGTGTCCACATATGTAGTGTTTCTCTATACTATTCTCTACAATCCAAATCAAAGCATTTATCAGTCTGATCACTTTTGCGATCAACAAAAATCTGAATTCTACACCGAGTTGCAGATCACAGATAAATCCTAGCAGCACCTCAAATTAGTATATGTGAACACACCAAATCAAGACAAGGAAAACTGTTAGAAATATTCAACAACAACAACATTAGGGAACTAGTCTTTTTCCTTGACACTTAAGGAGGTGATGCATATATACTGATCACTTTTGTAGGCTTTCTCAACATTCATCGTATGTGACTGTTCTGGTCCTTCTACCGATTCTTTTCCTCGTCTGGTTAGAATCATTCCGTTTGCTTGTACCTGTTTCACTTTGGTTCTAAACAGTTAAAAGCAAAACAATTTAAGTAAATAAATGAAACACTACAGATAAGTCAAGGAATCTATGTCAACGTTTTGTTACAGTGGTACTGGTAATCCAAGAATATGTATAAACAACCAAGATTTTGTTACAGAGATGTGTAGGGTATCTGTAGCAAGAAACTTGTTACAATTATGTTCAATGAATATGTATAAATAACCTTACTCTTGTTACAGAGATATTCAGGGAATCTGTGTCAAGAACTTTTTTTTAATAGTGGTGTTCTAAGAATATGAATGAATAACCTTCCTTTTTCTATTTCAGTGGTGTATAACCTTCCTTTTGTTACAGATACATTCAGGGAATCAGTATCAAGAACCTTCTGTCTAGGATTACACACCTTCCTTTACTTACAGTGATAGTAAAAGAAAGTGTGTACAATTTGTGCTCACTGGCAGTGTTGTGATTATCGTCACAGACTGTTGTTTGGGAGAGTATGGTATGGAGAGTATGGTATCTGCGAGTTTTGGGTAGTGGTTTTTTCCTTTTTTTTCCCACTGGTCCACCCTTGCCAAGAACTGAGATTGCTTTGGGCTCAGAGGGGTAAGGTAATGCTGCTTATAGCCCAGCCGACCGCAAAGGGCCACATCAGGGCTGTGGCTCAGAGGGGTAAGGTAATGTTGCTTATAGCCCAGCCGACCGCAAAGGGCCACATCAGGGCTGTGGCTCAGAGAGGAAGACTTCTACACACAATCAAATTTCATCCACATATTCTGAAAGTGTTGCTCAAATTTCGTGACAAACCTTGCAGCCATATATATCTCTCAGGCCTGGTAGATGCAAGAACATATTGTGAAAGGAAATACAGAGTACAGCCTTGTCATGCACGTGACCAGAATATAACTGTATAGAATCATATTTATCTTAACTTTTTAAGAAATAAAAACAAGGAAAGAAAGAAAAAAAATTCTTTATTAACATGCTCTCAAAGGACCTCAGTTTTGATTTCCTGTCCACGTCCCCGCCAATGAAGGCTTCATAGGAAAATCATCAGAATTTACAAGTTCATAAGGACTGTCACAGAATGGATCTGACTATGCCCTCTGAAAGGGGATGCTCACTCAAACTGGCTCTGCAACTACCCGATCGCTGTCATCCACAGGGTACCTAGTCAGTGAATATCTATGTTTGTTGGATCAAAACAGGCACCACTAAAACCACTGTGGTGACTCCGAAGCAGGTTGGCTGCCTCATAATGACCTCATATTGACTTGCTCCCTGGAACTGCAATATGAATCTGGGTGTGCCTATGTATGGTGTGGCCGTAAGCAGCAGCATACAAAAAAAAAATCCTATAATTCCACAAACGGGGCACTGAAAATCAGACAGAACAAAACAAACAAACAATCAAAAGAAATACATCTATGTATCTTCATGAGTTTAATGCACAGCACTGCAAAGATTATAAACAGAAGCACATGCAAAATTCATGTCACAAAATGTGACTTACTAAAAAGTATCTGTTTGGCGTCATATACTATACCATGTCAGACCATAGCATTCAACGGCAGTTAGCCAGCTCTGTCAGGCCGAATTTTTCCGTGGCCAATGCAGTCATAAGACAGTCACGTGCAGTCACGTGATGTCACCCCACTTCCGGCCCCGGAAGAAGCCAGTGTCAACTTCGTATACGTCATTCATCTTCGGCCTGCCGTCAAAGCAAGATAAGTCTTGTGCTCTGTCTCGCCTATACTTGCCTTTGTGTTAACATTGCTGTGTTTTGTTTCTATACTTGATTCAGTTGTGGCTTGCACTAGACCCTGAGTTTTTTTGCCGTGTGAGGCTCTTGGTGGGAGCGTATTTATTAAAAGATTTGTCCCTTTTACCGGCACTCTCGCGACTTTGTTACTCGCGATCGTCGGCACCGCTCGCCGGTCGTGTTCCCCCACCATATTGCCGAGCCTCGGGTTCAGCACGCATTTTGTGCTGGTTCCGACTTGCACTAGACCCTGAGTAATTTTGCCGTGTGAAGCTCTTGGTGGGAGCGTATTTATTAAAAGATTTGTCTCTTTTACCGGCACTCTCGGGAGCGTATTTATTAAAAGATTTGTCTCTTTTACCGGCACTCTCGCGACTTTGTTACTCGCGATCGTCGGCACCGCTCGCCGGTCGTGTTCCCCCACCATATTGCCGAGCCTCGGGTTCAGCACGCATTTTGTGCTGGTTCCGCTTATTAAGGTTTAGTGCTCAATAACTATCACACCTGTACTCTTTACCCTTCACAGGTAGAACGTGTTCGAGTAAGGGTGCGTGACACTGATCTGCTTATTAAGATTTAGTGCCCAAGAACTATCACACCTATACACAGTGATACTCCACGTGTAGAGATTGCTATTAATAGCCATACCAGTCACACGACCGTGGCGTGTACGGGTAGTTCGAGTTTTCAGTCGATCTCTCGAGCACTTTGCACGACACCACACGGACGATCGAGCAGATTTCTGTCTTACTTTGAAATGATATCACTCACTGTGATAAGATTTTTTTTCTCACCATTTAGTATATCTTCTTTTTTTTTGGCAGTATTTGCATTAAAAAAAAACCTTGACCGTTATCGGTGGTTAAGTCAAATTTGCCCTAGAGGAGAAACATAATTAGGAGGAACATGATTACCTGAGATAGTTTTCAGATGGCAGAACTGAGTCTTTCATACCAAACCACATAAATCAATTCAACAAATTTGTGATGCTATAGTATCACTTTATATTTGAAGTCTTCCAAAAACAGTGTCTAAAATATCTTGTGCTCAAATTATTCACACTGTTAAAAGTTTCATATGCACACACACACACACACACACACACACACACACACACACACACACACACACTTTCCATGCTTATTACATGCACTATCACACACATGGCCCATGATTAAAACAGATGTCAGATTACAGACAGATGACAAGAAAGACAAAATTTCAGAACACAGTCACTGCTTCAAAATACAACCGACCGTAAGATTTTATTTCTGTAAACCTGAATGAAATGTGTAATTATCTCCTATTCTTTAGGACAGTGAAAGCTGAAACAAACAGTACATTTTTGTGATGCTGAGAATCAAATAGTTACTTTGGGCCTGTAGCCTTCCACTTCCATGCACGTGAGAAACCTGTACAGCCCATCCCATTACTTTGTGCCTTTTTAATCACGTTTCTGGTGCTCTTAACCAGCGAATGTTTTTAATTAGTTTGTGCCTTTTTACTCACATTTCATTGTGCCCTTAACCCCCCATTGTTTCTGACTTGCACTGCTTCCAATTCCTTGTAAACATAATTTCAAAACAAACAAATAAACGAAAAGATGTTGGATATGCATTTCAGGGGAGATAACTGTGAATGTAGTTGGAGGGAGACCAAGAACAAGCCCCCAAAGGTGCCTCATAATGTGTCAGCGGCACAAGCAGAGCACTAAAAAGACAGCAGTCGTTAGCATAAACTGTGCTGAAAAACTTCTCTCCATCTGACAGAGAACGAAGATGGCAAGAACTCCCATCCTTTTTGCTCACTAAGTTAAAAAAGTCCACTGAGATGCTAACAGGTGCCCTGGACATGAATCCTTTGCATTACAGATCTGGGAAACACACACACACACACACACACACACACACACACACACACACACACACACACACACACAGATCTGGATTGGTCATAGCCATCTCCAGAAACAGCCTGTGCCTGAACACTGCAGACACAACTACACCAAAATGGTTCAATCCACCTGGTTCCAGCTTCTGCAAGTCACTGAATAAGGCAAAACCCAATCAAAACTCAAATGCTGGAAATGCATGGGCAGGGCCAACGTGACCAAGAATACTGTGCTAAGGGCTAGCAGTACTATGCTTCAAGTGCTAGCAGACATACTTTTCTTTTTAAGGTTATTATAGGTCATGGTCAAGGATCACCAGCAGCCATAAACCATGGCACCAGGGCTAAAAGAGTAGCAGCTAGGGCACTTATCATCATCCGCAATAAGTACAGCATATGCTGCAGCCCCTCAGAAACGGAATCAGTGACTTTGAACTTTGAGTGCCCTTCTGAGAACTTACCTAAAAGACAATAAGGAAGTGTTCTAAGCTAGACGCTTCAAGACAAATCATTATCTGAGTGTGAAAAATTAGCATCTGACCTATGAAGTTCTTAAAACAGTAAGAAGAGTGAAAATAAACTTTTATATATCCCATAACATATTTATACTTCATGGAAAAAGTGTCATTTCACTAATGAAGAAAAAATAGTTACTGAAGAACAAATTAAAAATGAATAAATGAATAAATAAAAAACTTGAAAACAAAAACCTCATGAAGATGTCCACATCTGAAAAGGGGATATTGATCTGCCTACAGGGGGCCAGAACAGCTCAGTTGGTAGAGTGCCAGACTCGTGATCCTGGGGTTGCGGGTTCGAATTTTGGTACAGGCAGATTTTTCCCTCGGAGTTAACATGTTCTGACTCCATTCCCCATACAGTCCTTCGAATGAGACTATAAACTGAGGTTCCGTGTGTGAACGCACGCACAACATCTTGCACACACGTAAAATCCCATCACCAACTTTCGGAAGAGAAGGCCAATTTGGCCGTTGGTATGGATGACACGTTACACATAGCATGCAACTCCCCTGAAGATGAGTATGGCTGCCTTAATAGCGGGATAAAAAACGATCATACACACAAAACTCCACTGCCTATTATACAGGCAGTGTCCGCAGGAGTATCAACCTGCGTACGCAAAAAAAAATAAAAATAAAAAATTTGCCTACTATTTGTCTGAGAGAATAATTATGATTCATATGGAATTATACCAAATCTGAAAATAAGACTGAAATGAAAACCCTTGAAATATTACAAACTGTGTTGCAATTAGTCTCAAAAGACTGCTTCATGCATTTGGCATGAGTAGATTTCCATGGTGTATTAAACTCTGTTCCACTCCATAAAGACAACCAGAAATTTCTGAAGTTTTGCTGGAAAGATGTTACATCTACCAAACAACAGCAATGTGTTCAGCATCTGTGCCCAGGTTGTTCAGTAAGCTGACGACACCAATATTGGCACATTTGCCTGATCTGTGACTGCATCATTCACTGATGACAGTCTGCTAGTGTGCCAGTCCTAAATGGAGGTGCATGAGTGATTGACACAGTGAAAATCTTGGACTCCCTTGGTTTTACTATACACAAAAAGGAATAAACTAGGGTTCTGCACTTAATTCCCAGGAAATGATGGTCATCCTGACTAAAGGAAAGAAAGACCAATTATGGCACATGTGCCCGTACATCTTGCAGCAAACAACACCAACTATCAAGGAGTGGCGTCCTGCTTACTAGCCTGATAGCATGAAGTTTCTGAGCAGTCCCTTTATGCCAAGGTGTTTGAAACAGAGGAAAGGTGTTTGGAACAGGGAAAAAAATAAGCAAAAGGAGACTATAAAGGAAACTAGTAGAAATTCATGTCAATGCCAGAAAACCCCATGATGTAGCTAGACTGGTAAGCTAATACTGTTCTGAGTCAGTAGACACCAATTTAAAGGCAAGTCCCTACAATGAAGCAGGCAGACGGGAATGTGTGAAGTTTCTATCAGAAAGCAAAATCTTAACAAGTATTTAAATGACTCCACCGAACAACAAGGACAAACGAATGACAAGACAAAACATGATGCATTTCGACCTCTTAGGTCTTCTTCAGGCAAGATAAACAACACTCAGGACAACAAAGTGGACTTCACTTCATCTCCGTCCACCATGGACAGTTTCCTGGTTCTGGTTACTGAAAAGAACTCTCCTCACAGCACAGAAGCCATTGCTCACTCAGCCCACAGCTGCTTTCCCCAAATTCCTATGGACATCTGCTTTGGAAATCATGACTTACTCAGAAGGCTGCTGCTCCTGCTCTTGGCTGGGCTATAAACAACAGGAAATGAAATTCAAAAGGCTCATGAAAGGGTGTGCACAACAAAGCCGGCCATTGTCAAACACAGCACAACCTGGGATGAAGTAGTGTGCTGAAAGGAACAGAATCTTTGACTCCAGCTGATGAACTGACACTGGAAGAACTGGTTTTTAACTATGCATGTAATTATCACTGCTACCTGAACAAAGATGTCGGACAACACAGGCATTGAAGATCATAGCAGAATGCATGATACCGAGTGAAGAAAAAGTTACATGTATTTGAAATAAACAAACAAAAACAAAGGAAAAAAAGTGCTTAGGCAGTCTCAACCAGGACTTCATCATGCTCCCATTAGGTTGTGCAGATGCAATGGAACAAAGCTATGTGTGTTTCACTCTCACCACGTGAATATGAAGACCAAAACACAGAGAGGGGAAGAGGAATGGAGGTTGACCGGATGAGGAGGGGGGGGGGGCGGAACAGAAAACCTATTGTTAACCCTGCTCACACTTTCAAAGAATGCTTTGACAAACACAATACCCTCCTGACTGAGCTGGACTTTAGCATGAGCAGGCACTGACACAGCTGAGTAAAAGCTTACAGCACCAGATTGACCAGCTCCATGGTGGTCAACAGTGTGGCTTTGTTAGTAGATACTATAATGAAAGAAACAAGCTGGGTGACCAATCCTACGTACAGAAAATATTACAACAAGGCAGTCAAGGACTTGGTAAAAAGAGTGTCTGGCTGTTTCAGTTCACAGTCTGATCAAGAACTAAGGTACGACTGACTTCTTGTTATGTTCAGTGTATACCAACCTGTTACTGCCTGTGTTTACCTATAATAGCAGAAGCTCTCACATTCACTGTTGCCTTCAAATCTCATGAGCATGGAAGTGGAGGGCTAAGGCTCTGAATAAGAATAACAAACTAAGCCAGACTTACCAAGTACAGTGTAGTGCGTCACATAGGTGCAGACCCAAATGTATTACACATGCTCCTATCCCCACTCCCACCCAAAAGCTTCAAGAATATTCATTAAAAAAAAAAGCACTTCATGAATATTCACAGTTATCAGTACTTCAGTTCCATGATGCATATATCCCACTCATCAATTAAAAGCAAAAAAAGGAGTGCTTCAGTTCTAAAATAAACACATTCCACCCTCAATTAAAAGCAATTTAAGTAGATTATCAGATCTTAAGGCTTTTAAGTACTGATGGATAAGGTCACATGCGTTTCTCATATGCACTATTTTCTGGTCTGCAATCTCATCATAAGAATTTTAACACATTTTCCCTTATGTAATAAATCTTGCTAGTTCTTTGTATTTATATTTCAGATCTATCAATCTTGGATAATATTTCAAACAGGGTTTCATAAGACACAAAAGCAAAGCAATAGAGAGTAAGGCTACATAAATCACAACTAAATTTAAATATATATGAAAAGAAGTGCAAAAATAAGAATGCACTGATAGGAAATTAGAACTTATGAAGTGAAACTGATTTTCTGCATAATTGTGGGCCACATACAGGAGCAAAAAAGGTTTTGGTATGCACTAAATAGGGTAAAAACAATGCAAATACTAATACAGAGATCATACACACGAAAACAACATGAAGTGCTATTGAAAGACTTTTGTGAATATATCAAGACTGATCCATATAAGCAACACATGACATACAATGGTCAACTGTATTCTTAACCATTTTGTTAAATCCTTGAAAAAAAGAGCTACTGCTAATAAATCACAAAAACACCTATTACTGAGGACCAACAGGTACTTTGTACCTCATTTTACCTATTCAGAGACTTATGATACATAGCTGCTTGCTCTTTTAACCGATTACTGAAATCATGCATACCCTGAAAAAGGGTGTCAATTCCTGACATTATATTCCCACAAAGGATTCCACACAATAAATGAGATCAACATATATTTACAAAATAGCTCTAAAAAAAATTGTTATTATTCATCACACAGTTCGTAAATGATACACCTCACTCACAACAGTACACACACTAAGAACATAAGTCCATCCACAAAAGACAAAGTGACTGAAACTGCTCCTCTAACTGAACAGACAGAGTCTAACTGAGAAGTACAGAGGAAAATCTACACAAAACAAACTCTGTGCATGCCAAGCAAACCACAATGACTCACTTGCAGGCCGATTTATAGAAAGCTGCTGCTCAACTAAATCAATGGAAACAAAGAAAAAAAATTACGAAATAGGGGCAGATTTCATTTTTTTATCTGAAGTAATCATGCACTGGTATATAACATTAGAAAAGTGAGAACAGAATGAATGAGGAATATACCTCAACCATTCTAACAGAATGCGAAAAACTTTACTTTTCTTTTTTTCTTTAAATCATCTGATCCACTTTTCAACAAACATGCATTAAGCATTCTTTTTAATATTCCCTCTCCAAAATAGTTCTTCACATCAAAACCAAATATTCTACATCATGGTTCATCATGCCTTTCTGGGTACAGGTGATGAAATAGGCTAAGGATCATAATAAACAAAGTTAACTGTTCTGATTACTCTTGAAATTTGTATTCATTTCCAAATACTCTTGCAGATATCACACCACACAACAACGACAAAAAATGAAAACAATCTTTTCCTTTCAGTAACATGCGTTCCCACCGACTTTCAATGCCTTTCCGCTCTTCTTCTGCTCTTCCCTACACTTATTCCCCAAATACTTTGCTATTTCTCGACAACACTTTACAATGAGTACTCTACAACGAATTTGCAGCTTTGTCTTAAAGTTTGGTGCTAAGGGCCTTTCGAATTGTTAAGGTCATTTAGGGTTTTTTATTCTGTGTTTTGTTTGTTTGTTTTCAATTTTCACAAAAAATCAGCATCTAATGACATGAAACTAGCTCTGTAAAAATAAATGAAGCAAACAAATGAGAGCAGAATTAGCCAATTTGAATATCTCCTGGTACATTGATCCTTCTTGTCAACTGTGCAATGAAACAAAAAGTTCATAAAGTTTTTTTTTTCATCAATTTGTTGTGAATACTTACTGTCTGGGGTGCTCAGTGATTTGCTAAACAGATCACAGAGATCACCATCTCCCAGCCCTGGTACCAGCTGCTGGAAGATCTGATGAC
The DNA here is from genome assembly GCA_033310375.1 of Conus canariensis. NCBI lineage: Eukaryota > Metazoa > Mollusca > Gastropoda > Neogastropoda > Conidae > Conus > Conus canariensis. The sequence goes on from CM065717.1 coordinate 54,451,293, forward strand.
ATTCATCGGACGCATTATCCTGGAGGATCTGGTACCAGACCAGAAACAGTCGTACACCTTGTCGGCGAAGCTTCAAAAAACAAAATAAAAAAGAAGTGGGTTTTTTTTCATATTCTTTGTTTGGGTGTTGTACTCACCACATCAAACTGATGGAAACTATGCTTAATAAATTTGACTACAATATGAAACAGACATTCTCAAACAAAGCGCATGTATGCTCCTACAAACTCAAGCAATCAAAACACACACAACTTCAGGCATGCTTGCTTGAAGCTGCTGGACTGTTCTATCTTTTTCTCTTTTTCTCCATACACTCCTCTATGACTTGATACATTATCTACCATTACACAGGGGTCACAATCATTGCAGAATTCTGCATACATCTTACATTTTCACACAGCAAGCATATTTTTAGAAATGGTCTGCTTCCCAAAGATGCATTTTGAGATGACATTTTTTTCACTGACAAGTTGAACAGCCTGTCTGGTAATTTCCCCCTGCAGATTTGACACCATCACTCCTTCACAAAGTTTCAGACATAAAGAGCTATCCAGTTGAAGTAGATATGATCAATTTCAAAGATGACAAAAAGCTTTGCTAGCAGACAGATTTGGTAGCCCTGTTGGCAACAATACAGATGCAGTCGATGAACATCAACTGCAAATCTCATTTACATGATTCCATGTAACACTATGTGACAGGTTGATATTTTCTAACAACGAGCTTGTCAGTACACAACTTTGAATTACCGTGATGACTTTCCAAAATTTTCGACACTAGCAAACTGTCTTTGCCTCGCCAGTCAATAGTGTGCCATATGAGTGAAGCTTCAGCCTCCAGAGATCCCTCATTGCTGACAGCTGTATGTACAATTGAAATGCTGTTGCCAATGGAGTCTCCCAACTTTGCTTCCCCTGCATTTTTTGTAATCTTGTTTTTCCACATTTTCACACACCCTAGACAACTTGCTAATTGTCTAAAACAAATGCACTACTTTCAAACTTTGAAGACTGAACCTGACCTATAGTGTACAAAGTAAGGGAGAAACTGCATCTGTAAATTCATGTTTAAGAAGCTGTTTTCTTTTTTTCTTATGTTTCTTATGTGCGTGTGTGACTGGAACATATTCTCCTTGTCCAGAACGCATTTTTCTGTACACATTGCACCCCTGAATGCAAAATGGCAAAGACCATTACAACCCCTGCTTACAATGACTTGGACCACGCAAGATTTTTTGTCAACAGCCTCCAATAAATATTCCCTACATGAACATTAAAAAAGTAGTCAAGGAGTCAACTTCTGCAAGCAAAATCATAACAGATCTTTACAGCATTCACAAAAATGATATGTGTGCATCTGTCATCTTCTCTAATTCTTCCGACAACTTACTTTCCTTTTTGTTATCTAGGAAATAAGACAATGCCAGATCTTACAAGGGAATCGGATCACAAACACACACAGACACACACACACATTCAGTCTCTCTCTGATCAGAACATGTTAACATTCATGGGTGTGTGTGTGTGTGTGTGTGTGTGTGTGTGTGCGTTTCACACAGAAATAACGAATCTTAAAGCTTATAGCATCAAACAACACATTCAAAAAGTAACATCATAATCAACACTGTATACAATAGACATATTACCAGTAGACTGTTGCCTGGGTGTAGCAGTTTCTTCAGAATGCGTCCTGAAAAATATTTGAATAAATGATCCACAACAAGAAAAACAATAAACAGACAAAAACATCAGGATACATCATCATGATTAATGTCCAAATAACTCTGAACATTTGCAAAATGTGTGTTGTTTTCATTGACAAAGGAAATATTTTAAGTATGTCTTCTATTAACAACACATACAAAAGCACAGGATTCAGAAATCAGATGCAATATCTGTTTCTCCTCACACTGAAATATTATTTATGTTTGTTTTTTTTTACTTTTCCAAACCCCATGCCATCTTCCACAATACTGATTCATAGATAAACATGACATTTTAATAACGAGCAACATATTCTGATACACAATCACCTCTGTTTCACTTTACATATCATTACACAGAGGGTTGTGGTTTCGATCTTCAGGAGCACATGGTGGCTTGTGTATGGAGTAGAATTTTCTCCATCTCCCACGTCAACCTATCTACAGAACTGCTGGTGAAATCCCCTAGGATGCATGTGTTAATGATCCTCTAAACCATGTCAATGAATTAAACATTAGCAAAAAATATTCAGCATGAATTAGGATACCTGGAAAGGACATGGACATCAGTCTATCAGTCAATATTCCCAATACCCATTGAAATGTTAATATAGACAAGAACAACAACTAGTAGCAACACTGTTGTTCAGGCACCTAGCACAGCACTGCTATGAGCTATTTGACACAGGATACTAAAATAAACAGATAAACAACAGTGCAAAGACAGACAGGTACTCAACAGTGCAAACATCCCCATGGTGTTTGAAACATCTACAAACCAAAACATATGCCAAAAATAAACACAGAACTTTCAAAGACATCAAATAAAATGTATGATAAATTAGATACTCAGCTGACAACTCATACATATGGTAGATGATGCTAGTCTTTGCACAACACACACTCACTCTCTCTCTCTCTCTCTCTCTCCTCCTCTCCACACACACACACACACACACACACACACACACACATGTGAATACTATTATCAAACATGAATTTCTTACCAATGCTGTGAAACATCCATCTTTTGTGCACTAGTCTGGAGCAGGAACAAGATTTTCTGCAATGATATAGTACAAACTCAATAGTGATTTATCTTATTACCATTATTTTCTTTAACAAAAAAAAAAAGCGCATCTGCATGAATATGGTTCGATATAAAAAAAAAAAGGGTGTTTACTAAAGACAGACTTTTGCAGCATTAGGAATGGCTATTCCATTTCTCCACCTAACCTCGGCCTTTCACCTCACATTCTTAATGACAGACTTTTGCAGCATTAGGAATGGCTATTCCCTTTCTCCACCTAACCTCGGCCTTTCACCTCACATTCTTTAATGACAGACTTTTGCAGCATTAGGAATGGCTATTCCCTTTCTCCACCTAACCTCGGCCTTTCACCTCACATTCTTTAATGAATTATATTCAGGATCTTTCTGGAAGACAAGAAATTTGAATCTATATATCATTTCAATACTACATTATACAAATCTTGCCATAAAGAACTCTGTGTGTGTGTGTGTGTGGTTGTGTGTGTGTGTGTGTGTGTGGTTGTGTTTGGTCTGTGTGTGTCTGTGTGTGTGTGTGTGCGATGTGTCGTGCTGGGGTGAGACCCTGGTTGCTTTTCTTTTTGTCTTTTTTTTTCCTTCAATTTTATATATGTAAAGTTATGGATATGGTATGTTGTTATCATTTTATCCTTGTCCCCTTTTGCCTTGATTGGTCTTCGTCTGATGTATGAAAAAAGAAACCTCTTCAACTGAATCCCATTTCATTTACTAATACATGTACACCTACATTTTTTAATTTAAAATCATCGTGAATGGATCATGACTGACAATGTGATATAACAAATGCTTATGTTGAAGAAGGAAATAAAATGTTTGAAAACAATACTACATTATACAATAATCCTTTCAATACACACTGAAAAACAGGTCAATAATCGACAAACTGCTTAATACATGGTTTGTAATGACTGTTAGCAATTTCTCCAAGCAACCAACTGTCAAGAACAATTGCAGTCATAAGAACGTCAATGACAATACAAATATATAAGTGGTAAGGAAACATCTGTACACAAACTGGACAATTTATTCTATAGCAATATCTAGACCTCGTCACCAAAAATCAAAACTCAAAGAGACCTGAACAACTGAATTAAGAATAAGGAAGTCTTAGAATTACATTTCCTAAGAAATTACTACTAAAACAGTACCACAAAATATGAACTCCCAGTCATCTACAAACAATAGCACTTCATGCCCCCTAAGAAAAACATCCAGCTACAGTGGAACCAGTTTCAAGATGTATCATTATCCCACCTGACAAGAGAAACACTGACACAAGGGACAGTCCAGGCCTGACTTAGAACTGCACTATATAGCCACTCAGACAACATAAAACCCTTCCATATATACATAAAAGCAAGCGTTGTCAAGCTTCAGTGGTACCCACTTCTAAACCACAACTGTAAAACAAAAACAAAAAAACGGTCATGCAAAGGTACAACATTGTACCAAATGCGCTAATTCCATTTCCACAAGAATTCAATATCAAAACTGACCAGCCAATGCATGAGCAACACTCGAAACAGATCTGGAAGCATGAAGTAAAACAAAAACCATTTCAACATTTAAAAATGAAGTAAATTACATGAATTATGAAGCACGTCATACTGGCAAAATATCAAGATGGACATAATCAGTATAACTATTTTACCTCAAAGATGTGGAGAATGCCTTCAAGTTCTTCCCTGTGTGCTTTGTTTGCTGCAAAAGAGAGAAATTCGTGTCACAAGTACTTTTTTTAGCACACTTGCCACCTAGTAGTGGTGATATTTGACTGCGAATGACATCAAATACATCATTACATGGTATTACTTCCACCCTTTCCCTCACCCACCTCCCATTACAACCTTTAAAAAGTGCACATAAAAAGTATCATAACATTTACAGGGATGGAAAGCAAACATAGAATTATAAAATCACCAAACAAAGGAACAAACAAATTACACAAAACAGATCCATTTTGATCAATTGAGCCTTCCTCAGGCAGGACAAACAACATTCAAAACAATGGAAGCAAAGAGCAAACAAAAACGGCAACTTATAATTTCAAACTGTCCTGTGGTTAAAACGAAAGCTATGGAATGGAACTGAAGACAAGAGGGATGGGGTTTGAAGGGAGAAGATACAGAATACAATTATATCGCTATTCTTTTTTTTATTATCACCATTTTTATTATTATCATTATCATTATCCGCCAGGCCGTTTCGGTACAGAGGGATTTTTCCCCTGGAGTTAACATTGGTTCTGACTCCATTTTCCATACAGTCCTTCCAATGAGACTATAAACCGAGGTTCCGTGTGTGAACGCACGCATAACATCTTGCACACATGTAAAATCCCATCACCAACTTTTGGAAGAGAAGGCCAGTTTGGCCATTGGTTGGGATGACACGTTACACATAGCATGCACTTCCCCGAAGCTGGGAGTATGGCTGCCTTAATGGCGGGATAAGAAAACGGTCATACACACAAAACTCCACTCCCTTTGTTGGGTACATGGGATTAATTCTTGCCTGTCTATACAGGGAGTGTCCGCAGGAGTATTAGCCTGTGTATGCGGGGAAAATAAAATTATAATTATTATTTTCATAGTTGTAATCATTTTCATTATCATAAATATTATTGTAGCTACTCTTTTCTTCTTTCTCCCTTTCTTCTTGTTTTTCTTCTTCCTCGATTATCAATACTGTTGTTACTGTTACTGCTATTGTTGTTATTGATGTTGATGTTATTGTTATTATTTATTACAACTATTCTTCTCTTTCCTCTTCTTCTTCCTCTTCTTTTCCTTCCTCCTCAATTATCATTATTGTTGTTACAATTATCGCTATTGTTGTTGTTAATTGATACTGTTCTTGTAGTTACCAGTATTATTTCTATTTTCATTATTATTTCATTATTATATGATCATAATGTGATTTTTTCCCTTTCTTAACAGATAATTAGTACCATTTAAATCTGTATCTTCTCCCCTCCAACCCCTTCCCTTTTCTGTTCAGTTCCATTCTGCAGTTTTCGTTTTTCACCCATACAGTTTATGCCCAGATCAAAGAGATAAGTGACTGTTTGTTCATCCTTTGTTCCACCGTTTTGTACACTGTTTGTCCTGCCTGAAGAAGACCCAACAGATCGCAACATGCTGTATTGATTTTGTAATTTGTTTGTTCCTTCATTTGGTTGCTCAGCAATTCTGTTTTTTTGTTTTTACGTTTTGATTTCCGCCTGCAGTCACCCCGCTTACAAACAAACCTAAAAAGGATGGGTTTTTACTCTTTCTATTCTGGGCGATTGCTTCCCTTTGCAAACACTCTGTACTGGCTGATTTTATAGGTTATCAAAAAATATATATATTAAAATATAACATGATAACATACCAATGTGAAATTTTCGCTATGTGTGTACAAGAAATTGAACTAATACCTTGAAAAGTTTCAAAGCAAGTGTTTAACCGACTTTGAACCATGCAAGACAGTTGACCTATGAACATCCGTTACATGAATTTCTAAAATTGAGGTGCGCTCACATCACACCTCCGTAACAAAGCGTTGTGCATGGCAGGTGTGATGAGATCACATCTTAGTATAGAAAGAGTTAAAACAGAGTCCAGGGAGGCACCTGTGTGAACAGTAACCACCTTTTCCTTCATTAAGGTTCTTCAAACAACCAAATATCACGTCCATAGTCATTCATCACTGCATCAAATGTCCACTTACCAAGGCAATTAACATAACATGTTCAAGATTTTTACGATTCTTTCACTTTTGTTTTGTTTTTTGTTTAAACAAATCATATTAGTCAACTGCCAAAAAAACATGGACAAATGAATCACAAGACAAAACACAACGCGTTTTGACCTCATAGGTCTTTTTACTGTTTTTTGTTTGTTTGAATTGGAGGGCGGGGAGGTATTTTTGTTGGTGCTGTTTTTCTCTTTTCAAGATTGTTTTTCTACAAGGTATAGCAAAGCTCCACGATACAAAAACAATCTTTTTTTTCCAAATTAAGTAACATTACATTTAATACTAGTTTCACCACTTCAAGTCTTTTGATCACCTTTACCTATTCTACACAATAATTGTATTTGTAATGAAGTTAAAATCAAAAGATGTTTAAATTCTGAGATTTTAAAAAGTTAAACAGCTGAGTTTCAATCCATCTATGAATCGGCTTGGCTATCCAGAGCAATCATATTAAGTAATCACTGAGAATTAAAGAGGTATGATACACAGCAGGCAGGTATCATATGCCTGGAGTATCGTATCAATTACATTTCTTTCCTTTACATGTCTTCTATGTTCAATAATTGTTAACCTTTTACATCAAGGCCATGAAATCAGCTGAGGACTGGAGGAAGGAGGAACAACTGTATCTGACAGGTGAGGGAGATAGTTCATAGGGAGTATTATGAATTTCTTTCCTTTACACGTCTTCTATGTTCAATAATTGTTAACCTTTTACATCAAGGCCATGAAATCAGCTGAGGACTGGAGGAAGGAGGAACAACTGTATCTGACAGGTGAGGGAGATAGTTCATATGGAGTAGCATTTTATAAACCAAAAATTAACAGAAGATAGTGAGAACTGTAATAAAACAAAGTGCAATGCTCAGCTTCACTGTTATACAGCCTTTTGAATATGTAATGGAGAGCACTGTAGTATGCTGTTTTACAGCCTTTTGAAAACATAATGGTGAGCACTGCAGCAATGATTATGTTTTTCTTTTTTGTGTTGTTTTTGTTTGTTTGTTTGTTTGTTTTGGCTTGTTGCCACCAGGCACTAAATCAATAAAGCAGAGCCGCATTGTCGTTTTATTACAAATATTAGTTGTCATAAGCTAAACAAATTTTTCAGTCAAATCCATTTTTTTAACAGGCTGTTGTCATTTTCCACAAATTCTTCATCTGATTTGTAACTTGAATTTCATTATCAGACATGGATTTTCTTTATTATAGTTTAAAACAAGCTTAACCCCTTAGCTGCCAGTTTAGATACTGCGTACATAACAGTTTTTGTATCCTCAAACACACTAATATGCATCTCACACACAGAGATTTTGTCATGTGAATTTCTCATCAGACTAAAAGGACAAGTGCTCCGACAAACTTCAGTCAGTGAACCAATTCATTATGCAACCAGTTTCAAATTATGCAAGAAAAATGAGACTCAACTGCAGTGTGGAGGATTTCTATTGGCTTCTGAGTACCTCAGTCTCTAGTCACTGTAATGTCAGTCAAGGCCAAACCTTGGCTAAGATGCAGTGACTTGTGATAACGGGTCTTCCAGTGAAGGCATGCTCAAAGTGAGCATTTTTAAGTTTTCACTGTAGATTTAACTCTTTTGACAGCTGACTGACACATTCAGTAGACATTCATCTTGAACTGGTGAGTGATGAGAAAGCATAACAAAGTGTGGTAATCCACATGAGAAGTATAGTGCAAGTATTTCCTTCATTCACTGGCCACATGTAGGGCAGAATAAGGGAAGTGTACCGATTTTCATCTCAGTCCTGCCCACTATACAAATAGACTGGCTCATTTTTAGTGCATCTGAGCTGCTCTCACAGCAGTGGGGTCAAACAGAAATCAAGCTTTTGGTCTGACGTATAGGAATAGCAATGGGCAATATTTCTCTGGCGGTTAACAGGTTAATATGCATCTGAAAAACACAAATTTGTTATCTCTGCAGGCTGGACATGCCAGTATTCAATCAAACATCAAATTCTAATTTCAAAAACTGCACATCATAACTGATGTCAATTATAAAATGGTACAAAGATTTCAATCTCAAAATACACATATCCCCTCCATCCAACCAATCCCTCCCCTCCTCAACTGCACATCATAATAACTGATGTCAATAATAAAATGGTACAAAGATTCTAATCTCAAAGTACACATATCCCCTCCATCCAACCCATCCCTCCCCTCCTCTCACCCTTCTCTTCAACCATCGACCACGAAACTAGAAAACTTACCCCAATATTACAAATCTGCTCTTATCATTCACAAGCTCACACATTTTGGCATAATAATTCACTAACAAACGAAAAAATGAACAATTGTTGAAAGCATTTCTTAAGGCAACAGTACTGTAACCTTTTAACCTAACGCTGGCAACCAACTCTGTTTTGGGACAATTCTTTTTTTCTCTATTTCATATTGTAGGATCACTCTTGAATACAATCACACTGGGTGCTCACAAAGATTGAATGCAATCAATCCCACCCCTATCCCCACTCTCCAACCTATCCTCCCTCCTACCCAACTTTAACCCACCTTCAATTAGCAGCCACAAAAAAGTCATCAACACCTACTTACAAATGAAAGACAGACACAAAAGTATCCTCAAAAGCAAATGCGGGATCACACATTTCACTTCTCAGAGAGATAGAATTTTGCTCAACCTTACAGCAATTTCTTAACACCTTGTCACACAGGCACAAAAAATCTGTCCTCAACAAATTCTGAAGTTCTTCTCTCCTTTTCAGGTTATCATGGCTGTCGTAATGTTGGCTATCCCCACAAAACACTATACTGCATAACAAATGTTGGTCTTAATTTAGTTTGTATTCCAAACTGACAGTTAAGACCAAGACTACAGTTTTTTTTTTCATATAAATACATCAAAAACAAAAACAAAGCTGAACTCTCCTTTTAGATAATCACTATATATCTTGAAAAAAAATTAGGTTGAATTTTCTTTTTAAAGAATAACACTAGCACACACTGAAAATGTTCTGTCCTCTTTTAGACACATGGGACTAGTTGATAAAATACCAGTGTTCTTCACTTCCTGAGCTAGAATTTTTTTTTAAATCACCATTTTCATTCTCAAAAATAAAAATCCTCAGGTATTTGTTTCGACAAAGCACTTGACTTGTTCAACATGAGTTAGCTGCAAAGTGAGGCGACTCCAGGCGGAGATCTAAACAAATTTTTAAAAGTTATTATAATGACTCCAAAGAACAATGTGGACAAACCAATCACAAGACAAAACACGGCATGTTTTGACCTTCATTTTCGTTGTCCTAAGTGTTGTTTATCTTGCCTGAAGAAGAGCTAAAAGGTCAAAACATGTCATGTTTTGTCTTGTGATTCATTTGCCATACTGATTATATTTACTTTTATTCAAAACTGGTTCAACGTGATTTTTTGTGTGTGTAGATGTTGAAAAGTAGCACACATGTTCTTAACAAACGTCATAACAACATATTTTCAGACAGTAATATCATTCATCAGTCATCATAACCATAACATAATTTTTCTTTTTTTACATAACAATACTAATCATTCTTTACAATCAATTAGTTTAGACTATACAAGATTTATTTTACCTTACAGAGAGGCTGAGAATGTATAAAGAGTTTATTTGGTTGCCAAATGAATATAATAAATTAATGACTGTACAAAAGCAACACCTTTTGATCGCTAAAGCCTTCTACAGGCATGACAAAGTGGAAAACATGAAAAGTTTATTAACTGTTTATTGATTCTTTTTAGATGGTTTTGACTTTTTTTTATACTGTTACAACCAGTCCAATATCTAAATTAAAACAACCAGCTAAAACATACCTCGCTGTTTCAGATCTCCTTCAACGGTTCCAAAGTTGTCGTAAAAGATATAGTAGATATGTGAATAGTTGTCCTGGAAGAACTTTTTTGCCTCTTGGGTGTCATAGTTATCTGAGCAAAGACAAGAAGCAACAAATATTAAAAAAATTATGTAAAAATTGTACACAATCAATTGTGTGTGTGCTTGTGTGTGTGTGTGTGGTGTGTGTGTGTGTGTGTGTGTGTGTGTGTGTGTGTGTGTGTGTTTGTGTGTTTGTGTGTGTTATGGACAGCACAAAAAAAGTCAAAAAACGAACAAAGAAAACATATAAAATCAAACAGACTTCCTTTCCTTTCCTATCGAGATTTCATGGACTGGAGTTTTCCAAGTTATGCATGCACATATGTCAACAGATTTTTTTTTTTTTACTTGGTAAATGCACAGTGTTTGTTTTATTAGAACACATCAGCAAATAAATCATACATTCCCATACATGTGTAATTTATCTCTGTTATTCAGGTTTCTATTTTAGTCACAGTAGTAGTCCTCATTCTTCTTATCTCCCTCTAAAGTGTCAGTGATCAGTGGAATCAGATATTCAAGCTGATAAAAATTAGGCAAACTTTACTGCTGATCTGTAATTTGTTACTCTTCATATTTCATGATACAATTCTGACTATCACGTATAGGCATAGTCAATACAACAACTATATATGTGGAACTGGTAATACGATAATATACTTTCAACTTGAAGCTTGCCTTTTCTCATGTCCTATTGAAACTATGGAGAACAAAGTCAAAGAGATGTACCAAATGGTTCAGTTAGCAAGACAAAATAGGACAATTCCCATCTTCTCCCCTTTTTCTCTCGTCTTCTAATTTCAAATTTCAACGCCACCACTGTCAGAATAGAGAAAGAACTTTTAACCTGAAGAAGACTTGTCTGTCCCGTTACAAACTTCTTTCCCCACTTTTTCAAACCAGTATCAATTATACAAAATGCCAAACTCTCGCTCTGAACGATTTGCGGGCGTAAATGAATCAAGAACAAAATAAAGCTGTTCAAATAAACCAAAGCCGAAGTTTTCTTGAGGTTTTTCGTAAATTTATTTAATCAACAAGTAACCTAACTAAATGTATCAATCCATTATTTAGTTGTTTTCTTTTTCCAATGTTTCATCAGGAAGAACTGATCCTTCTAAATTGAGATATTCAATGTCTTGCGATGACTCGCTACGCATTCACCACCCAAAGCTACAGTATGTAACTAGTGTAATATTTCATACAATATCAAAATTACAATCCTAATAAATGGTAGTCACTGGCATATCAGTTGTACATCTCACAAATCTGCTTAAACAAGTTTCTAAACATAAGTTATTTAATGTTAAATGACAACAACAAAAAAGAAAAAACAAACACTACCTGCATTATACCAGCAACTGTCAGCAAATGTAAACAATTTTCATAGTAATGCAAGTAGTCTACAACTCCAGCATCACCTTGAAAGAATCACAAGCACATGAGAGGGTATGGCAAACTTATGCTAGATCTGCAAATAAATGGAAAAAGTTAACTGTGGTAGCCATCACTGTACTCCATGTGATGAAACAAAAAAAAGATAACTGTGGTAGTTATCATCCAGCTCCATGTGATGAAGCTAAACAAGAGAACTGTGATAGCCATCATTAAGCTCCACTCATTTTGTAAAAACACTTTCCTCTCCTCTTTTTACATGAGCATATATAAATCATGTGTGCATGTGTCACAGTGAGAGAGTGAGTGTGTGTGTTTAATGTGAAAGTGTGAGAGACAGAGAGAGAGAGAGAGAGAGAGAGAGAGAGAGAGAGAAAGACAGAGCATGCATGCATGTGTACAAATGTATACATGTGTTAATGAGTGAGGTACATGGCGTGATAATGTCCATGTTTGTTTGTTTTTTACCCTAAGCAGATTCAAGTTTTAGTCTCTACTCCCTCATTCCATCATCTCCCTTTTTCCCTCTTCAAAAATGATAATGAGTCTTTTCATCACTTCTGGCTAAGCAACACAGTCCTCATATCATACATATATCAGAATCATTCTCATGATATAATCATGTTGTCTCACTCTAACTATAGTCCTTCGAATGAGACTATAAACCGAGGTTCCGTGTGTGAACGCACGCATAACATCTTGCACACATGTAAAATCCCATCACCAACTTTCGGAAGAGTAGGCCAGTTTGGCCGTTGGTATGGATGACACGTTACACATAGCATGCACCCTGTGTGAGAAATGGAAAGAATGAAGGAAGTAAGGAAAATGAGTGATCGATATTGAACGATACTGACTGGATGACACGGGAAACGACTGAATGAAGCGCCAGCTGGCAGCTCTTCAGTCGGCACTACCCAGGTAGGCAGCCCGTTGTGTAAATGAGTGTTGATTGTAAAGCGCTTAGAGCTTGGTCTCTAGCCGAGAATAGGAGATATATAAATATTCATTATTATTATTATTGTTATTAACTACACTGATTACTTGGCCTTTCATTGCATTTCATTAAAATAATGGTGTATTAATCTGACAGTACATAGTTTTACCCTTAATATGCATGGTGACACACTGACAGTGTCATATTAAGTCCAACACCCTAGTGAATACAGTGTGGGCACATTTGAACAACAATAAAATTACCAGTTCTGGAAAGTTTTCAGATAGTCATATTCAGCCAACTGTTCCAGAAGCTGATGGTATGGTTTAACAGATCTCAATTATTTCTTCTCATAATCATGATAATGCATTTTGAACCGTTTCATCTCAAGTTCTGGATCTGGATCTGGTCGTTACGTCGTTGTGGCCATATCTTTGGGCATTATCACGACGGGTTTAGTTAAGAGAAAATTTCTTCAAACATCTGTTGTTGTGGCCAGATCAAAGCTTTGATTCAAGATAATGTAACAGCCAAGAAGTTATCTGTATATCTCAGTATGGTATCCTCTAGTCTTCAGTGCTTCATACACCATAGCAGTCCTGATGTCCTAAGCCTCTCTCCAAACAGCTTCTTCTGATACCTCAAACAGCTGCTCCACACTTAATACTTTTGATTTATTCATACACATATTTCTAACAGAGCATCCAAATGCAAGCACTCTGACAGGTAGCTGAAAGACCATACAAATAATGCTCAGTATGCTGTTTCCTGTCCAGCAGTGATTGCGTTACTGATAAATTTGTGTTCTTAATTTCTGCTTGCAATGTCTGCGTTACAGTTTACCTCCACTTCTATTCAAGTGAAACGGGGTAGCAACAGGATGCAAACAACCACTATGCGTCTGAAGACGAGGCCTACCACTTGTGCGAACTCAAAGTTCTCGGTCTCTCTGATCGGGGTATCAGATTTCCTCATTAGAGATTTGCTCTCTATATACAAACAAAATAACTTGAAAGATGACTGTAAGAAATGACTGCTCTAATGAACGATCCTTAATGTTATATTCATGACGTGCAAAGAATGCAATGATAAAATATTTCTCATGCAGATGAGGCAGAGGTTTTTTTTTTCTTTAAGTTGTTTATGACAGAGCAGAACAACCCACCGAGCACTGAACGAAGATGCTTCAGTCGAGTTAGCGAGTCCTTTTTAGTGTCTGCAACTTTTTGTGCTGATTTTTTCACGTCGCCATGACTGGCAGTCTTTCTGAACATGGACAGTGCCGCCGACATCTAGCTAACTGTACAGATGCTATCTATTTTCCATCTTTTGGAATCAACAAAACCATTGCAGACGTAAACTCTTCCCGTCTACCTGTAAGTATGGCGGTGTTACTTCCAGTGCGCATGCGCAATCAACATTGTCCGGTGAAACGGAATTCCGAGCATTCTGAACTTGTTTCAGTTTCTTTCCTCTGAAAAGAACCAACGCTGAAGCAGAGAAAGTGGAAGGAGACTTTCCCCCTTCTCTGACTGAACAAAGATGTCGTCCAAGATGTATTTGGATCTTCACATGGAGAAAGACGATGCCTTCAACTACTAAGTCGTTAAACACACAGTTCTCCGTGGGAAGTTCTCCGTTTTCGTTCTGCATACCAATGCTCTGTCTCCGCATGAGATCTCTGAGGTATGGCCTTGGTGAAAACCGACAATTCTCCTGGCGCATCTGTTGAAGGAGGGGAAGACAGAAAAAAAAAGAACTAAAACAAACAAACTCAATAATAATTCAATAGTCATATATTACAACAAGTCCACAGAACCCCGTACCTTGGTGTTACTGTTTCTGAGGACCTTGAATGGAGCACCCATATCACTAATATTACTAAGAAAAGCCAATACCACACTCGGTTTCCTTCGTCGCAATTTAAAACACTGTCCGGAGAATGCCGTAAAACAGCTTACTTAGCATTAGTGCGCTCCACCTTGGAATATAGCTTTATTGTATGGAACATAGCCTACAGAAGATCGAGAAAGTAGCCTACAACGCCAAGCCGCCCGCTTCATAACTGGAGATTACACCGCGAAAGATCCAGGATGTATCACGCGAATACTGAACAAACTGAACTTACCTTCCCTTCAGGACCGAAGAAAGGCCAGTCGTCTGGTATTTTTCTACAAGGTGGTCGGGGGGCTGGTGCCAGCACTGCCATCTCATGACTAAGTTGTTTTTGATACAACGCACCTGATCCTGATCCTGATCCTGACTTCTTATCTCCACTTCGTTTTAGGCGCAGAGTCGCCGTCAAAAAGTTTACTGATTTTTACAGTGCCAATATTTTAGAAGCTTTTACTACTAATAATACAAAGAGTTTTAAACCATTTCAGTGTAATAGCGACAATTTTTTAATTCATTTTTCGCAAAAACAAAAACAAACAAAAAAAACTTTGATTGACTGGCACCATCTGGAAGAGAGCACCGTGCATGCAAAGACAGTAGGCTGCTTCCGCACAGCCGTTCATCAGCGGGACTAGTGTACCCGCGCTCTCTCTCCCGTTGAATTTATGCCGCAAGGCCCTTCAGTATACTGATTCAGATCCAGATCCAGACATCAATTGGAGGGGGGGGGGGGGGGGGCGGAAAATCAGATTGACCACATTACCATTGGAAGGAAATGGTGAAGAGGCTTACTTGATGTTAGAGTAAATGTGGTGCAGATGCCACGTCAGAACACCTTTTAACTCTCAAAACTAAACTGAGAGCTTATAAAGATCAAGCTGGAGGACCATCCCACAAATATGATGTAGGAGGGTTTGAAGATTAATGGAAGATCTAAAACACATACCAATGCGAGCAAAAGAAGAAGTTCAAAGCACTCTCTGGGCTGATAGAAGAAACAGTTGAAGGCCGCTGGCAAAAACTGGAAAAGACGTGGACGACCATAATGCTCAAATATGTTGGCAAAAAGGACTAGAGTGCACAGGAGATGGTTGACAGTAGACACTTGGTCCATTATCACAGAAAGAAAACAACTGAAAGGAAAGATTCAATCTGACCCAGGAACAAGAACAAAAACAAAATCAAGACCTACAAGCGCAATACTGCGAAATCAGTCGCCTAGTGAAGGAATATGTCAGACAATACAAACGTAAATTCATGCTTGAACTCACAGAAGAACAAAGATACATGAAAGGACAAAGATATATGAAAATACTGTATGAGATTACAATATCACTATCTGACAAGAGGAACAGTCCCACACAGCCAGAGAAAAATAAACGCGGCAAGAAAATCACCAACCAAGCTGAACAGAGAGCAAGATAGTCCGAACACTTTAAGGAAATTTTGAACAGGCCCTCCAGACATATCGCCTGCAACCCAACCTTCATACATCAATACCAATAGTCCTACCAAGACTGAAGTCACCAAAACTATCAGTTCCCTCATATCAAGCAAAGCAGCAGGCCCATATAGTACACCACCTGAGGGCTTGTGGCCAAAATTACAACATCAACTGAGCTGCTGCAATCACACTTACAGAAAGTCTTTAAAAAAAAAGAAAGAAATAGCGCTCGATGAATGGAAAGGAGGGCGTCTAATAACACGACCAAAGAAAAGTCTCTGTCTCTCCGCAACAACTGGACAGGAGCCAGTTCCCAGCAAGATCCTGACAAAAAAATAATGCTTGAGAGACTACAGAAAGCCCTTGATAAACGACTTATCGGAGAACATGCAGATTTTTGACAAGAAAGATCATGCGCAGACCAGATAGCAACACTGCAAATGATCATCGAACACTCACTAGCGTGGCAGTGTTTGTGGACTTCAATGATTTTGACAGTGTTGACAGGGAGACCATCTGGAAGCTTCTGCACTCCTGTGGCTTTCCACCAAAATGTATCATCATCATCCAGGAACTGTATGTCAAATCTACCTGCGAAGTCATACACAACAGAAAACTGCCTGGCCATTCAAGATGCGGACTGGTGTAAGACAGGGCTGCCTTCTATCACCAGCCATCTTCTTATTGGTGATAGACTGGGTTATGAAGAACACAACATATGGCAAAAACACCAGCATCCAGTGGACCTTTACCAAACAGCTGGAGGACTTAAAAAACTTTGCTGATGATATCGCTCTCCTCTCTTACAGATACCAGAATGCTCAAGCAAAACTATTCTGCCTGACTGAGGAAGTAAAGAAAACAGGTCTGAAAATCAATGTCAAGAAAACCGAGGTAAAGCGGATAAATGATAAACAAGAACCCACTCAGCGAAAAGGCGAGAGCATGAAAGAAAGGAGAAATGTGTCCCCTGGGCAGTGTCGTCAGCGACGATAGTGGAACCCACCAAGACAACAATAGCCGCAGCAACAAGGCAAGGCGCGTGATACTGAAATAATCAATTGATGCATTGCATGATAACAGCCCACCAAGACAACACTGGTCGCAACAACAAGGCAAGGCACGCGATACTGCAATAATCAGTTAATGCAGTGCATGATAACAACCCACCAGACAACAGTAGCTGCAACAACAAGGCAAGGTAAGTGATACTGCAATAATCAGTTAATGCATTACATGATTACATTTTTGGCAACAATCTTAAGACTTCTTAACAATATCATTTGCTTTAGAATATAGCGAAATTGCATCACACACATAATTACAACCAGATTGTTTTTTAAAAAAAAGACGTTTAAATAACTGTAATAATCATAATTCAACATGATGCCCTCCCTGTTAATTTACACGCCCCCCACCCCCCTCCGTCTGCACCCATCACCCAGCCACGGGGCCCCTCCTTGCCCCTCCAGCTCCCGCCCGCGTCCCTGACTGCTTACCACCAGTGCTTACGTATTAACTGGTTCACAACTCGCTGTGTGCAGGTCTCTTAATTTAACCTACGCCCACCCATCTGTTCTTTTGCACAGATAACAAGTGCAAGCCTCCGCTATGTTACCGGTGTCGGGTTGGACTGAGCCACCACCCTATTCGACCACGCAAAGAGTTACTCCTCATCAAGATTTCCTCCCATTGATAAGATGATCATGTGCTATAGGTGCTCTCCTACACACGTCCCTGGCCTTTTTCAAGTGAGTTCAGTTTTGCCCTCACATCTCCAACACGTAGAGAGAAACCCACCGACGAACACATCATACTCTTCTGTTTGCCCGTGGCCTTTGCCTTTGAAGAAGATGCAGCATGCTGTGACAAGAGAGTTCAGCTTCGTTTTTCAACCGGTGCACCCTGTCGAAGTAGATATTGCCAATCAGCTGCAACTTGTTCAGGATCAGATCGTGGACGATGCCCTCACACTCAGGTGTGTTTCGTTCTCTTTACGCTGGAGACCGTGGAAGATTGAACTGTTACACTGGGAGCATCCCCTGAGCCCGTTCGATTTCGCTTCAGCATCACGGATCCCCTTCTTTGGGCCATCGTTTTCCCGACGTAGAAGGTCTGTTCCGTCATTCTATCAAAGTCCGAACTTCCTCCTACAGTCCAACAAAACGATCATGGATGTCGTTGATTTCATCCTTCATATTATCGAATATTGAACTATTCAGCGTCTGAAGCATAGACATCGAATCCATCACGTGCGTACAACAGAAAATTGGGATGCTGATGATATGTGGGTTGACGAACTTGCTGTCTTCTCTTTACTGGATCTGCTACTATGAGAGGTCAAACAGGTCTTACGCATGATGTCGTACCGTGGCACAGGATTGTGTTTCACATCTCTACACTGCGGTAATAATTAAACTCCCCCGGAATGAAAACGTGAGGAGGGAGCCTGCGTCACCACCGTGTACCTTTGCTTTTAAGCTTCAGTGTTTTCAGACACGCTGTTGGCAACACTGTTCATGACTCTCTTCAAAACAAAAAAGAAAAACTGGCGCAAAACACTCATCTGACACGGAAATCCAACTGGGATGAAGGCATAATTATGGCACTCACAAAGGTAACTGCAGAAGATCTAGTCAAAACACTGCTTGAATCCTGAAGAGGAGAGAGAGAGAGAGAGAGAGAGAGAGAGATGAAAAACCCACCCTATCACCTGTCCTGGAGTCTTGAAGACCGTTGGGGCGCAACACCCAACCACTTTAAATTCAGTCTTTCAGACTGTCGTGCGATACTAATCCTGCATGCTAACGTGCACACCTGCGATGAAAATCCCATGGAATACGCTTTATCAACACCAACCGGCTCTCTCTCTCTCTCTCTCTCTCTCTCTCTCTCTCTCTCTCTCTCTCTCTCTCTCTTGTGTGTGTGTGTGTGTGTGTGTGTGTGTGTGTGTGTGTGTGTGTGTGTGTGGTGCGTATCTGGTGCGTGCGTGTTTGCGTATTATACATATGTGTGCATGTATATATGTGTATGTTCATGCATGTGTGTGTGCGCACGTGCGTGCGTGAGTGCTGTGTGTATGCGCGCGCGCTGGGTGTGTGGTGTGTGTGTGTGTGTGTGTGTGTGTACCGTGCAAAGCGAAGGTGTATGTGAGTAACCGATCTGTAGACCTTGCACGCGCTAACACCAACCGGTTTATTTTCCACGGTGTGTGTGTGTGTGTGTGTGTGTGTGTGTGTGTGTGTGTGTGTGTGTGTGTGTGTGTGTGCGTGCGTGCGTGCGTGCGTGCGTGTGTGTTTT
This sequence comes from Conus canariensis, assembly GCA_033310375.1. NCBI lineage: Eukaryota > Metazoa > Mollusca > Gastropoda > Neogastropoda > Conidae > Conus > Conus canariensis. The sequence continues at coordinate 54,470,671 of CM065717.1, forward strand.
CTACTCAAGTATTAAATTGGAAAAGATCTTGGAGTCCTGAAAGGTCAATCTCCCTTTTAAAAAAAAAAAAAAAAAAAAAAAATCTGTAACACTTTCAGTGTACGTAGATCGTTGAGCTCAAATGCCATCATCAAATAAATTTGCACATTTTGAAAAAATGAATTCGCCAAAGAGAGCAGTCAAAGGTGGTTTTAATAAAATCCCAATAATTCTACAGAGACTTGCAAAGTCTCATGCTGTCTTCTAAGAGAACTCAGAATATGTTATCGCTAGTTTGTTAATAACTGAAATCAAACATTCTTAATGGACATTTCACTGTCAACAGAAGACATGATTTCAGAGTAATCATTGGGTGCATTGTTAGTTTATTCTGTAAGTTAGACATTCCAAAGTTGACGGAACTAATAGACTGCACATAAAAACGACGTGTAAGAAAACTGCTGTATTTTTTTTTTCTACCCTCCCGAAGCTTATTACATTTTCAAAAGGGAATCACGAACCGTGACGGCAGTGGCAAGGGCACACATGTGACCCAACAGAGATCGCAGTTATCAAGTTCAAGGTCGTTTGTTGATTGTGGCACATTTCAGAGCAGACGATTCGTATTGTGCATTGGTAGTAAAGGTAGGTTCTTGTTTTGTTAACAATATTAATCGATGCCCACTAAAGCTTTCAGCTTGAAAAATAACATAGAAGTTAGCAAGAGAAAGCGAAGAGCTGTTGAGACCTGTCAGTGAAGAGTTGATTTGCTTGGGTTGAGCAGATCATGCATGCAGCCGCTCAGACTGCAGATTGAGAAAGACGCAGAACTAAAGTAGGATCCGGGTGGGGTAGTGGTGGGGGTGCTTGAAAACAGACAAATGAGACTTATGCAGTGATGGATCGTCATTGGTTTTGATTGAAATGCATATATATTAATTTACATTTGACAGACATTTGGGCTCAGTGCACAAACATGAGCCAGGATGAGGTTTCCAGGCGTGTGTGTGTGTGTTGAGTTGACAGCCATTCACTCGCGTCAGCATTTTTTTGTACTCCCAGTTCTTATAGAACAGGGAGTACTTTACAATGGGAACGAAGAAATGCTGTGTGTGTGTGTGTGTGTGTGTGTGTGTCCAAGGTCAAAATGTGTTCCACTCGCTCCAGACAAAACTACTGGGCCGATCTTTCTGAAAATTTGTTGGTACGTTTGTTTATAGTAGTAGTAGTAGTAGTAGTAGTAGTAGGTAGGGACGTAATTAATACATAGGCCGTTAAGCCTTTCAGTGTCCCCACGTGTTATTTTACTTTTATGACAGGGTTGAAATGCATGCAATATAAATTTTCCTACTTATTCGTCAAAGCTTCTAAACTGTACTTTAAATTTCAAGTCTTCGTCCAGCAAATTCTTAAAAACATTAGTATTATTAGCAAATTTAAGTGCAGTTGGCAAATTGTTCCAGTCAGCAATAACTCTGTTAGGCCTACTGAACATGAATCTCCCCATATTAGTATGAAACTGCTTAACAAATATCTTGCCTTCTGAATTTCTTGTTCTATCTGTTTTAGCAGCTTCAAAAAAAATAATCCCACTGTATGCCCGTTTGCTGGTGAAATATTTTGAACACTTCAATCAAATCCCCTCTAATACGTCTACCTTTTAAAGAGTGCAAATATAAGTAATTTAATCTATCTGTATAAGACATGTTTGCACATTCTTGCAAGATTTTAGTAGCTCTTCTCTGTACTCTTTCGATTGCCATTGATTGTCTTTTCAAATGTGGGCACCAGATTATATTGCCATATTCAAGATGCGGTCTAACCATAGCTTTATATAATTATAAAAACGTTTCTTTATTTAGGTAAATAAAAGTTGTTTTTATTAATCCAATCATTTGGTTTGCTTTATTTATACACTTTTGAATGTGAGTATCAAAAAGTAAATCTTTATCAAATATTACACCCAGATCCTTTTCTTCCTCACATTTCTGTACCAGCCTATTTCCACCATCCATTTTCATGTAGTATTCATGTTCTGGATTGTTTTTGCCAACATGCAAAACTTTACATTTTTCAACATTAAAATATAGATTCCACTTGTCTGACCAGTTTTGGAGGCAATTTAAATTTTCTTGCAGACTATTATAGTTATCTGATTTGTCATATATTTTTGTATCATCAGCAAAAATGTTACAAAAACTATTTACCTCATCTGGAAGGTCATTTATAAAAATAGTAAACAGTACAGGTCCTAAAATGCTCCCTTGGGGAATACCACTCATAACATCTTTCTCTGTCGACATACAATTACCCACTCTTACTCATTGTTTTCTATTTGACAAAAAATCTCTAGTCCAGTTTAGCAACGTACCTACTATACCATATGCTTCCATTTTTTTCAATAATCTCTCATGCGGAACCGTATCAAAAGATGGAAATCAAGGTAAATTATATCAACAGAGTACTTATTCTCTAGCATGGTAACTAAATCTTCCATAACTTCAAGTAATTGTGATATGCAAGACCTTTTTTAACGAAAGCCATGTCGGCATACTGCAAACAAATTATTATCAATAAAGTGAGATACTATGACATCTCTTATGATGGATTCTAGCACTTTGCATGCAATACAGGTTAAGCTTACCGGACGATAGTTGCCTGGCTCAGATTTTGACACTTTTTTAAAATAGCAGTAACTTCTGCCGATTTCCAATCGAGGGGTAATTTTCCTGTCTCTAATGATTTATTATAAATCTTACTGAGCGGTACAGCTAACTCCTTACTTAATTCTTTTAGAACTTTAGGTGGTATTAAATCAGGTCCCTGCACTTTAGATTGATTCAATTCAAACAACTTCTTCTCTACTGCAGCTGAAGTAATTATGATATCTGTAACTGAAATTCCATTAGATTTACTACATTCAATAAGATCGGGTATGTTGTTTGTATCTTCATTAGTAAAGACACTTGCGAAAAACTCATTTAAAACTTCAGCTTTCTCCATATCTGACTCAGCCAACCCTCCTTTACCATCATTTAGAGTATTTACCCCTGTGTTTACTTTTGTACGTTCTTGCACGTATTTCCAAAAAACATTTGGGATTTTTTTTACATTGTTCAGCTATTTTACGTTCATAAGCTTTTCTTGTTGATTTGATTTCATTTTTGCTCTTATTTCGCATTTTTGCATATTTACTGTATTCTTTCCCATCTTTCGTCAATAAATACCTTTGAAAAAGTTATTTTTTTTTCTTATTCTTTTTAAGTACTTTATCATTCATCCAAAGTGGTTTACACATTTTATTTTGGCTACATTTAGTCTTTGGAATACATTCGTCCATACATCTTACAACTTCGCATTTTAAGACATTCCACATTTCCTCGACATCCTGATCATTTGTAAGCAAGGAGTTAACACTGTCTGAAAGCATTTTCCTCATTTTATTATAGTCTCCTTTCTGTAAATCAAACTTGTACTTAGGGTTTTCTTTAATCTTTTCTTTGGGAACATACAGTTCAAATGTTAAAATCAAGTGATCACTTTTACCCAAAGGGTCACTATATTCAATGTCAGAGATCAAGGATTATGGCTCAAGGATGATGCCCGATGTTTTATTTGACCGTTATATCCGTTACTAACGGCCATAACGGTTCTTCTTCTTTCTATGAACATACGCCATCATCCTTTTGATGGTTCTGATGTGTATAAAACTGGGGGTTCCACAATCTGGGATGTTGGTTATGCAGAACTGGCAGTGGGGGGGGGGGGGGGGGGGACTTGTGGGGTGGGATGTGGTGGAGGTGGTAGTGGGGGAGGTTGTGGAGGGGGGGGGGCGGAGGGTAGGAGGGGGGGGGGGGGGGCTGGCTGGTCAGATTCGGGACTTGAAGCACTCTACTGAGGCTAAGGAGATAACCTCGGGAGGCAGGCTGTTCCAGTCCCTGACAGTCCTCGGGAAGAAGGAAAACTTCCTGTAGTTTGTCTTACAGGCAGGAAGGAGATACGTCTCCCCATGTGACTGTCTTGTAGACCTTGCTGGGGTGTTTGGTGTGGGCCTGAAAGGGGTGTTGATGCTGACCTGTTCTCGGTGGTATTTGTAGAAGGTGGTCAGCCTTGCTACTCTTCTTGTGTCTGCTAAAGTGGACCACTGTAGGTGTGTCAGCATGGAGTCGACACTTGAGGTGTGACGGTGGCGATTCACAACCCATCGAGCTGCACGACGTTGGACTTTTTCTAGATTGTTGTATGTTTTTGGCAGTATAGGGGTCCCAGACAGGTGAGGCGTATTCAAGGGTGGGGCGAACTAGGGCTTTGTAGGCGGTTTCCTTGATGTTTATGGAACCCACTCTCGGGTTTCGCCTGAGAAAGCCTAAGGTCTTGTTTGCCCTGTTGGTTATGTTGGAAATATGGGTGTCCCAACTGAGGTCTTGGGAGATGGTGACCCCCAGGTATTTGTTTCTTCGACTCTTTTGAGGTTTTGGCCATGAAGGTGGTACGTGCCAGTTAATGTGTTTCTCTTCCTGGAGACATGGAGGGCCTGAGACAGTTTTTCTTCTTTATGTAATATATCAGAAAGTACTTGGCCAATGTTTCTGAAAAATTGTAGGTATGTTCACTATGGGTCACAGATGATGGCTGATGTTTTATCACTATGGGTCACAGATGATGGCCGATGTTTTATTTTACCGTTATAGCCGTTACTAACGGCCATAACGGCCCATAACGGTTTTCTTCTTTATGGAAAATCTCACAAAGTACTTGGCCGATCTTTCTGAAAATTTGTAGGTATGTTCATTATGGGTCACGAATGATGCCTGATGTTTTATTTTACCAGAATAGCTGTTATTAACGGCTATACCGGCCCAAACGGTTTTTCTTCAGTATGGAATATCTCACACGTATTCAAGATAAACTGGGAGTATGTTTATATGCTTTGCATCTTGTTTGTATGCTTTGCATCTTGTTTGTTTGTTGTTGTTTTTTCTTTTGCAATTAACAGATCCTTTACTGGAGGGGCATAGGGGGATGTGTAGCTTTCTGTTTTGGATTGGCAATGTGAAAATGTCTGAAACAGGAAACATACGCATAATTGGTTGAAATGCTGGGTGTTCCATGCAGTTACAGCAGTGCCAGTTATAGCGCATCAAACATTTATGATCCTGTTGATAAAAAGTGTAAGCAAATTGTTTAACAAATAATCATGTGATTGCATCCTGATCCTGATCCTGATCCTGATCCTGTATTTAGATGATCAAAATTGTTGGAGTTATTTTGTTTGAACATGTTACTGATATTTTGGGTATCAAGCATACAAAGTTGCCATGTAAAATTTTAAAGACCTCTAGATTATTACCTAATATCATAGGCAGGTAGAACAAACGAAAATTTTCTTCAGTACTTCATTATTTAGGTGACCCAATCCAATGATTTACATGACAATTTTCTATGTATATGTTCTTTTAAGTGTGGTTGTATATATTTCTTCAGAATTGGAAACCAAACCAAACTTGACATATTCAGAAACTGACCTCACTAAAGATTTAAAGAGTGGTACCATAGTTAAGATAACTTTGGTTTTGAACTGGATAAAGTGAGATGCCATCCCTGAAAATCTGTTTGCCTCTTTTAGTTTTAACAGTTGCAGTACAATAATGGTCAAAATGGAAATATTCGTTGGTCAGCCATGACCTCAAAATCTTCAGTTTTAGCAGGTTCCAAATCACATCTGTCAATATAATGATTATGGTTATTTTTACCATTGTGAATCAGCTTAAATTTTTTTTGCCCTTGAACTTGATTTACCAATCCTTTGTCCTCCTAATTAACTACTTATTGATAGAATTTTGTTGTAAGTTTTGTTGCTTCCAAAGCAGAGTGAATTAGTGTTGGAATACATTATGGAAGGTGTTTTTAGTGCTGCCTTATTCATATTCCTGTGATTATTGCTAGTTAAGTATTCTTGGAAATATAGAATTGAATACTGAAATAGACATTGATGACCTTTCTAGACTTAATTCCATAACACAGAGCACAGGGTTTGTGCACACACACACACACACACACACACACACACACACACACACACACACACACACAAGCACACAAGCACACGCACGCAAGCACACGTGTACATACTCACACACTCTCTCAGAGAGAGAGATATACTGACACGCTTATTATCATAATCATAATGGAAATTATTGAGAATACCAGTATAGCGCCCATTCTTGGTTAGAGATAAAACTCCTGGAGTTCATTCTCTTGTGTACAGTCAGTCAGTTTTGCGCTCACTGTTTTGATTTTTCACAGAGGATGCATGCAAAGTGTATAGGTCAGCAGGTGTCATCCACACTAAGACTAAACTGGTGTTCTGTTTTGACAGTTGATGATTGGATATTATGAGTACACAAGATGTTGAGCATGAGTTCACCTACAGAAGATCTGTTTATAGTCTCATTCAAAGGACTTTCCTGGAAACAGAGTCAGAACCATTGTTAACTTTGTGGGGAAAATCCCCTTGTGCAGAAACAGCATGGTGCAGATTTGAACCCACAATCCCACGATCACCAGCATCATGAGTCCGACGCTCTTAGCAATTGATCTGTTCTGGCACTTCAGAGTATTTGCATTAATTTTTCACAGAACTTATGCCTATGGGGCACTTGAGGCTCTAAACGGTGAAGAATGAAGTTGGAGCTTAGAGGTAGAGATAGAGACTTACAGATAGACAGATAAAGAATGAGAGGATGAAAGGAAGCACAGGCATAAAATGGGGACAGATGCATGCTTGTAGAAATATGAATGTTGTCTTAAGCACACATAAAGGGGATGAAGAGGAGCATAGGTTTAAAAGGGAGACAAGTTCTTTTTTGCAGAGATGTGAATTTTGTCTCAGTTGCACATGGAGGGAATGAAGGGAAGCACAGATTTAAGTACAGGTTTTTATATGAAGAGATATGAATTTTTGTCTCAGACTCTGTCTCTGTCTCTGTCTCTCTGTCTCTCTGTCTCTCTCTCTCTGTCTCTCTCTCTCTCTCTCTCTCTCTCTCTCTCTCTCTCTCACTCTCGTCTCTGTCTGTCTGTCTCTGTAGGTCTTTCGCCCTCTCACACACATAGACACACACACACACACCACACACACACACACACACACACACACACACACACAACGTCTCACACACATGCACAGAGGCAAAGACAGACACTCACTTAGAAGGACGTGAGGGAGAGAGAAAGGGATACCAACACACTTGAGTTTATTGAATATTAGGTTTTTACAGCTCAAGTTTTGTGTGGGGTATGTGAGATGCTCTGACATTGATGAATAAAAATACTGAAGCACTGAATGTTTGATAGGAAACTGCTGGGGCGTGTGAGTGAAAGAGATAGAGAGAGAGGGAAAGAGAGCACACCAGCCAACCAGCCAGAGAATACAAGAAGGTGAAGGAAAGTGTAGACTTAAGGGGGAAACAGATTCATTTTGGTAGAGACATAAATCGTGTCTCAGATTCTGGTAAACATACTACTCTTTGTCTGAACTGGTTTTGTCAGTAATGCAGATTGAGTGTATCATTTGTAATTCCGACAAGAAAATCTGTATCGCGTAACATTATCTGTCTTGACTGATCGATAGTTCATTAACATAGAGGGAACCTTCGCCACATATTTATGACCCTTCACCCCTCGTCTTCCCCAAATAATTACAGTAAAGTCACTTAGAACTCCTTTCCCCCTGTGCGACATGTATTGTGTAAGAGGGTATTGCTTTTTTAGTTTTACAACTACACTTAAGGTTACTAAATCATGAATCAGTACAGGAAGGGATGGTTTGGGTTGGCAACATATATGAGACACCACCTACATCTGTGTTATGTGGAAAGTGGAGAAGTGTTTGTGCTTGCAAGCTGTCTTCTTTTGCATGTTTGCACAATTATGAATGCCCCCACCAAATTTACTGCCTAATTTAATGTTCAGATTACCTACTGTTCTGATAATACTAGAAAGTTTTATTTTTGTTTAAAAATCAAACCTACCTTTTTTATTGGGGGGGGGGGGGGGGGGGGGTCACTGAAAAATGGTGATATGATTGTGTGGTGGAGTGAATTAGAAAGATAAGTATTCTGGCTGCCTTGGAATTCTGGTGAAAATTTAAATTCTGTGTACTTCACAAACTATGCACATACACACATAAGATGTTGATAGTATTTTTCTCCTGTTCTGCAGCCATCGCATTTCAAGTATTCTGTAGAATAACTGTTTGTTGTTCTGCTCCCAATAAATATCTGCCCAATTTTCAATGATAGATTCAAACAAATGAAAGAATGTGCTGGTCATTGAAAAAAAAGTTTTATAAGTTATAAAGAGTAAGAAGCACACCATACCATGTTTAATCAGTTTCTTTTAGATCATGCCATCAGGAATTAGAAATTAGCGCGCGTGTGTGTGGTGTGTGTGTGTTGTGTGTGTGTGTGTGTGAGTGAGAGAGAGAGAGAGAAAGAGAGAGAGAGAGTGAACACTGATGTGACATGCTTGCTCACACACAAACACACACATGCATGCATGCGCGCATGCACTCACGCACACACACACACAAAACATATTCTAAAAAAAAAAAATCCACCCAAACAAGATTTTGGAGAAAAGAAAGATGTTTGTCCTGATCTTTGTATCTTCCATGTCCTTGACTTCTTTCTTTGTGCTCATATTACTTCACCTGTTTTTCTTTTCTTTTTTTTCTTCTTTTTTCTTTCAATGAGTTACAGACAATGATAAAGGTTATTTCCTGAAATAGTTTACAGCAGTGTTTGCTTTGTCTTATTGTCCCTTCAAAGTTAGCCAAGGTGAACTTTGGACTGTCAAGGCTGGAGGGAGAATAGTTTGTCAAGGGGTTGTTGATCTATTGAGACCATGCAGGGGTAGAGTCTAGCCCACTTTGGTCCAGTCCGGTTAGGTGTACAGGTTGACTGATAAAACAGGTGTGCATGGCCTATGCGTGATCATAGTATGCAGCTTCTTTTTCCGTTTTCTTGCAAACAGATTGGATTTGTGAGCCTTACAGGCAAGTTTGTGAAACCTGGAGCGCTTTAGTACAGGACTTTTCTTTTTTACTGAGGAGAAAAACTCTGTATGTGTGTGTGTGTGTGTGTGTGTGTGTGTGTGTGTGTGTGTGTGTGGCTTATTCAACCTTTGATAATTAAGAATTTTGCCATGGAGAATAGCGAGAAAGTTAATTATTTTGAGTTGAAAGCAGTTTGTTTTTACTGTTAGACTAAGTCTTAGACTTGTGCTTGTGACTACAGTTCTTCTCTGTTTTCATAACCTTGTCATTGATGTTTGATTATAAAGATTACCTTGTAGTTTAACATCATTTAAAAGCAGTTTGTAACTAGACTATGTCTAAAATCATGCCTTTGATTTCAATCTTTCTCTGTTTTCGTAATCTTGTCATTTATGTTTGTAAATATAGATTACGTTGTATGAAGTATTGTTAGCCTTGTAAAATATGTAAAGAGTAATGCTGGCTGGATAATACTAATGAACATTAAAACAGTTGTTATGATCGTGTGTAGTATCTGTCTGTGTGCTAAGGTATTTGTATGCGTTCAATTTTGATGATCTGAATTTTTAAGGAATTGAATTTTAGTAAGCTGAGTAAATTCACAAAACATCACACACTAGCACGCATGCTCGCGGGCGCGCGCGCACACACACACACACACACACACACACACACACACACACACACACACACACACACACACACACATGAACACACAGTTAGTTGCTACAGCAATTAAAAAAAAAAAAGAAAGGATTGGAACCATTTAGAACCTGCACATATGTTTCGTAACAGTGCAATCTCTTGCTTTGCATACAGCAAAAATTAGATCTTTTCTTTGCAACTGGGTCAAGGATTAAGATCTCTGGAGGGGGGGTGGGGGTGGGGGGTTTGCAGGTTTCTGTGTTTTCGTCACCCTTTTAAAGAACTCTCTCTCTCTCTCTCTCTCTCTCTCTCTCTCTCTCTCTCTCTCTCTCTCTCTGTCTCAACATACACATGATGTTTTCAGACAAATAAAATCACAATCAAAATTGATACAGCCATCTGTCTTTTATTAAGTCTCTGTCTGCCTGTCTGTCGGTCTAACTCTCTCTCTGTGTGTGCTCATCTGTCAGTTGTTTGTATGTCACTCTGTCTTGTGTCTGATCATTTATGTATATATCTATCATTTTGTCTGTTGATATATCTATCAATCTGTCTTTATCAATGCACACATTACATAACAATCCAATTTGGATTTTTTACTAATTTTATCCACTGTTGTCCTATACAATGAAAACAAAACAAGCTCTGAGCCCATTAAAAAGATTTATTTACTGCTAAAGATCTTTACTGCTACAACAGATGTGTTGTAGATAACCAAAACTCATAAAAAAAATGAATGTGTGTGTGTGTGTGTGTGTGTGTGTGTGTGTGTGTGTGTGTGTGTGTGTGTGTGTGTTACTGTTTAGCTGCAGACTGTGAACAAGAATCTGTTGTTGTCATTCTTAATCACACTGATGCTGGTTTTTTTTTTCTTCCATTTTGTACTCCTTATATACATGATTTTTGCCAATTCCGTTTGTGTCAAACATTTATCACATTTGATTTAGTTTATCTGATTATTGCGTTTTTCAGCATAATAGACTTTGTACATGTCATTAGTTAACATATATTTACTTACCAGCCGCCGTGGCGAAGTGGTTAGCATCGCGGACTCCCGGCTGGGAGGTCGTGGGTTCGAATCCCATCAGAGTCATGTGGGTTTTTCTGCCCCAACCGGCTCCTACCCAGAGTTGAGTTTGCTGCAGACTCAGTTGGGAAGACTGGGACCACACAGTCGAGCTTCATCCACTTAATGGATGCGTTTCTGAGAGTGTTGCTCAAATTTCCTGACCAACACTGCAGGTGCCTGTATCTCTCGGGCCTGGTTGACGCCGGGATATATTATGAAAGGAAGCGTAGAGTACAGCCTTGTCATGTAGTCTCAGACCGAAATGGAAATCCGTAGCATCATCTTAATCATCCTCATTCTCATCGATCAGCATTAAAAAAAAAAAAACATGTCTCAAGTTCTGTGGCCCTTCATGCCCTGCTCTCATGGTGACCTCAATTTCGATGTCCTCTCCATGTCTGTGGCCTTGGTTTGGTTCCATCGGGGTCACCGGTATCGGCGAGTCCATGGGGGGCTGTCGTTGGATGGACGTGGTGGCGCCCTCCGGAGGGAGAGCTCACTCACGCCGGCTCCGCGACTAAGCAATTATTGTCATCAGTAGGGGGCTTAGTAGGTGGTGTCCTGCGTATGTCAGATCAGAACAGGCGCCACTGAACACCACCGAAGTGACTCGGCAGCAGTGCAGTGTCTCCTCCGGTGGGTTGCCTCTTGACAACTTGACATTGACTGCTCCCTGTGGATTGCCGGTACGGGGCTGTGGCGGGGCCAACCGGGCTGTGGCTGTGGACAGGGTGTCGGAATGAGCGGCGTGGGTGCACTGCCTCTGAGGTGGTGCAGAGGTTGGGACAGCAAAAAAAACAACAACAAAAACCCAACATATATTTACTTATAATTGCAGCTGATTTCTTTCAGTTATTTATATCATTGTGGATGTAACTGCATAACAAACATGATCATTATGAAAGGGGTACTTAGAGCACACCATTTTTCAAATGAGTCAATAAACTTGTAAGGAAAAATTATAGAACAAAAGATTTCATAGCTAGTGTCCGTATTGCAGTCGCTGACCTCAAACACCTCACCTATGCAGTATACAGTTAATGAAGGACAATACAGTGTGGTGCTGTGACAGCCTTTGAAGACAAGCATGAGCGAATATGTTTGTCACATGCTCTTGGCCTTAGTTTGTAACAGCTTGCGGGCGTACATATAATTGCTGCTTGTCCTGAAAATTCACAGGTGTTGTGAATGCAGGTAGTACCTGTTCAAATAGAACCACATTTATTAAACAGAGGTAGCTTGTCATGGGTTTTTGTTTTTTTGTTATTTTCTTTTTTTTTTTATAGAAAACTGGCAGGCTTGCTGTCAGTGCACACATGCACACATGCATGCGTGTACGTGCATGAGTGTATGTGAGCGTGCGTCTGGTGACAACAAGCTTGCCAGTGTGTGTGTGTGTATAAGTGTGTGTGTGTGTGTGTGTGTGTGTGTGTGTGTGTGTGTGTGTGTGTGTGTGTGTGTGTGTGCTTGCGCACACGCATGTGTGTGTGTGTATGTGTGTGTCTGTGCATGCATCCCTTAAGCTCCATTTATTTCCTCTGTGTGGTTGTGTTCAAGTGACACTTACAATTTGTGACTGTCATGTGTACAACAGAAAAAAAATTAATTGAGTAAACAAGCTGTGACTCTTGGACTGTGACTTTTGATATGACTGAAAAAGATACAGATGTATCTGTCTCTTGACTATTGCCATTTTAGCTGTATGTCTATGCAAATTTTTTTTAATACACCCTAGCTTGAAAAAAAGGGAAACTACGATGACCATTTGCTTGACTATTTAATGACTGCAGTACTTTCCCATCAACTGAAAACAGCGTAGGTTTCTCTTTCAATGTCATTATGCTGATTTCTGACAAGTCAGAGGTCACGCGTTCCCCAAACAAGATGCAGATTGATGGCAGTTTCACTTAAAGTGGTCATCGAACATGGGATAGGTGAAGGATCAAGCATTAACCATGCATATGATTTAGGGAGTTTTACGTTAAAAAAAAGTATCTACTGATTATTGCCAGTGCATTTTCTGATTGATAATGCAAACATACTGAGATAAGCCCATGTACACTTTTCCCATCCTAGATGCAGGAATGTACAAGTAGCACTCATTAGAAATCTGTGTGGATGATTCATAGGCAAATAATGTATCCCTTGTATGCTTTGGACGTTTTGTGTACATCTGCTGATTAAAGGGGAAAAGTTGCAAAAGATGACATGAGGAGACGATAAGTGCATTTTTAGTATTCATTGAGTAAACCAATGTACTTTGAAGGGTATTTACAATTGTACAAAATGCTTTTAAAGATTTATTTCTGGACATCTTTTTTTTTTTTTTTTTGGGGGGGGGGGGGGGGGAGCGTTTGTGTTTATTTGAGGGTGCTTATAACAGAGATAAGTGTCTGTTCATAATCCTTTTCCTCTTTTTCAGATTCTCTCTATTTAGTCTGTGTGATTTTTTTTTTTTTGGACAGATGATTTATTCTAATTTGATATGTTTGTTGTGAATTTAATGCATTAGATTCAAGTTTTAGAATTTAGGAACTTAAAAATACTTACCCGCCTGCAGTATATAATACATAGTGGCAGCCACAGGATGAGACATCTTGGTTATGATAAAAATGTTTGTCAACTTTAGCATAATTATGTATGTATGTAAGTGGAGTTACTATTCCATACATTTGACAGCAAGGAAAGAGATGAACAAGAATAAAGATTTAAGCTGGAGTATACAGGCATGCTTATATGTATACACACACACATGCACACACACACACACACACACATGGGCACAAGTGCGCATGCACACAAACATTCACATACACGCATGCACATGCGTGGTTACACACACTCATGCACGCACTTGTGCACACACACACACACACACACACACACACACACACACACACACACACACACACACACACACACACACAACACGTGTGTACACACACTCAGATACAGAAACTATTTATAAATTGTTCATGCTATGGGCTTACCTTGTTTACATGAAAAGAAGTGGAGAATGTGATTGGTGGTACTTTCAACTTGTCTCTGATGAAGCAGAGTTTTACTTAGTGGAACTGAATATTTTGTAATGATGTCAAAGTTCACTGGTTTTATATCGAACAAAATTTTGCTTCTTAGAAGGCTTCCTCAGGTCATGAGGACTGGGAGTACTTGAAGTTACATTCAGAGACTACAAGAAGATTTCAAACAATAATGTGACTATCTCTGTTGCCACAGCACTTTGCATCATTCATCACTACAACAGCTTGTACAAAGAGAATTTTACCGGGAAAGGGAGTAGGATGATGGGGTTCTTTGGGAAATGGGGGTGGGGAGAACTTGATTTTGTTGTTGTTGTTGTTGCTCGAATGTTCATTACTTCAAGTGTTACTTGAATATAATACTCATATTTCCATCTGTTAAAGTATTTGATCCATCAGAAAGTTCCGCTTATGCCAGTTTACTTTGACAAAGTAATTAAAAAAAAAAAAAAAGAAGAAAAGGAAATGATGGCTGGGCTTGTTTAAATGTCGAAGAGTTTTCCCACTGTAGACACTTATTTGCTTGACTGTTATTATTACTGGGCTTATTATCGTTTCAGAGGGAGCTGATTTCCTGAACAGGTACCAGTGATACCTGTCAGGAATTTTCATCACACTTGCACAGGATCCTCTGAGGGTGACACAAACAGTGAAGGGTACCCCCACTTTCATCATGCTGCGGCTGCAGGCTCGGCTTGGTCACCTGCGTCATGCAGCCAGCTCTCCCCTGATGACTGTGCCAGCGGCAGGCTATCGACTGCCAGACAGCCTCCAGCAGCTGATTCGCCAGCAGCATTCACAGCAACATGGCACCTCTGCCAGCCCCAAGGCGAAGCGGAAGCCTATTCAGAAGTTGCTCATGGCTAACAGAGGTACACTACAGTTTACTTGTCTGAGAGTGAAATATAAGTTTGTTACAAAAATATTTTTGTGTGTGTGTTTTATTATGTTTTAACAGATTTTATTCTGTACATGCAAGTCTTTTGTATGAATATATGCTAAGGAGTTTAGTACTTTACATTAAACATTTTAAAAAATAATTGTTTAATATGAACGATGTTGTTTGTGTATTTTTGTTTTTATCTTCCCATGATAGACTGGATTTTACTTTTTGATTTTTCAGGATTGTGACAACCATGAGAACACCCAGTGTGATTAGCTGGTCTATGATTAGATCGAATGTATATCTGTGAGCTAAACCTGTTTATTGTGTGTACTTAAGTTCTTTCTTTTTTTTTTCTTTTCGCCCCATTGTTTCATTGTTCTTCCATAGAACAAAAATCAGTGTCTGTAACTGGAAGCTAATTATCTAAATCTGATCTTGTTTTCAGGTGAAATTGCCATCAGAGTTTTTAGAGCCTGTACAGAGATGGGTATTCGTACGGTGGCCATTTACTCTGAACAGGACATCAACCAAATGCATCGACAGAAAGCCGATGAGTCATACCTGATCGGCAAAGGATTGCCGCCTGTCGCAGCCTACCTCAACATTCCAGAAATCATTGATATTGCCAAGGTCTGTGCCCTGAACAAATAAAATGCAGATTCAGGGTAAATCCCTTTTGAGAAGCTCAAATTTTGTAGTGAAAAATTGTACTTGACAGAAAAGAATGTAGATGTTTCAGCCAAATCAGAAAAAAAGTGTGTGAAGAATTGATGGAAATATGAATGGCTTGGTGACAAAGGTGACAAATGACATCATCAATTGCATTTAGTGTGGTTTAACGTTTGGCTCCACCATGGAAAAAATCATGAACTCATACAAGTGATCCTGAGCACATCAAAGTATGTGCTGCTGAGAGGAATACCATCTCTACTAGAACTAGAACAAAATGAAGAATGGTCTCTGTGTGAAGAGCGATTTTTTTTTTTTCCCCTTGACTCAACATTTTTTACCATATGCTCTGAATTAAATTGATATATGGGTAGGTCAAATTTTGTATATAATTGAATGTGTAAGAATGATTTGAAATATGTTTGTGTTAAAAAGAAATATCCTTGTGGTTTTCAGCCCTGATGTGGCCCCTTGCGGTCGGCTGGGCTATAAGCAACATTATCTTATCTCCTTGTGGTTTTAGTTGGAGAGGAGGATGTTCATTTACATTGTTCGTATGGACAATAGAGGTTTGAAAAAGATTGGATAAAATAAAGTACCCTTAAAAGTCTGTAAAGATTCTGTGAAAGTTCCTAAATTCATTGTTGTCCCCTTAAAAAGAAAAAAAAAAAAAAAGAAGTTTTGTGGGTTTTGCGAGTGCAGTCTTTTTCAGCAGGGATTCAAAGACTCCAGGTACTGGAACTTTAAGTTCTTTGGAGATGCTTTGGAAATTAGACCCTAGCAATCGTAACATCATGATGAGTGAATCTGCTTTAATTGATTGAAGCAAATAACTCCTGTTCAGACATAAAAGTAAGGTCATACACAGATGATTTGTGTGTGTGTGTGTGATTTATATACAGTCTTCAGTGTATATTGAATTTGGAAAATTAGTCTAATTCGGTCTTGGGCATTTGTGAATTTTGTGTCCTTTCTTTTTATTTTCAATTGCAAACCCTCTACTACCACACCACACCCAATGTTTAACAGTATGTGTAGTTGTTGGAAAAGGGTCTTTAGTTTATGCATTTAAAAGCATATGATGTAAATGAGTCAGAGTAATGTAATGATAAAGTGCCAGGCATGACATCAGGATTGCATTGTTTCATTGTAATTTTTAGGATTAGGATGACCTCAGATTTCAGATTGCAAATGGCCACAATTCGATTTCAGTATTTAGGACTCTTTCAAACTTGCACACCTGTCTGTCTACCTGCTTATCTTTCTGTCCCTGTTTGTATATGTATGTATTTATCTTTCTCTGTGTGTGTGTGTGTGTGTGTGTGTGTGTGTGTGTGTGTGTGTGTTGTGCATAGGACAATGACGTGGATGCCATTCACCCTGGCTATGGGTTCCTCTCTGAGAGGGCAGACTTTGCACGTGCCTGTGTGGATGCAGGAATTCACTTCGTTGGACCCTCACCTGAGGTGGTGCACAGAATGGGGGACAAAGTGGAGGCCAGGCAGTCTGCCATAAATGCTGGTCATTTCCAATTTCTTTCTTACATAAATGGTCCAAACATGGAAATCAAAGTTTTTATAGACCTTGCAAGATTTACAGACAGTTTTTATTAGTAAAATGAATTGTATTTGCATGCATGTGTATGTGTGTGTGTATGTATACGTGTGTGTGTGTGCATGCGTGCGTGCGTGCGTGTGTACATGCGTGCGTGCGTGTGTGCATGCTCTTACTCATTGGCAGTGTGTGTGCTGTTTTATCAAACAGTAAAGCACGGCTCCAGTGGGAAGCAAAAATTATGGACTTTTCATGCAAACAGTCTAGTACACACAAAAGCATGTGCTGCAGTAATCTGCAAAGTGAAGTTTGAGTGAGCTGCCACCATGACTTGCACCAGTAGAAAACAAGTGGAAGAGCAACCATGTCTGAGTGATCAAGATTCCTAGCGCTACGAGTGTGATTTGTTTTCTTCTTGGCTGTAAATGGTTAACTTACATTCTTAGTAGATCTTGCTGTGTTTGAGCTGTCACTGTTTCATCTTGGCTGTAAATGGTTAACTTACATTCTTAGTAGATCTTGCTGTGTTTGAGCTGTCACTGTTATATTTTGTTGTTCATTGAATACTAACAGTGGATTGAACAAAAAGGTTACAGTTTTTTTTCCCTTTTTTTTTGCAAGTCAATGGTCAAAGGACTCTTTTTTTTTTTGATAATGTTTTAAGAGCAAATTATATTTGAATGAGTTCATTAAATATCTAGGTTATAAGTTGTGTGAAAATAGATTTGGGTTTGTACCTTGTTTAGTGAAAATTTTCAGGATTACTACAATACTAGGATGGCCTTAATCCAGTTTCATGATTTGTTGGATGGTTGCAGTTTGGTTTCAGAATCGGATACTCTTCCCCACTTGCACCCCTGAGTGCATGTTTGATTTTTCAGCCACAACCAGCTCATACTTCTAGTTGGTAAATGTTCCACAAGTTCTGATCGGAAGACTGGGTCTGGGCAGTTGAGTGTCGTCTATGTAATGGATGTGACTTTGAGAGTGTTGCTCAAAAAAGAAAAAACGAAAAAGAGTACAGCCCTAGCATGTAGTCTCAGGCCAGAATATAACACCATAATGTTATCGTGATTATTGGCCTAGTTGCTCATCTCAAAATTAAAAAAAATTCTGTGGCCCTATAGATCCTGATCTCTAGGTGACTTTTGCGTTGATTTCTCATCCACATACATACCAGTGGTGAATTCATGTCATAGTGGTCAGCATTGACAAGATCATGGTAGTGTAGTGTGTCCCACGTGTGGCTTTTCCTTTTGGTGGCCTAATAGTGGACATAACAGTGGTAGGGCTGCAACAGGAGAATCCTTGATGTGGCTGTGTGTAACATGACGGGAATGAGTGGCATGAGAATAATGCCACTTAGGGACATAGGAGATGAACTAGCAAAAAAGTAAACTAAAAGGGCTTTATGTGGACTAGTGTCCAGTTCAGCTGTGTTATTGTTACAGGTGTACAGGTTGTCCCTGGCACGCCCGGTCCTGTGGCCTCTGCCGAGGAAGCTCTGGTGTTCTGCAAAGAATACGGG
>CM065717.1:54491596-54559096 GCA_033310375.1 Conus canariensis
TGAATAGTATGTTTTCTTCTTCTGCCAACTTACCTTCTTTGTAAATGCTGAGTTCTTCATTTGATCTATTTTCTTTTGCACTGTTCTTTACATGTTTAGTCTGGGCTAAATAGATCAGTCAAACTTGTGGATCCTTCTATTTTATGTATCGATCTCACTTTGAATCTCCTGTCCCGTTTTGCATATGATTCTTGAGCAAACTGAGTGCAAAATATCTGATGGACATCTGAGTATCTTGTTAAACATTCTGTTCTTTCTGCAATGCCAAGAAAAACTACATGTTTTGCTGTTGGGTTAAATAGATCACTTGAACTTGCTGATGATCTTGGCGGGGGGCGGGTGTTCCAGTTCAAGGCACTCCCATTCGGCCTCGCCCTGGCACCATTCCTTTTCATGAAGGTAGTCGACGCTTCCAACTCGGGCTGGGGGGCCCACTTGGAGAACAGTCATGCCTCAGGGGTGTAGGACCCACAGACTGCCCGTCTCCACATCAACATCTTGGAACTGGAAGCGGTCAGGCTTGCCCTCCTCCATTTCCAGACCCTGGTCTCGCACCGACTTGTTCTCCTACTCACGGACAACACCTCGGTGGCTTGCTATGTCAACAGAAAAAAAAAAAGGGGGGGGGGGGGTACACTCCATCATCAGCCTCTCCCTCCAGACAGAGGCTGTCCTCCGCTGGTGTCACCCTTCGCGCGAGACACATAGCGGGGACGCACAACATCCTGGCAGACTCTCTCAGCCGCTCCAGGTCCGTCCTCCACACGGAATGGACCCTCAGCAGGCTCACACTAACCTCGGTGTGGGAACATTGGTTCAGACCCATGGTCGACCCGTTTGCCACCCGATTCAGTCATCGTCTGCCAGTGTATGTCTCTCCCGTCCCAGATCCCCAGGCGTATGCAATCGACGCCCTCTCCCTTCCCTGGACCGGCTTCATAGCATACGCCTTCCCTCCCTTCCCGATCCTCCACAAGGTGATCAGGAAGGCAAGACTCGAAAGACCCAGACTCATTCTCATAACCCCATGGTGGCCTACTCAGTCTTGGTTTCCGGACCTCAAGTTCCTCTCCCATGTAACCCCCCTCCAGCTGAACACCCAGTGGGACATGCTCAGGCAACCCTGCTCAGGTCGCCCTCACTCCAACCCCCAGATGCTCCACCTCCACGCCTGGCTTCTGTGCCAGCCCTCATTCTCATAACCCCATGGTGGCCCACCCAGTCCTGGTTTCCGGACCTCAAGTCCCTCTCCCATGTTCCCCTCTCCAGTTGACCACCTGGCGGGACATGCTCAGGCAACCCCGCTCGGGTCGCCCTCACTCCAACCCCCAGATGCTCCGCCTCCACGCCTGGCTTCTGTGCCAGCCCGACTGCGAGCACTTACTCCTACCTCCCGAACGGACAGGTCCCAGTCCATCCTAACCATTCTCTCGGGGGCCGGGGCCTTGCAGGACCTCCGGGACCTAGCGACAGCCTCTTGCAGGGCAAGCACGGAGTCCCTCTATGACTACCGTTGGGAGAAATGGGTCTCCTGGTGCTCAGAAAACTCTGTTCCCCATGATCACCCTTCCAATATCCAAATAGGAAACTTCCTATCCCATCTATCCTCCTCCCTCAGGCTCTCGGCTAGCTCCATACGGGGTTACAGGTCGGCCATCTGCACGACCATCCGCCAACTCGGTGGACCCTCCTTTGAAAATGACTTCCTTCTCAGAGAGATCTCTAGGGGGTGGCTCTACATGAGTCCCAGTCCCCTAGGCGCGTTCCCCTTTGGGACCTCTTCATCGTTCTCGACGCTCTCAGAAAACCCCCTTTCGAGCCTATCGCCACCTTCCCCTTTGACCTTCTTTCCCTGAAAACCACCTTTCTCCTCGCCCTGGCTTCGGCCAGAAGGCAAAGCGAGATCCACGCCCTCAGCGGGGACCCCAGAGACATTGCTTTCCACAGGAACGGCTCTGTCTCTCTTAAGTTCCTTCCGGAATTCTTAGCCAAGAATCAGGAACCGGGCACTCCCTCCCCCTACATCACATCGTCATCCGCTCGCTGGCGGATATCCTAGGCGGGGACAGCGGGGGAGACATGGATCTGTGCCCGTCCAGGTGTCTGAGACACTACTGGGAACGTTTGCGCCCCAGACACGCTTCCCAGAGACGTCTCCTTATTTCCCTCAACCCCAACAATAAGAAAGACATCCTGCATGGCACCATTTCTAGGTGGCTTTCCAAGACGGTCAGATATGCATACGCCCAGGCGTCCAAGGATCTCCCCGTCATCTCCCCTCGGGCCCATGAGGTCAGAGCCCTGGCCACGTCCACAGCGTTCCAGCACTCTGTTCCCTTGCGCCATCTCCTAGAGGCAGCCTACTGGCGTTCGGAAAATCCCTTTATAAACTTTTATTTAAGGGACATCTGCATGACCAGGGCTGATGGTTCAAAAGGGATCTCCTTTGTGGCGGCTAATGCAGCCATAACGGTTAACCCCAAGAACCACTAGGGCACTCGCCCTCCTCCGATTCTGATAAATCCTGCTATGGTCTGACATGGTATAGTATATGACGCCAAAATGGGGAGTTTTTACTATACTCCCTGTTTGGCCAGTATACTTACCATGTCAGACTCTAATGCCCGCCCTGCCTTCCCTTCTAGCGCCAAGGGTCTCGGGGTTACCTTGCGTGCAGGCCTCGACGAATGAGGTACAGGAAGCGGACACTGGCCTCTTCCTCGGCGGAAGTAGGGTGGGCGTCACGTGACTGTCTTATTGCCGCATTAGCCACAAAAAATTTCGGCCTGGCAGAGCTGACTAACTGCCGTAGAATGCTATGGTCTGACATGGTAAGTATACTAGCCAAACAGGGAGTATAGTAAAAACTCCCCATTTTCCCATGATCACCCTTCCAATATCCAGATAGGAAATTTCCTATCTCACCTATCCTCCTCCCTCAAGCTCTCGGCTAGCTCCATACGGGGCTACAGGTTGGCCATCTGCACGACCATCCGCCAACTTGGTGGACCCTCCTTTGAGAATGACTTCCTTCTCAGAGAGATCTCTAGGGGTGTGGCTCTACATGAGTCCCAGTCCCCTAGGCGCGTTCCCCTTTGGGACCTCTTTATCGTTCTCGACGCTCTTAGAAAACCCCTTTCGAGCCTATTGCCACCCTTCCCTTTGACCTTCTTTCCATGAAAACCACCTCTCTCCTCGCCCTGGCTTCAGCTAGAAGGCGAAGCGAGATCCACGCCCTCAGCGGAGACCCCAGAGACATTGCTTTCCACAGGAACGGCTCTGTCTCTCTTTAAGTTCCTTCCCGAATTCCTAGCTAAAGAATCAGGAACCGGGCAGTCCCTCCCCCTACATCGTCATCTGCTCGCTGGCGGATATCCTAGGCGGGAGAGTGGGGGAGACATGGATCTGTTCCCTTCCAGGTGTCTGAGACACTACTGGGAACGTTCGCGCCCCAGGTGCGCTTCCCAGAGACGTCTCCTTATTTCTGTCAGCGCCAACAATAAGAAAGACATCTCGGCTGGCACTATCTCTAGGTGGCTTTCCAAGACGGTCAGATCTGCCTACGCCCAGGCGTCCAAGGATCTCCCCGTCATATCCCCTCGGGCCCATGAGGTCAGAGCCCTGGCCACGTCCGCAGTGTTCCAGCACTCTGTCCCCTTGCGCCATCTCCTAGAGGCAGCCTACTGGCGTTTGGAAAATCCCTTTATAAGCTTTTATTTAAGGGACATCCGCATGACCAGGGCTGATGGTTCAAAAGGAATCTCCCTTGTGGCGGCTAATGCAGCCACAATGGTTAACCCCAAGAACCACTAGGGCACTCGCCCTTCTCCAATTCCGATAAATTCTGCTATGTTCTGACATGGTATAGTATATGACGCCAAAATGGGGAGTTTGTATTATACTCCCTGTTTGGCTACTATACTTACCATGTCAGACTCTAATACCCGCCCTACCTTCCCCTCTAGCGCCAAGGTTCTCGGGGTTACCTTGCACGCAGGCCTCGATGAATGAGGTACAGGAAGCGGACACCGGCTTCTTCCTACGGTGGAAGTAGGGTGGGCGTCACGTGACTGTCTTATTACTGCATTAGCCACAAAGAATTTCGGCCTGGCAGAGCTGACTAACTGCCGTAGAATGCTATGGTCTGACATGGTAAGTATACTAGCCAAACAGGGAGTATAATACAAACTCCCCATTTTTGTGCATTGATCTTGCTCCAGTCTCCTGTCCCATTTTGCATTTAATTCTTAATTAAGCAAACTGCATTTTTGTCATATTTACATTCCAAACACCTGGCTCATTTCACTTTGGTGTTATCCTCACAAAATGAGATTGGGAGAAAAAGGGAGTTAACCATGCTTCCTTTATTAGATAGATGCACCGACTGATCACCGTTAAAGCACATAATGTGAGCAAATAGCTCAGTTTCCTATGTTTCCTTGGCCAGAAAATATTCCTGCCATTTTCCAAATTCATTTCTTTTGGCAATGGATTCTCTCAAGTGGTATTTCAAGCTCGTTTCCATTGTGCATGTTAACATCTCTTTCTTACTTCTTTCTCAAGGACAAATTTCATCTGAGAATTATCCACGGGCAGAGGCCAGTGCAAGACTATCAAAAAGACGGAAGGATGGAACTATAAAGATGTTGGCCTCCAAGTGCTGCCTCCAGTGTAACTTCCTTATACAACAGACAGAATATGAAATAGTCTCATGTCATATGTTCACCATATATGCGAAAAGGAAATTTAAAGTCAGAAGTTTGGAGCACTTCTCCAAAGGGTCGTCTCTTTGGAACTGCTTATGGGGCCGGAATAGCTCAGTTTGTAGAGCGCCGGACTCGTAATCCTGGGGTTGCGGGTTCGAATTTCGGTACAGGGGGATTTTTCCCTCGGGGTTAACATTGGTTCTGACTCCATTCCCCATACAGTCCTTCGAATGAGACTATAAACCGAGGTTCCGTGTGTGAACGCACGCACAACATCTTGCACACACGTAAAATCCCATCACCAACTTTCGGAAGAGAAGGCCAGTTTGGCCGTTGGTATGGATGACACGTTACACATAGCATGCACCTTCCCCGAAGATGGAGTATGGCTGCCTTAATGGCGGGATGAAAAACGGCCATACACACAAAACTCCACTGCCTGTCTATACAGGGAGTGTCCGCAGGAGTATCAGCCTGCGTACGCAGAAAGAAAGAAAGAAAGAAAGGAACTGCTTATGCAACAGCTAGATAGTTGTGCATGCATCGACTTTCACATGGTTGCAGTTGACCAGTCCCTGTGATATTTAAATAATGGTATTGTATACAGATCTGTATTGACGCAGTTGGTTGTTAGCTTTTATGGTGGAAGTATGACCAGTCCCTGTGATCTGTATTGACGCAGTTGGTTGTTAGCTTTTATGGTGGAAGTATGACCAGTCCCTGTGATATTTAAATAATGGTATTGTATACAGATCTGTTTTGACGCAGTTGGCTGTTAGCTTTTATGGTGGAAGTATCAGTGCAGGCAGTACCCAAAAAAAAAAGAAGAAATAGTCAAAAGAATGATGAAAATGAAAGTCTCAAATCAGTTCGTATTTTTTGTGAAGTTTAATTGCTTGGTTGGCAGTAATTTCATACTGTACTTTTTATGGATGGTTGACATGTTCAAGTGAAGTCTGCATTGATAGCTGACAAATATTTCATCTTATTCTTGTCCTACATAGGTGACTGTGCTGGAGATGTTATCCACCTGTACGAGAGAGACTGCTCTGTACAGCGTCGCCATCAGAAAGTGGTTGAAATTGCCCCGGCTCCACAACTTGATGCTGACGTTCGCATGAAAATGGCCAGTGATGCTGTGCGGCTTGCCAAGTTTGTGGGCTACGAGAATGCAGGAACCGTGGAGTTTTTACTGGATAAAAATGGGCAGTATTACTTCATTGAGGTCAATGCCAGGCTACAGGTGGAACACACAGTCACTGAGCAAGTCACCGGGTAAGATCGCTATTGTATGAATGTATGCACAAGTGTACTTCTGCCAGTTTGCACAAGGTGGCATTCACAGTGGTCTCCCTAAAAATTGTTATAACTACTCCTTACAGATGTAAACCTTATTGCATTACACACAATATGCTTAAAAATCAAGATCTGCTGTTTTATATCTTATCACCTGTCACCTATCCCGAAGTCTTGAGGATGGTTGGGACATAACAGAAGACTTTGCAACCAGTCTTCTCCACTCCTCCTGGTTCTCAGATGATCTTAGTTGCTGAGTGTAAGGCCAGTCCTTGAAAGTCCTAACACTGATGCTATGCATGGACTTTCATACCCCATGCTTGCAAATTTTTATTGAATGATGTTCATATTTCTTGGGAGGTTGTGTTTTATGCATAGATAAATGAAAAAAAACAACAGCATTATTTGAAGTGGGTATTGTTATGAATGATAGTTTCTTTTCAGAGTGGACCTTGTGCGTGCCCAGATCCAAATTGCAGAGGGCAAGACGCTGAAAGAGATGGACTTGACCCAGGATAAGATCCACCTGAACGGCTGTGCCATTCAGTGCCGGATGACCACAGAAGATCCTGGTCGTAACTTCCAGCCTGACACTGGACGTATAGAGGTCAGCTTCGAGTGTGGGGTTCTTTTTACTGTGGAGTCTTGTTCAGTGATTACTGCTTTTTTTTTTTTTATACAGTCTGAAACCTAACCTTGATGAAACTGTGGGAGAATCGGGTATATTTAATGTATGATTTTGAGATGAAGGTTTTGTTCTTTTCTACTCTGATATGTGCCTTTAGTAGGAGATGGATGGTACTTGTACAGCGAGGTATGATCAGTTTGCGTGTTCGTTACTTTGAGTGATGGTGGAGTAAAAATAGATGAAATTTATCTTTGGAATAGTCGCTTTATTGTTCACAGTGAATGAATCGTGGAGAAAGCACAGAATGTAAGCATAGCAGAAGACATGTACATGTGTAATAATTCATCTTTATGAAAGTGTGCATCTGCAATGAATACATCATTGAGATCATACTCCTTCATAGTTTTTCAGATACTGTAGTTTGATGGATTTCTCTGTGCAGGTGTTTCGCAGCGGTGAGGGTATGGGAATACGTCTAGACAGTGCATCTGCTTTTGCTGGAGCGGTGATCTCCCCATACTATGACTCGCTGCTGGTGAAAGTCATCGCACAGGCTCGTGACCACCCCACAGCCTGTTCCAAGATGCTGCGTGCTCTCAAAGAATTCCGAATCAGAGGGGTGAAGGTGGGTCTGCAAGCCCAGCTTGATCTTCATGTCTCATCTTTTCTTCTTTTTTTTGCAGTGAAATTCTCTATCCATGTGTGCGGTGCCCAGCTCCATGATTTTTGTTTTCCTATTTTTGCAGTTAATTCTTTATCCATGTGTCCAAGCTTTACGATTTTTCTTTTCCTATTTTTGCAATGTAATTCTTGTTCCATGTGCCCAAGCTGAATATTATCAGCAGCAAACAATACCATTCTTTTCTTTGTTAATTTGCTGCAACTCCCACATGCAGTTGTGTTGACAAGTGGGCTAGAATGTTATATTTAGCTGTGTCTTTTATTTTTATTTGCCCGTTGTTGTTTTTTTTACTGTTGACAAAGTTAGCTAGTACATTGTTTATATGGCTGTGTTTACATATTAGCTAATATGAGTGTTTAAAACTTTGTCTGCAAAAATGGCTATTAATTGTAGATAAGTCTACAAGTTGACTATTATACATATTAATCGAAAAAAAAAAAAAAAGGCTATGTCTAAAGGTTGACTGATATAGCTATATTTGGCTTTGTTAGCAAGCTGGTCACTTTGTTATTTAGGCCATCACAGTCTGTGTTCAGGGTCATGACACAACAGGAAGGAGCATGGTTCTAGAACTCATTAAACACTGATGTGGATTATGTGATTTTTAATGTGTGCATCTAATTGTCTACATGTGTAAGTTAAGTTACTTTATATAAGGAGCATGCAGTGAGCAAAGAGATCTAAAGAGAAATAAAAAGGAAAGAAACAAAAATCCATATACAACCACCAGGCTGCTGGGATTGGAACTGTAGGCTTTTGTATTGGAAATCTCTAGCATTCCACATCTTGCTCACCATGATGTTGGGCCTATGAGTTGCTTCACTGGAACAAGAGTTATCTTAAAGAACACTATTTAGATTTTTGTAGAAGCATCACACACTATTTGAATTTGCACAGCATGCTCAGGCTGTCCTGGAAAGGTACCGTTGTTTCACCTGTGTGTGTGTGTGTGTGTGTGTGTGTGTGTGTGTTTTTCAGACCAATATCCCTTTCCTGTTGAACGTGCTGCAGAATGAGAAGTTTCTGACAGGTGTGGTGGACACATACTTCATTGACGAGAACCCTCAGCTGTTCCAGTTCACAGCTTCCCAGAACAGAGCCCAGAAACTGCTGCACTACCTTGGTCAGGTTTTGGTCAACGGCCCTTCAACCCCGATCGCCACTACCATCCCTCCAGCTGACATAGTTCCCACAGTTCCCCCTGTACCTGTTGGTCAGTTTCATTGGTTTTTCATTTTGTGTGGTGTATATTGCTTAGAGTATCGTAAAGTAAGGGTTTTTTGTTTGTTTGTTTGCATTCTTTTCATATTCATTGTGAATTGCTATCTTCTGCAGGCTATCTTGTTTCAGGTACAGTTTTTTTTTTTTTGTCTTTCATTATGGTTAAAGCAGTGTGTCATGTTGTGTTATTGTAGAATCTGTTCCAAGTAAATGAAAGGTCTTATACTTTACAGATTTTTTTTACAGATTTCTTAGAATTGTAAGTGCTCTTACGAGACCGAATTTATGTTGCTATTATTAGTTTGGTATGATAAACTGTAAAATGTGTTGAAAGATTCAGAAACAGAGCACTGTTCATTATGCAGCTGATTTATGTGACAATGATAGGATGTGTTCACAAAAGCTGTACGAACAAATGGTCTTGATTGTAGCTGGACCGAAAAGTTTATGATACACCATTCAGTGCTCAGAATTGCATCAAATTGCACCATTTTAAGAACAGGTTTCATTTTTTGTTTTTCTTGTTGAGGGAGAATTTCACGGATTTTTGCTTTTCCGCAGTGGGAGTACTGAAGTTTAAAGAATTCTCTTCTCATGAGGACTGGAGTTGAAACGGTTTTCAATGAGAGCACTGAAGTAAAAAAAAAAAAAAAGTTCTCAGTGGGAGCATGGAAGTTTAAAAGAATTCTGTTCAGTGGACTGGAGTTGAAAAAAGTTCTTTGTGGGAGCATTGAAATTTAAAAAGTTCCCCTCAGTGGGAGCACTGAAGTTTACAAAGTTAAGTTTACTACACCGGCTTAAGATTGCCCTCTTCTTCATCTTGTAATTGAATGCAGATTACCTCCCTTCTTCTAGCCTCTCTTCTTCTTCCATTTTGGATTGGAGGGAAATAGATAAATTGTAACTTCAGGGAAAGCAAAATAAACTCTTAAAAGGTGTATTGAATGTCACTTTAAGGGAAGGAAAAGTGTAAGCTATCAAATGAACTTAAATCTTCAGACAAATGGACCTGATACATGAAACATTTGCTAAATTGGTGTTCAGACAGTGTTGTTTTTTAAAGTAAGGTTTCAAGATATAAGGAAAAGTGTTAGCTATAAAATGAACTTAAATCTTAAGACAAATGGAGCTGACACATGAAAGATTTGCTGAATTGTTGTACGAACAGTGTTTTTCAAAGAGTAAGGTTTCAAGACATGTGTTATTAGCCACAAACTTGTGACCCATGCTGTTTCAGTATCCAGAAGACATTATCCTGTGTTGTTTTAATGTTCACATGTCAGTTTCAGGTGCATCTTTGATGACCTTTCAGTTATACTGGGTAAGATATGCAAAGGAAAGTATATTTTCACCCAAAGGAAATCCTGATAAAAGGAAAGGAAAACTGAAGTGATGTGATCAGATGATGCTGAAGGAAACCCTCTCATCTGCAAGAACAAATTGTATTTAGTATGTGTCGTGCACAGATCAGTTACTCTGTTGTGGGGAAAAGAAACTTTAGTACTGAAAATGGTTTAATGATATGCTGATCTGTCCATACAAATGCCTGATCCCTACTTGGCATGGAACATAAACAAAATTGGGAGAGCAGAGAGCTCATCTCACTGCCACACTAAGTGAGGTTGTAAGAATGATCGTCCTTTTTTAGTTCACTTCATTGCACAGCCTTTAAACTGTGCTTAGTTTTCTCCCCTTTTCCAGGCCGAGCGGGGAGATAGGAGAGCATCTAAGTGTTTTGACAGATACATATATCATAAAACTACTTGTAGTAGTAAAATTCCTTTTTCTCATGCAGTACACCAGAATATCAAAAATGATGGTGGGAAGCACACTGATCTGAACAGGCAGACATTGACCTGTCTCTTGTCGTCAGACACTTCCGGTGTGGATTTTCTTTGACCAGCCACCATTTTCTCAACACGTGAAGGGTGATAAGCCAGTACAAAGCAACACGAAACTGCAGTACGTTTTTGTACAAAATTAATCAGAAATGGTAACTTGAAAAAAAGACGATTGTGATGAGGAGGAGAAGGGACAATATAGGAGAAGGAAAGGGTGCCTTGGATGATGGACCAAGCTTGCCTTGTACACAGTGATTTTATGAGAGAGACCTCTGAATTCGGAACTGAAGCATCGAAATTTCTGATATCATCATCATCACATAACTCGTCGAAGGTGCCATGTTCGCCTACAATCTCGCTTAACAAATCTGAATCATGAAGGGATTGGTCATGGTTAGAGGATGCCAAGCCCCCCAGCAGTGTTCACTGAGAGTTGTCCTTTTGCACCAGGGACCCCTGTTAAATCTCCTTCTGTAGGGAGGACTTATGCAATTCCCCAGCGAAAATACTTGCCCTAACTGCTGCATCACTTTTATGGCACTGAGGGGGTCAAGAGATGCAGGATAAAGGTGGGGGGGGGGGGGGGGTAGACGATGGCCTGTCTCCACACCTCAAAACCAGCACCAGAACAGTGTAGCTGGGAGAAGCGGATGTCTCTCTAGCCAAAACTGGTGGAGCATCATGAAGGTTTACATGACTCCAGTAGTAAAATTTGATGAGATGATTAGAGCAAAAGGTGCAGGTGGCGTGAGTATAGACTTGGCTGGGCTAACAGCAACTCAAAGGGCAGACAAGTGACTCTGCGTCTGAAGCAGAGGGAGTAGAGGATGATGAAAGAAACTTCATAGTTCACGGCGGTGGAGCCAAACACTGGAGAGAGATTGTAATAAAGTGAAACTTGCAGACATGTGCAGATGAAATTTTCCCTTGTGAAGAAACAGAGAAGCAAGTTTCCTCAACAGAAAGGAAAGCTAGCTTTAAAGGCCACTTGAGAGAATCTAAGAGCACTGAAAAATCTAAGACCGAACTTGGAAGAACAGATGGTGCCATGTTCCCCTGCCAAAGGAAAGGAGAAAACTGGGCTTTGTTTGAATATGTTGAAGTGAACTCACTAAAGGCGATCACTCTTTCAGCCTAACTGGGTATGGAGGCAGGGTTAGCTCCCAGCTCTCCCAATTCTGTTCTTTGGGGGATCCTGATAATATGGTGCTGTTCCACGCCAAGTAGGGATAAGGCATTTGTTTGGACAGGAAAGTATGAGAAAATGACACTAACAAAGATCCTGTCTCGCCAAATGAACTAATAATTTATAATGGTGGTAACATCTACATGAACATGGTAAGGGTGAGACACTGTCTTTTGCCAAATGAACGAATATATTTACATGGGTAACATTCGGGAGAAATGGAAAGGGTAAAATTGGTTCATCAGCTAGGTTAACTGATATTTTTACGTTTTTAAGATTCCGGATGAATATGGAAAGAGTAAGACGTTTCTTTTGCCAAATGATTTAATGTATTTACAATGGTAACATTTCAGATGAACATGGAAAGGGTAAGATATGTAGTAGATTGATGCATTTCTTCTCTCCTTTCTTGGCAGCTGTCACCATATTTGTATTTATTTCATTGTTTTATTTAGAATCTCTGCTTTCTTATTTTTTATGTTATTTCTGTTCTATTATGCTTAACTTTGGTTCTGTTTTCAGTGGCACGTTCTCACAAAGGTGAAAAGTGTTCGGTCACATACCTAGTAAAAAAAAACAAACTTTTTTTCTTTGCAAGAAAAGAAACTGACCCACTTTCTTTGGAGAGCACTTCATAAAAATTTCCAGTTTTTGCATCAACAGCAACTTTTGCATACTAACTGGCTAATAATGACTTAACTGATTAGATGGCTAGATTTCCCTTTTAACAAAGTATAGGACCTTGTTGTACTTCATTGCGTAACTTTAACACCTTGTATTGAAGATTTATCAGGAATATTTGGCAGCAATGCAGAAGCTAACAGCATAGTGTTTCTGTCCAGAATGGTGGACTCTCCCTCCACTCGTCTTCTTGCAAGACGGCAGAAAATGGAAGAAATTTCTAGCTGACCGGTTGTTTGTGTAAATACAACTAGTTATTTGAACAGGGAACTGTTTCATGTTTAATGGCAGAGGATGGAAGAGATTTTGGACTGACTAGCTGTATGAGTCTGATTTGGTTATTTTAATTGAGATCAGTTGATTGTTTAATTGGGAAATAGACTGACTCAAAAAAAAGAGAAAAATCTGCTCATTGTCATTAACATGTCCTGTTAATTCTTTCGCACTGGACGCAGCTGAACACATTTTTACACATGCTGACTTTTTTTTTTTTTTGTTTCATTTCATACCTTTAACCCGTAGAGTGCCCCGTCAGCTGACGCCGCATTAAAAATGCTTTCCCAGTGCCTATGGGCCGTCCACTGACGTCATGTATTTTTCTTGAATTTTCATTCGTTACTATTTCTATCAACGGACTTAAATAGAGTGTGTGTAGTAAGCCTTGTATGTCTGTAGTATTAAAATGATATGTAAATGACCACACGTGAGGGGAAAGCCCATTTATTCTCATCACTGACTGGATGACCAGCCAGCACTTTGTCTCGCTTGCAAAGATGGTGGCGCAACCTTCGACAAGCGCAGCGACCAAATCAACGTATTTACACAGCTGAGCAGGCTCTGCTAATGATTTTTGACAAAGACAGTAATCTTTATTCAACGACTCACTCGAGCATGAAGGTGAGATGATGATAGTGATGGAATTGCCGACCATATTCGTCAGTTATTGAGTCGGGCTGTGTGACCTCAGTGTGTGTTCAGCTGACTGCGTCGAACGAGCCAGCCTAGTGTGTACTCTGCACTGTGTGCCAGTGGTCAGTGACGTGATAGTCAGCGCGAGAGGGGAGCGCTGCCTGCTCGCGGCGTGGCACGGGGCAGAGGGAAAGGTAGGGGAAGAGGAGCAGTGAAAGAGAGGGTTGAAGTCCAGCAAGGGGGCGTGGTGGGGAGAGGGGGGCATGGTCGTGGACTGACCTGTCTGCTTAGAGTGTGAGCGTCTTGATAGACTTCTAAACTGTTTTACTTTCATTTACAGGTGTAGTGTGACAATACAAACTTTATTTTCAACTTTTTTGCTTTGTGTTCTTGTTTGGATGTGAAGATGTAGTGGTAAATACATATGTTTTTGATCGTGCAAAAAAATCTATCCAAATCTACATGCCTAAATACTTGTTTATTATCAAAATTAAAACAAAAGAAGCCCAGATTCAAAATCTTCATTCAATTTCCTTCAAAAATTATATATATTTCATTTTTATATCTTTTGTAGTTTCTGAGCTAGAATTTTTTGTTAATTATTACCCCCAAATCATTAGATTTCCCTGGCACTGGGAAAGCCTTTGTTTGTAATATTTTCAGGCAGTGAACGGGTTAAATACAAATGTGATAGTCGATTGTTATATGGTAAAGTTGGGATAAGATATGAAATTTGCACTCAGTATGGTATAAGGTACCTTTCAGCTAAAATTGAAATGCTGTTATAACCGAAAAAAGTGTAATTTTGACAGATTTACATGAAAATGTCTGACACTTCTTGTTCTGAGTTCTTTACTTTGAAAATACCTTCTGTGTCATTCAAAAAATCTCATTTCCATTAGCTAGGACCAAACTAAATATAAGTATAAACTGTGATTTTTTTTTTTTTTTTTTGATCCTGTCTCATTGTCTGTGCCACTTCAGTGGCATTACCACCACGCCACTCATTCCCGTTCTCAGTCCACTGCCACACCCTGGCATGTCCCACCCTTGCCCTGGCTCCAGCAAGCCACTGGGAGTGGTCATTTTCAAGTCATCAAGAGGCAACCCGCCAAAGGAGAGACTGCACTAGCACAGAGTCTCGTCGGTGGTGTTCTTTGGTGTTGTTCTTTGGTGCTTGTTCTGGTCCAGCATATGCATGACACCACCAACCAACCCCCCCACTGATGACAGTAATTGTTTAGTAGCGGAGCCAGTATGAGCAAGCTTCCTCCTCTGGCAAGTGCCACCATGTCCGTCTAGTGATAGTCCCCGTGAACTTACTGACACTGGTGACCTGAGCTTGAACCCACCAAAAGTATAGACGTGGAGAGGAACTCAGAACTGAAGTCACTATGAAAGAAGGGCATGAAGGGCCCCAGAATTGGAGACTTTTCTGCCGATCAGTGAAGACAAGGATGAATGAATTTGATGCTGTGGATTTCTATTCTGTATTGAGACTGCATGACAGGCCTGTACTTGATGCATACCCTGGCATCAGCCAGGCCTGAGAGATACATGCATCTGCAGTGTTGGTCAAGAAGTGTGAGCAATGCTCTCAGAGATGCATGCATGAAATAGAGGAAACTGGACTGTGTGGTCCGTCTTCCCATTTGAGCCCATTGGAGACTCAGCTCCGGGTAGGAGCCAGCAGGGGCCGAAGAATCCCATCAAAACAAATGGCTCTGATGGGAATCGAATCCACAACCTCCCAGCTGGGAATCCATGATGCTAACCACTAGGCCATAGCAGCTGATGTCATTATTTCTATTAAATGGAAGAAGGAAAAGAAAAGGGGAGAAGTATTTTCTGACTGCCGGCAGTATACAGGGCACAGTTGACAAGAACATCTGCCATGCTGACAGTACATATGAAGGAAAGTGGGAGACAGTTGATCTCTGCATCATAATTAAATATGACCAGACCATATTTAGTACCTTTGGATTATCAGAAGAAACCATGTAAACAGAGGAAATCTGGATGCTTGTCTTTAATTCTCGGACAGAGTGATTACAAAGCTGTTGTCTTTTCAACATGTAAGCAGTGACTTCCACTTGCCTTGTAACTGGCAGTGAACTGTTACTAGACGTCTTGGATTTTAGACGCAGTAGTGTTTTGTTTATAGAGGATATAGCCACAAACTGTTTTGAATCTGGTCAGGTTGAACATTCGTTTGAAAAAGAAAATGTTATGGCTTTCCTCTGTTTAACCTTTTTTGGTCTCTTTTTCTCTTTGTCTATGTCTCTCACAGGGCATCAGTAATCTTAAGTGGTATGATCACTTAACTCACTCACAAGCATAAACAAAGTGATTCTATGTTATCACCCCATTCTGTTGTCTTTGTGCGAGTGTGCCTTTGTGTATGTGTTCATGGTAAAGTTTACTTTTAAATTTTCTCACCAGTTATAAGCATTTGCATGACTAAACTTGGCAGAATGATAGATTTGTTTTTTTTCGCGTACGCAGGCTGATACTCCTACGGACACTCTCTGTATAGACAGGCAAGGATTAATCCCATCTACCCAACAAAGGGAGTGGAGTTTTGTGTGTATGACCGTTTTTTATCCCGCCATTAAGGCAGCCATACTCAAACTTCGGGGAAGGTGCATGCTATGTGTAACATGTCATCTATACCAACGGCCAACCTGGCCTTCTCTTCCGAAAGTTGGTGATGGATTTTACGTGTGTGCAAGATGTTATGCGTGCGTTCACACACGGAACTGTGGTTTATGGTCTCATTGGAACGACTGTATGGGAAATGGAGTCAGAACCAATGTTAACTCCGAGGGAAAAATCCCCATGTACCGAAACGGCCCGGCCGAGATTCAAACCCATAACCCCAAGATTACGAGTCCAGCGCTCTACCACTAGGCTATTCCGGCCCCTAGAATGATAGATATTAATGAGACCTTCCCATCCATTTCATGCTGAAGAAATCACCAACTGTTAACAGTCATAAATCTGAGATTAACATTTTCAGCAATACCAGCTGCCTTGGTAAAGTGGTTAAAGTTGCAGACTCATGGCTTGGAGGTCGTGGGTTCGAATCCCATCAGAGTCATGTGGGTTTTTCTGCCCCCACCAGCTCCTACCCAGAGTTGAGTTTGCTGAGGACTCAGTTGGGAAGACTGGGACCATACAGTCGAGTTTCATCCACTTAATGGATGCGTTTTTGAGAGTGTTGTTCAAATTTCCTGGCCAACACTGCAGGTGTCTGTATCTCGTGGGCCTGGTTGACGCCGGGATATATGAAAGAAAGCGTAGAGTACAGCCCTGTCATGTAGTCTCAGACCGAAATGGAAATCCGTAGCATCATCTTAATCATCCTCATTCTCATCGATCAGCATAAAAAAAAAAGATGTCTCAAATTCTGTGGCCCTTCATGCCCTGCTCTCATGGTGACCTCAATTTCGATGTCCTCTCCATATCTGTGGTCTTGGTTTGGTTCCGTCGGGGTCACCGGTATCGGCGAGTCCATGGGGGCTATCGTTGGACGGACATGGTGGCGCCCTCCAGAGGGAGAGCTCACTCACGCCGGCTCTGCGACTAAGCAATTATTGTCGTCAGTAGGGGGCTTAGTAGGTGGTGTCCTGCATATGTTAGAACAGGCGCCACCGAACACCACCGAAGTGACCAGTGGAGTGTCTCCTCCGGTGGGTTGCCTCTTGATGACTTGACATTGACTGCTCCCTGTGGATTGCCGATGACCAGGCTGTGGCTGTGGACGGGGTGTCAGAATGAGCGGCGTGGGTGCACCGCCTCTGAGGTGGCGCAGAGGTTGGGACAGAAAAAAAAAAAATCAACATTTTCAGCAATATTTTCAATATCACAAAATTGATACTTAAAAAAAAAATGTGATCATACTTAATTACTTACATGCATACTCCTTAAATTAAGTTACATTCTACCGAGATGGGCTGCTGATAGATGTACCTTGCCAACTATGAATATGTAAGACCCCTTTACTGTGAATCAGGCAAGTAAAGCTATGGTCTTTCTTTCTTCAATAATAACTGATCTTTACAAAAGGTATATGATTGGATAACACATTTTACATTGTTGTCAAAATGATAGAAAAATTGGCATTTAGCATAGGAAGATAAAATATGTTGGCAACAGGTTCAGTAATGTGTCATGTTCAGTATGTAATGAGTATGTGATGTCAAGAGTTTTCGATGATGCACGCTGGGGAGATAAAGACAACCTGTCTGACAAGAAAAGGCGAACCAATGTTAGAGATGATTGGCATGAACTTTTCACCGCAGACAAGGGGAGTTTATGAATAAAACTTTGGGAGACTTTTGCAGTATAGAAGGAAAGAAAGTGGGAGTGAGAAAACATTCCCACCATAGGTCAAAAGGCTCTGTTTTCTGCTCTCTGCACCAGGGAGGGGTTTGGGATGAGGGGCTGGGTTGGCAGGCAGAGGTTTAACTGTGCCCATGACCCTCCGTGGGGTCACTATCAGCATTGCTCAGTAAACAGCTGGCCATGCACTTTTCCTTTTAAAGCCTCTGTGTGTGTGTGTGTGTGTGTGTGTGTGTGTGTGTGTGTGAGTGTGTGTGTGTGTGTGAGTGTGCATATGTGTGTTCGTGTGTGTGTGTGTGTGTGTGTGTGTGTGTGTGTGTGTGTGTGTGTGTAATTCAATATGCATATCTTTATCCTTCCCCATTTGTCCCTCCTGTCCTTGTGTGGTGCGTATTCAACACATGTGAGTCAAATAGCCATTGCCTGTCTTGTTAAAAAACTGCACTAGCTTTAAACATCGCTCAGTTCAAGGCCATTGAACAAAATGTCCACTGACAGTAATGTTCAGCAAATTCAGTTATTTCGTGACAGTTGTTGCTTTTGTGGATTTTGATCTTAAAGGTAAAGGAGTTGTTTAAGTTTATTTCCAAGCTGTGTGTTTGCTTATAATGTGAATATTAGATGAAGTACAGAATATTGAATCTAAACCATTTTCGATTAGACCAGCAGTCACTTAGCTTAAAAACTCACAGGTGGAAATGAGAGTTGTTTCGATTAGTTTGCCTATCGTGCCATGTTGATCAGTGAAGAGAAATCTCATAGACCTAGTTTGCTGACTCTTTGTTGACAGACCAGCTAAAAAAAGTCTTGTCAAAACAAAGCAACAGGTATAAGGAAAGACACTAATTGTTATTGTATTCTCTTTTTCATGCCTGAACGTTTGACATACATTTCTAATTTTTTCTTCAAGATAAAAGTGTTACTTTGGGTAAAGTTTGTGAAATTAGATAATAGCATTTGAAAAAAAAAAATCTCTGAATAAGAAAAAAAATGACAAGAAGTGCCCTCTTGCCTTTTTCACCTATGTCACTGTTTCCACCTGATCTCATTCCCAGCAAGTCACATACTCTGCTTGCTTACCCAGAGATGCTTGACGAGATGACATCCCTGATCTGGCCCCTCCCGGTTAACTGGGCTAAAAACAGCATGAGCTAAATCCACAGATACAGGCACATGCATTCAACATTAATGGATATTCATGAAACATGGAGATACCATACCTACAAACATACATACTCAGATGCACACATTCATTCCAAATGGATATTTGTGCATGCACAGATTTCTGGGTTTTCTTCACACTGTGCTTGCTCATGCTAAAGAATGTTTTAATGTTCATCTCAGAGTTGAGTACATAACAGCTTTTGTCTCTTAAATATCATTCAGTACTGAAGGTAATGTGGGAAGAATACAAAACTAATTTGGTTATAGATCTTCGTAGTGGGAACAAAAATAAACCAGGTAACAATTTGTAGGAAATTAGACACATCTAAGACTTGGATAAGTTTTTTTTTTTGTTTTTTTTTAAACGTTCTATTTAAGCTTACGTTTGTGCATGTATCAGATTTATTTTGAAGATCACCTGTCAACATACTTCGGTTTCAAGTTACAAAAAAGAAAGAAGGAGTAGATATTGTGAACATACACTCACAGGTGTGCACATACACACACACACACACAAACATACAACATACACATACACACACACACACACACACACACACACACACACACACACACACACACACACACACCTACTCCATCATGTGTGGACATGGCACCAACAGCATGACGAGAAGGATACCTTCTTTTTAATTTTTTTTGTCCTTTTTTGTTTCCTTTTCAAGTCCAAACTTTGAGTTGTAGAATCAGCAAATTTAAACACAAGCAAGTCTGAAGAAAATTAATTTTACTTCACCAAAATAAAACAAGACTGAAATTTAGAAAAGATAATCAAAGGCTCACATAGGTAATTGCTACTGACATTAGTTTAATTCATTTACAGAATAAAGTGTTGCTTTCCTGCTATCCCCAAGACCTTTGTCCTGGAAAGGAAATGCTTTTCTAAAGAGAGTCATATTTCAGTACTTTTGAGGGCTTGCCTGTTGCATGATATATGGGATCCCTGGGATAACTTTCCTGTGTTTGTTTCTATTTTTGTCAGTGCTTGACTGGTATCCATGTTCCAATTATAAGCATGTCATTTTGACAAAGAAACAGAAACTGTATGCAGCTTTTTCATTTTCTAATGTTGTGCCCTGTCCAGTTGTTTGGTGTATGTCATGTGTGGCATGAGTGGACAGCACATGCTAGACATACTAGCATTGTGGTGGTTGGTAGTTTTTGGTATCTTGATGGCCGGTATTTGTGTTTGTAGTGTTAGTTATTGTTGATGTCTGTCTAAATCTCTTGTGTGTATCACAAATCTATGAATGGCATTGAACGATCCTGGGAATACAGTTTTATGTGATTTTGAATTCATTGGATCCTATCTCTAGAGAGGACACACCTCTTCTGCTGTATGTGATTTGATGGTTTATAAAACATAGAAGAAAATCACTTCACTGATGATTTACAAATTGCATGTATCTTACACCTAGTTGTGAACCTGGAGTGGGCTTCTAGGATTTATTTTCTTTTTAAAATAGACATTATTTGTGTTCCTGGGTTCAGGGAAAAGAAGTCCCCAGCAGCTGAACATTCCTGACACGTTGTGTATTTTTTTACTCAACGTAAAAGGTTTGTTTGTTTGTTTGTTTTTCTGCCACTGTACTGGTATTTTCAACACTGCTCGTTTAGGCTTCCGTCAAGAGTTACCTCCCTTCTTGTCCCATTGCAGGCCCCCTACTTACAATCCACAGGGAAAATCAGTATCAAATGGTCAAGAGGCAAGCCACCCAAGAAGACATTGCACTGCTGCCATGTCATTTTGGTGATGTTCAGTGGTATCTGTTCTGATCCAGCCTATGCAGTGCACCACCAACTAAGCCCACCACCAATGAATGTTTTGCTTTGTTGCGGAGCCAGAATGAGTGATCATCCCCCTTCATAGGGCACCATCATGTCTACCTAGTTGTCCCTATGAACTTGTCATACCAACAACCTCACCACGGGCATAGATGTAGCGAGGTAGTTGAAACTGAGGTTGCCATGAGATCAAGGCATGAAAGGCCAAGGAATTTGACTTTTTGATGATGATCGATGATGATGAAGATAATACTGTGGAGGCTCATTCTGGTCTGAGACTGTATGACAAGTTGTGTTCTAAGTTTATTTTCAAGTTATATCCCATCGTCAACCAGGCTGCTGTTCTGGTAAGGCAATTTGAGCAAAACTGTCTGAGGCACATTCATTAAGTCAATGAAACTTGACTGTGTGGTTCCAGTCTTTCCAGTTGCGTCCATAGCAAACTCACCTATGAGTAGGAGCCAGTCAAGGGCGCAAAAATCCCACAAATATAAATGGTTCTGATGAGAATCAAACTAATGACTTTCCAGCCTGGAATCCGTGATGCTAACCTCTGGGCCATAACGGCAAGTACACATAAAAAAAAAAATTGTATGCTGATATGTATTAAGTCGCCCACTTTTTCTTCACTTTTATGTTTAAGGATGGTAGGCTGTGTTGGTGTTTTTTTTTGTTTTTGTTTTTTTTACTTCTGTACTGATTGTCACTGGTGTTCTTGGGAGATGGGGTGCAATCAGGGATAGAGTCAGTCCATTTTCTTTTGTGATTTCTTGTGTCTGTATGTTCTGAATTTTAGGCTAGAGTACTCTCATTACAGACTGTTGGTGAATACAAGCAAACCAGAGTGGACAGGTAAGTTGGCCCAGTTGAGTTCACTGCACCAGAGAGACACGAGCAGTTCTTCCTTAAGTAGAAGCCAGTGCAAAGTACACAACCAGCGTACTTAATTGAATTGCCATTGTCTTCCCTCATGACTGTCTGCAAGGACAGTCGCTTGACTCCTGTTGCAGATGAGTTAGTAACAGTTTACTGTATGCATTGTTGAAAATTTGTGTTCTCTCATTTCTTTCATTTTTGTGTGTACACAGCTGTCGCAG
Source organism: Conus canariensis (assembly GCA_033310375.1). NCBI lineage: Eukaryota > Metazoa > Mollusca > Gastropoda > Neogastropoda > Conidae > Conus > Conus canariensis. The sequence continues at coordinate 54,513,155 of CM065717.1, forward strand.
CACCGAAAGGCTGGCGTGATGTGCTCCTGGCAGAAGGTCCTGAGGGATTTGCAAAAAAAGTACGCGAGCACAAGGGCCTGCTATTGATGGACACCACCATGAGAGATGCTCATCAGTCACTGTTGGCCACACGTGTTAGAACCTACGACCTGAACCGCATTGCTCCATACGTGTGTCACAACTTCACTCCCCTGTTCAGTCTGGAGAACTGGGGTGGTATGTGCCTTGAGATTTCGAACAGTGTTAACATTGTCCAGTACTCACTTCCAAATGATCTTGTTCTGTTGTGAATGCAAACATTTTATTTTGTTTTTTAAGAATGATTCTTAGATGAAATATGATCCATTTTCTCATGTTAATGAACCAGTTTTTGTATGTAGGTGTCTTTTTTTTCTTTTTTTGGGGTGGGTGGGGTGGGGGGGAGCAGTACTTTTGGCGCTTCCGCTAATCCACCATAGTCTTAAAATGTTTGATTGTCTTTGAAAAATGTCTTTGTCTTGTCTACTCCTTTCCTGCATATTCAAGAAAAAAAAATCTGGTACAAGAATTTTTTTTTTTTTTTTTTTTTTTTTTTTTTTTTTTTTTTTTTTGCTGTCCCAACCTCTGCGCCACCTCAGAGGCAGTGCACACACGCCGCTCATTCCGATACCCCGTCCACAGCCACAGCCCGGTCAGCCCCGCCGCAGCCCCGGCACCGACAATCCACAGGGAGCAGTCAATGTCAAGTCGTCAAGAGGCAACCCACCGGAGAAGACACTGCACTGCTGCCGAGTCACTTCGGTGGTGTTCAGTGGCGCCTGTTCTGATCTAACATACGCAGGACACCACCTACTAAGCCCCCTACTGACGACAATAATTGCTTAGTCGCGGAGCCGGCGTGAGTGAGCTCTCCCTCCGGAGGGCGCCACCACGTCCGTCCAACAACAGCCCCCATGGACTCGCCGATACCGGTGACCCCGACGGAACCAAACCAAGGCCACAGACGTGGAGAGGACATCGAAACTGAGGTCACCATGAGAGCAGGGCATGAAGGGCCACAGAATTTGAGACATTTTTTTTAAAATGCTGATCGATGAGAATGAGGATGATTAAGATGATGCTACGGATTTCCATTTCGGTCTGAGACTACATGACAGGGCTGTACTCTACGCTTCCTTTCATAATATATCCCGGCGTCAACCAGGCCCGAGAGATACAGGCACCTGCAGTGTTGGTCAGGAAATTTGAGCAACACTCTCAGAAACGCATCCATTAAGTGGATGAAACTCGACTGTGTGGTCCCAGTCTTCCCAACTGAGTCCGCAGCAAACTCAACTCTGGGTAGGAGCCGGTCGGGGCAGAAAAACCCACATGACTCTGATGGGATTCGAACCCACGACCTCCCAGCCGGGAGTCCGCGACGCTAACCACTTCGCCACGGCGGCTGGTCAAATCTGGTACAAGAATACACATTTCTTGCAGGAGCTACTTTTGATGTGGCACTGCGTTTCTTGCATGAGTGCCCCTGGGATCGCCTGGATCAGCTGAGGAAGCGTGTCCCCAACATTCCCTTCCAGATGTTGCTGCGAGGAGCCAATGCTGTGGGCTACACCAACTACCCTGACAATGTGGTCTTCAAGTAAGGGACCATTTTACTATTTTAAGCGCAACTGGCGCAACCTTGTGGTCTTCAAGAATGGACTAGTTTACTGTTGCAGGCTGCAGCTGCCCTGACAATGTGTTCTTCAAGTATGGTAGTAATATTGTAGGCTGCAACTACCCTGACAATATGTTCTTCAAGTGTGGTAGTAATATTGTAGGCTGCAACCGCCCTGACAATGTGTTCTTCAAGTATGGTAGTAACATTGTAGGCTGCAACTGCCCTAACAGTGTGTTCTTCAAGTGTGGTAGTAATACTGTAGGCTGCAACTACCCTGACAGTGTGTTCTTCAAGTATGGTAGTAATATTGTAGGCTACAACTGCCCTAACAGTGTGTTCTTCAAGTATGGTAGTAATATTGTAGGCTGCAGCTGTCCTGACAATTTAGTCTTCAAGTATGGTAGTAATATCATAGGCTGCAACTGCCCTGACAATGTGTTTTTCAAGTACGGTAGTAATATTGTAGGCTGCAACTGCCTTCACAGTGTAGTGTGTTCTTCAAGTATGGTAGTAATATTGTAGGCTGCAACTGCCCTGACAATGTGTTCTTCAAGTATGGTAGTAATATTGTAGGCTGCAACTGCCCTGACAATGTGTTCTTCAAGTATGGTAGTACTATTGTAGGCTGCAACTGCCCTGAGAGTGTGTTCTTCAAGTTTGGTAGTAATATTGTAGGCTGCAACTGCCCTGAGAGTGTGTTCTTCAAGTATGGTAGTAGTATTATAGGCTGCAACTGCCCTGAGAGTGTGTTCTTCAAGTATGGTAGTACTATTGTGTGCTGCAACTGCCCTGACAATGTGTTCTTCAAATATAGTACTACTGTTGTAGGCTGCAACTGCCCTGACAATGTGTTCTTCGAGTATAGTACTACTGTTGTAGGCTGCAACTGCCCTGACAATGTGTTCTTCAAGTATGGTAGTAATATTGTAGGCTGCAACTGCCCTAACAGTGTGTTGTTCAAGTATGGTAGTAAAATTGTAGGCTACAGCTGTCCTGACAATTTAGTCTTCAAGTATGGTAGTAATAGTGTCGGTTGCAACTGCCCTGATAGTGTGTTCTTCAAGTATGGTAGTACTATTGTAGGCTGCAACTGCCCTGACAATGTGTTCTTCAAGTATGATAGTAATATTGTAGGCTGCAACTGCCCTGACAATTTAGTCTTCAAGTATGGTAGTAATATTGTAGGCTGCAACTGCCCTGAGAGTGTGTTCTTCAAGTTTGGTAGTAATATTGTAGGCTGCAACTGCCCTGAGAGTGTGTTCTTCAAGTATGGTAGTAATATTGTAGGCTGCAACTGCCCTGAGAGTGTGTTCTTCAAGTATGGTAGTAATATTGTAGGCTGCAACTGCCCTGAGAGTGTGTTCTTCAAGTATGGTAGTAATATTGTAGGCTGCAACTGCCCTGAGAGTGTGTTCTTCAAGTATGGTAGTAATACTGTAGGCTGCAACTGCCCTGACAGTGTGTTCTTCAAGTATGGTAGTAATACTGCAGGCTGCAACTGCCCTGACAGTGTGTTCTTCAAGTATGGTAGTAATACTGTAGGCTGCAACTGCCCTGAGAGAGTGTTCTTCAAGTATGGTAGTAATATGGTAGGCTGCAACTGCCCTGACAGTGTGTTCTTCAAGTGTGGTAGTAATACTGTAGGCTGCAACTGCCCTAACAGTGTGTTCTTCAAGTATGGTAGTAATATTGTAGGTTGCAACTGCCCTGACAGTGTGTTCTTCAAGTATGGTAGTCATACTGTAGGCTGCAACTACCCTGAAAGTGTGGTCTTCACATACATACTATTTTACTGCTATAGGCCACAACTTGCAGTGTGATCTTCGAGTACAGACTGTTCAACTGTTTTAGGCTACAACTATCCTAACAATGTCGTCTTAGAGTATGGATTATTTTGCTGTTGTAGGGTTACAGCTATCTTGACTTTATGGTCTTAAAGTGTGGATCGTTTTGCTGTTGTAGGTTACAACTACCCTGACAATGTCTTGAAGTGTGGATCGTTTTGCTGTTGTAGGCGACAACTACCCTGACAATGTCTTTAAGTATGGATTGTTCTGCTGTCACAGGTTACATACTCTGACAATGTCAAATGCAGGACTATTTTACTATTGCAGGCTATAGCTGCCCTGAGACTGTACTCTTCAGTGATAGGAACATTTTACTTTTGTAGACTAGAGCTGCCCTGACAAAGTAGTCTTCAAGTATTCGATAGTTTTACTGTTGTTGGCTACAACTGCCCTGACAATGAGGTCTTCAGGAATGGGACTACTTTATATCAGGTTACAACTACTGTGATGATGTGGTCTGAAAATATGGGAGTATTTTACTGTGACGGCTACAATTATCATAACAGTGAGGTCTTCTGGTACTTGGCTCTACTTTTGTTGGTTACAACTGCCATGACAGTGGGCTCCTCAAGTATGGGACTAGTTTACTGTTGTAGGCTACAGCTGGCCTCACAATACGGTCTTTTGGTATATTGGATTATGTCTGCGGCGTTGTCTGCAACAACTGCGACAGTATGGTCTTTTGGTACTGTTGTTTCACTGTGCTTAGTGCCAACAATTATCCCCATATGATGATGATAGCAGAAGAAGAAAAGAGAGAGAAGATGAAGGAGAAGAATAGTTATAATAAAAGTTATGATAACATTAACAGCAACAACAACAACAGTAATGATAATAGTAATAATACCAATATTAATAATAAAATGATGTTTACAGTGATACAGAAAATGGGAAAGATAGCAAGATAAAATTTATTAAATCTATTATCAGTTATGACACTTATACTGGTAATAATGATGAAAATAATGAAATAAGAATAAATGTGATCATCATAATGATAAGTAAGAGAGGAAAGATGATAATAGAAAATACTGCAAATCAGTTTAGAAAATACAAAAGGAATAAAGTAAAGTATGAATAATGAATGACAATAATGATAACAAAATAACTTTGCAGCTGCTATTATTACTACTGCTTCAACTACTGTTAATAGTGAAATTAATTCTAATACGGTTTTTGCAGACCATGAACAGTGAAATAAAACAGTTCCATGATTGTGGCGTTAAGTTTCGTGTTATTTTGAGTTCATTTTGTGGGTGCAGGTTTTGTGACCTGGCTGTGAAGCATGGTATGGACATTTTCCGCATCTTTGACTCCCTCAACTATGTGCCCAACATCGTGGTGGGCATGGACGCTGTAGGCAGTGCAGGTACATGGCAGTGGACTGACACTCTTTTTCTTCTTCTTCTTCTCCTTTTTTTTCTTTAACAATGAGGGTGTGCCTAAAAGAGAACTACAGTCCATACCCACTGTAGTCAGACGCTCAGTAAGGATGTGAGCCTGAAGAGCAGTGACCTGTCTTGTGCTTGGTATGGAGAGGCTCCAAAGCAGGGAGGACAAAACGAGCGAACATACTGAAAAGATTTTCGAGTCGGGGCAAAAGAACAACTAAAGACACAGCTGGATATCTCCTTTCTATAGTGAAATAACCAGACTGGTTCCTGTATCATACTGGACCAGCGCCAGCCAGAAAACCACAACCTACGAGTGACAAACAGAAGTCAGCCATTTTTTAATGTCATGACGATAGGTTCAGAAGTTGTTAAAGTGCTCTATGAAAGTTCTGAGTCTTACAAATGGCCCTGCCCAAAAGTTGACCTAATTGAAAGTACACCCACCCACTCCTCCTTTTTTTTTTAAACCAAAGACATGTGAAAAATAATTTGTCCATGACTCAAACCCCGAAAGAGTTGGTCCTCTGAATCAAAATGCAGGAAAAAGAAGGCGCTCCAAAAAACTCATGCCCCAAAGAGCTCAAGAGGTTGGATCTCTGCAATGAAACACTTCATCAAGCAAAACCATGGAATGCTGGAGTACCAAAAGATTGAATCTGTTGGGTGCGAGAAAAATACTGAAGACTCAAAATAACTATCATATTACAGAAAATGCGGAAGATCATTATGCTCTCTCTGACTTGCATCAAGCATACCTGTAGACTGAAGAGAGAAATCAGGTTGAACAGAAGATGCCCTAACCTCGCAGCCAGTTATACAAACTATTCTTGAGGATACTCAGAAGACAAAAAAAAAAAAAGAATAATAATAAAGAAAAAGCAAATAAACCCAGAACAAAAAATCCTCAACGTTTCGGTTATAGACTTTCTTCAGGACTGATGACATTAAATGAAAGACAGATAAATACGTATAGGCAATGATGTATGAAAACATATATGTAAACAGATGAATACAAGTTTAAAGGGGTGTGTGTGTGTGTGTGTGTGTGTGTGTGTGTGTGTGTGTGGTGTGTGTGTGTGTGTGCATGCATGCATGGGTGTGTTGCGTGCGTGCATGGGTGGGTGTGTGTGTGTAATGGGAAAAGGCAAATAAATAGAGATAGAGAAAAAGAAAGGGGGAGAGTGGTAGAGGAGGAGTCTTACACTTGGAAGGGGGCACTTGAGGGTTTGTATGAGGGGGGGCAAATATAATGCAAAACTCGGTCTTTTTTTACTGTTTCATTTGTTTATATGATTTGTTCACCTAGTTTCTTTTTCATGCAATTAGGAGGAGTGATTGAAGCAGCCATATCCTACACGGGTGATGTCTCCGATCCCTCCAAAAAGAAATACAGCCTGGAGTATTACATGAACCTCACAGAACAGCTGGTCAAGGCAGGCACACACATCATTGGCATCAAGGTAGGCTGTCTTATGCTCTACAAATTAATCTTTTTTTTTGGTTGTGTATTATGTGCTTTGTTTACTTCAGTACGCTTTCACATTTCTTATCAAAAAGCGTCTATGTATGAGCATGTGTTTTAAGATTATTGCCGTTATTAGGAAGCATAACAGTTTTGAGTGAATAGCTTGTATTGAACAAATTTTGAGTGCTTATGCAAGTTGGCTCACATGCATATTGTATATTTTGCTGTAATTCTCTGTATCTCTCGTATATTTCACCTCCAATGTAAATGCATGTGTTTGTGCATGTGCGTGTGTGCCCTTGGTTACACATGTGTGAACATGAAAGCACTCACCTTTGGTAAAATCCTGTATATCTCTAATCAATTGAAATATACAGGACATGGCCGGACTGCTACGTCCAGAAGCAGCCACACTTCTGATATCGTCCATTCGTGACAAGTACCCTGACATACCCATCCATGTGCATACCCATGACACCTCGGGTGCTGGCGTTGCGTCCATGCTAGCAGCTGCCAAAGCTGGAGCGGATGTGGTGGATGTGGCTGTGGACTCCATGTCTGGCATGACTTCTCAACCCAGCATGGGCGCTGTCGTTGCTTCCTGTGAAAGAACCAACTTGGATACAGGTGAACAAAATGATTTTCTTACCGTTATCTTCTTCGGCAGAGAGGTGTTCAAGCTGGATCTGGTCAAGGAGGAACAAAAGTGAACTTCATAAGGCTTAATTTCCCTAAAATATCAGGTGTCCCTGTGGCTCAGTGGTTAAAGCGCGAGTCATTAAGTGGAAAATGAGCATGTCCAGAGGGTCATGGGTTCGAATCCCAGCCATGGCTCGTCCCAAGATGGGAAAGAAAAAAAAAAAAAGGGGGCAGCAGAGGGACATCCGGAGTCATGAACCGGGTGTGGTCCAACCCCCCCTAGAGTGTCAGGAGATAAGGGCCGAAACACTTGCTTGAAGGGGGCTTCTCTTCTGAGGACTCTCTGCTGCCACGCTCTCCACGAGTTTCTTTCTACTGATGCATGGGTAAACCATTGACTTCCGGGAATAGGCCGGAGGACGTCCGGGAAAGACCGGAGGACACTGGGAAAGACCAGAACCAAGGGCTCTGTGGGCTGGCTCCCCACTTTGCCTTAAACATGTGGCTACTAAGAATAAAAGGAAAAGATGCTCCCAGGATTCACCGAAAGGGGGAGAGAATGATGAATCCATCGGTGCTCAACCAATCATGACTGCAAATCCCAAACGGACTATGAACATGGACCAAATGGAATATCCATGTGTCTGTGGAAAGCGTTTCGCTACCACCCGTGGCATGAAGATCCACAGAACAAAGATGGGATGTGTGAAGACTCATCTGAATGAGCAGCAGCACACTGCATCAGCAGATAAGACGTCGGAAGACCAAGGCCAGGATTTAAACCACAGTGCCAAGGACATCCACGCTGTTGGTTCGGATGAGGAATTTGCACAGGCCCTCGATGCCAGGCGCCTGAAACTCAACCTGCCACGAGCAAACGAAACTGCAGATTGGGAGAAACTGGATGCAAAAATCGTCCAAAGACTCGATGCACTGATAGGGAAAAGCACCCTGGAACACAAACTAGCCACATATGGGGACATTGTGTATGCCACATGTAGAGACGCCTATGGAGCAAAACTACCCAAAGAGAAAACACCTCCAAAGAAATCCAGACGCCAAGAAAAGATGGACAAGATCAGGGTCCAAAAGAAAAACCTCAAGATGCAAATGAAGACCGCACTGCCAGCTGAAAAACAAGGCTTGGAAAAACTGTGGAAAGACCTGAAAGAAAAACACAGCGCCCTCAGCAAAGCGGAATCTGCGAGGAAGAGGAAGAGCAAAAAGAAGAAGACACAAGAGCGCTTCTTCAGAGATCCCTTCCAGTTTGCCAGAACACTGTTTGAGCAGCCAAAATCTGGGACCCTAAGTGTGGACAAAGGAGTTCTTGAGCAGCATCTGAGGAAAACATACTCTGACCCACAGAGCAAAGCACCACTCGACATTCAAGGTCTGGTGTGGCCAACCAACCCTGAGGAACAGTTCAATGGCAAGCCTCCAACGTTGGTGGTCGACAAAGCCAGAGCCAAATCATCACCAGGGCCAAACGGAATACCTTACCAGCTTTACAAGAAATGTCCCAAGGTGCTGGAGTGGCTCCACAGGCTGCTGCGATCGGCTTGGAGAAACCAGAAGATCAGCGGCCAGTGGATGACGGCAGATGGTGTGTACATCCCCAAAGAGCAAAACTCAAGTGACATCAGCCAGTTCAGGCCAATATCACTACTGAACGTCGAAGGGAAAATCTTCTTCTCTGTCATGGCAGCAAGGCTGACCAAGTACCTGATGGAAAACAAGTACTTGGATGTGTCAGTCCAGAAAGGTGGCATCCCAGGCGTGGCTGGCTGTGTAGAACACGCCACAATGATCTGGGACGCAATCCAAAAAGCAAAAACAGAAAAGAGAGACCTGGACGTAGTGTGGCTTGATCTGGCAAACGCATATGGATCTGTGCCCCATGAGATGATACAGTTGGCTCTTGAGATGTACCATGTGCCAAAGAACATCCGCGACATGCTCAAGAAGTACTTCAATGGCTTCTCAATGCGGTTCTCTACCAAGGAGTACACAACAGACTGGATCAACTTGGAAGTGGGTATTGCAATGGGCTGTGCAATTTCCCCAATACTGTTCGTGCTGGCAATGGAACTCATCTTGAAAGCAGCAACAAACAACGCGAGACAAACAGACCTTGGCGATGGATACAAGATGCCTCCTCTCAAGGCCTTCATGGATGACACTACAGTGATTTCATCCAGAGAAGACGAGACACGTCATGTGCTGGAGAGGCTGGACGACATAGTTGCCTCATCCAGAATGAAGTTCAAGCCAAAGAAATCACGGAGTCTCTCACTGAGGAAAGGAAAAGTGGCCGGATCTGTGATCTTCAGTGTTGCCAACCAGGCCATTCCAACAGTCACAGAAGAACCAGTCAAGAGCCTTGGAAGATGGTATGATGATACGCTGAAAGACACACAAAGAGCAAAAGAAACCAAGCAGGTGGCGGAGGAAGGCTTGGAGACCATTGACCAGTGTGGGCTCCCTGGCAAATACAAGGTCTGGTGTCTGCAGTTCATGCTGATACCAAAGCTGCTATGGCCTCTGATGATATACAACATCTGCACCAGCATAGTGGAGGCAATGGAAGCCAAAATCAACAAGTTCACAAGGAAATGGCTTGGTGTCCCACCCTGTCTGACTGACATAGCGCTGTACTGTCGCCAAGCAAAGCTGAAACTACCACTGAAATCCATCCTGGAGGAATACAAAGCAGGGAAGATCAGACTTCAAAGCATGCTGGAGGACTCAGGAGACAAGGTGGTAGAAGCAATCAAGCCCCAGCTGAAGACAGGCAGAAAATGGAAAGTTCAAGAGGCGATGGATTCTGCGAAAGAAAGTCTCAAGATCAGAGAAAACAGGACACACACAGACCAACAGACAAGGACTGGGGGTGACCAAAACTGAATGGTGGTCAAAGGCCAAAGGAAAAGCCAAAAGAGACATGATGATTCAGGAGATGAGAAAAGAAGAAGACCAAAAAAGACTCCAAAAAGCAATCCAGCAGAGCCAGCAAGGGCAATGGACAACGTGGGAGAATGCACTCCAAAGAAGTCTCACTTGGAATGACATTTGGCACATGGCCCCTCTCAGGATCAGCTTCATTCTCAGATCTGCATATGACCTTCTGCCCTCAAATGCAAACCTGGTGAAGTGGGGGAAAACAGACGATCCTGCATGCCCCCTCTGCCATGAAAAACAAACAGTGGAGCATGTCCTAAGCTCATGTAAAGTAGACCTGGCTCAAGGAAGGTACACATGGAGGCACAACCAAGTGCTCAAAGAGATTGTACAAGTAGTCTGGGCTAGTACCAACACCACAAAAGGGAAAATCAGGACTCCAAAAGCACCCGCAACATTCTTCACGGCAGGAGGCAGCAAATCATGGCCAAGAACAACAGTGCCACTCGAAACATGCAGGCAGAGTCTGCTGGATGGGGCAGATGACTGGGAGTGCACTGCAGACCTCCCAGAATGGAAGAGTCACCCAGAGATCATCAGCAAGAGTGGCATGAGACCAGACATAGTAGTACACTCTAAGTCAACCAAGCAGCTGATCATGATCGAGCTCACGGTGCCATATGAGAACAGAATGGAGGCAGCTCAAATCTACAAGACTGAAAAGTATGCTGATCTGGCAAACAGCCTGAGGAGAGAAGGCTATCAGGTCAAAGTCCTCACTGCAGAAATTGGAGCTAGGGGGTTTGTAGGAACGTCTGCATACAGCCTCATGAAACAGCTCTCAGTTGCAGGGAGGGAAAAAACCAGAGCCCTGAAAGCAATGGCAGAAGCGGCAGAGAGGTGTTCAAGCTGGATCTGGTCAAGGAGGAACAAAAGTGAACTTCATAAGGCTTAATTTCCCTACAAATATCAGGTGTCCCTGTGGCTCAGTGGTTAAAGCGCAAGTCATTAAGTGGAAAATGAGCATGTCCAGAGGGTCATGGGTTCGAATCCCAGCCATGGCTCGTCCCAAGATGGGAAAGAAAAAAAAAAAAGGGGGCAGCAGAGGGACATCCGGAGTCATGAACCGGGTGTGGCCCAACCCCCCTAGAGTGTCAGGAGATAAGGGCCGAAACACTTGCTTGAAGGGGGCTTCTCTTCTGAGGACTCTCTGCTGCCACGCTCTCCACGAGTTTCTTTCTACTTCTAACTTCCAACTTTTTGTTGTGTAACATTTCTGTATCAGTTTAATTTCTGAAGGCAACTTTATGTCTGAAAGCTTTAAAGGAATATTTGAACAGTTACTCTAAAAAAAAAAAGAATCTAAAGGAAAAAAGCTAAAGTGCATCAAAAACACTGCAGATTTTAAGTACGTCAAAACCACTCCAGATGTTCATAACAATCTAGAAAGTGAACGCGCCTATAGTTCTGTGGATTGCGTTTATGTGAGACAATTATGGTCACTTACTCCTTTCTGGAAAATACAGAATCCATTTGAAAAGATGAATGTTCTTCTAACATACTGCCTTTGTAGTTTGAAATGGATGCAACTGCACCTGATGAGTCTACAAGACATTTTGAGCCATCTTTATTGATTCAGCTGTGCTTGGGCCATCTATCTCTGGTACTCACTGTTACACTCAATACAAGCTAACGATTAAAAAAAAAATTTTTAGAGGCAGGTTGAAGCAGATCACATTGCGGCAACTCCGGCAGACTCTGCTGTCCTAAAACTCGAAGCTCGACAAATACCCATACGGAACAGAGTGTATGGTCAGTTGAATTAGAGAGATTATGGCGGATCAGAATTTAAGTGGAGCCGCTGGCCTGTCTCCACAGACCTTGGGACTATCCTGGAGCAGGTCTAGCTAGGAGAAATGGATGTATCTTTTGCGAAAATTAGCAGCCTGTCTTGAAGGTTAATGCTCATATTGAACTCCCAAAGGGAGCGCGAAGTTGTGCTGGTCCAGTTCTTGTATGAGTTGCAAGCAACAAGGCACCACTTATGGCAAGACGGAGAAATGCATGACCCCCCAAAATAGTCAGGCGACAATGAAGAAGTTGCCATAGTGTACAGTGGTGGAGTTGACTGTTGAAGGGGGGTGGCAGTATAACGTAATTTGCAAGAATTATTGGCTGAAATTCCCCTGTGAAAAGTAAGGAATGTCCTATGACTGTTGTTCACTGTGTTTCTGCCTGAGTTGGTCATTCATCTTTGTTCTCTCTAATACAGGCTTTTCTGTTGTCATCTATCAGACAAGGTCAGTGCCTTTGTTCTCTCTAATGCAGGCTTTTCCGTTGTCATCTATCAAACAATGTAAATGCTGTCACAAGTGACGATGAGCTGCTCTTTCTGCAGTTGCAGTTTGCCAGCATGGCCCATGTTAAGTTTATGAATAATCTGTGTCATCTGAGGGTGCAGAATCAAGCAGAATGAAAGGCACCTGCAGTAGGTCCTAGTTGTATCTGCTCTGAGTGTGCCAGTACTCCACTTATTTTATGTATATCTATCTGTCTGTTTATCTGTTTATTTATCTATATATGCATATAGATGCATGTGTGTGTGTGTGTGTGTGTGTATAGTTTTGTATTGTTTTTATCTTCATGATGGGCTTTCTTTTCTTGGTGGTGTGCATACTGAATGGGCCATGTGGGCTGCTGGGCTTTTTTACCCTAGCATGTACACAATGTTTAAGTCAGTTCTTGTGAGCAGTGTTTGTAGCATGAAGTATGCAGTGGTTCAGGATTGTGTTCTGTCATGGGTCAGAGACAGGAAGGTAAACATGCTGACAATGTTTCACAGGTCTTGACCTTGACACAGTCTCAGCCTACTCGGCCTACTGGGAGCAGACTCGCAGTTTGTATGGACCTTTTGAGTGTACCGCAACGATGAAAAGTGGAAATGCAGACATCTACAAAAATGAAATCCCAGGCAAGTGCTTACTCTGTCTCTTTGTTTTTGCTGGTAGATTCAGTTTTTCATTTGCGTATATTTAGCTGTTGTTGTTTTTACAGAACACAAAGGGATTATAGAGTTTGCTAATATGAATTGAAATAAGAAGAAAGAGCGTTGAATGTATAATGAAACAGGTGGATCCCAGTTACGTAAGAACAAGCGCTGGCAGTGCAGTTAAGATAATTCTTAAAACATTAGTAAATGGAATGTATGCTTTCTCGCACATAACCGATTTGTTGTGCTAAGTTTGAGATATTATCATTTTGTGGTATTTTGATTGCTGTTTTCTGTTGTTGTAATACATCATCACAGTTATTTCCATGTGTGAAATCAGGAATACTCTCCTGGGAAGAAAATATTGCCTTGTTAGGTGTTTTTTTGTTTGTTTGTCTGTTTGCTTTTGAAAAATTAAGGCAGATTTTTCATGAGTATAGGCTGGAGAATTTTCCTTGGATCGTTTGTAGAAGTGGGAAGAGTAAACCTACCACACATAAGACTTGAATCATTAATCCAAGATTCCTTCACTTCTTAAATAAATGTGCTATCACCAAGCCCAACACTCCACTCTAACAGTGTAAGGGTTAATGAGGAACAAAGAGTTCAAGATGTTGAGGTGTTTGTGGGCATTGTTTGCAGGTGGTCAGTACACCAACCTTCAGTTCCAGGCCTTCAGCCTGGGTCTGGCTGACCAGTTTGAAGAGGTCAAGAAGACCTATGCTCTGGCCAACATGCTGCTTGGGGATCTGCCGAAGGTCAGCTGTGGTTTGTCTACCCTCTTACTGACAGGGACAGGTGTGGCAACGTTACATTCACACCAGCAGCCTGTTTCATGAAACCGAGCATTGCAAGCTGTTCTGTGTGTCACTTTATAATAGAAAAAATTCATACCTAATTCTGGCACAGCTGTGGACAGCTCCCATTGCCCACTCTGACTGTGAGACAGACAGAGTGATGTTTAAAACAGTAGAAACTACGCATATATGCCAACCCTCCCCATCTTTTTCAGCAGGATCCATAGTCAAGAATCCATGCTGAAACCCCAAAGCTGGAGAAAGAAAACACTTGGAATGTCAGGGATATTGAAAGGTTTGGGTTTTGTAGATTTTCTTTTGAAAGTGTTGTTAAAGAATTGCAGAGTAAAGCCAATATGATGTTCTGTGAATGTTACTAACCAGACATTGTGGAAAGTTAATTGTATTGGAAGACAAGTTTTCTTAAGAAGCTCTGGATATGTAGTTAAGCTAAAGCAGGAGGGTGTTAAAAGTGCTTTCAGTTGAAGGCCAGAGTGCCTTTTTGTTCTCTGGCTTCCACTCTTAGACTCCAGAAAGTTGGCAGCTGTGGGTGCAGTGGATAGAGTTGTACTTGTTTTTAACCCTGTAACTTGTTTCCTAGATTTCCCTGAATGGAATGGCTGCCTTAAAAAACGGTCATACACACAAAACCACACCCCCTTTGTTGGGTAGATGGGATTAATCCTTGCCTGTCTATACAGGGAGTGTCTGCAGGAGTGAGTATCAGCCTGCGTACGCAGAAGAAGAAGAAGTTTCCTGTACTGATCATGCAATTATCATAGAAACTTAAGAGTATTGATAAATGGGAAAACATTGACAATGAGACATAGTCTATGTAGATTCTTCTACTTGATTCTCAAGATCTCACATTACTCTTTTTTTTTTATAAGCATATATTCTCAATGCTTTTTGGAAAAAAAAAGCACCTTGTGTGTGTCATGTTATTTGTAATTCATGTGAGAATCGCCATATAGAAATTCTGAAGTGAACAAAAAAGGATGGGGGGGTGGGGGTGAGGAATTGCGAGATAGGGAGGAGGGAGTGGGCAGAAGAGTAAAGCTACACAAACGCTTATATAAAGTAAAAGTACATGATTACAGGTGACCCCATCCTCCAAGGTAGTGGGCGACTTGGCTCAGTTCATGGTACAGAACAAGCTGACGCCAGAACTGGTGGTGGAGAAGGCTTCAGAGTTGTCTTTCCCCAACTCTGTGGTGGAGTTTTTCCAGGGGGCCCTGGGAGAGCCGCCAGGTGGATACCCAGAACCCTTGAGAACAAAGGCAAGGACACTGACTGACGTGCTTACTTTTTCAGGCTGATATTCATCAACTCCCATTCTTCTTCATTCTCTCGCTAATTAATTGCCTTGGTCAATGCTTCTTCATTCTTTTGCTAATCACCTGTTGTAAAATCGTTAATATGGGTATGGCTTTTGCATTTTTGCCAATTTTTTCACCCTTATTTTTTTCCTTTTTGCTTATGTTTACATTTAGAAACAAAACAAAACAAAACAAACAAAGACCTATCTTCAGCTTATTAATTTATGTTATTGACATGTTCAGTCTCTAGAAATCCAATACAAGAGTTGTAATCCTGATCAAACACTTTGAGATAAAGTTATATCTGGTTGGGGATGTTTGTTTGTACTTTTGGCCCCCCACCCCCTCTCAAATCTTCAAGAAAACTATTCTGAATAAATTACATGAAATTATATAAAGTCATATGATTTGTTTTTAATTTTAGCAATTAATTTTTGTCTCCTTTTAAAAATAATTTACTTGTTTTTTTGATAGCATTCACGTTTTTTTAAACTGTTTATTTTGTCAGTGACTTAAACTCGCTTGTCATTCATGCTTCTGCTGCTCTCCCCTACCACTCCCTTCCCCCCAACCAATTCCATCTTTCTATACACAGCTCAATTTGTTGCATCTCATGTTATTATTTTGAGTCCTGTATAGTGAGTTTGTCAAGCATTGTGCATTTATGAATCAAATTTGCTGTATCTAAAAAGAAACAAGTTTTATGTTTGATTTGTTTTTTACGAACTGAATGAAATGCCTTTGCATTGGCAAGTTTTTCATCATATGTGGACATGAATTGCCAGCAAGAGTGTACCTTCCTGTGTGTGCATTCCTTCAGGTGTTGAAAGGAGCAGAATCCATCAAGGGGCGACCTGGAGAATCCATGGAACCATTGGATTTTGGAGCTCTGGAGCACCAGCTGGAAGAAACCCACAACCTCAAACTCAAGGAAGTGGATGTCATGAGCGCTGCTTTGTATCCCAAGGTCGGCTGAATGTATTGCGCTATGAGCACTCTGTGCATGTCTGAGAAAGTTCATGACCTTGTATATAATTAGAAAAAAAATATGTGCATATAAAAGAGGATTTGTAATGTTAACCCTCCTTTTTCCAAGATTTTCTGAATAGTTTTAACTTCTGAGCAAGTCAGAATTACAATCTTAGGCAAGAAAAAAAAGAAGTTAAAAAATACTGCTAGTTGCAGTTTCACCACAGAAAAAAATGAAAGTACATGTAATTGGAAGAACTTGCAGTAAAAGTGGAATGTAGGTAAGGGCTCTGGATGATGCACACTTTGCGTGAATTTCACATTTTTTAGCTGGAATTCTTTCCCTTTATTTGATATTCGTGCATGGGATTCACTCTTTAAGATATTGTGCTTTGTTCTTAGTCATCCTTTAAAATTACAGAGTGTGCGTTAACAAAAACAAAAGTGAGTAGCTGAAATTGAAGCTTTTGCCATCAGAGCTGGAGAGTCTTGTAAATTGTGCGATGAGAGTGAGCGATTCAGACAGCCACAACAGTGGCACCGCCGAAGCATCACTTTGCTACTGTACGTGCAGCATCCAATCAGTTAAGAAAGTGTTGCTTATTGCATCGGATGTGGTCATCTTTGCTGATTTGGATTTGAAAGGAATGTTGTCATGACAGTCTCCAGAGATACTTTAAACAAAGTCACACACACACTAAAATGAAACAAATGAACAACCTCCCCCTCCCCACACACACACACATACACACTCACACACAGCACACATGGAGTGGAGGAGCTGCCTTACAGCAATTGAAAATCTGTAGAAATTAAACACAAAATCTGATCACTGCACGGGCAAGGTATATAGGTTTGACCCTTCAAAATTTCCAGATCAGAGTGAAGATACTCGTTACAAATTAAAAACAGAGTGCAGCAGAACTGTAACATGATAAAAATAACAAATATGATACAAGACATATTTGATCCATCTTTTGCAAAAAATTCCTTTTTTTCCCCAATTGATGATGAAGCCAGACATGTACTTGACAAATTTCAGTGTTTCGTGGTGTGTGTTCATGTGCATATCTATGTATGTGTGTGTGTGCAGGTCACAAGTGATTTCATTGAATTCCGCAACAGATACGGTCCTGTGGACTGCCTGGACACCAAGACCTTCCTGGTGGGGCCCAAAGTGGCAGCAGAGACGGAGGTGGGTCACGTCAAGATATTGCATAACATCTTTGCAACTCCTCTCACTCACAGACTGGTACATTCAGCTTGGGATCGTTTATGGCAGTCTTCCCAAATCACCTGGTGGTGTTATTTTGACGCCTTCATTGGGACTTTTTCTCACCGAGCGTGCGACATTGTTTTCACAAAGTGTCGTTTCAGTCCTAGTATGGTGTCTCGTGACAGTTGGGCTGTAAACACTATGACACGATGGTACTGATGTGACCAAGGATGGTGTTGATAATGACCTTTGTTGAGAACGTTTCTGCTGTTATTGTGTGTTTGCCCTCCCACGCTAATGGTCTCCAGCCCAAGCCACTGTGACACTTCTGGGCCGGAACAGAGAGGCGGGGGGTGGGGCAGGGTGGTAGAGTGGGGGAGAAAGAATAAAGTGTGCTCACTCATTGTCACAGACTAACTCGAGGTTACACCTTCAAGTGGGTATGGTGCTGATCTAAACAGTGCATTTTCTACAGCTTTGTTGAGTTGTCTTGTTTTGTTGTCAAAGAAAACTCTTCATATGGTTTGAATATTTCTATGGTAAATATAAGTGTATTCAAGGTGTTTCTGGTAGATTTTTGTCTTCATATTAAATCAGCTCTGAATGCATCATTTATTTATTACTTGGTATTAAAACATGAAAAGGTAACATTTATCTCCCCAGCTTGTTTTTTTTTATAAAGGGGAAGGGGAGGGGTGGGGAACGAGTCAAGACAACTTCAATTTATGTCGCTTATAGCCCTGCTGATCCCAAAGGGCCACATCAGGGCTGTCACCCTGTTGATATCAACTCTCAACACCTACTTTAACTCACGCACACACACAGCAGCATCATTATTTATTAAAACAGATTTTCTAAAAGCACGCCAGGATTTTGGTAAAATCTTTCTTCCATAAAATCGTACATCAGGTGAAAAATGTTGATCCTGAGAAACTCAAGACTCGCATCAGATGGGACATCTCTGAATACGGTTTTCATGGAGTCTGCTATAAAGTATTTATGTCTGACATCATGTAAGCCACAACACACACTGTAATGACTTGTTTTATTGTGAGTGCAGGGTTCCTACGGACTCCCAAGAACAAGATTCAAGGAGTTTTCAAGGAGTGGTTTTTTTGTTTTTTTTTAATTTCAAGGTTACAATACTTGCCTAAAAATTGAAAAAAGAAATGGCAGTTTGATTTTTCTGCGTTCAGGTTGATGAAAAAAAATTATTCAAAATCAAACTTTTACAAACATCATTGTGATCCTGGATTGTCGTCTGCTCTTTAACCAAGGGAGACAATTTGTAACTTTACGTTAACCATGGGAGATAATTTGTAACTTCATCAAAATTGATGAAGTTACAACTTAACCCCTTTGGTTGAATAGCAGACGACAATCCAGGATCACAACAACGTTTGTAAAAATTTGTTTGTAAATAATTTTTATTAACCTGAACTCAGAAAAATCAAACTGCCATTTCTTTTTGCCACATTAAAGATTTTTGGAGCTGATGGCTTGATTTTCAAAGGTTTTCAAGGAGGTTTGGTCAACAGAACCACATTTTATTGATTTTCAAAGGTTTTCAAGGTCTTGAAATTCGCTGTCAGAATTCAAGGAGTTTCAAGATGCATGCGAACCCTGGAGTGGTACATCACATAAAGTGCACCAGGGAGCCTCTTCAGCTTTGAAGATATATGAGTGGGTGTAAAAGGAGTGGCCTGTGTGCAAGTGGCACAAGACTTTTTTTTTAAGGTTTGGACTTACTTCGGAGTTTGTTGTCAGTCTGCAAATTCTCAAGGTAGCGTGTTTCTTATCCACACACTGCCAATGATATCCAGTGGAGTAACTGGTGTGTGTGTGTGTGTGTCAGAGCTCTTTTTTTTTTTTTTTTTTTTTTTTTTTTTGCTGTCCCAACCTCTGCGCCACCTCAGAGGCAGTGCACCCACGCCGCTCATTCTGACACCCCGTCCACAGCCACAGCCCGGTCGGCCCCGCCGCAGCCCCGGCACCGGCAGTCCACAGGGAGCAGTCGATGTCAAGCCGTCAAGAGGCAACCCACCGGAGGAGACACTGCACTGCTGCCGAGTCACTTTGGTGGTGTTCAGTGGCGCCTGTTCTGATCTAACATACGCAGGACACCACCTACTAAGCCCCCTACTGACGACAATAATTGCTTAGTCGCGGAGCCGGCGTGAGTGAGCTCTCCCTCCGGAGGGCGCCACCACGTCCGTCCAACGACAGCCCCCATGGGCTCGCCGATACCGGTGACCCCGACGGAACCAAACCAAGGCCACAGACGTGGAGAGGACATCGAAATTGAGGTCACCATGAGAGCAGGGCATGAAGGGCCACAGAATTCGAGACATTTTTTTTTTTTTTTTTTTTTTTTAATGCTGATCGATGAGAATGAGGATGATTAAGATGATGCTACGGATTTCCATTTCTGTCTGAGACTACATGACAGGGATGTACTCAACGCTTCCTTTCATAATATATCCCGGCGTCAACCAGGCCCGAGAGATACAGGCACCTGCAGTGTTGGTCAGGAAATTTGAGCAACACTCTCAGAAACGCATCCATTAAGTGGATGAAACTCAACTGTGTGGTCCCAGTCTTCCCAACTGAGTCCGCAGCAACTCAACTCTGGGTAGGAGCCGGTCGGGGCAGAAAACCCACATGACTTATGATGGGATTCGAACCCACGACCTCCCAGCCGGGAGTCCGCGACGCTAACCACTTCGCCACGGCGGCTGGTCGTGTCAGAGCTCTTTACATCGTGAACAATATTAACCTATTAACCTTTTTTTTTTTTTTTTTTTTTTTTTGATTGGGGAGGGGGAGACCTTGAGACAGTGCTGGCATGCATCTAGTTGACTAACATCAATTTCTGGTCTACAGTGTGTACTAACATCCTAAGCGAAACGGGGAGGCCCAACCTATGGAGTGTAATGATGATGTACAGGTCAGCATTGAGCGAGGCAAGACGCTGTCAATCCAGACTCTGGCTGTTGGGGACTTGAACAAGAACGGCCTACGTGAGGTGTTCTTTGAGCTGAACGGCCAGCTGCGTTCGGTCATGATCAAGGATGAAGAGGCTGCCAAGGTGGGTTGTGGTCACTGCTGCTGAACTGGGCTTCAGCTGAACAGAATCCCTATTAGGATACCTGGGGGATTTTCAGTGTAAATTGTATTCCAACTTTGTGTGCTAGTCATGTTCTCTTTTCTGTTGCTCTTTGGTTTATTGAACGATTATCTGTCCTTACTGCCATCAACTGTTAAACCTTTGTGGCCCATTCGTTTGAATTTGGTTCTAGAGTAACAACATGTTATTTTAATCATCACAATTTATAGCTTATCAGCTTTTTGTTATATGATTAGGTGGTAAGACCCAAAGACCCTACATACTATCCAGAGTGAATACTAGCTTCCATTTCACAGTGTTTGCCAAAAGGGCCTTTTTGGTGGGTTTTTTTTTTTTTCTTAAAGTACTATCATGTTTATCCATGTTTTATTTATTTTTGTAAACAGGAAGTGATGAATTAAAGTGGAATACTTCACATAAGCATGGTCCTATAACGCAGATTTGTTTAAAGGATAGGAACAGTTTTACCGTCATGTTATGAATTTTGTGAATAGTTGATAGTAGCCCGTGTTTACTACTTTACTTTTCAAGAAACAAACATTTATGATTAGAGCTGAAAGGAAGAAAAAATTGCTAGAAAGTAGCCAGTATGACTCATTTTGAAGAAAAGAAAGGACAAAACCAAAGTCAATCAGTCTAACAAGCTGTGTTTTGCAGGAACTTGGAACTTATTATTATCCAGCATCTACCATGGTACCTTGACTCAGAATCATTGCTGCAAAGCAGGCTGGCTTCAGAAGTTACATGAGCACCGAAGACAGACAATGTACCTTGCACAGGTCATAGAAGATGCATTCCATGATCAGAAAGTAACTCTTGCAGCATTCATTGACCTTCCAAAGATCTTGGACAAGGTGTTGAAATACAGTTCCCTTGCACAGAGCTTGTTCTCCAGGAGCTCAGAGAGGGGACATGGCTGATGCCTCCCACTAGACAAGAGTATTTGTATTTTGCAGAGGCTCGAGGACCTCCCATTTCATCCCGAGGACCCTCGCATAAGAATTCACACATAACATTACTATTTGATAATAGAAATACTTTTCATTTAGGTATGAATTGTGGAAGGGCAATTCTACGAGGCTGTTGATTACCTCAACTTCCCAGTTATGCAGTTTTCATCTGTACACCTCTTCTCTCCCCCTTATAAAAAGGCCCAAGCGCTGTATTACAATTTGGGTTGTTTTACTCTGCTTTATTGTGCAGGAGCTGCACACCCACCCCAAGGCCCTGAAAGGAGTTCGTGGATCCGTGGGAGCTCCCATGCCCGGGGAGGTGATCGACGTCAAGGTGAAGGAAGGGGAAAAAGTGGAGAAAGGCCAGGCAGTGCTGGTCCTGTCGGCCATGAAGATGGAGATGGTGGTCACTGCCCCCATGTCCGGCACTGTGCGTCTCCTGGCAGTCCAACCCAAGATGAAGCTGGAAGGGGATGACTTGTTGATGGAGATCGAGTGAAGGGTTGGCTTGAACAGTGCTTGGCACCCGTGCATATCTGTGCTGCTGTCAGCGTTAAGCGTGTGGTGAAGAATGAACTGCAAGACCGTTTTGTTTAGATACCATTGATTCAAAATTGGGACTGTCATACTGGATTGAATATTTTAATGAATACACTTGAACCACCAATGGAGATGCAATCCAACTGAATGGGGTATCTGTTGGAGTGTTCGTAGCCAGTATGTGTTGACTGCGTAGAACTAACAGAAAGTGTGTTTATACTTTGTGTGATTTGTAAGCCGTCTTTAATTTGTGTGATCTGTAACAGCTGTTTTACTTTTGAAAATTGGCAAAAGGCATTTGAGGTGGAGGAAAGCCACTTATTTAGTTGATTTGCCATAGAATCGGTGTTCATCAGGAAGTGTACAGATAGTTTTTCATCTTGTTAATGGGAAAATACAGTGATATCTTTCCTTTTGTGTTCAAGTGCTTCTAGATCTTTCATGATGCATTTATCATATTTTCACTGAATGCGTTTTGTTCCCGACTTCTTTCTTTTCTGCTTTGGAGCACCTTTAGGCACAATGCACCTTTTGTTTTTTCCTCCAAGTCCTGATGTGGCCCTTTGTGGTCGGCTGCACTATAAGCAACATTATCTTACCTTCTCCATGTAGAGTGAGACAGATAGCATGCTTTCAGAAAGTTCTGATATTTTCAGAAATTAAAGATATTGTCCACAAAGCTTTAGTTCTGTTGTTGAACCACACCTGATTTTTTTTTTTAATGCTGCTTTTTAAAAAAAGCCACAGTATTTTTAACAGTTAACTGAAGACATGAAAGTTATCATGTGCAATATGAAATAAATAATGTTTAAGAGCCTGTATCTTTATTTGTTTTTAAGTCTATTTCTGGTATATCAAGAACTATAACAGAAAATTTAAGGAGGCTTCACTTAGTGGCTCTCCGCTCTTCCTTTATAAGTAAAGAATGAAAATGAGCAAGCAGAGTTCATAATTGATTAATGGAGTAAATCTTTTTTTTTTTTAGGCATTCCAAGTTGGTTGTTGTTGCTTTACTTTATCATGAAGAAACCAGTATTAGCTCATTATTGCTTACTCTTTGTGACAGATAGTGAATGATGCCAATGCATTGTTTAGCTGTGCAATGGCTACATTCAAAATATAGCCACATTCTTTAAGCCACGTTCTTTTGATTCAGTTTGCTGCTGTTGGAGTGATAATTTGCCGTCGTTTTTTCTGGATTGCGTAAAATATCATTAGCTTTGTATCACATTGATGATCTGGTTCATTTTCACTCATGTACAGGTTGAAATGCATGGCACTGGCATCCTTGAATATGTGAAGAAAATAGATGAAATGGCCCTTTTGATAGAAAGAAGCTGGAGATATTTGAGGTAGATGTGGAAATTCAGAACGAGTGAGAAGTCGTCAGTTTTGAGAGCTTCCAGTTGTCCGTGTTTTGACAAGGGTCAGTCATTCTGCTTGTTTTAATGGTACACAGACCATTTGAATTGACTGGTTTGCTTTATTGCTGTTGGTGTTCAAATTTTTCTTTTTTTTTTTTAACATTGTGTATATTACAAATTGATATGCTAGCGCAGGCTATACCTCTTTTTGGCTTTGCCTTTATGTGGCAGGTGTTTTTATTAGGTGTATCATTCTGGCATAACAAGTAGAAAACATCCGTGTAACTTCTTGAAATTTGTTGACAAGTCATTGTAGATTTTGTCCGTAAAATCAACACACACACACATAAGGAGTCCACTATACCTTATTAAAAAGAAAACAACACACAAATGCAAATTTGCATGAAAAATTCTAGTGCTCTGTGATTTCCATAATGTGATATACAAGCTTCCTGTGGATGTACTTCTCTAGTCCTCTTGAAATAAAATGTAACCGACTGTGGCAACATTTTCGAGTGAATAGATCAACATGCACATACTCAAAACAAATAAATTATGTGCCTTGAGCACATGTTATAACATGGATCTGACCAATCTTAAAGAGGACTGCCTTCAATCAGAGGGATGGAAATGCCCATCCCTGAATAATTGTAGTAAACAACATAAAGTACATTTCAGTATTTAGTGGTCCTTCTGTCTTTTGAACCGCTGCAAATTGACTCAACTTGTTTACATGTGTTTCAACCCCAACTAATTCCACCCTGAACGCTGTATGTTTCTAGTTAACATATTTCTCACTAATTGACAAGACAGTCTCAGCCATAAGTATCTGAAAACTACTGGAAATGCCACAGTTGCTGCCAGTCTTGCATATCAATCAATTCGGGGTATGAGAATTTTCAAAGCAAAAATCTGGCAGGCACACTTTGCAGATGTGCTTCACATGGAATTGAAATTTCATAAGTTAATTGATTTATTTCCCTTTTTTCTTTTCTTTTGTTTTGTTTTCAAAACAATAGACGACCAAACCTGACCAGACAACATCAAAGTTTTTCCCCCCAAGTGTCAATTGTACCTGAACAGCCATTAACGGAATACTCACTGTACCAATCAAGTATGACATTGCGTAATATGAAATTGTCCAAGTGTTCATCATGAGCTTTTGCATTTCCCAGATAAAATTGAATACCTGTCAATTGTTGGGACTTGGAGATCTCTGGATTGTTGGGACTTGGAGATCTCTGGATGTTGTTTGGATCAAAGTTGTGGTTTGCGGATCAGACTTCTGTACAAGTAATGTTGTTTCAAGCCACAAATGTAGCTGTGAGCATATGATTTACATTGGTGTGTTTGTTATTATGCTTCTTTGTTACTGCATATAATTTTGTTGATGTATGCCTCGGTAGAAATCTTGGGTTAGTGTGCATTTAGAATCTAAGTGTACTATTCTCAGTAGAAATCTTGGGTTAGTGTGCATATAAATGTTCATGATAAGAAATAATCAGATTAGGATCTGAGTGTACTTTTCTCAGAAGAAATTTTGGGTTAGTGTGCATACATGTTCACAATGAGAAACAATGAGATTAGGATCTGAGCGTACTTTTCCCCTACCTCTACTTTCTTTTGATATTTTTTATTATATGAAATCCATGCTGGCTCCTTGACCAACTCTGGTATTGCAATAGGGAGCCATGTGAAAATTTTTCACATAATTCTAACAGCTATCGACTCTATGTCAGTGTCACCCTGAAGCAGATGAAGTTTGAAAGAGTTCAAATCCACCTCCTCATCTCCCATTTTCCTGATTCTACTCAGATAAAAAGATTTCATATACCTTTTGTTTTCATCTTTTGAATTACAGGAACAGAACTTTCTAAACAGATCTTGTATAACTGTCGCTTTCAACGATTGAATAAATTACAGAAGCAAAACTTCCCTGCTAGTAGAAAGGAATGTCTGGAACCGGTTTGTGTATGCATGCGAGTGTGTGTTTTAAATTCACTTCGTTTGTCACCACTCCAGAAAAGATGCCTACATTTGGTGGAATATGTGTGTTAGTAAAGAATACCTAATGTCGTCCTGAACTCACAATCACTTGGCCTGACACACACAAATCATCGAAATCTATAAACACTCATAAAATTGTTAGATAATACCTATTGAATCCGAGGGATTTTACAGCTCAATTACTCATAGGAAGGCTTGATAGCAGAACACCTGCACCACTTCAGAATGTTGTGGACAAGATAAAAACTTCCTTGAAATATGAGCAAAAAACAGAATTACTGCACTGCCAAATGAAAGAAAACGCGTTTCAACCTATGCTGGTCTTCTTCAGGCAAGACTACGTTCATGACAATGAAAACAAAGGAAGAACAGTCTGTCACTTATCTCTTTAACTTGGTGCAAAATTTTATTTGTGGCGAATGACTAAAACAAAACAAACAAAAAAAAAGACTGCTGAAGTAAAGGACTTTAGAAATAACGTTAACTCTGCAGATAACCAACATTCAGCAGCATTTCTTTGCAGTTCGAATGCTTTATGGTCAACTGTTGAGATTTGCATTTTGTGGAAACTGGTCTGCTTGACATTTAATCATAGTATAGTGTTCGTATCATGTAAAGGTTAGCAATTTAATAAATATAAAAAACAAAAAAAAACAACCATCCAAGCCATGCCATGGAGAACAAAGACTGCATTCACTTATCAATAATTGCATTAGAAAACTCTTCCAGATCAAATGTCAGAACACAGCAACTACCAGCTGATGATGACAGCAGAAGAACATGGATTCACACACACAAAAAAAAACCCCACACAGATTCACGAAATCTGCATCAAACGGCACTAGACTGGCCTTATGAAGGGGAACCCTCAAAGTTAGTGCAAGTGAGGCCGACACAAATATGCTTGTAGTTGCAACTTGAAGCAGACACTGAAATGGATGTACCTGGGGACAGCTGAAAGAACTGCCCAAGACAGAAGGATCTGGCATGCTGCAGTGAACAGCCTATACACCTGGGGGCGAAAGGCAATGATGATGAAGTGAGCAAGAACATGCAGAGAGTGAAAACAAAGAAGAAAGGATGGTACCAGACTGTGGCAATGCATTCTCCCAGGGGAGAGCAGGCCCAAATTTCACACACACAAATCGGTGAGATAATGAAGCTATATGGTATCTTTGACAGTAACACAGTCACGCTCCGAATACTTCTCACTGATCGAATATGAACAGTGAGCAGTTATCAGGCTTGAAATGGTTAAGTGTTGGTTCAAAGTAAATGACTGGGTAATGTTCCAGATCAGTTGTCTGTCTTTTTTTTTTCCTTAAAAGCTAAGATATGCTGCACTTCACAATCAAGTGACGTTACTGCAACCACAAAGTCTAAAATATTTCAAGTTTCATTTTTTTTTTTATTTTCACAAAATCCAATGATTTATCACAAACATTGTCAAATGCTTTAATGCTAATTTACCGTATCTCTGAACACAACAGAAGCAATATCCAAAACCATTGCTGCATCATACATTAGCGACGTACCTTACTTCGGCTTGAGTAACATTATAAGTAAATGAAACGTAAGAATGCTGCTTTTTTTTGTAATCATGTAAAGTGTGTAAAACTCTTTTTTTCTTTTTGCGTTTATCAGGTAACTGCACAATTTGCAACCCAACACTACAGAACACAACTGACCTACTGTATGGTGTATGAGCCTGAAATGAAAATCTTACATACACAGATTAAAATTCTGTAAGCAAGCAAACACACAGCAGTCACTTTTAACTTTACATGAAGTAAATGCGAGTACATAATTGTGGCATCAGTTCATATATCATTTTGAAATGGAAAGCAGTAGCTTACTTCTTCATGAGAATGGAGTCTTTTATCATATGTGCTGTTTCATTTCTTCTGCCAAACAGTTGGTGTCGAACACTTTTTTTTTTCCCCTTTTCAGCTGCAACGTCCTGTGGGCCAACACCACTTTATTTCTTATTCCATTCTTTCTTATCACTATGGTACTGTAGACCTCAATAAACTCTTAAACCATACTGGTCATAGAAGTTTCTTGCACAGTAATCAAAAGTGATCTTTAAATGACGCCACAGTGATTGTATTCCATACTCAACAGGAATTTTAAGAGGAAAATTGGCATCAAATATGACAGGGATACGAGGGCGAAAAGCGAATCATGGTTGGGATTTAAAGGCCATGATGGTTCATGTTCCACGCAGAGACAAATTATACCATAGCCGTATTGGTCAAAGCTGGCCAACCAAAATGAAGCTTAGAAAGATAATCCCAAAGATCTACCTTTTTCATTCTCTTACCTGGTCACTGTCAATGTTTTGGCAAAGCAGAGCGTGTTTTTTTCTTCTTTAATGGCGCATTCATACGTTTTCATAGTTTTCACATCCCTTCAAATGCAATATTCAAATCATCTGAACAAATTAAGTACAGATACACTATGGATGGAAACCAGTTTGATCTAATCCACTTCCCCGAGTCTTCAACATCTCTGCGGTTAATGAGAACTTCAGCAAGTTGGCAAACCGTACTAATGTAATCTGTTATACAGGCTGGACAACTATCCCTGGATCCGAGGATTTCCAAGAAAAACGACCGATTTTCTGGGGCAAGAGAAACAAACATCTGAGTACACACACACACATACCGAGTTCAGTACATTTTCTAACAGTTATAAAACTGTGCATATAAACTGCAGAGAAATCCCCAATCGTCTATCAAAGAGATGTACAGTTTAAGTATAAACTGCTTACAAATTCACTTCTGTCTGTCAGACAGATACCTACTTTGAATCAACTGCATGCATATTGTTTTGTCCATTACAGAGGCATCTATATCCACACCGTATAAACTGAATGGATATTCACTTTCATCTGTCACAGAGGTACCTTCATTGTGTGCACACAGTGCAAGGATATTTTGTCTGTCACAGATGTGTACACAGTCAGTAGTCGCTGCATGGACATCTAGATCTGATTTTGTTATGTAGCAGAAGAATCCACACTGTTTGCTGAGACATTCACGTGTCTTTCACAAATATTCATACTGTATTAATGGTGTGGTCATTCTTGTCTGTTCATAGAGATATCCATGCTGCATATATAAATTGCACAGTTAGTCACTTTTGTCACAAATGTCTACATTCTGTGTACAATATGCTCCAGAACTCCTTGCCGGATGAGATGCTCGCACTCTGACCTCAGCAAAAAATGCTGCAAGCAAAAAAACAAAACAAAAAAAAAACAACATTAATTTAAACACACTTCAGATGATGCCTTTACAAGTCACAATTAAAAAAAAAAATTCTTGAGAATTAGGTTGGTTTTACTTTACAGACCATTATCAAAATCAACACATGAAATGGTCATGCAGATCTAATACACAGCATGAAACTAAACATGAATTTTTGACAAATCTCTTCTTAAGATATTATGAACATAAAAACAACGAAACCTCACTAGGCAATACTCACCAGACCACAATTTAGCGAGTATTGTTTTGTGCATTCTATTTAATGTCTGTTGTTCGTAACATCTCAAGAAGACGCATCTGTCCAAAATTCACTTGCCGTTTCATTCTGCATATGAAATCTCCATTGCTTTACACCTAGTTTTGTGAGTTTATTTGTTGCAATGTTTTCAATAACGTTACAGGCTATTTCACTTTTCTTTCTTTTGCAGAGGTGTAATATACTCAATATGAGTTATAACATTAAAAGTTAAAATCCGATATCATCACCTAGAGGACTTGGCCATTAAAATCAGATATCATCATCCTATGGACTTGGCCGTTACAATCAAACATCATCACCCTCAGGAATTGGCCATTAAAATCAGATATCATCACCCCTATGGACTTGGCCATTAAAATCAGATCATATCATCACCCTATGGACTTGGCTGTTAAAATCAAACATCATCACCCCAATGTACTTGGCCGTTAAAATCAAACATCATCACCCTCAGGAATTGGCCATTAAAATCAGATATCATCACCCCAGTGGACTGGGCCATTAAAATCAAATATCATGAAACTGGGTGATCACATGACCAAACGTGTGAAATGACGTAGTCTGAACAGACAGGACGTATTCATGACTGTGCACTCATCTTAAGCGCAGAGAATCTGTCCTTGTTTTACCCACCAGATTTAATCCAAACACAACAAATAGCAAACTGTGTGCTAGACTACACAGGATTTTCAAATGTTCTCTCTGATGTTATATTTATAGATAAATAATAAACTCCCAGATGATTTCCATTTGCATCTAAACTGATGTTATCCTTCTTTTCTTTTTAAAAAAAAAAAGATAAATAGAATACTTCACCTGGCTGTTTTTTCTCAGCACAATGATGTCTCCATCTTGTGTCTCGAACTCTCCATGGTCCTTTAAGCAGCGCACCTATCACAACCAACCACAACATGTGAATGGAATTATGGTTACACTTGAAAATAATCAGACTGGCAATTTACCATTTTTCAAAAATCACAGATATAAAATTGTGTGATACCATATTGAACTTTCCATCTGAAAGACAAGGTTCAAGATGGGTTACCGAGGGCCAAACCTTTTCCCCCTCCAAGGTAAAGAGAACATGTCCAGACACTACTACCTCAGTGCCCGAGCCTTTTATACACACAAACATTTCACTAACACATCATGTTGGCATCTTGTGGGTTGAGGAACACACCAAGCACAGACAAGGGGATTAGAGGAGAGATGGGGGCTTCATACAGACTCCAAACAAGAAATTCAAGAACTTCTTAAGGACTATTCAAGTGCTATCATGTAAAATTCAAGGAGTGTTGAACAGAAAATATAAACATTAATTATGCATACATTCACCGTTTCATACAGTCACTTTAGCAAAATCTGGAAGAAAGCACATGATAGGGAAGTGATCACTTTCTGCGGAAGTCAAATGAACTCGATTTTTGTTTCATAAGTTATTGTTAATTTTCGGAATAATTTTGTGATTTTCTCAACAGAGTATAAACTGCCCTACTAAAACATACATCTTTAAGCACTTTCAAACACTGAGGTATTTAAGAAGGAAAAAAAGTCCAGATTTCAAGGAAATTTTTTAATCCTTGAAGAGGCGTCCTCAGATTTCAAGAACTTGAATGAATCCTGAGAAAGGAACTACTGAGCCTTTTCCCACTAACATGCTATAGTGGAGGTAGACGGCCAACAGCAACTGACCTCTTGTTTACAATCCAAGACAGCAGTTGAAGCTCCTCTACAACATTAGTCGTGGCAGGGATAAGACAACACAAAGTTGGGTACAGAAAGGAAACGATCACTGTTCTCAAGCATTCGCTTTCAACTGCCGCCACACTGCTGAGGCTTCCTCCTGGTAAAACCACCTCATCTTGCATTAAGCATGGTAAAATAGGTTCTTTCTACCTGGAATTAATTTTCAAACCCGATTCATCAGCATACTTCGGCACAAGCTCATGCTCTCTAGCTGTTTTCTTGTTGTTGTTTTGCTTCAGGACCTGTTTTCAAAAAAACACTGTTCAACCTGACTTTGGACGTGAAAGGTAGCAGGGAGACGTCAATCTTTGGTTGAAGCCTCCACCATTGTTACACACCTCAAATTCAATTACCACTCAAGAATTTCTCCAAAATTCCTTTCCGATATATTTTCATTTTAGTTCATTATATTCATCGTATTTTCGCCCAATGTGTACAAAATATGACAAATTTGTATGGGTAAACAGGTCTAATATAGCCCACATGTGTTGTGACGCAACTTGGAGTCTTGTTTTGTTTGTCTCAATAGGGACTGAGAGCAAAAAAACTAGTAAACAAGAAGGTTTAATGTTACCTCAATAAACAAAGACTTTGGCGGTTTCAGATCTTGTGTAAGATCAAGTCCACCTGCATCTCCAATCGATCGCATATAGTTGGCCAGGGTGCGATTGTAATTGTTGAACCACTGGATCTATGGAGGTGAAAAAAATGATCACAAATGAATCCTAATGTACAAATACAGCCACTTTCTCCAACACACCTGTTATACAAGAATAAGAGAAAAATTCACATAGATATAAAAATATGATTTCTGAATCAGAGTCAGAGAAATGAAAGGGGGAAAAAAGAAAAAAGGCAACGGTAATTTAAATATTTTATTTCCCCTTCTTCCATGATAGTTCTGCCACTCCTCTCTCTCTCAACAATAACAAGGGGGGGAGAAAAAAGGATGGAGTGAGCAAGTGGTTTATTAGAACAGATTGTGTACACATTTTGTGAAGGGAAAAATTGAAAGGAAAAACAAAAATCTTCTTGTGAACACAATATATGTATACGTAACTTAGTTGACTATAAACTCATATCTTGCAGTATAGATTCAGCTCTTATATCAAAGTATACTTGGTCACGAATCATCAAATCAATTATTAAAAGACGTATCTATACATTAATTTGTGTTAACAGTTCAACCATTAATGCCATTTGACAGTTTTGACCAACTTGTGCGAGGTTAAAATTCTCAGTAAAGCTATTTCTTATGAAGACACCATTCAGTAGATGTGAAGTACTTTTTCTTTTCAGTATGGTAATTTCCAACAGGGCACTTACTTCTTGTTCACTGAGGTTGTATTTCACATCTGCAGGCAACACACTCCCAAACTCCCAGCGCATGTTACGGATATGTTCCAATCGGTTGTTCCTGTCACAGACAAATGATAAATGCAACACAGGGGGAAAGTATGACAGCATGGTGCAAAGAGCACGACAACATAAAATGATGATTCTATAGTCAATTACATATATAACAACAAAAAAATGAATAAACAACACCCCCCCCACACACACACACACATTCACTTCAGCCTTGAAAAAATATTGTGAAAGTAGAAACATGTTGGCTTTGTTATTGTTACTGTTCTTTTCAATCTCTCTCTAAACATTAACCTCCAGAGCTATCAAAGTGGCCTTAGCCTGCAAGTGTTCGACATGGCTCAGTCTACGATGCCAGACCTGTCTTCATTCATTGCTGACAAACAGGCAGTCCATCTGAAACACTACGTAATGGATTTTGTTTTGTACTTGTGAAAACTTTACATGAAGATCAAAAGTCAAGAGAACCAGGGAATCACAACCTGGTTGTAGTACATTATTATTAAAGTCTCTCTATAATATCAAATAGGATTGATAAGAATCACTTTTAAATGTCTTGGAACATGATGAGTTCTTGTTTATTTGTTTAATTTTTGTTTGTTTTCCTGACCTAAAGACTGTGTAAATGACCAGTGTTGAAGGGTAGCCTGATCAAATGGCCTGAACTGTTCAAAATCATGCTTAAAACCCTATACTGTACAACCGCAACTGTACAATAAAACCCTGAATTTACCAGTCCCCATATACCACAAAATGACTAATTTTTTTACCTGAAGGTCAAAGTATTGCTCCCTGACTCAGACTATGATTTTATAATTATGTAATAAGGTACACGGATTCTCCATCACTGTATGTTATGTCCAACAGCACATTTTTTTTTGTACTAATGACTGCGACTCCATGAAATAATAGATTATTTCTGTGCTTGTTTATACTTCTCTCTTTAAGCACAAACACACAAGTACTCAAAACTTCAACAACAACAAAAAATGATAAAAGAAAAGAAAAATGCAAACAAACAAAAGCTAGTTTCATATTTGCGAACATTCTTCTTTCCACTAAGCGGTTTGCTGAGATGATTATTATGCATAAAACCACAGATCAGATATACCTATAAATACACACACACACACACTAAAAATGGATTTAGATGGTAATGTAGCAAGTGATTTCACCCTGAAACCAGAGTAACAGGCCATAACCATATACAGTCTAAGAGAAGGTAAGAACCAACTATGTAACAGGCCATAACCATATACAGAGTCTAAGAGAAGGTAAGAACTGACTGCTTCATTTGTGCAGTTTTCTATAGAGGCATGTTGAAGACGAGGCATACTGTTACAAAGAACCAGATTCTAAAGGGAGGAGACTGAGCACAATTTACAGCCAAACCACATTTTCCCACGCATGCGTGGGTTTCACCAAGCAATGCACCCGAAGCTATCCTATTGACAGAGACACTAACTGACTGAGGAATGAAATCCCACTCCATCATCTAATTTCAGGTTTCCATCACCTGAAGCACATGTAACTGTCAGGGTTTTCACCATTTAGACTGCTGTTCTCCTCTCATTGTTAAGAGGTGAAATGCACACAAGTCATTTTTCTTTTTTTTCCCCCTCTCCTAAAGTTAAAAAAAAGAACACCTGATTTTCTGACTGGCCCCTAACTTCAGATGACATCTGTAAATACTATAAAGACAATTTTTAGTATTTTCCATTACAAGAAATCTGGAAATACTAATCATGGGACTACTCACAGGTATGCTAGAACACAACGTTTATTTCGTTCCAGGGCGGTGTGACGTAGTTGAATGCCAGAAAACAAACCAGCTTCTCCCGCAACTGTTGCACTCCTGAAAATATGGACAAAAAAGTTATGTACACAGAAACCCCTTTTTTTTTTTAAATTTCCTTCTCGCTTTTTAGACAGTTTGAATCCAAATGAACAAGACAATTATCACAGCAAGAGTAAAATCATATACTATCATTGATCTATATCCCTGTACTATTTGTCTCATGTCCAGTTTGAACAAGCGCAGAAAACTACCATCTGCTTCATAAACTACATGAATCATCTTCATCATCAGTCCTTCTCCAGACCGGGCCACTATCCCCAACCTGGTGGGTCCCCTGGTGATGAATAGGGGAATGGCCCCCAGATATGACAGTTAGCTGCGATATAAGTCAGACTTGCCCGGTCGAATAAGCAGTCCCAGAGCAAATGGCGATGTTCCTACCAGGATGGGGCGGGGTAACAGGTGGCACTGTTACACCATATCAAATTCCCCATGTGTCCTGTGACGGGTTCATCATGCGAGCAAGAGGCGCATAAAAGCCTCCAGCCCTGGGGAAGGAAAACCTCAGAGAAACAAACCAGGGTAGGGGATGCTTATCAGCCTTGGTCGGCAAGTCGCCTACGAGAAGGAAACTCGGAGAAAAAAACCAACGCCAAAGACAGATGTACTGGGCCCCTGGCGCGTAACGGCAGTACAATGCATCTACGTCATGGGACAAACGAGACATCATCAGTCCTTAAATGTCTCGGTCCTTCACAGCCCCAGGAGGGGCATATCAAAGAGCAGCTCGGCAGCAGTGGCAGATTTTCTCTGACTGCATGGACTGTACCTTCGTTCATTGCTTTGTGGCTGAGATCACATTTCTAATTATAGACCCTGATCCAATGGATCGAGAGTATCTGAGCTGTGGCATTAACCCTCGAGTTGTTAGGGCACTGCTTGATCTAACAATCCTCCTCCATCCATGCCTGTCCTCAGCCCCTCTCTGGTCTCTGGGAATAATCAAAGGTCAGGTTTGTCCATTCCTGCATGTGCTCCCACCTCAGTCTGTCTGTCCTGTCTTCTGTGTCCTGGTGCAGTGCCCTGTAAGACTGTTTTCGCCAGGCCCGATAATCAACAGATAAGGCCTACCCTATTTCAGTTTTTGTACCTTGACTGAAAGATCACCGTGCTCTTTGGTGTTCCATGGTCAGAGATACAGCGATGCTTGCAGAAGAATGTGTTTCAAACACACACGCAAAATATGTTCCATTAAAAACAGAACCTAACAAACGCCTAATATACAGACCGCAAAACTAAACTACCCACTAACTTCTATTCTGAAAGGACCTGATGACAAGGCAAAGCTGACAATAGGTAATTCATACATTCTCTGGTGAAAGCATTCACATTGTCTCCAGAGGCACATCTTATTCTTACAGAACATTCTGATCATTCCTTTCACATCAAGTCTAGTTGTCAGCCAACGGCACTGTACGAATCACAGCTGACTAAAATATCTACCTTGCATTTATTGGAAGCAAATTCCACTGCCATAACTCAGCTCAGCGACTACCGCACACATGGCAGCGGTGTAGACACCAAAATGACAAGAAAGCATGAACTCCATGACACACAAAATCCACACACTGCCAAGGCCAGTCATGGAAATGAAATGTTTGCACAGAAATCTGCAGGAGTTGCAACCCCTGTTGACTGTCAGCTGGTCTTCAAAATGACTAATAGCTGCCTAAATTCTTTCACGTACTTCTTCACTGGTAAAATAGTTTTCGTACGAGATGCAAAAGATTTTGCTCTAACATTTCAATTCAAATACTTGGATCGTTGTTTGGGCACATGATACTGATAAACAATCTCATCTATCAATACTTACGTGTCACGCTGATTTTGCTCAAACAAGGTGCGCATTTCTTCTAAAACTTGCCGGATGCAGTCTTCCTGGGAAAAAAAAAAGATGGCTTCAGATGTTTTCCACTCAAGGTGAAAAACCACTGTCAATTATTACAACCCCAGACCTGTAGATCTATAGATATCAGTTGATCAGGTTAAAAACCAGATGCCAGCCGATACAGAACAGTAAACATAACATGTAGCAGTGGGCGCTTTGTATAATTTTGTAATCTGTGGACAGCCCCTTCGGTGGAGCGTGCTTTGTTGACAGGGCAGCTCAATGGAAGACCACATTACTCTTTGCAAAAATTGTTAAGCTGGTGGGGGGTGGGGGTGGTGTGAAGCATGCATGTGGAGAAGATAAGGACACTGCAAGACCAAGCACTCTGCAAGCAAAACTTGTTTCAGGGAAGAGAGAATGGAGATGGGTGGCATTCCTAGGTGTCACAGTAATCAGTATGTGACTAATTACCTGCGGTTGCTGTGAACAGACCTGCACAGGTGTTTGGAGTTCACAGTGACACACATACATGAAGAAAAAGAAACACCCGAAGGTGCTGGGGAGGACCCAGAGAAGCACTGTCTTCACCTGCCTTTAGAGCAGTCCTGTACCACCCTTGGAGGCCTGCGCTGTGTTGACGATGGGTACAGGCACGCGCAGGACACTCCATTAAGATATCAAGGGACATAACTGCTCCTGAACAGAGGTAAATCAGACTACAGGATGCAGCTCATAACAGCCTTAAAGTAGCATCCCCATGGGTGTACCAGCCCGTATTTCATGACTGCAGAGCCCACCGGCGAAAAACACCACCCTCCAGCTGCCGAGCACACCCCACAGACCCAACCACCCCTGCCCACGGACAGATGAAGACAGTGCCACTCCAGACACAGCCAAGCTTTCGCCATACGGTCTTATGTGCCCTCAAGAGAGAATCCAAAGTTGTAGTCTTTCCCACTGTCAACAGGACTTTCCCTGTGGTCAGTGGGTCTTTCCTCACCGTCACTGGACCTTTCTCCAGGGTCAGCCTAGTTAAGGCCCACTGAATTCATCTGAGAGATTATCATGATTCACTATCAGCTCACCTCCTCTGTCATGTCTGTCACGCCATTTCATCTCGTTGGTCTGCCTTCTTTCAACGTCTTTTAATCATTTCATGGTGTCTACAACACAAAATCAAGGGAGCCCTCTGTGTGTGTGTGTGTGTGTGTGTGTGTGTGTGTGTGTGTGTGTGTGTGTGTGTGTGTGTGTCAATTTAGGAAATCACACTCCACCAAATTAAAAGTACAACAGAAATAAAATTTGAGCCAGACACCATACAAAAAGTCAGGTTCTTGCTCAGCTTTAAGGGGACAGCTACAGCCCAAATTGTTCCCAGAGTAAGAAGGGATGGACACAGCTCGAGTTACCCATGACGAAAAACGACACCCTTTGAATCATCAAACCTGGTCACGCAGAAATTCCTGTTGATTAAGGGATTTTTGGATCGCCAGACAGCTTCCTCCAAAAGACACCCTTTGAATCATCAAACCTGGTCATGCAGAAATTCCTGTTGATGAAGGGATTTTTGGATCGCCAGACAGCTTCCTCCAAAAGATGCTTTGAGGGACACACACTGTAGGAATGCTGCAGAGGACACAATGGCCCAAATCTCATAAACCCTAGGGCTCAGCAATGACATGTTGACCCAAGTCCGTCAGAATACCCCCAGAATGGTCCTGGGGAAACCACTGAACTAGGTTGCTCACCACAATGCCCTTCTTATGGGTCTCATTCAGTGAGGCATGGAGCGAAAAAGCATCTAGAAAAAGGCTGCTGGTAGGAGCATTGCATGAATCTTGCCGGGCATGACTTCCCGTCCCTCTGAATCCTCATCTTCCCGGCCAATTACCTCAGAGACTGCCTCAATGGACTGGAAAAGAGAGATGCCCGAAAAATCTCATAGTGGTGACTCAACTGATCAGTTTCCAAACTTCCAAGCAAAATTTAGAAAAAAGAAAAGCTGTTTTGTATTCAGATTTTGCATGCCGACTGGTTCACAGGCCATATTAGCTACTTGTTAAATTCTCGTGTTGCACTTAGAATCATTTCAACAACCATTTCATGCAAGTTTTCCGTTTGTCTAAAAATAGCCAGTTATCTTACTGCTGGTTTCTGAAGAACAACAAAAAAGCGTGCACGTGCGTGCACACACACACACAATGCGACTGACATAAAAATCAGCATCATTTGGTGAAGAGCAGCAAATAACTCCTAAAGTTAAACAGATGTCATGAAATAGTTAACATGCAGCTACTCTTAGTCCAATATTATACCCGTTTATTTATTTATTTTTTTTAAGTTTTCCTTTCTTTTTTTCTCTTTTCTTTCTTTCTTTCTTTCTTTTTTTTTTTCAAATACTGGAACAGTGGAAGCATTTATACTTAGTTTTGATAAAGCAAGGTTTCACCCATGTTGAAGTGCAGACCTGTGCTATCTAATTTGACAAAACCTTCTTCTGCCTCTCCCATACTGACAGTTGGCAAGATGTTCAATTTTTAAATAAAAAGATCGCGGCAGCGGTCATTCATTGCAGATCTAATGTCCAGGCATAGACTTGACAGATCATTAGATGTGTGAAATTGCACTAGAAAAAGCAGTAAAATGTCAAACTGAATGACTGTAAATGAGGAAGCAGTCTATCCAGAGAGACAAAACTCTCGATTTGTGTGTAGAACTTTGCCAATGTCTCGACCTATTGCACTGTTTGTAGCTCTGCAAGTGTTCTACATTCAAGTAAAGTATTATTGCCTATTTGCTTAGTCTTTATTCTATCATTTCCTTATTCCTGTATGTTAACTTTTTTCTTAATATATCTGCAAGCACCTAGTCGTTTACCTATTTATAAAGTTTTCGTTTTCTTCTCTTTTGGTCAAGGATGGCGTGCGTGCGCGCGCACGCGTGTGTGTGTGTGTGCGTGTTGTACATATGTCATGGGCATGTCATGTTTTATCATTTACGTTAATGAAGTAAATTATTTTACAGGTACACACATTTCCATTATCTGATACTATTTCATGGCATATGGGGGTTGATCAAACACTGTACAATGTGAAAGGATAGACTACTTGGTCATAAATGTATACATGTCTTTCATTATTGAACGACATGAAAAATTGAAATGTATATCAAAATCACACACAAATACAAAATCATAAAGTGCATTTCAAAACAGTTTTGTGCCATTAAGAAAAAAAATGAATGCTTGAACGTCTTTCTAATATATCTTACCCCCAGTTTTCAGATTTGACTCTAGTTTTGGTGACAGGGGGTCATATTATTCTACACTGAACGCTGGTTCCCGCCCTGCAGCGAGTCGAGGCCAGAGTGAAGATCCTTCGTAGCCTCTCCTTGACAAAGCATGTCATGATAGTATTGGGACTGGGTGACTTGATGAGGCGTTGCTAATGGCAACAGGGCCTGTTGATGCCTGCAGGTGTATGATCTGTGGATTCGTGAGAAGAATCTCTCAGCGTGGTTGTCCATGGAGATCGGGTGTGGATGCTACAACTTAATTTGGCTCATATGAGTGAAACAGGACTTGGCGGGCCAAAGTGATGTGATTAGAATGCGGTTCAGGTCTTCTAGTCTGACCTTCCTGATTGCCTCTTCTAGGGTCAGATGGGTGGACAAGCATAAGCACTGCCAGTGGAGTTCAGGTTCTGCTGGTATGAAAACTCTTCGACAAGCGAGCTGACAAATCCAATTGTGATGTGGGCAGCTTTTGTCATGGTAAAACTTAGGTGATTTTCAAGAAACGAGTGCATCATAATCAAATTAATATATGTTCAAATTCATACCTTTGCGTGCAGTGACAGTGTTTAATCAGTATGTTATCCCACATTCAACCTACATCACATTCTTTTGGTTTCAAAGATGTGTATACTTCATTCTCGGTAAAAAAAAAAAAAAAAAAAAACCAGCACAGCAGTCATCATGTTCTTAGATCTAAGCATGATACCAAGGGTGAAAAATTTTTGTTCTTCAACATGAGCAAAACAAGACTGACAGTGTGCAAAATGTACAAGGTTCCTGTCAACGTTAATAGATCTAGGTAAAATGTAACCTATCATGGAACCCCCTTTCTGTGTACCAAAATCAGACATTGTCACTGCCTGTTTTTTCAGGATCAGTTCTGACACTAGTAGCCGAGCGACAGTATAGCGATAAAGCTATTCAGTATTGGAACTGGTTTGCAAAATAAAAGTTCCAGTGTGATCACTGGGAAACCCTGTATAGAGTTCAAATCTTAGAAAGCATATTAACTTGATCTAGCAAAAAAAATTCAGGCACAAACGATACGAAAAGAGACTTAAAAACTTAAGTACATTTCGAAGGTTACGAAGGTTAGACTATAGATGCTTTCACAGTGATCATTAAAGTATATAAGATTCCTCACTATGATAACCTACATTGATATTGATCAAGCATTTTTTTTAACCTGCACTAACCAATATAACCTGTGACAGTTGTGATAAAGTACAAATACAGCAATTTAATACTAATATAAGGAAATATTCCTTCAGCCAGAGGATAGCATCAATTTTGAATAAACTAACTCCGAACATCAAACGTGCACCAAATACTACTCTTTTAAAAATCTTATCGACAAGCATTTACACAATTACTGACATCATGTTCGACTTTGATAGCAAATTGGCTCGTATACTATGGTCAGGGCACTCCAGTGT
Source organism: Conus canariensis (assembly GCA_033310375.1). NCBI lineage: Eukaryota > Metazoa > Mollusca > Gastropoda > Neogastropoda > Conidae > Conus > Conus canariensis. The sequence continues at coordinate 54,553,382 of CM065717.1, forward strand.
CGGTCAAGGCTGTTCTTGAAACTGTTCACGGATGTAGCGTTGACTACACAGTCTGGCAGGCTGTTCCAATCTGTGATGATTCTCTCCAAAAAATAGTTCCTGCGCAGCTCGAGCCTACAGTGTCCTTTTCTCAGTTTCAGAGAGTTTCCTCTGGTACCACTGTCAGTGGTCAAATCAAGAGTGGCCGGTCTGTCTGGTAGATTTTGTGGACGTATTTGTACACTTCTATCATGTCTCCGCGTCGTCTTCTGTGCTCCAGACTTGGTAGGTTCAGTCTTTTCAGTCTCTCGGGATAGGGTAGGTCCTTCATGTGAGCAATAAGTTTCGTTGCCCGTCGCTGCACGTTTTCCACTTCGGCACAAGAGGTCTTTTGTTGAGGGTGCCACATGAATGACCGTATTCTAATACGGGGCGAACCAGACTCTTGTAGAGTTTCACAAAAATGTCTTCAGTTAGATAGTCAAAAGCCCTCCTGATCACTCCAAGTACTCTGGTTGCTTTGGTTGTTATCTGTGCTACATGGTTTTTGAAGGTCAGGCCATTGTCTATGTAGACCCCCACATCTTTCTCAATTTTGCTTTCTGTTACGGGTGATTTGACTCTTGTTTCCATCTATTTCTTTGTTCATGTGGTATTCTGTTTCTGACTTGCTGTTCCCCAACTTTAATACAGTGCATTTTCCTGGGTGGAAGCGTAGGAGCCAGCTGTCTGACCATTCCTGAAGTTTGTCAAGGTCCTGTTGATGGTCGAAAATAAAAACTGGGCTCGCTATAGACCTGATAAATAAAAGAGCACACCAAGAAGGGGCATATAAAGCCGCGAGGCTATGATGAAATAATCATCGCCCCTAAACCTGAACAATCCTGTTACCACTAAATATTTACTAACCCTTTTTGATCTTGATAGAACATGAGGATACAGCTATAAACAAATAAATCCTATAACTTTCCTTTGGCTCAAAACTTCTTTCGTTAGCTGTGTGATCGCAGGATTGAATAGCCTTCCACTTTATACATCGTCATTAAATGAAAGTTTTTGGAAACCAAATAAGTATTTCAGAAAGTATTGTGTATTTCACTGATCTGGAAATCAAAGCAAATTTGTAAAGGTCTGTCAGTTCACGAAAGCTTAATCAGTTCTCAGGCAACAAACTATCGAGTATTTTCAGTCTGTAAAACAAGCAACTTTCATGGGTAAAAGGTTTCTAAAACCTATTGTCATAGTACACAACATACATGATATAAAAAGCGAAACTAAAAATTCAACAAATGAAACAGGCCCTTCTTCAGTTCTATTCTCACCAGAGCAAAAGCAGAATTATGATACAACACAGATTTTGGAAAGAATACACAGTGTAGCTCAATCCTACATTGAAAGGAGCCAGAGCACCCTCTGCACAACGGTGTTGTTCTCTCACTAAATCCAACGCTCTTTCAGCCAACATCTTGAACACCATTCACTCTTCCTCTCTCCAGCCACAGTAGTTATGAGATTTCCCGCCAAATCCGCACTGCTACTATATCAGATTTTTCATTGGATATAATTCTGAAGGTCAAATGCAAATTATTTCGACTGACATACTATCTACCAATGAAATCAATTGTATATTTAGTGCAGAAATTACCACATCTGTATTTGGAAAACTTGTTGACTTCAATCGATAGAATGGAACCGAAATCAGAGGACAAGCGGACAACTGTTCCAAATAAGACTGTAGAGCCAGCCATAAATATCAGACAAAATGGGTGGAAACTCAAACTCATATCGTTCAGGTAATGCGCGCTGAGCTGATGGTAAGATTTTTCTTGTGCAGTTGTGTTCGTTATCTAGGGCTACATCTACAGCTACTGAGCTAGGCCAAGGCCCATCAGAATCACCATCAAGGACCATGCAAAGTGGACTTTGGTCTCTTGCGTGTACATGTATGCCTGTCATGGAAATTAATTCGTCAGTTTGACATTGGTTTGTGCAAAATCTTGGTCTTGTAATTAGACATAGTTCTAGGTATTAATTCTAAAACAAAATAATTTTGGTGTTGTCATTATTGAACCAAATGAGACAGTGTAAGAGTTGGATTTTCAACGTAAGACTTCATCATCATCAGTCCTGTTACCGTAGAGTTGTTTGGACAACACGAAATGACATTGATTATCACAGTCTTCCATCCACGTTTGTGCTGCGGCTCTCAGGGAATCGTCTGTTGCTTATCCCCCCCCCCCCCCCCCCCCCGATTATCACAGTCTTCCATCCACGTTTGTGCTGCGGCTCTCAGGGAATCGTCTGTTGCTTATCCTCCCCCCCCCCCCCCCCCCCCCCCCATCCTCTCTGCCCCTTTTTCTGTCATGGAAAAGTATCATGCAAGAAGCTTTTTTTTTTTTTGACTAGATCATCAAGAGATGTGACCATAAGTGCTGTACCATTTGAGTGTTCGTATCCTGACTGACAGTTAGTTAATAGGCGGCTAATCAAAGGGGTCTTTGGCAGCATTGATTCTACTGTTCATTTCTTGGATGGTGACAAAGTGACAGTTGGAGTTGGAGATGCATGGGATTTTGATTTGGCATCTTATTTCAAAAGCCTTGATTCTTCTTTGTGGGTCTGCAGCTGGTCCATATTCCTAAAGCACAGAGAAAGATGAAGTTAACTAATTATGTACATCATTCTCATTTTGGAGCCGAGAGATGGTGGCAAATTTAGAGAGTACTTTTGATGTTAAGGCAGTTCTATTGAGGACTTAAGGTTTGGACTGTTCATCTGTCACAACTGCTTGCAAGTACTTGAGCAAGGTTTCACTAATGGCTTTAATGTCTCATTTGATGCATCAGGAGTTGTTTGTCATCAGTTTGTTTTTCTGCACTGATTTCCATGCCATATGCTGTGCATATTTTGTCCAGGTGTTTTACTTGGTTGGCAAGTTCTTTCTGTCCAGTCAAGCCATCAGTATCATAGGCCAAGTGTAGGATGGTGATGGTCCTGCCGCTAATGCTCACTATTCCACGATGGTCTCATTGGGCATCAGTCATGGGTCTTTCCAGAACGATGTTAAAGAGGGTTGGGAGGAATAGACAGTCCTGCCTGACACCAACAGTGGTGAGGAATCATTTGCCTAGGCTGCCATTTTAGAGAACTGTATTGGTAGTTCTCTCATCAAGTTGTTTCATTACCCTAACAAAGTTCTTTACAATGTTATTCTTCCTCTTGGCTGCATGCTAGACGCTGTTAATTTTTTTTTTTTTTTTTTATAGATCGATGAAAACATGGTAGGTTTTAGTGGTGCTATAGGTGTTTGTCTCAAAGGATTCAGAGGTTAAGATTTTTTTGTTGGTACTTCTTCCAACTTGGAAACTTGCTTGTTCTTCAACAAGAATTTTTTGCTCTTGGTTCCGGTCAGTTGAGTATTTAGATTCTTATGTATCATTTTACTGGAGTGGCTGATAAGGCTGATTATGCGGTAATCCTGATAAAGCTGAAAGTGACTTTTCTCAGGGAATGTGACGACCAAGGACTGGGTCCATGGTGCCAGCCATTCTTCTGTTTGCCAGACCTTGTCACAGATCTTTCAGGACTTTGTTAGCTTCTTCTCCTCCAGTCTGTACTAGCTCTATAAATATCTTGTCTGTTCCAGGTGATTTTCCTTTCTGGAGCTATATGACTGTTGCCTATGCTCCTGCTAAGATTGGTTTTTCATCCTCATTGGATGACTGTTGACAGTTCAGTAAAGCTGCATCTTTATTGGTCTTATAATTAGATAGTTCTTACCAGCCTAGGGCTTAAGGACATTGTTCTAAAGTGATACATTTCCCTGACTTGGCTTGAATGGTGGTAACATGTCCTTGTAGTTGTATACTGATTGTCAACTGTTTCACTCTCAGGTAAAAACGAATGGTGTGCTATTTTGAAACTGTTTTCAGTCATGCTGTCTGTATGTTTATGCATTGTTCAACTGACCAATCTCCCAGTTGCTTGGCTTTCATCACGCTCTTTTTAATCTATCTTCTTTAATCTTTGATATGTATGTTCTTATTGTCTGTAGCTGCGGCCTCTTTGCTTTCCTCTTCTTCTGCCTTTCATTCTCAGTTGCACTATACTACTTTGTGCCTTTTACCTGGTTGCTTAAAATTGCTCTTCACCTATCTCCTTTTAGTCTCATAGGTCAAGGATCTCTGCATGACCCAGGGCTTATTTATGCGATGACGCATGTCATGAACCTTGTTTGCAGTTTCCATCATCAATGTATTGAATGTTGCTGTCGGTGTTATCGTTGTCACCAAGGACAGTCATGGTCAGTAATCTTCCTGGAAATGCTTTGGCTACCACAGTATCCTTCAGTTTAGTAAGCTCAAACCTGATTATTGGGCTCTTCTTTTTGTTAATTTTTTTTTCAAGCAGAGATGAAAGGACATCATTGCTAAATTGTTGGTGCTTCCAGTGTGGGCTTCTGGAAAGATTCTTGTCCTTGCAATGTTCACACTGAAACAGAAGCATTTCTTCACCAAAAATGTGATCAGCTTGGTTCGCAGTCTATATGGTATCATGTCCGTCTTCTGGATGCTTTGTGGGTGTTATGAAGTGAAATATATTTTCCAGTTGGAGATCATTTTAGCTGGCAAATTCCAGGACTGCAGAATTGTTCAGAGGTATCTGACTGATTGTTTGTTGCATCATCTTCAGTGTTAACACACTGGTAAAACATGAATTGAAAAGATACACTAAAAGGGCGTGAGGCCTTGTTCTGTGTTCTTGTCTCTTATCCTGACCCTTTTAGGAGCGATTATCAGTAATACACATGAAGAAAAACAGGTGTACTAATCGTCAACATAGATGTTTAAAAACCCTGTCAATCAGATAACAATAAAACAAAAAAATGCTGATGAGAAGAGCAGTAAGTTCAGGAAAAACTCACTTATTATGGAGTTGCGCAGATATGGAATAATTATCCTGTTCATTTAAGATACGGACTGGAGTGAAATATTCAAAATGCTTAAGTGCTGTTCAGAATGTGAAGTTTTTTGTTGTTCCCCCCCCCCCCCCCCCCCCCCCCCCCCCAAAATAACTGGAAAAACAAAACCTATGCACGCATAGCAGCTCAGCGGATTTGCTTTGAAATAACAAAGACGAGAAAACACAGAAGATGTGTACTAAAATTTTGTGGGTGAAGAAAACTGGGATAATGTGATTTATTAAATTTGCAACAACAAAAAATATAAAATAATTTCTAACTGCGTTTCACATGAAAGATTGTTGCTGGAATTAAAATGTTGATAGTTTCAGTGTTAAAATGATAAATTGTATAAGGAATACGGACACACCTGTTCAAGAAAGTGATGACAGAAATGTGACATAATTCATAGGTGCTTAGCAGAAACCCTCAGGGAATCATCTGGGATATTTTCTTTCATACTTTTTATGATTTGCAAGACTGTATGTATGGAAAGTACTTGCAAGGTATTTGCAGATGATGATGAGATTTCTGGAGAATTGCATGAATGAATAAGTAAGTGGCATCAATATAAAAAGAAAACCCTCAGTTTGATTATAACAGCAGTACTAAAAATGATTTGTTCATGTCGTAAAGACATTGGCTCAGGAGTCAACTTATGATGAACTTTTAAACATTTTTATCCGTACTTGGATCTATAATCTTTAAAGCCATCTGTGGTAGTGGGGTTTACAGAGGGGAAAATTGCAGTCAGTATCATGGTAGATCTACTGCAC
>CM065717.1:54564096-54666596 GCA_033310375.1 Conus canariensis
AATGTTATGCTAGGAGCTTGTCACAACTGAAGACAATCCCTGCATAACTGTGCAGAGCATAACAACATTTTGATGAAGCCTTGGTGTTCTAGCCTATGTCAACTGGCCTGACACAGCCTTAAGGCAAGGGGAATAAGAGGCATTTATTTGTGGGATTTTTTTTTAGCCCTGGCCAGCTCCTACTGTACAGTGGAGTTTCATCTGCATAAATTGGATGACCCATTTGAGAGTATTGCTCTTAAGTTCCTGACCAGCACTACAGTACCTGAAACCCACATTTGAATGAAAATGTTGTTTATAGCCTAGCCAACTGTGAGGGACTGTGTTAGAAGTGTCTGGTGGGGTTGAGACTGGAACATGCCATGAGAGGAGGTGCAGAGCATAGCCCTTTTCTGTAGTCACAGCCCAGAATGGAACTGTGTAGCATTGTCTTTGTCGTCCTCTTTGATTGATATTGAGTAAAGAATTCATTATCCTTAGTGATCAGCACACACACACACACACACACACACACACACACACACACACACACCACACACACACACACACACACACACACACAACAACTAAGTTTCCATGGGTTTTTTTATGCCCCACTGTCATGGTGTTCTCACGTCATATTTCTTCTCCATATCCATGCCCTTTTATAGCTTGTGTCAAGGTTGGTGGTATCAGCTAGGTCATTGGGACTGTTGTTGGATGTATATTGCTGTCTGGAGTAGGGACACTTGCTCATTCCGATTCCCATGACTAAGCAGTAATTGTCATTGGTGAGAGGGGCTATGTGGATGGTATCATTCAATCTGACTAGGTCTCTGAGCATCATTGAAAGTCACTTGACAACAGTGTAGACTCTTCCTGGTGGATAACTTCCAAAACTACGTACATTAAGTGCTTATTTGGACTGCCTTTTTGTTTAAAATCTCTATACACATTGATGGAAAGGCATTGTAGTGTTTCTGATTGTGTTAAAAGTTGAAATTTGGGGGCAAAAAAGGTTGAAAGTTGTCATTCTTTACCACCTTTTGAAAGAAAAAAGAAAAAAAGCTGTTTGACACAGTGTGTGTGTCCAGGTTTTGCAGATTCCAGTGGAACTCCGACAGAGGAGGGGGTGGTGAAGGATGCTCACTTCACGTACAAGTGGCTGAAGGAGAAGAGCAATGGATCCCCCATCGTGGTCTGGGGACACTCTCTGGGAACTGGGTGAGTGAACAGATTGGAATGTGGTGTTTGTGACCTCTTCTGTACTTCTGGAAGAACAGGGCTCAGTTTGGAAATTGCGCATTGCCTTTGATGTCTTCTGGACAGGACTCGGTTTTTGTTATCTGGTAGAATGATGTCAGGTGTTTGTTTTATAGGGACTGAAAACAATTTTTCTTGATCACAAACATGTTTTGTTATTGAAGATTTTTTTTTTTTCCAGACAAATATGATTGAATTTCAAGTTGTCTTGGCGGTTGTCAAATGTTTGCCTCAGCATTGTTTATTTCATGATGTCACCGTGCACTGTCCTGGTAATGTGTTATTTTTTTTTTTTTATAATAAACTTGATTGTAAAAGTCACATGTCTTTTTCTATGATGTAGTGACTATTCAGTGAGCCATCAGTGGTTTCTGATATCAGTAGGATTAATCAGTGATTCATGCGCAGTCAGAACTGATAAAATGATTAATTAATTATTCATGGGGAAACCAAAAATGTGCAAACTGAATGTATATATGCCAAAAAATTGAAATATTGCTAATTCACTGCTTGGCAGAGATGTGTGGGCAGTCATGTGTCTTCTGTCTTTTTGCAGCATCAGCACAAAACTGACCAAGCAGCTTTGTGAAGAAGGTAAGATACCTTTATTTAGTTCCAGCCACTCGCTGTCACATGCTTGTTCGTGATATAGAGAGCATGAATAAAATGCAATTAAAACATTGTAGCAATTTTGTCATTTTCCTGACCACCTGTCTTAGGTTTAATATATGCATTAACAGCGAAAGTGTGTGTGTGTGTGTGTGTGTTTGAATGTGTGTGTGTGTGTGTATGTGTGTGTGTTTGTATGTGTGTGTAGTGTGTGTGTGTGTATGTGTGTGTGAATGTGAGTGTGTGTGTGTGTGTTTTATTTGGTGTTTTGTGTTGTTATTGCTTATAGGAAGATTGCACTATGCAGTGAGCTGCTTTGATGCTGTTGTCAGCATAGTAGGCCAGAGGTCAGTGGTTCAAATCCCATCAGAGGCATTTTATTGATAGGGTTTAATCTTGGTCATTTCCTGCCTGAAGATGAGTGTGCCATGCGCTCAAAATAGAAGTCTGGAACCGCTCAGTCTGGCCTCAGTCACACACTGAATGTGTGTCTGAGAGTTGCTCAGATTTCCTGTCTATCACTGCAGGCGTCAGTAAAGTCTCAGGCCTTGCTTGAGCTGGGACATTGTGTGCAAGAAAGTGTAGAGTACAGCCCCTGTTTTGTTGTGTTTGACCAGGATAGAGTCCTGTAGCATCATCCCCGTCAGCATCGTCCTCATTAATCATCATGAAACACAAATCTCACCTTCTGTGGTCGTCCCAGCCCTGTCCTCATGGTGAGCTCAGTGTTCTTGTCCTGTCCCTGTCCTCATGGTGAGCTCAGTGTTCTTGTCCTGTCCCTGTCCTCATGGTGAGCTCAGTGTTCATGGCCTGTCCCTGTCCTCATGGTGAGCTCAGTGTTCATGTCCTGTCCCTGTCCTCATGGTGAGCTCAGTGTTCATGGCCTGTCCCTGTCCTCATGGTGAGCTCAGTGTTCATGTCCTGTCCCTGTCCTCATGGTGAGCTCAGTGTTCATGGCCTGTCCCTGTCCTCATGGTGAGCTCAGTGTTCATGGCCTGTCCCTGTCCTCATGGTGAGCTCAGTGTTCTTGTCCTGTCCCTGTCCTCATGGTGAGCTCAGTGTTCATGTCCTGTCCCTGTCCTCATGGTGAGCTCAGTGTTCATGCCTGTCCCTGTCCTCATGGTGAGCTCAGTGTTCATGTCCTGTCCCTGTCCTCATGGTGAGCTCAGTGTTCATGCCTGTCCCTGTCCTCATGGTGAGCTCAGTGTTCATGTCCTGTCCCTGTCCTCATGGTGAGCTCAGTGTTCATGTCCTGTCCCTGTCCTCATGGTGAGCTCAGTGTTCTTGTCCTGTCCCTGTCCTCATGGGGAGCTCAGTGTTCATGTCCTGTCCCTGTCCTCATAGTGAGCTCAGTGTTCATGGCCTGTCCCTGTCCTCATGGTGAGCTCAGTGTTCATGTCCTGTCCCTGTCCTCATGGTGAGCTCAGTGTTCATGTCCTGTCCCTGTCCTCATGGTGAGCTCAGTGTTCTTGTCCTGTCCCTGTCCTCATGGTGAGCTCAGTGTTCATGTCCTGTCCTCATGGTGAGCTCAGTGTTCATGTCCTGTCCCTGTCCTCATGGTGAGCTCAGTGTTCATGTCCTGTCCCTGTCCTCATGGTGAGCTCAGTGTTCATGGCCTGTCCTGTCCTCATGGTGAGCTCAGTGTTCATGTCCTGTCCTCATGGTGAGCTCAGTGTTCATGTCCTGTCCTCATGGTGAGCTCAGTGTTCATGTCCTGTCCCTGTCCTCATGGTGAGCTCAGTGTTCATGTCCTGTCCCTGTCCTCATGGTGAGCTCAGTGTTCATGTCCTGTCCCTGTCCTCATGGTGAGCTCAGTGTTCATGGCCTGTCCCTGTCCTCATGGTGAGCTCAGTGTTCATGGCCTGCCCTGTCCTCATGGTGAGCTCAGTGTTCATGGCCTGTCCCTGTCCTCATGGTGAGCTCAGTGTTCATGCCTGTCCCTGTCCTCATGGTGAGCTCAGTGTTCATATCCTGTCCCTGTCCTCATGGTGAGCTCAGTGTTCATGTCCTGTCGTCCCTGTCCTCATGGTGAGCTCAGTGTTCATGTCCTGTCCCTGTCCTCATGGTGAGCTCAGTGTTCATGTCCTGTCCCTGTCCTCTGGTGAGCTCAGTGTTCATGTCCTGTCCCTGTCCTCATGGTCAGCTCAGTGTTGATGTCCTGTCCCTGTCCTCATGGTGAGCTCAGTGTTCTTGTCCTGTCCCTGTCCTCATGGTGAGCTCAGTGTTCATGGCCTGTCCCTGTCCTCATGGTGAGCTCAGTGTTCATGGCCTGTCCCTGTCCTCATGGTGAGCTCAGTGTTCATGGCCTGTCCCTGTCCTCATGGTGAGCTCAGTGTTCATGGCCTGTCCCTGTCCTCATGGTGAGCTCAGTGTTCATGTCCTGTCCCTGTCCTCATGGTGAGCTCAGTGTTCTTGTCCTGTCCCTGTCCTCATGGTGACCTCAGTGTTCATGTCCTGTCCTCATGGTGACCTCAGTGTTCATGCCTGTCCCTGTCCTCATGGTGAGCTCAGTGTTCATGTCCTGTTCCTGTCCTCATGGTGAGCTCAGTGTTCATGCCTGTCCCTGTCCTCATGGTGAGCTCAGTGTTCATGTCCTGTCCCTGTCCTCATGGTGAGCTCAGTGTTCATGTCCTGTCCCTCATGGTGAGCTCAGTGTTCATGTCCTGTCCCTGTCCTCATGGTGAGCTCAGTGTTCATGTCCTGTCCCTGTCCTCATGGTGAGCTCAGTGTTCATGTCCTGTCCCTGTCCTCATGGTGAGCTCAGTGTTCATGGCCTGTCCCTGGCCTCATGGTGAGCTCAGTGTTCATGGCCTGTCCCTGTCCTCATGGTGAGCTCAGTGTTCATGGCCTGTCCCTGTCCTCATGGTGAGCTCAGTGTTCATGGCCTGTCCCTGTCCTCATGGTGAGCTCAGTGTTCATGTCCTGTCCCTGTACTCCCGTGGTGAGTCGGCACCAAAGACGGCCATGTTGGCCAGTACATCGGACTCCTGGGATAGATCCTGAGGGGGATCCAGACCTGCCTGCTACTGTGACTAGTCTGTACTTTCTACACATTGAAACCCCAGACTGACTGTGAAAGGAATATTTCCAGACTTAGCTGTGGCTAACTCTTACATTTTCAGCACACTGATAATATTGTTAGAGAGTCACATTCACAAAGTACTTCATACTTGTGACTCTGCTTCTTTTTCGTGAAAAGAAGTATTTGTATACACTCAGAGAAAGTGATTAAGAGTAAAGTACATACCTGTCTTGGTTGATAGGAGGAAGACTAGGACTTGAGGTAAATTGTAAAAAATGCTGTCATGTTCATGTTACTGAAAACATCCATTACGCTGCTGAAAATTGAGATGGTATTAGTGGAGGGTATTTGGGGGCACTAACTCACATGGGAAAATTGAGATGGTATTAGTGGAGGGTATTTGGTGGTACTAACTCACATGGGAAAATTGAGATGGTATTAGTGGAGGGTATTTGGGGGTACTAACTCACATGGAGTCCAGAGCTAAACAGTTACTGTCAGTAAGGACCTAATAGTAATGTCCTGCATACGTTAGATCAGAGTAGACGCCATTGAACAACACTGAAGTGACTCAGCAGTTGTGCAGTGTCTCATCTGGTGGGTCGCCTCACAATGACCTGACGTTGACTGTGTGTTGTGGACAGACATTCCTGATGCTGCAGTAGAAAGAACCTCCCTAAGGTTTGTGTATTGGGTGACCTGATGAGCAATGCAGGTGTAATGCCACTTGAGACACAGAAGATGAGATGGAAAAAAAAATGAGATGTGCAAAAATGATACTGGCTTGTAGGTTGAAAAATGACATGATATTGTGCAGGTGATCCCCCTGTGGGCCTGGTTCTTGAATCGCCTTTCAACAACATTGTAGAAGCAGCGTTTGAACACCCATTTGCTTTTGTAAGTAAACATTTTTAAATGATTAGTGGACATCAGTTTTGTTTGAATTATTTTTTCTTAAAAAATAGCAAACAAAGGGTCATTTTAGGTTTTATATGTTTCAATTCATATTGTTTATGTAGTGATTAATAATGCTACTGTGCTTCTGCAATTCATCTTGCAGGATTTTGTGTTGTGATGATTGATATTACAGCATTGATTTGTCCTTTGTGTTCCAGCTTTTTACCAGCATACCAGGCTTCAAGTCCTTTCTCAGAGACAGCGCTCTGGAACACAATGTCCGTTTCAATAGCGACAAGCTGTAAGTTACTACCTGGGCTGCAGTTAATACATACCAGACAGCTAGACTCTTGCAAGTCGGGAGCGTGAGCACATCTCTTTGCAATATCTCATGGAGAGCAATGCAAGATATTTGTGAAATATGGCTGGCATATCTCAGGGCTGCATTGCATTTCAGACAAAAATGGTGGCACAGTGGATGGGATTCCTTGTAGATGAACTAACGTTTTGTTTTACAGTTCAGATAAAATGTTAAAATCTGTTACTGTACAATGTGGTATGAACCTGCTGTGTCATTCAGCTATTTGATGTTCCCATTATTACACTTCTTCAAAGCTGTTAACTTATCAAATCCCTGAACCTAACTGGGAAACGAAATTTGCTACAAAAAGTCAATGAATTCAGCTTTCGCCAAGTGCCATCTGTTTGTGAGTCTTAGGATAGTCTCGCCATTACCATTTAGCAGCAGCATGTTTAGCCAAGTCTTGTGGGTTAGAGATGCCGCTCCAGCATTACAAGTTTTTTTCATGTGTATTGTCACTAGCTTTTCTATTTTATTTGTTGTTTTCCTAGACTTCTGTCAGAACCAAGCAGTCAGTCTTTATAAGATTTTTGTTTGATTTTTATGTCTGTAGTTCTGTCGTCTGTGTGCACTTGTTCTGTGCAGCTTGACAGATGTTGTGCTCTTTGTTTGCCTCACACTGACCTGACTGGACGAATGTCATTGTTCTTCTTAGTGTGTAAATGCTGTCAAGTACCAGGCTGCCAACAAAAATGTAGGGGTGGTGATCCACTTTCTCTAATTGAATCATACAGAGTGAGCAGCCCTGACTGCTTCATACTATTTGCTCTGGTATCGTCTCTTATTCAGTGTAATTTATTTCCATAATGTAAAGCAGGCTCTTTTAGTTTGCTGTCATGTTTCCTTTTTTTTGCTGTTTAATCATTTGTTGCATCCAAATTGATTGTTTTCTCATGTTTCGTTACTGGAAACACACATTATGTTCAACAAAAACGAACTTTTTCAACCCCCTGCAGCTTAACTCCACGGTATTCTGCTCTTAGCCATTATTGTCAAGTTGTGAAACGGGAGGTCTTGTGGACTGCTAAGCAGAAGGGAAGTTAGCTGCTTCCACATGCCCAGTTTATACTTGTCCAAGGTGCAGAAACCCTGCAGCTCCTTTCCTCATGACTCACCTCAAAGGGCTCTGCCCCAAAACCTGGCCTCATGGACTCTCCGCCTTCTTGCTTTTCTTTGTTGTTGTTTTTTTTCGTGCAGTGTGAGGGAAAAGGGATTTTTTCTTGCAAAGTATGTGTTCAGTGGAAGTATTGAGAACTGAGTGGCAGCTGACGAAACAGTTATGACCTTGCAGGCAGGGATGATCACTCTGTGAGAGTCTGTTTGAGAGAGTGGATTATCTCCCTGGTATTTGAAAGCGTGTGTGTGTGCCAAATAGGCATCTGTCCAGTCAGGTGAGTATTTCTGAAAAAACAAGTTTAATTGGCAAGTTACATTTTATTTAGTTATTTACCTGGAGTTTATATGGATAGGTACATTATCAGAGGGTCATCTTATTGTAAGGTAGGGTGTTTTCCATATGGAAATTTGTGCCACAGGGAGAGACAGTCATTGGATAGTTACCGTGACAAGTTTTGATGGTGTTAAGTGCTGCGCAGTCACAGTCTTGTGAAAGTCGGTCTCTTGAGTTTCAAAATGTCATCTCTGTTGGTTTAGAGCTTGTGTAAGCATTCATCTGCACTGTGCTGGAGACCCGTTGCACATAATTTTTTTAATTGATTCCATTCTTAATGATATTTTGGGACCTTTCAAGGAAATTTGGAATGTTTGAGAATTGTGTAAATTTAGTGGGCATCATTCCTGTTGGAGAATGGGTACATTTAGACCTAGAGGTCTGGCTGCTTTTTATTGTGTGTTTGGTTATTTTTGTTTTAGCCTTAGGAATGTTTTCACTTTATATTTGAAACAATTTCTCATTGCCTTTATCTTGGCACTGTATTAATAATAATAATAATAATAATAAATCGAGCTTATATAGCGCTCTTCGATGAGAGAAGAAGACTCATCCTCAGAGCGCTTCACAATACAGGAAAATAAAAGTTTCCATAAACATTGCACAATACTGAGAAAAAGGCATCAAAACAATAGGTCACAAAGCAAGCACTAAAACAGATGAACAAGCCACATCCCCCCCCACTCTATCCTCCCCCACCTCCCCCCCCCCCCCCCCCCACCGCCACCCCACACACATGACATTATATGAACAACGCTCGACAAGAATTTAGGAATAGAAGAAAAGAACCAGCCCCCATCTCCCCCCCCCCACCCCCCCACCCCTCCCCGCCTCCAATTTTGTGAACACTGCACGGGATACAATATAAAACATGCAGAAGGGAGCACCCACCCACCCACACACCCACCCACCCACACACACACACACACACAAAGGGCAAACTCAACACGAAGCAACAAAAACCCACGCGCGTAAACGCACACACACGAACGCACACACGCAAAAGTACACAAGCACTCAGGCACGGAAGCGCGCGTGCACATACAAGAGTATTGTATCAACAAACAATTTACGTATCACAGGAAATGAAAACGCACATATATTTACCTGTCTGTTTTTGTTTCAGGATCAGGGGAGTGACCTCTCCAATCATGATTCTTCATGCTGAGGATGATCTGATCGTTCCATATCATCTTGGACAGAAGGTATGCTAGGACAAGAGGGTTTTTTTTTCTCTCTTTCATTTGTCCATTTTGACGTGAAACTATTGGCAGAAACACATTATTATAGAATTACATCGATTTCTGCCTTTAACCCGTAGAGTGCCTTTAAGCCGTCAGCTGACGCCGCATTAAAAATGCTTTCCTAGTGCCTATGGGCCGTCCACTGACGTCATGCATTTTTCTTGAATTTTCATTCGTTACTATTTCTATCAATGGACTTAAATAGAGTGTGCGTAGTAAGCCTTATATGTCTGTAGTATTAAAATGGTATGTAAATGACCACACGTGAGGGGAAAGCCCATTTATTCTCATCACTGACTGGATGACCAGCCAGCACTTCGTCTCGCTTGCAAAGATGGCGGCGCAACCTTCGACAAGCGCAGCGACCAAATCAACGTATTTACACAGCTGAGCAGGCTCTGCTAATGATTTTTGACAAAGACAATAATCTTTTATTCAACGACTCACTCGAGCATGAAGGTGAGATGATGATAGTGATGGAATTGCTGACCGTATTCGTCAGTTATTGTGTCGGGCTGTGTGACCTCAGTGTGTGTTCAGCTGACTGGTTTGCCAGCGTCGAACGAGCTCACCTAGTGTGTACTCTGCACTGCGTGCCAGTGGTCAGTGACGTGATAGTCGGCGCGAGAGGGGAGCGCGGCCTGCTCGCGGCGTGGCACGGGGCAGAGGGAAAGGTAGGGGAAGAGGAGCAGTGAAAGAGAGGGTTGAAGTCCAGCAAGGGGGCGTGGTGGGGAGAGGGGGGCGTGGTCGTGGACTGACCTGTCTGCATAGAGTGTGAGCGTCTTGATAGACTTCTAAACTGTTTTACTTTCATTTACAGGTGTAGTGTGACAATACAAACTTTATTTTCAACTTTTTTGCTTTGTGTTCTTGTTTGGATGTGAAGATGTAGTGGTAAATACATATGCTTTTGATCGTGCAAAAAAATCTATCCAAATCTAATTGCCTAAATACTTTTTTATTATCAAAATTAAAACAAAAGAAGCCCAGATTCAAAATCTTCATTCAATTTCCTTCAAAAATTATGTATATTTCATTTTTATATCTTTTGTAGTTTCTGAGCTAGAATTTTTTGTTAATTATTACCCCCAAATCATTAGATTTCCCTGGCACTGGGAAAGCCTTTGTTTGTAATATTTTCAGGCAGTGAACGGGTTAAGTATCCTTAGTTATGGTCACTTGTTTCTGTCAAATTTTTATTCACACAAATGATTCTTATGATTTCCATTTCGTTGTGTCTTTCAGACATTAGAATCTGTTTTTCTTTTTTTTATCAAATTGGTCAAATGAAACGCTTTCGTTAGTCTGATTTTGTGTAGGACTCTTGAAAATGAAAATACTGAACACAAGGCAAAGGGGAACGCACTTTCTGCTGCTTCATTGAGTAAATGTCCCTAATATCTATGCCACTGACTCTACTGATCTCAATTTTTTTAATTTGTTTGTTCCGTGATGTGGTCTGCCAGGCTGGGAGGCATAAACATGACAGGTGCAAAGAGTTTCATGAGTAACAAGATGCCTGGAAATAGTTTCAGGGCCGCGTCTTGTTTTCTCCTAATTTTCAAGATGGCCAAATTCAGTTTCCAGAATAGAATGATGGCCACAGGATCGAGGACTTTTCCCCCCTTGCACGCCTGAGGACAAGATCAACTTTTATTTGAAAGACTGAACATTTCTCTACCTAATGAACACTTGCGTACTCACGCTAGGTCTAGATATTTGTGAACACTGAGCCCTAAAGATCACAGGTTTGCCGTATTCCTAGGAGTCGCTATTGCCTTCTACATAGCAACTCGTTCACTTCAAGGATTTTCCAGTCAAATCACTAGCTTGGCGAAGCTTTATTCATAGAGTTTGGGCTGCTACTTACCATTTGCTCAAATGATGAGGTTGTTTCAGTTTTAACCGAGTGGTCAACAGTCCTTTGCTTTAGAATGCTGTAACTCTTTCCCTCCTCCTTTAGTGTTACCCTCTTTCCGGTATCCACTCTTGTGCTGTAAACTGTGCTGTGTGAATGGTAGTGGATTGTTTCTCCATTCTATCTCACATTGCTAGCGTTCTACTTTAAATTATAGAAGCTTCAAACCAGTGTGAAAAAAGGCAGGGTGTATGGCCACACATTCAGTGTAAATTCATGCCTTTTATTCACATGAGGATAACGGTCCAGTTGGGAGTTTCTCCGTGTGGAAGATCAAACCCAGCAGTGACGTTGGTGATTTGTGCTTGTTCTTTGAGACACCTCAGTTGGATTCATGTGCACTAGAGTTGTCATGTGTTACGGATGGTGTGCGGTGCGTGTTTTGCTCTCTGACTCTCACTCTCAAAAGTTTGGATGCGTGTAATAATTATTCCCTACACACACCCACACCATACGTACATGGATAGCCAGGCAACACACGAGTTAGATTTTTTTTTCTTTATAATTATGCTGCCTGAACCATCAAAATATACATTCATGTGAATTGGTACAAATGAATACATGTCACTACATAGCATATAGATCAAGATATCAATGCAAAGGAACTTCAATCATCAGATATTAGCGTATCATATTACATATCATGATATCACTCACAGATCTCGCCGGCGCCGTCCACAGTGTCTCACATATACAATCAGCACACTCGGTTCTGCAGAACCCAAGCCAGTCTACACACTAAAAGAAGACAAAGAAGGATAACCAAGGTCCCCACATGATAAGCACAGCCGTTCACAAACACAAGCGATGAAGAAGAAGAAACAGTCTCCACACAACAAGCACAATAAATCACGTAGAACTTTCAGAAGAAGAACCGCAGATTTACATTCACAAGGCACAGTAATCCATAGCAGAAGAACCGCAGATTCACAAAGCACAGCAATCCATAGAAGAAGAATCGCAGGTTCATAGTAATCCACAGAAGAAGAACCGCAGATTCACAAGGCACAGTAAACCATTGAAGAACTGCAGATTTACAAGGCACAGCAATCAATATTAAATCCCCGAGAACACGATTTCAGCAAAGTCCCATAGAACACAATAAACTTTGATTCGACATATTGTTGATCTAAAACAAAAATTAATTAGCTTCTCCGTGTGTTGATATTACAATGTTCACATCAATAAATTCAGCCCACTGACACACATGAGGTGGTACAATTAGAGCACATAAATATTCTTGCAGGAGTTTTAAGTCACTCTCGGCGACACAGCATTCACAACAATTTTATAACAAATAAATTTCCTGGTACATATTTCGCTGGTACCGTCGTCAGAAGTATCGCACATACACAGTGAACATCGACGCACTACTGACTTGAAAGTCAGCCTCTCCACATAGTAACACTACGGAGAAAACGACGATTAAAACAAAATAAAGTAGGCTGGACACCTAAGCCTTGGCCGTTAGTTCTTGCTCTCCTCTTCCGTCAAATATTATTATTTTCGTCATGTTCCTATGTCATTTCAAGTTGACGTCATAATTTACGTTCATGTCACATCATGTCACACACACACACACACACACACATATATCTATATATATATATATATATATATATATATGTATATGTGTGTTTGTATGTGTGTATGTATTACATTTATAAATATATATATATTTTTTTTAAGTTAATAAATGTGTATGTTCATTCTGTTTGTTTGATTCAGTCATTCAATTTCTTCTCACAAATTCACTTTTTTTTCTTTTTTTTTTTTGAAGCTGTATGAATCTGCCAAGAGCACACGATCTCGTCTCACTGGAGTGTGGAGATGGTCACCTTGAAGGTCACTATGGCTATGGGCACAAGAACATCTATAAAGCACCTGAGCTGAAAGGAGTTGTCCAGTAAGTTGCTTGTATCACCAGTGCGACAAAGCATGTGTGTGGGGTGTGTATGTGATTACCTGTGTATTTGTCCCTTTATGTGTCAGGCCTTATAAATCAACTAGCTTATCAACACTTTCATAATGGTAGGTGCTGATCAGCGACAGTATGGCAGATGACTAAAGGGTGCTGATTGGCTACAGAGATGCAAGAGTGAACAATTTCTCCAGTCTTCATTGTTAGAGACAGGAAAGCCCTGTTTTCAGCAGTTGGTCAAAGGTCATTTTGCTGACATTGTGCAAGTTGTTTCATGGTGAGTTTGAGGCAGAACACATGTTTTGAAGTGATTTTTCCAAGCAAAATTGTTAATCAAGCAAGCACCACACACTAGTCATAAAAAATCTTGCTCGACCACGTTCTGCTGCAAGTAATAAGTAATAATGCGCTGATGGATGATTATTGCCGATAATGACTCGGAATGGAATTAGTTGAACTGTGGATTCCCCTTTCAATTTTGACAAAATAACTCTAATTTCTCTTACTTCGAAAGTTTTCACACTCAGAAAGCTCAAGATCAGCTTAAGTTGGGTCACAAACATCAGCCATAATTAATTCCAGGTCAGTGTGTTACTGCAGGTTTGCTGTGAGGTAGATTGAAGTTGCTATAATATAAAGCCACAGTAATGGACGACGTTTATAGATTATCAGTTGTGTCTCTGAATTTTGCATACTTGTGCGTGAAAGTAGAATGCATATGTTACGTGTGGTGTGTGTGCACGGCGCATGCACACGTGTGTGTGTATGTGAGTGTATTTGTACAGTGTGTGTATTTGCATATGTCTGTAGTCTACATTCATTTTGTATGCTTTTCCCAATATTGTCAAGTTTATGATGCCAATCAGGGTGCATGCTTAAAGGAAAAAATGCAAATTTCATGAGCGCAATACTGGAATATGGGATCTGATCTCAGTCTGAGGATGCATGGATCATGGACTGGACCTGATTCTCCAAGTTTCCCAGGCTACTGTGTAATTGAACCTTCCTAAGCAAATGCACTCGCAAGAAAAATCAAGTGCCACAAGTTAAAGATCCCATGGTCCCAGCTTGATATTTAATGTTTTACAATCGGTGAAGAGAACACCCAGTCTCACCAGAGATTAATTTCTGTGGAAGCGGTTTATACGTATTCACATTTTTTGGTGGAAATTTGATGCCATTCTTTTCTTCCAGATTTTAAACAAATTTTTGAATGAAAGAGAAACAGGTTTTCTGCCAGTTATGTCAGAAAAGGTCAGTAAGATTACTATTTGCCTCTGAAAGTCTTTAAATGGTCTTGCACAGTTAGTTCTAATCATGCATTAGAGCGTATTTGGAGGAAGAAGAGAAAACAGTGATGGAATTTTTTGTCAGAGGACAAATGGTGGAATTTTGCATAAAATGTCCCATTTCCGGTTGCAGGAAATTTCTGGAGGACTGTTATCTTCATCAACAGCCCTGAAGTGCCTGGAATTGCTTTGAACAGCTGAGCTCAGCCAGGATTTGTTGAATTCAACAGTTGATCTCCAAGAATAGCCCAAAATGTTGTGGTAAAAATAGAGATTTGGGAATGTTGTTTGTTATTAGTCATGAGGAGCATCTTGCCAGTGTGGTGGTGTTTTTTTTTTTCTTCTTTCTTGGAAATTTCATTACAAAGTTAGTTTTCTTGTGGGTACATAGCTGTCAGTATAAATACTCCGTTGTTATGCAGGTGTTGGATCTATAGACAGGAGTTTTAACTAAAATCACAGATTCAAGACTACATCGTTTTAATTTGGTATCATGTTTACTAGAGTGGAGCTATTGCTAAATTTTATGGCTGTCATGTTTGCCAGAAAAGGATTCAGAGCAAACTGTACTCTTGCATGTGTATAGAGATAGTATGTGTATAAAGATAGTATGTGTATAGAGGTACATCCTGTATCATTTCCGTGCAGTTTGCTGTCCCATGGTGTTAGCTGTCCTCTTATTGTATTTAGAAAACAGAACTTAACCTGCCCCTTTTCAACTCCCAATACCGTCTTGTTTGCAGTGTTCCTTGTAACGCACACCTGGGGGCACTTGACACGCTGATTTTGCAGTTTGATGCACAGATTTTACACAGAGGGTCCCCTGGATGAACAGTTTTGTTTTGGGTTGCGAGTATGACTGCTTTTCTGCAGCTTTGTTTGAAGTTGAAAGTTGCGAACTCATCGAGAGATGCCACGACTCTGTTTAGTTGATGAATGTGATCGAATATTTCAAGTTAAGAGTTGTGGCCTCCAAGTATCCAAGTCTTCACATCAGTTATGGGAAAGAAGTATTCACAGTTTTGATTCAGTGACCTTTGCCCATGAAAAACTCTGTGAACGCAATCAAGAGTCGGTCTCTGGTTTTGTTGAAAAGATCAACTTATTCCTCTCCTTCAGGATTTCCAGATGAAGAGATTGACAGAAGTGGTAGTATGGCCTAGGGGCACTGCCACGACGTTTATTGATCTTGTTTTCAGTTTTATGGAAGAAATTGATAATCAAAAATAACAGTAGTGGTCATACTACCACTGAGGCCGTTGATGTAGGAAATCTTGTAAGTGTGTTAAATCCTGTGCCATCTTTCGAAAGAGTTGGTTGTCAGTTGCTGGTAGATGTGGATGACACAAACATTAACACATGCGCACTAGGCGGCTGATTCTTCAAAGTTTTAAAGTTTGCTGCCATAAACAAGTAAAGTTAGAATGCCAGTGATGGTGAATGGTTACTAAAAAAGTAGCGATTCTTAGTATGACGAAAAGCTAGTGCAAGAGTGTTGTATGTTGCATAATAGAAAGATTCAGCAAAGTCCAAGGTTAGCAGCAAGATTTGGGGAGAAAGTCCTGTTTTTAGAGCCCCCCGTCCTTCCCTTCTTCTTTGTCTTTTGTTCTTTCCATGGAGAAGAGTCTCCATTCACCAGACTGAAATTTTTCTCCACAGAAGAAAGAAATGTGCAGGGAAGGGGGGTGCCCTAAAATAGGGTTTACCCATTTTTCATTGCCGCCGTTGTTTTGGGTTTGACAGCAGGACCTGAATATCAGTGTTGATTCCTGTCTGTGTGCGCTGTGTTCCATGGTATTGTGTAGCACAGAGGATGAGTGTATTGATGTAGCATTACTGAGTAATTAAGTTCTTCAGATTTTTGTTTTAATAATAGGGACCCACAGATTTCACCGAAGGACCTCTGAGTTTTCAGCAGAGGGTTCCTAAGGATCCTCAGTTTTGAATGATGTGAGGATTATTCTTAAGGGTTTGTCCACGACACTGTAGTAATAGGTTTTGTTCGTGGTAGTAGTGTATGTTTTGTGAGCTGAACAACTTGCATTTGGTTGTTACTGGCTATCTCTTTGTGCATGAAGTGTATGTGTGGTACAGATGGACCTCTGACTTGATGTATGGATTGGCTGGATTAGAGAAAGACTATTAGTGAGCAGCACACCTTATGGAATGCTGATACTGAAGGGACTATCCCAAATGGCCATCCAATCTGGAATTGTATTCTACACAGATGTAACTTTTGCCTACAGAAATATGAGTATTTGTGGAAAATCTAATTTTGAAGAAGTCCATGGTTCAAGCCTACCAATGTTCTGAAAACATCCCGATTTTCAAGGGTCGACAGTGCTGGTTTTCCACAAGGACAGTTCAGGACATACAGTGTGGGGAAACGCCGAATCTCCACCAATATGCTGAAAAGAATTGAAGTTCAGTAACTAAAACTGATATTCCCTACTCAACCTTGAGTTAAAATTGAACATTTTAAACTAGCACAGGCCATGTGATTCAGACTTAACAGATATGAAATCTTAGGTAAAGTGAATGCTGTTAATATAAATGGCATAGTAATAAAAGTTTTTAGATAAGCGCTCTTTTGTCTTCAGTTTCTTTACACACGCCACACAGGTTGAAGCTAAACAGTATTTGTTGTCATGATCTTGCTGATACTACACACATGTAGCATTTTGTTTGATGGTAAGTGATGTCCATTGTATCTAGCAAGATTATTTTGTTGACAAAAAGATCTGCTTTACAGTTGTTATTTATTTATTATTTTTCTAAAGCATACAGGTCTGTGAAGCTTGCAAAATCAGTGCAGTTTTCTTTAGTTATGACTGTTACTGTTGCTTGTTGAAAACCTGTGCAATGATCGTTTTCGTTAAAACAGGGAATTTGATCTGAATGTTATTTAAGTGGTTCAGAGCCTGGCTTCAAAGATTACAATTTGTATATATATATATATATATATATTTCTGTAATGTTTGTGTTCAGAACCTTGCAAAATCAATGCAACACTTTATTTGAGATTTGCAAGTTGACTTGTTGTATGAATATGCATTTTAATCCCTGTCCTGTCCACAGATATTGGAGTTAAATTTGATTTCATATGGATTTATTTGATCTGTTGTGCTTTTTATAAGAATATCGACTGCTTCATCACAGTACGAAGAATGCTTGTTTACTTTTGTTGTTGTTGTTGGAGTGCTGGCGACAGGGGTTTGAAGTGTTTGTTGAAATGGGGTTTGAAGTGTTTGTTGAAATGGTTGTGACTAAAATTTTATCGAAGCGTATTATGTAAATAAGTCTATGACAAATTATATTTTCATTTAAGGAATGTTGTTCACATACTATGTCTTTAAATCTGCAGTGTTAGACCTGTACATATTTTTGTGTAATCCAGTTCCCATGTGGGGTTAATACGTTCCAAGTCCCAAGTGTGTTTTTTGTCTTAATGACTGGTATTTCAAACGTACTGGGAGTTTCATAGACTACCATGAAGATGGGTGGAATAAAACACTGAAGACAGCCATTGGAAACGATGCTGTCATTGGCAGTGCTGACCTGTGATTGATGTCGGAAGTTCCGATTGCTGCATTATTTCTTTGAAAATGTTTTCATAAATATGCCAGTCGCTTTAATGCAAGTCTTTGCAAATCCTGTCGCTTATGTTCACGAAGACTGTTAGACTTCTGTTGCAAAAATTGACTGTAAAAAGACTTTGAAGCTAAATACCTTTAGCAGGATTAATAAGCGTAGGCGTAACGCTTTGTAAAATTTAGTGATCTGTTTTGTACTGTCCATGGAATTCAAAGAGAAGAAGATACAGATAACCCAAGATTTTGCAGTTCAAGTAGTGTTAACTTTTTCTCATATCTCAGATTTTTTGGTCGGTGAAGTTTGCTCAAGCTTTATTTCAACTTGCCTGGGGAGCCAGCCACATCATTCTTGGTTGCACAAGTCAGAAGGCAAAAAAAGAAAAAAAAATTTTAAGTGCCAAGTAAAGGAAGAAAAAATGATGAGATTGACACACTGATAGGCGCGATATGTCATTTGCTATAGAAGCTTCAGACATCGTAAAAGAATATCTTCAACCTTAACTCTTGTGAATGGACACTGCTTCAAATAGTAAGGTCTCCAACCACAACCATAACATGGCCAATGAAGTGGAGAGGGAGGGAACCACCATATTCAGTTTTGATTTTGTTGTTGTTGCTGTTTTTTCCTCTTCATTGAACGTGTTAATCAATCTCATCAACATCTGAAGAAAACTTTTGTTGAACAAGTGCTTGCCTGTTTTTTTCTTTGTGTGCTTAAAAAAAAGTTGATTTGCACAGGTGTGTAACTTCACATGTGTGTACAAGTTCTTGCTATCACTGATGCTGTTATTTGCACCATGTTTGTGCGTTTATCATGGTGTGGTGTCTTTTCAGCAACACTGCTGTCCGCTTTCTTATCATAATCTTCCTTACAATTACCAACACGTTTTGGAAGGACAACACATGTTAATACTTCCCCAGAAGGTCTTTTGTTGAAAACATTTTGTTTTACAAACATGTTCTGCCCCTAAGCAAGACGGTCAACACACTCCATGCTGTAAATTGCGTGACCACAAGTAAACATCCCAAGTACCTGTTGAAACAGGTCTGTCTGCAAGTTCGCACAAGGCCCAGTGAAACGTGCCCACACAGTTTGCTATCCCCAATACAGACCGAGTCCATACACACTATACCACATCTGTTCAAGCCATGAGGCCACACACAATGTGCCGGGATGGCAGCTAGAGAAATAAATGAGTGAATAAGTAAATGAAAAAGGATTTGGGAAGAGTCTTACAAACTGCAGACTAACCTTCACAGATGTCTGACAAAGATGGTGATCAGGCATTGGTTATCAGGTAGGCCTATCACAGTGAGAACGAGAACAAGGCCGATAAGTTCAACTGTATAATCTGCAGTGACTGTTGAAGTGCATTTTGTGTGTTACTGAAATCAGAGCGGCTTGCGCTTATGAATGTGTAAGAAGATATCAGTTAAATGTATTTGTAACTTTATAATTTCACGGAGTTTAGTATGGGTAGCTTATACTCTCTCGCTGGTGAAGTATACTTGCCAAATCAAACTCTCATAAATTGTGACCGAGTTGATTGCACGGTTTGTCCAGTTTTTTAGATAATGCAGTGTTAAGAGGCTCTATGAGGCTGTCTTCTATTTTTGGCCAACAGTGCAGAGCTACATCTTTTGTCTTTAGTTTATGGCCAGACAGTGAACTAGGACAACCTGTCAGCATTTTGTTTCCTCTCACCTTCTTTTCCTTCACCTGACAATGTTCTGTTGTGGACCTATTTTGTAGCATACTTTGGAATCAATGTTAATATCCGACATGACTTGATTTTTCCCTTTCTGTCTTTGCTTTGGTTCACACTGTTTGCCCACCTTTGGTTTCTGGCCCATAGCAAAGATTTATATCTAGTTCTTTCCATTCTGAGACCAACAGAAGTAACTTCATTTGGACTTTGGTGAAAGTAATGGGGAAGGAAGGATGAGATGCCAGTTTGACATGGTAAGGATATTGAACCAAACAGAATGATAGAACACCCTTACTTTTAGCCTCATGTGCTATAACAGCTAGAGTAGCAAGTTTCAACCAGTTCTCAGCTCTGTTTGGCGTACTTTTGTTTTTCCACAGTAAGAATGATGATAAAACTGGAATGTCAAAAATATAGCATACTGTTTGTGACAAGTCTGAGTTTTATGAAACAAAAAGTAAACCAGCACTTCAGTTGGTACAAGGTTGACCCATTTTGGCCATCATGCAACTTATCCATCCCCTGCTACCTATCCAAGTTGATTTTTGAAGTGTGGGATTTGAAGAATTTTGTTTATGTTCTTGAACCAATAAATGAATTAAGATTTCTGATATAGCTGGTTTTGTTCTTGTTTTTAAGAGTGAAACACTGCTGTGCCTGTCTATTCACAGCAGTTAGACGGACCATCATATTTTACATGATTATTTATAAGCTGAGGACACGCAGGGCAAAACCTGTGACCTGCTGAAGGAAATTGCTTATTGCTAATGTATTAAGGGACTGGCCGTGGTCATCACCGTCTGATGCCCCGACTGCGCAAAGACCCCAAGAAATTTCATCAGTACCTCAGAATGACACCTCGTTCTTTCGACCGTCTTCTTGAACTCTGTGTATCTGATCTTCAGGCTGCCAACACAGCATCTCTGTTGGAATGATTGTTCTCGCTTTTTGTGTAAATAAATGTTCTGGTCCTAACAGCATTGATGAGTTTCTCGTTGTCCATGTTTCCGAGAGAGAATACCTCAGTGAAAAGTCAAGAGCGCAGTTCTTTCCCTTACCCGGAGAATGGTGAAATGGACAGTTTGAACCAACGTCGCGGAATGCCGGGTTGAAAATTCCGGGTCAGCCTGGCTTCACTATGGCCACCTGGAGCCGTCATTGATGACGCCACAGAGGAGTTGAGCCAGGCAGGATTTTACAACCGGGCCGTGCAAAGCACGACCGTCCCATGCACGGGTCTACTATGGCCGCCGCCTAAGTGTCTAAGCAGGGAAGCAATTTCCTTCCGGAAAAAAGTTTAACATATGAATTGATTGCATCCCTTCCCTTGATGTCAAGAACATTTACTTCCATTTACATTGCTCACTTAATTGTTTTATTTCTACTGTCTTTTCATCCCATGTTCATCTCTCACAGTCTCTTCATATTCAGTTCTTGCTGTCTCCCCTTCTATCTAATCTTTTGCTCTCTTTTAATTTGATTTCATCTAACTCTGTTTTCATCTAACTCTGTTTTCATCTTTTGCATTCCCTAATGCCACTCCATCTCTAAAAATGGCAAGTTCTGTTTTTATCTCTTCGTTCTATTTTCATCTATTGCTGTCTCTTCATTTTCATCTTTTGCTGTTGCCAATGCTACTTCATTTTCACTCTCTCTTCATTTGATTTAATCTGTGACCGACTCCCTTTTTATCTGTCGCTATCTCTAATGCCATTGCATCTCTCATTTGTAATTGCAAATTCAGTTCAAGTCTCTTGCTGTCTGTTATTCCATTTTCATCAATGCTCGCAGTCGCCAATTCTATTTCATCTCTTGCTGTCATTAACTCTTGTCTCCAATTTATATGTTGTTGTCTCAATTTCATTTCTTACAGTCTCTTGCCTCTGTCGTACTGTCTCTTGCCTCTGTCTTACTGCCTCTTGCCTCTGTCTTACAGTCTCTTGCCTCTGTTGTACTGTCTCTTGCCTCTGTCGTACTGTCTCTTGCCTCTGTCTTACAGTCTCTTGCCTCTGTTGTACTGTCTCTTGCCTCTGTCTTACTGTCTCTTGCCTTTCCTCTCTTGCTGTCTCTTCTGCCATTTCTTATCATTAAGATGGTATCTTCTGCCATCTCTCATCACACAAAAAAGGCATTTTCTTACCATTTTCCACGCACACAAGGAGCAAACTCCACAGTCAAGAAGAAAAAAAATTTTTTTTTCTTTTTTCAATTCAGTTCAAAATTGGTTTTGCACCGAGACACCCAGTTACAAAGCACAAGTTCTCCCTTACAAACTAAACCAATTAACAATATAACACACGTCAAAAACACTGCCCTTGTTCATGAAAACATACATGTACATCATCTTGACATTATCCTCAGGGAGAAAGCCTGGTGAAGGAAGCAGTCATTCAAATTATCACAATTAAACAAACAAACAAAAAAATCCACACACGGAAGACTGCTCACTCTACCTTGAGCTACCCTCGACGTAATTTTTCACACTTTAAACAACCAAGACATATTCTGTAATGCAAATTCATCTAAAGACTATCATGGAAGGTGAGAATCTGACAAGGAAAAAAAAGGTAAGATGCACTGCTAAAAGACCTCCTGGTACAAGCTTGTGATTATTCTATAAATAACTGTGATTTACATGAATTTGGAATCCTTTTTTTCTTTTGCGTGGTGGTGATAACTATAGCATGTTACATCTTATACATATGCCATTTCTTTCCCTTACCGGCAGACCTGCCTACCTCCACAGTTTCTCTGGACTGAAACAAAATAAAAAGGTGAAAATAATTAGGTAACCACTTCTACTTTTGTTAAGCACTGTTTCTATGCCTTTTTCACCAAGACATCTTTTCTCTTGTGATGCACTTGGTAACACTGTTCCCAAGTGATGCAGTTTTGAGAGTAGTTCAGGTCGACATTATTGCCCAGCCTAGCTATGACTCGTTCTACCACAGGCACCAAGGGAAGGCAGGGTGAATAATCACAGACAGGAAAACCAGTAATTAGAACTGGGACAAAATGAGTTATCCCTCTTGCTCGCTCTGTTTCAGTTTCTGTAGCATCATGGCCAAACCAACCATGTGGGGCCTTGCCTGGACTGTCCCATTGTAGAAAAGTCTCGGAGAAAAAAAAATGCATACTTCTACAACAACATTAATATAATGCATAAACGATTGATATCCTTAGTACATGTAAAACCAAGCCACGCTGGGAGCACTGGCTGTTGTGCTGTTTCACACCCCCAGATTGAAAACAAAAAAAAAACCAACGTATGACGGCCACATATGGCTGTATGGGCAGACAGACCATGCAGAGAGGACTACTAGTTCTCACTCCAGGAAATGCTTACCGCCTCACTACACACAGCTGTTGTAAACTGGAATGAGAGAAAAAAAAAAAAAAGAGTAAAGACTTGGGGAACGAAGACAGGTGACTGGGTCATTAATCACAATGGCTGGCACACACATACACAAACACACACGCACACAAACTTTTTCCTGTCGGTGTAGATTCATTTTCAGACAGTTCAAAACAGATCACCTATCTCCACCCCTTCTCCCCCCGACCCCCATGCAGTGTATCTCTCAATTTTACTCTATGCTGTTTTAAGAAACGTACTGAACGTTTTGTTATTTTTTATGAATGGCTGCTTCCTTCACTTCCAACCTCTAATGCTACATCCACAGTAATTATGAAACACTGATCATGAATTCCCTCTTATCCCCATCCACTGCTCCCTTACACACACGCAAACACACAGAATTAATCAAGAAAAAGACATCTCTTAAAGAAAATTTATTCATACAAGAGCGAATTTATACACACACACTCGCATTCCCAAGCATATCCATTTAAGGGGAAAAAAATATTGATCCTATTTACTACACATGAAGTTTAACTAGAGTAATTAATTGCCTGGAGAGGCTTGACCCTTTAAACACAGAAAATGGGAGTCTCTTAAAATTCTATTCTTAGAGTTGGAGGATTGCTCAGAAACAATAGCCAGCAGGAGCACAACACGCACACACGCACACACACACACACACGCACAAGCACACACGCACACATGGTGGTAGATGAGAAAAATTCCACTTAACTGAAACGTTCTATCAAAATTCATACTGTACGATTCTGACGGTAGGCAGGCCTGCAAGTATATTGTCTAGATCTATCAACTAATTTCTAGATCAATCATCAACACTGATCAGCCACAGCAGTCATTGTTTCATGTATCGGTCAACATAAATCATCTTAACAGATATCATCTGCAAAGAGTATTTTCAATGATATGTTTCACCATCAAATAAACTGTACAATTGTGCACAAACGCCACAAATCATAAATGCATTGTGATGTACTGTTAAGTACATTCTTTGTTATGAAATGAATGAAGTCATATGAGACAATATATTCTAAAATGCATAGCAGTATTAGCAGCAGTATGAAAGGATGAGCAGTGAAAATGAAATTTATTATCACAACATTTGGGGAAATATGGGCACACACACACACACATTCCCATCAGCAGCACTGTGCAATAAGTTGTGCCTTGGGTGGGAGGAAGGCAGGCATATACCCAACACGATCACAATTATTTTGACCTTTTCCCCCCCTTTTTTTTCACAATCAGCATCCTGGCAAGAAAAATTATGAAACAGCATCAAAATACTCAAATTTTCTACGATGCCAAATAACCATAACAGCCTGTGATGTACACTACCACTTCAGACAAGTTCAGCTTCTAGTTGACCAACATTTAAAAGGTGAAAGCTTCAGCATTCAAACAACAATTCTAAACCTCCCGTTCCATTAACGTATTTACAAGTGTTTGCAGTCTTTGTCAACTTCAGCTGTGTACCTGTGTGCAAAATATATCATGAGGAAAAAAAAAATCCTTGTGCTTTCAAAGTAGTAAAATGTTACAGAACATACTTTCTTGCTTATCTAGGGCACTTCAGAGATTTGCTCACAAACTGTTCAACACTTTTTGTTTTCCATCTTATATTCCAGGCCTCTTGTGGCATCAGTCCCACACAGCCTGTAATGTACCACCATTGTGGCCACTCCCAGGACTGTTCTGTCGCATTCCATAGCAGACATCAATCAAAGGAGATACTGCACCACTGTTGATGTTTCAGTGTTATCTACACCCCAGCCAACCACACACAGCCCTGTCAGCGGTTGTCGGCACAAAGAGGGAAAAAAAACTGTTCTGAAAAATAAACGAATAATACTAACAAAATTTACATCAATTCATCACATGAGAGCTACCATCATAAGGAGGAAAGAATTAGGCCATGCTCAGCATGCCAGCCATTCAACTGAATGTATGTTGTCTTCAGATGCTCGAAATTAAAAGGAAAAAAAAAAGGGGAAAAACTACAAAAGGTGACACAAAAGAAAATATAAAATATGCTTTACAGGCTTTTAGACAGAACAATGGACTGCTAATGTCCAGTCTGAACAGCGTTTCCAGTCTCACTATGTAGAACTTTGCCAGTTTACAAACCAAAAAGCTGGCATGCTAATAAATGTAAACTGAGAAAAGAATGTGTAATGACTTTCTGTGAAAAACACCAGTGAAGGGGCCAAAAAGACAGAAAACGTGGACCAATCAAGACAAACAATTTTTTTAAAAGGGTCAATGAGAGAGAGAAATATAAAAGAAAATTACAAAGAATGAATTTTCTTCAAACAAGAAACATTTTCTACTGAAACAGCTCCTTACGTCTCCATGGGATCCCACAGCTGAGCTGTTTTAGTGGTGGTCTGTGGTACTTGTTCTGATAAAACATAATGGCGACACCAAACCCTTGCTGACCATGCTAACTGCTCAGTGTCTGAGTCAACAGGAGTGAGCATGCCACAATTTATCACCGTCTACTTACATGTCCACAGCAGACCTCTGAAAATGGAGTATACCTACCTGCTACATAACTAGGACATTTTTTCTTTCAGTTTATAAAAACCAAGCTAAAACATGACAAGCTCATTCGATTGAGAATTTACGAACCTGAGATAGGCAACTCGCAATGAAGATTTTTCGTTAAATTGTGTATTAAAGAAAATAAGCCAAGAAAAAAGTGACAGGCATGTGTTGACTCCAAAACGGCTGAAAATGGTGTGTGCATTCACCACAATAGCCCATAATTAAGAACTCAAAGTTGCCAGATTCATTCCCTCGCCTTTGGAAGCAGACTTTTCATCAATCCACAACCAAGAGTCTGTTGCTCTCTCCCCTTCTCCAATGTCTTCTACTGTGCTACTTTGAACATGTTTTAAAACCTTCCCGTGTCCCAGTTTGTTAGGGAAAAGTATACATATAAAGCACTGCATCATTGTTTTTCCAAAACATGGTCATGGATTCTAGGAGAATGGCACAATGTGTTGTTCGATGTCAACCGACAATAGATGGATGAAACAACTGTAACACAGACTTGCTGAGGAAGTGTGGGCTACCACCAGAATGTTCACACACACGCACACACACGCACACACACACACACACACACACATATATCATGACACAATAATTTTCAACTGATAATTCATCTAAACATTTTGATGGGCATGATAAATGTAGGCTTTATAGTAACTTCTATCAATATCAAAATCTGTTTCCCACAAAATCTGAAACCAAACAAGTGATCATGATGATGATGATGGCAATGATGAAGAAAACTGGATAAAAAAGAGGGAGAGGGGATTTATTTCCATCACCACCAAGTTAAAACAAAAAAAAATAGAATAAGTATCTGGATTAGAACACAGACAACAACAAAAAAAAACTCTCGTTAATCATTGCTGAATGAACAACTTTGATTCCATATTGCACTGGATCAACACAACCCAATCTGATCAATCAGTTTCACAAAAAGTGTGGAGACACAGTCTCACAAAATCAACAACCGAAGAATGTTTTCAACTCACACCCACAGCAAATACAATGAAAATCAGAACACAAGTGTGAATAAACTGGTACAGGGATGAGACAGTGGCATTATGATCCATACAACACAGACCGAACGATGATTCTTGGAGCAAAACATCATATTAGGGCTGGACTATTTCTTACAAATTCTATTTGACACTGACCCCTCCATTTCAAACCTCCCCTCACCTGCTCCCCTTGCGATCGTTCATAACCACTTCATAAATAAAATGCATTCTTTAGTGCCTTCATGTACACTTATTCGCATATCATCCATCCATAATTTAAGTGTTCATTTAACAAAATCTACTCATTTCTCATTCATTTCCTCAATGCAGATTGCTCTCTGAAGGAGACTTAGCATCCACATGAAAAGCAGGTCTAATGAAATGATTTGTTGTTCTTGTTTTTTCTATACCATATTCTCTCAAACTGCATGCACCCAAAGCACCTGAAGCCTTTTTCGTTTGGATTCATACTATCCTAGGTGCAATCATATTTCTGTCAGGAGAAAGAAGGCTTTAGTTCAGATTCATACTATCACAGGTGCCACTACATTTAAAACAGGAAAAATAAAATCAAACTGATGAGACAGTCATAATCAATCTCTTGAACTACCAGCTCAATTATTCCAGGCAGCTCAAAACATGAAAATGAAAAGAAATTAATCTTAAATAAATGTTAGCGAACCGCCCAGAGAACGTGGACAAACGAGTCACAAGACGAAACACAACGCGTTTCGACCTCTTAGGTCTTCATCAGGTGAGACATAAACGAATAAACCAACGAAAATTCGCTTAGCTTTGATCGCTTCAGATCACTTCACAGGGTTCAGCGCAAGGAAGAAGGCGTAATTCAACGCCTTCTTCCTTGCGCTGAACCCTGTGAAGTGATCTGAAGCGATCAAAGCTAAGCGAATTTTCGTTGGTTTATTCGTTTATGTCTCACCTGATGAAGACCTAAGAGGTCGAAACGCGTTGTGTTTCGTCTTGTGACTCGTTTGTCCATGTTCTCTGGGCGGTTCGCTAACATTTATTTAAGATTTGTTTAGATTTCCGCCTGCAGTCCTCTCGCTTTGCAACTAGAAAAGAAATTAGGTCAGATTTGGCATTTTCAATGTATAGACAAAAAAAGGACAGCTAGCTGGACTTTAATTTTTCTTTTATTTTTCAAGTACGGGAGATAACAAGAAAGAGGACAAAGATTATTCAGCTTCATATCAAATTGTCTACAGGCCAAGTAGAAACCAAGAATATATACCTTCCTACTCGGACTTCACCTACTAATAATAAAAACTGCTGTAAACGTTGAAATGAAGGAAACAAAATTTTTATGCTTGCATACTAACATGAAATTATCTTCTCATGGATATCTCGTTTCACTTTCAAAGTTTATTCTTATATTGAAATATGACCGTTCTTCTGGCATTGGTAGATGATCTATACGCCTCTGATGCCAAATCTAATTTCAAGATGGAGAGGACTGCAAGGGGTGGATGAGTGATTACGTGATGGGGAGGAACAGCCACAAATGAAATATACCTTCCTTGGGAATTATGTATACTGTAACATAGACTGGGATTAAAGAATACAGGCCAACTAAGCAAGTTTGCTTTCATATCGATGGTTTTCTAATTCTATGAATTTATGATGTAATATGTAGGTGAATGAGGCAATGGAACATGAACATGAGCCTCACATACACATTAAAATATGTTCAGTGCCTGGATAACACCAATTGGAACAACATTTTCATCTAAACAAATGCCAGATCTCGAAGACACCATGATGGCTGGAATGTAACTTTGATACAAAAGTCTGTCACTGAGCATTTCTGTTGCCTGTCTCCATTTTCATCTACAACAGATGTCCATGTGACCCTTTCTGGAGGAGAAAAGAAAAAGGTCAAAGTTTTGTTGCTTTTCTCTGAAACGCTTTTCTCTCAACCGCAACAGAATGAAGATTCACACACACACCTATGCCAATATCTAAAGTGTGCCAGTCTCATCTCAAAGGAATCTTTTTTTGTGAAGTTACCTAACAGCAGAATGAAGAATATAAATTCATCCTCATCTTAGAGCTGAATTTCTCGAACAGTCTGCAGTTTTAAACCTCTCTGGTAGGAAAACAACCCAAGGAAAATCTGGAGAACACTTGATATAACAACCTCTAAAAAAGCACAACAATTTCATACCACATATGAACACAGTATTTTACATTACCCTACAGTCACAAGAGAAGTTTAGAAAATATGTACAGACTGTATGCTTGGTATAATCCTCGGATTCAAGTATAATATAAAAAGAGTGGGATATCAAGGCACTCTGTGGCTGAAATTGAAAAAAAACACACCCAAACTGCCCATCATGGCAGACAAGAATAAACTTTCCTTCGTTAGTTAAGCTCAGAAAGGTCACTAGGCACAGTAGTCTTCAACGGGTACACACCCGTGTCTACTGGGAAAAAACAAACGATATGTGAACAGCACCAGGTCGACACTGAAATGTCTGTGAACTATATCTTCCACAAACCAGATCATAAAGAATCCACACAGAAGCAAAACTATATTATTCAAATCGTGGAAAAACTCACCTCTGTTACCCATTTTTAAAACACAAAAGCACAAAACTCCAAACAACAGAAACTAATATAAGAAAAAAGACCAAATCGTCCAGCATCCAGTGTGAGCTAGTAACCAACAATAAGTTCCAACTGACAGTAAGTTCCAATCATGTTGCCAAATACAACAAAAACTAAGTAAAACAGACTGCAACAGTGACTCACTAGCAAATGCCATGGAAGAGGTTCACAACCGCAAGAAGCCATCACAAACGCCAATGGCGGGAAAGTCGCAAAGGAGGTGGGCAAGGCAAGTCCAAATGAGATGAGTGTCGCCGGATGATAACCATGCCACAAGCAGAGCTGGATTCACTCACAAACACACAGATGATAGTGCAAGAAGAAATCGAGTCCATTCAGTTTCCTCAGTCACAAAATGTCACTGCAGACAATATGCCATCAGTTTGCTGAGATCACAGTTTGCTCTCTTGTGTTTACATTGCAAATGCACAAATATTTGTTTTCTACAATGATGAGATGCTTGTCGATGAATGGCCACATATCTTTTTTTTTTTACTGGAATAATGATTAAGTGATGGAAGCAACAAAAAAAAAAGGCCAAAACATACCCAGTGAAGGTGTTCCATGACATTTACTTGCACAATTGCCTTAAATCTGAACACCTGGCTTTGAGGTAAGCATGCAACATGTTAGTGAACACATTTACACATATGTAATGTCTGCTGTGTTCTTGAATCTCATGTTTCCATGCATTGAGAGACTTTTTCCAATCCATTTTGTCGTTTCCCTCCTCTCTGATTCATGGTGGAGTTTTCTGTTTTGGTTTGGTTTGTTTTTTGTTTTGTTTTGTTTTTGCTGCTAACATACACAAGTATGTGCACCATGAATCACTATCACGAATGGCTGTGAATGTGTGTCTGTGCTGCTCACATGTAAAAGTTTGTGCACACAACTCAAAGTGTACTGGTGAGAAAAAAAAACACCAATGCAGACAGGGGGCCCTTGACGACTCATGGAGGAGACTGCTCTCCTTCCAGCCTGTCCCGTATCACCTTGACCAGCTCGTCAGACAGCTCCCGCGACAGGTGAGCCATGAAGGGCCGCAGCATGTCCCGTGCTTTGTCCATCACAGAACTGTCCCAGCTCGCTGCCGCTGCTCCTGCTCCCACCAGGGGCAGGAGGGAGCCTTGAGAGCTTCCCCCTCCTGCGCTGTAACCGGAGACTGCAGGGCCAGCTGGGCCAAGGTGAGGTGAGCTTCACGAAAGGCCTCGGACAACATGGTGGTTATCTGCTGCCTGTTGGCCGAGGATCCGTTACTCCCTCCGCTGATCTGCTCACAGCAACAACACACCCCAGCTAGAAATCTCATGTGCTGAGTGCATAGCTGACAACATTTTTTTTTCATTATAGTTCCTTTAGCAAAATTTGTAAGGGTCTTGTGACTCACTCATGAGCATGATCTTACTGCTATCTGAGTTTAAAACATGACAGATCTGTGAGCAATGAGGAATAACTGGCAATACTACTCTCCTCCCTAAGAATCCTGGTGCCTGCCTGCTGGGTATTTCTGCACTTCCATGACCCATCTACACTGACATGGATTACAGCATCTTCTATGTGAGCATCTGATCTTCTGTGTACATGTTCCACAAAAGGCATCAGCCACTAACAGGTCTAAACACATCTGGAAAATCCAAAAAATCTTGCTCCTCACTTCATCCATCAGACATTGCTGGGGCTTGAACCTGAACCTCTTTGACTGAAAAGTGGTTCTGTCACTCGCCTGTTGCACTTACCAACACTTGGGGAGCAATACTGACTATCCTGCTGGAGGATTCTAATGAAAGATGTGCTTCCTAAGATTGTTGTGATATTCAGCAGACACAGGCCCCTGAAGCGTAGGCACATTTCCTTGTGGGGAAATAGCCTAATGCCCATATATAAACCATTGCATTCAAATGGGAAGACGATAACCCCACTAACGTCACGCAGTCGAATCACGCTCTCCCCAACCGTGTCTGGGTTCAGCCACGACTCGGACACGAGGAGCGTCATCACTCCAGTGGAGGGGTTGTGGGCAGTCTTTGGTGGGACCCCCCTACTGACCACAACCCCGGGTCAGGGACGCAGGCATCGACCAGGTCGGATCTGCGCCCTCACCCCCGACTGTCGAACCACCCCGATTGACCGTTGAACTCTCCCCTAGGGGTACAGGACGTTGGGGAGCGGACTTCTTTCGCTTCCCTGTTGGGCAACGTCCGCGGTCCCGTTCCTCCGGGGGGAGGATCGACCAGCGGGACCAGGGGTAACCCTTCATCCTTTGAGGTGGACTTGTCGCCGCAGCCGTCCCAGTCCGCTTCCACACGGCCAGGAGGCTCGGCTACCGTACCACCCACCAGCCACCCTGCCATGCAGGGGGCCGGCACGGACTGCACCCGGGAGATGCAGGAGGCAGTGCTCTCCCTGGGGCGGGTGCGAGACAGCTCGCCTTCTCGCTACCCTCCCCTTGGTGCCCAAGGTTACCCGGGTCCCCGAGGAGACTCTGCCCCAGGGCTGCCACAGCCCGTCGTACTCCCCGGGGACCGGTGGCTCTATTCCCCCCCGAGAGGAATCAGTGGCTTAGGGCTGACACCCATTCCGACTCCACCTCCGGTCGCATGTGGCATCCG
Organism: Conus canariensis; assembly: GCA_033310375.1. Lineage (NCBI taxonomy): Eukaryota > Metazoa > Mollusca > Gastropoda > Neogastropoda > Conidae > Conus > Conus canariensis. The sequence continues at coordinate 54,595,528 of CM065717.1, forward strand.
GCCTCCCAGAGCTGGATCGACCTGGGCCCCCCTTCCTCTCGGGCGCTGTTCGATCGGTAATCCCCTAGTCTGCCCACCGAGTGCGGAGCCACCAGGGACCCGTCCTCGTTTTTACCCACTACCCAACGAGGGCGGGACTCCCACGCACCCCTGCCCTGGCCCTCCGAAGGTGGATCTGAACATCCCCTTCAGGAATACTCTGACCCACAACTCGAGGACCAGGTCGAGGACTCCCTCGCCCAGTCTGGTGACCTTTCCATCTTGGAGAGCTGGCGCCCAGATCTTGTTATGAGGGAATCCCCTCCCTCTGACAACATTTTCTCCTTTAGCCGTTTCACTGGGTCCCCCCCTGCCCAGCGATCACGGCCAAGGATAGTCGCCCCCCAGACCCTCACTCCCTTGTGGGACAGATCGGCATCTTTCACCAGGGGTGCACATGCCGTCCCTCCACCGGGGATTGACTTCTTGTCAGCCCCTAACGCGGCTCCAGTAGGAGTTTTCCTCAAGGACCCGCGTCATGGCCCCCATGTCCTTTCCCTCTTCTCTGCCAATCCGGCCAACAGGGATACTGCCATTTCCCCTGCTGACCTCAGGCTCATGCCCAACCTCGCCCCTCCCACTTCCACCTCTGTTTCTATCAAGAACTTGATGGAGTGGGACAGAATTGCCAGGACTGGCATTCTTCACACCACCGCAGGACATGCCTTCATTGACATGTTCCTGCAGCGAGCGGAGGAGCTCTGGGCAAAGGGGGGCGGCACTGCCTCCGTGTCTTCGGACCCTGACGACACTGAGACAGACCCTAGCCTGTTTGGCGACCCCCTGATGCGCTTTCTTGTCAACAAGATATCGCATCACCTTTGGGCTGCGGCAGACAGCGCAGCCAGGAGTCACTTTAACTGCCTGTTGGCAGTGAGAGATGCTGTGTTATCACAGGCCAATCTCTCCCCGGCGCTCAAGGCGGCCTTACGGTGCATCCCGGGTCAGGAGCAGTCGCTTTTCGGCGACTATTCTACTGCTGTCATCACCCATGCAGTCGAGGATCGCAATCAGGCCGCGTCTTTTGCGGTCAAGCCCCCTCGCCAACTCCTCCTCCTTCCCCCAGCGATCCCCCTCCCGCCCAGGTGGAGGCCCTTCGCCTGGAAGTCAAAGAACTTCTCCGGAAGAGCGCCATCACCGAGATACCCCACCCCAACCCCGGGTTTTACTCTCACCTGTTCGTGGTTCCCAAGTCCTCGGGAGGCTGGAGGCCCATCCTCGACCTTTCCCCACTCAACAAGTTCCTCAGACCAACCAAATTCAAGATGGAGACCCCGGCCCAGATCAGAGACTCCATCCACCATCTGGACTGGGCCACTTCTATAGATCTGAAGGACGCTTACTTTCAGATCCTCATTCCAACCCCGCCAAATGCGAGCTCTCGCCCAGTCAGAGATTCTCCTTCCTGGGCATGAGTTTCGACACCACCTCCATGCTAGTCTCCCCGACCCCGGAGAGGTCCACCCACCTGATGGACCTCATCTCCCACCTTTGCCTCTCTCCCCACACGTCGACAAGGACACTTTCCTCCCTTCTGGGGATGATGGAGTCCCTGTCGCCTCTCATTCCCCTAGGCAGGGTTCCCAAGCGACAGCTTCAAAGGGAGTTCTGCCGTCGTTGGTCGCAGACTACCAACCGCTGGGACCAGACCATTCCCCTCGGGCCTTGGTTCTTTTGGGCCACGGAGGAGTGGCTCAGCTCCTCCACCCTGAGCCCCAGAGTTCCCATCTCCCTCCCATCCCAGGCCCTAGAACTTTACACAGACGCCTCCAACTCGGGCTGGGGGGCCCACTTGGAGAGCATTCACGCCTCGGGGGTGTGGGACCCATTGACTGCCCGTCTCCACATCAATATCCTGGAACTGGAGGCGGTCAGGCTAGCCCTCCTCCACTTCCAGACCCTGGTCTCACACCGATTTGTTCTCCTTCTCACGGACAACACCTCGGTAGCCTGTTACATCAACAAAGGGAGGGGGGGGGGGGGGGGGCACGCTCCATCAGCCTCTCCCTCCGGACAGAGGTCCTCCTCTGCTGGTGTCACACGCAAGGAATCACCTTCGCGCGAGGCACATAGCGGGGACGCACAACATCCTGGCAGATTCTCTCAGCCGCTCCAGGTCCATCCTCCACACGGAATGGACCCTCAGCAGGCATACACTAACCTCGGTGTGGACACATTGGTTCAGATCCATGATCGACCTGTTCGCCACCCGATTCAATCATCGTCTGCCAGTGTATGTGTCTCCCGTCCCGGATCCTCAGGCGTACGCGATCGACGCCCTCTCCCTCCTCTGGTCCAGCCTCATAGCTTACGCCTTTCCCCCCTTCCCGATCCTCCACAAGGTGATCAGGAAGGCGAGACCCGAGGGACCCAGGCTCATCCTCATAGCCCCATGGTGGCCCACTCGTCCTGGTTTCCGGACCTCAAGTCCCTCACTCACGTACCCCCTCTCCAGTTGAACGCCCGGAGGGACATGCTCAGGCAACCCCGCTCGGGTCGCCCCCCACTCCAATCCCCAGACGCTTCGCCTCCACGCCTGGCTTCTGTGCCAGCCTGATTGCGAGCATCTAACCCCACCTTCCGAGCAGACAGGTCCCAGTCCGTCCTCAACATCCTCTCCAACGCCGGGGCCTCTCAGGACCTCCGAGACCTAGCCATGGCCTCTCGCAGAGTTAGCACTGAGTCCCTTTACGATTACTGATGGAGGAAATGGGTCTCATGGTGCAAAGAAAACTCTGTTCCACACAATTGCCCCTCCTATATCCAGATAGGACATTTTCTGTCCCACCTTAAGCTCTCATCCAGCTCCATACGGGGCTACAGGTCGGCCATCTGCACGACCATCTGCCAACTGGGCGGACCTTCCTTTGAGAATGACTTCCTTCGCAGAGAGATCTCTAGAGGGGTGGCCCTTCGTGAGGCCCAATCCCCAAGGCGCGTTCCCCTTTGGGACCTCTTCACTGTACTTCACGTTCTCAGGAAACCACCTTTCGAGCCTATCTCCTCCCTTCCCTTTGATCTTCTCTCTATGAAGACCACCTTTCTCCTCGCCCTGGCTTCGGCCAGGAGGTGAAGCGAGATCCACGCTCTAAGCGGGGACCCTAGAGACATTGCCTTCCACAGGGACAGCTCTGTCTCCCTTAAGTTCCTTCCCGAATTCCTAGCTAAGAACCAGGAACCCGGTAGTCCCTCCCCCTACCTCGTCATCCGCTCATTGGCGGATATCCTAGGCGGAGAGAGCAGTGGTCACATTGTTCTGTGCCCTTCCAGGTGTCTAAGACACTACTGGGAACGTTCGCGCCCCAGGCGCGCTTCTCAGAGACGTCTCCTTATTTCCATCAACCCCGATAATAAGAAAGACATCTCAGCTGGCACTATCTCTAGGTGGCTGTCCAAGACGGTCAAATCGGCCTATGCCCAGGTGTCCAAGGCCCTCCCCGTCTTGTCCCCCCCGAGCCCATGAGGTCAGAGCACTGGCCGCTTCTGCAGCTTTCCAGCACTCTGTCCCCCTGCGCCAACTCCTGGAGGCAGCCTACTGGCGTTCGGAGAATCCCTTAATAAACTTTTATTTAAGGGACATCCGCATGACCAGGGCTGATGGTTCTAAAGGGATATCCTTTGTGGCGGCTAATGCAGCCATATCGGTTAACCCCAAGAACCACTAGGGCACTCGCCCTCCTCCTTTTGCGATAAATTCTGCCATGGTCTGACATGGTACAGTATATGACGCCAAAATGGGGAGTTTGTATTATACTCCCTGTTTGGCTAGTATACTTACCATGTCAGACTCTAATGCCCGCCCTACCTTCCCCATTAGCGCCAAGGTCCTTGGGGTTACCTGGCATACAGGCCTCGACGAATGAGGTACAGGAAGTTTACACCGGATTCTTCCTTCCGCGGAAGTAGGGTGGGCGTCACGTGACTGTCTTATTACTACATTCGCCACACAAAATCTTCAGCCTGGCAGAGCTGACTAACTGCCGTGGAATGCTATGGTCTGACATGGTAAGTATACTAGCCAAACAGGGAGTATAATACAAACTCCCCATATTTTTTTCGCTTCTTTCCTTTAACCTTCTTCTTATCCCCATATTAAGTAACTATTAAAGAAAAAGATATCTTACCACCAAAAGTAGTTTTATGGTATACTTACCTGTCCAAACAAATGCCTTTCCCACCTGGTGTAGAACAACACCCCCTCCCATCCACCCCAAAATGGAGAAAACACAAGAGACGGTCAAAATAGCAGGGGTTTTTTTTTAGCCAACTTGGGAGACATCAAGCAAATGATGAAATGGACTGTTGTTGCCACGAAACTGTGATACCTAGAAAAAGGATGAGCCAGTCCTGACATAATTCAATGCTGATAACTCACTAAACCTAGTCACTCTGGCTTGCATGTCCGCAGATTTAGGTGAAGCTAGCTCCCTGCTCTCCCAATTTTGTTTTTTCGGTGGATTCTGATAATATAGTGTTGGTTCACACCAAGTGGGAATAAGGTATTTGTTTGGACAGATAAGTATGAGAAAACACCAATCTTGTATACAGATTTAAACAGGAAAAAAAAATACTCATGGCTGGCGGCTCTCAAAGTATCACTGAACAATAACAATGAACAATGAAAGCTCGCTGTAAGGAATTGACAACAAATTTATGTTTAATACAATCCCTTGGATCAAACACTGACACTACTGTTCCATATTAGAAATGAGAACATCCATTGTTTACACAGACAGCAAAACAAAATGTGATCAGCACAGATTTCACAAGGTTATGATGTATTCTTTTGTCCCACATCAAACAATGGTGAGAGCAATTCATAATAATGACAACCACATTTCTTTTAAATTTAAGTGTTCATCTTGTTTCCAAAAGAGTCATCATGGAACTTCTTGCTCTGTTTTGCTTTCAATAGATTTCTTTTAAGTGTTCATCTTGTTTCAAAAGAGTCATCATGGAACTTCTTGCTCTGTTTTGCTTTCAATAGATTTCTTTTAAGTGTTCATCTTGTTTCAAAAAGAGTCATCATGGAACTTCTTGCTCTGTTTTACTTTCAATTGCAACTTCACTCCAAATCATGTATAAACATTTAATTAAAAGTTGCTTCCTTTCACCAGTTGTGTTAAAAAAACAACAACTGACCTGTGAGAGAAAATCTTTGGCTCTCTCCACAGCCAATTTCAGATCAGACACAACGCTCATGCATGTGCGCAAGGAATCTGTAACAAAGTGTAAGTAACATGAGTTAAAGGAAAGGTGAAAGTCACACGTAAGTAAGAGAGCAAGAGGGAGAAAACACTGACAAACAGAATACAATTAGCTCTTAAAACAAAATTTCTGTCTGTAGGACATTTCAGATATTTTTTACTTCCGATTTTGCTCCAGATATCTGTAAGGCAGAAATTCTGCCAAAAACCATCCATAACAACTGAAAAATCTATTCTCAGAGCTAATAAACGTTTGTATAATTTGATGCCCATCTGTCGATCTTCTCTGTCACGAACAGAATAGTCAATTAATCACTGTTGGTACAAACTCATTTCTTAACAAACCTATGGAACAAAGTTCATGGCCAAAATCAAGAACTGACATAAGCCACAATCTGCTCTGTACTGTCCTGAACCACTTTGAAAGTCTTGCTCCAGACATTGTTAATGTTCGCTGGCCCTTCATACATCTCAAGCATAAAAATATGTCAAAACTCAACAAACCAATGCAAGCTCAAATGTAAGTAACAAAAATGACTGTCATCCACTGCTCACTTTTTGTCTGGTACTAACCTTCACTGGAGGAGGAGGAGGATGACCGAGGGGAGCTGATGAAGACTCGGGTAGAGGAAGAGACAAACGACTGCGATCCCCTCTGGCGGCCCCTCCGTCAGCTGGCTGCTGAGCCAATTGATGGCAACGTAGGTCAGAGTCTGTGTCAGTGTCAGAGCCCAGCCCCGTGTCAGACTGACTGCGTGGGGATGCATGCTGATCAGGTGGGGTGTGAGGGCGCACTGACGCTGGCTGCTCTGTGGGGGCAGGAGAGGACAAGGAACTCCGCCCAGTTTTCACCACCGGGCGGGAAGGGCTGTGACTTCGCCCTCCCTCCAGTGAAAGGCGTACGCTTTCTGATGCTCCCCGTTTGGGGGTCTGCTGGTTGAGAAGAGCTATTCTTTCTTGAACTGACATTTTGGGAGTGTCTTCATCTCCAGACACAGAACCATCTCTGTCTGCACCCGAGTCATTGAATGTCACACGAGAGGAAGTCACCTGTGCAGTTTGTGGTTTCCGAGGTGAAGGTTGATCTCGTTCCGGTGGATCATAGCGACTAGCATCTAGTGCTGCCGCTGCTGCTCGCTCTCTCTCCCTTCGCAGCTGGTTGGCTGTGCGGTCAATCTCCTCAGCTACAGCCAGGGTGTTGGCTGAGGTATAACCTGAAGTGTCCATGGTGTCAAACACAGTGGATGAAGATGAGTTAGTGCGTGAGGAGGTAGAGTTATTTCTTGATGACCCAAGATTTAGAGTGGATGTGGACGAGTTGCTTCTTGCAGAAACTGAATTGAGAGCTGCTGAGGATGACACTGACAATGTTCCCTGTGTGGACTCTGAACTTACAGACTCCATTAAATGGTCCCCTGGTGGCTGCTTTGAGGTGGGCGAATCGTCTTCTGGGCTGGTCTGGTGAGTTCCCAAAATACCTGAGTTGCCAAGGAGTATGCTTTTGGCCTGCTCCAAAGTCAGTTCTGATGTTGATCGCTTGCGAACCTGCGCAGCCTTCCTCAACAAACTGCTCTGAGCGGCTCTAGCAGGCTGAACTGTTGCTGGAGGAGGAGGCATCAGCTGTGTGTCTGACAGTTCTTCACCTTGAGCAGCAAGAGACAAGCGCAGCTCTGTGCCGGCCACCTTTCCAGCAGGGAGGGAGCGCCTGCTGGGAGAGCTCTTTGCCCCTTGTCGCCCAGGTCCTGGCTTCTCTTTATCTCTGCGCACATGGCCTGAGGATGAAGAACTGTCTGTGGACGCTGGGTCGTCCAGACACTTGATGTCAGGAACACTCAGGGACAGGTCGGCCAGAGACAGCAGGTTAGATGAAGGTTCTACCACAGGTTTCACCTCCTCCTCTGGCTCTTCCTTGTCATCATGGAAGTTGGCCAGATTTGGTGTGGATGCATACATCGCTAAACGAGATGATGACAGCCGACCTTTACCCATCCGTTTTTTAACAGGCCCTTCATTTTTACTGCTTGGCAAATTACTGTTTACAGTGTTTTTATTGTTCATCACCTCTGCCTGTTTTAGCAAGTTTCCTGAGGATGAAGACTTGAGGCGTGACGATTTTGTCGTTCTGAAATAGGACGGCACTTGACGTGGCAGTGGTGCAGATGAGCTACCATGCCCATTTGCTTCACCAGATCGCCTCTCTTTAGCCGTCACCAATCCTGTGCCACGCACAGAGGGCATGGTACGTGTTGGAGATGGTGGGATGGGTGAACTATCTGTCTCCAACTTTCCACCTGCAACAACATTTATGTGGATTTTACTATAAAACCCTTTCAAAATACCCTCTTCCTCTGTTTATGTATTTTCGTTGTCATGACTGGTTAACTTTGCTTCAGAATGTTTGCTCGTTTCTTTGCTTGTTTCTTGTTTCTGTTTGTTGTAAAAGGGAGTCAGATTTACCTTGCATTTGGTACAGTTTAAGTTCAACTATGATTTAACAGTAATATTACAAAATCGATCAAATATCAAGAATTGATTAATTTGTTAACGGATGTAGTGGTGCTTCTTCATGCTATTATTTTCTTACTGATAAATTATCAATATTTTCATTGTTGGTATATTCATTTCAATAACATTGTATGTCAAATGCAATGATCTTTTAAAAGGATACATCAGTGCTGTTTGCTTTCAACAAGAAAAACTTCTGTTAATACATCTAATAAACAAAATATGCTTCAGAAACTTAAGTCATCTGTGCAATATGTGATTAAATACAAGTAAGTGGTGCAATGTTGTAACCATATACTATTTTGTCAGAGACAGTTATCACTAAACAGCTGGCTTGACACCCTTATCTTGTGTTGAAGTTGGCTGATCCTTAGAAAGACCCTGCCCACCCAACAGAAACCATGTCACCATAAAGGGGGATAAAAAACAAAAACAAAAACAACACACAATCACCAATTTTCTCTAGAATATCTTTGTGAAAGTCTTTGACCTATGTTGGGTCACAAACCAGTTTTCCAATTCCAGACCTGAACTCATACAGCCCTCTAGTTTACAGACTTCACAGGACAAACAACATCAAACATGATTTAATCCACCCATTTGCCCATCACATTTAAGATATATGACAATTCTGGAAACATGAAACCAATTTTCCCAATAAGTATCTTTAGGTACGGAGGTTAATCTAAATAATGACTATACATGTGTGAGTCAACTTCAATCATGAAAAATTAGGACATTTGGACTCCAATAGTTCTATTTCTGTTTCCCAAATGCTTGCGTTATTAAACCAGCTTACCCATTACAATACTTGTAGATACCAAACTTGCTCTGGAGTAATGACCATCTTCTCCATGTTCACAATTATTATACAAAATAACATACACAGGAATTTTACTTCTTAAAGTAGTTTTATGATATTACTTACCTGTCTAAACAAATGCCTTATTCCTGCTTAGCATGGAACATCACTACATCAGAATTAGAAAAAAAAAAAAAAAAAGAAACAACAATAAAAATCGGGAGAGCAGAGAGCTACCTCACCTCCATACCCTTTTAAGCAGGCGATATAGGCCTCGTGTGTGTCGGCACGGAAGCACCACTTATGGCAAGACGGGCAGAACTGAGAGTCAGTAGCAGTAGCACATGGCTTAGCGGACAACATAATAGACACCATAATGTATAATGGCGGAGCCGAATGCTGAACAGAGATGGCTATAGATAAAGTATGACTGCTGATTCTTGTAGGTAAAACACAGAACACAAAAAAGTACCTTGTTTGTGAAAGATCCTTTTAAGAAAAAGAACATGACGTTTCAACTCAAAGAGTCTTCTTCAAGAGGTGGCTATAATCGTAATTTGCAAGTTATCATCAGATGGAATTCTCACTTGAGAAATAAGACAGAAAGAAGCTTCTCTGTCATAAGCATCAGCAAGCTTGAATGCACATTTGTGAGGATCCATGGGCAATGAAAAAAAAACAAACAAAAAAAACCCAGTCTGAATTCCAGAGAGCAGAGGAGGGCATGTTCCAGAAAACTGAACTAATTTGAATATTGTGCAATGAATTTGCTTAGGGTGATCACTCTCATTACATTACTGGGTATGGAGGCGAGGTAAACTTCCTGGTCTTGTTCTTTTCTTTGGAGAAAAACAGGGGGAGAGGTGGTGGGTGGGGTGGGGAAGGGTGGTGTGTGGGTTGGGGTGGGAACGGGTGTGGGGGGGTCTAGATAATATGATGTTTCATGCCAAGTTGGGATTAGGCATTTGTTTGGACAACTAAGTATGTAAAAAATCCAAAGTATCCTTGCTAACACACACACACACACACACAAGCACACACATACCTGGACATATGCACACAATCATACTTGCACCTCACTTACTCACTCAGACACACACACACACCACACACACACACACACACACACACACACACAGAGTTGCATGCACACACAGTTTAGTTACCAGTATACACACATACACTGTGACAAAAAAAGATAAAGCAAGTAACTATCAATCATGACACACTTTCACTTGGACACTGTCCACACACATAGTTTGCAAGCAATCCTACAACTGTAGATAAAACGTCACAGAAAGGCACTTCACACATGAAAGGAAGTGTTAATTTCAGTCAGAGCTTCCTGACAAACGGCCTTCATTTGGACGACCTCAGTTACAAAAAAATACCCATGTTTCAGCTTTTGTTTGGAGTTTGTATGGTTGGTTAATTCATTTATAGGCATAAAACCTGTGGTGAAACATTTACAAGTATTCAAATGATTTTATGGAGAGTGAGCAGTACGCTATTTAACAACAGAAAAATCCTTTTCATGATAGTTAAGAAAAAGGTGTGATACAATTTCAATGACTGATACTTTTGAGGATCTATGGCATTCTTTAATGAATAAATGTAATGACAATGTTTTAATATGTGTAGAACAAGGTGACTCAAACAGACTGCAGTGTTACTGAAACAAGTCCAAATCCAAACACACGCACAAAGTAGAATGTAAAGTACGGCTTATTTCATACAAGTCATAGAACAGAGAAGTGAATTTTCAACCAATATGGCTTCTCCAAACGTCACCAATGACAGACATGAACACTGCGCGCAGCAATATCCCATTATGGCTGTCATGTCTCCTGCTGACTGCCCACTTGGGGAGTATTTTTCATGCGTTTTTCACGTCTGTTACTTGTGTCATCTGAAGAACACGTGTCTGGTGAAAATTCTCTGGTCTGTTTCATGTTGTGTATTAAATAAGCCTTGCACTGCAGTTTTGTTTTGTGTGTGTTTATTTGACTCTGCCTAATGCCCAGTTGACTAGAAATGATGAATTTCCATGGTTCTGTCACGACAGTATGGCACGCTTTAAACCACACATTTCGATTACATTTTTTAGGCTGCATGGTGCATTTTTAGAAATGCTTTTTCATCATGCTTTTGAGGATGAGTTGTTCACTGCTAATGATGCATTTCCAATTTTTTAGAACAAAGATTTACTTTTAATGATGTAACTGGGGATGAAAATGCATGAAACTATCTCTCACTTTAAAGTAATGAAGAACTTGGTTCAACAGAAGGCAGGAATAGAACAAGAGAGAAGTCTTAAATCAAGCAATGAAACAATGCCAGACAACATAGAGAATGTAGTCACAAAAGCATGATGGACAACAGTGAAAAGTTACACATGAAAGAATCTATAGATGGAGCCATAATTGTCAGAACGTTAGAACTGAGGAATTAAAAGTCATCAAGCTGTGAAAAGAAGGTAACAATCAAAGATTAGTTTTCATGCAACATACAATTTGATAAGTACAGAAGGTTTACTTAATGTACGACACTACCAGCAACTTTATCTGATGGGACAGTCCAGGCTAATGCATTCATACACAGGGAACCAATGGGAAGTAACTCCCAGAGACATGTTGGCAGCCAACGGGCAGCATGCGATAACTGTCAAAGCAACACAGCTTTACCCGTTCCAGGTGATTCTGATGCTAAGCTCTTGGCCGGAGCAGAGCGAGATCGACGGCAAGTTCGAACTGATTCACGACCACCATTGCTGTCAACATGGGATGAAGGTGTAGGAGAAGGGGGCTGGGAGTGACCTGGTGACTGGGGGCTTTTACTTCTGGACCTTAACGACACCAAAGTTCTAGGGGGCTTCTTAGGAGCCTGTTTGCCTTCAGCACTGCTGTCTCTACTGTCAGGGCCTGGGGAGGGAGGACTACTAGTACAAGGAGACGGAGGAGCACTACGACTGGGGGGACTCGATGAACTCCTCAGAGGAGGAAGAACACGCGGCGGCTTCTTTGGTGGGGGAGGGTTTCGACTGGACCGAAGGTCTGGTGACATACTGGATGACCTCACTGGTCGGGTCGAGGCAGGAGATCGGGGTGGTTTGGGGGAAAGTGGACCAGCCTGATCCGCAGACTGTCCTGACTTGGCACATCTCAGAGACAGTGGAGTCCGTGGAGGTCGGGGGGAGGAGGGACACACTGGAGGCTTAGGTGATAAAGGTGAAAGCGGGGGCTTGGGAGACTGGGGTGATCGCATATCAGGAGATCGAGGGGGCCTGACCGACACCCGAGATCTACACAGTCGGGGTGACTGTGGTGGGGTTGTATTTGAGGCTGAAGCCGCACAGCGAGGTAATCGTGGGGACTGTGGAGGGGTGGAGTTAGGAGTTGATGATGAACCTACTCTCTTTACATCTGGAGATTTCAGAGATTTCTGGGACTGGGGCAGTGCTCCTGCGCTGATCCCAACAGGTTTCATATCATGAGAGGTGACCATCCGTGGGGACTGGTTCCCCCATGAATCGTAGGACAGAGGGGACCTGGGGTGCCTACTGTCTGACCAGGGAGGAGAAAGAGGCTGCAGTTCAGCACTACAGGTGGTCTGACTACTTAGACTTGACAAAGGAATCTTACTCCCATGGATGGGCATCGTTGCTGTACTAGCTCTTTCTCCTTTCAGCTGATTTACTGAATGGGGAACTGGGATTCTGGGAAGAGGGTGCTCCTCCTTGATGGGTTGTTGGGTAAGGGAAAAGTCAGCCCAGAAACGACGCAGAGTTCTTGGCGAGGGTGATCCACAAAGGCCTGGTGGAACAGAAGATGATTTCAAAAGGCCTTTCTGACCATACTGGCTCATGGAATGAAACATCTTTCTTTTTCTGGAATCACTGTGCTCTGGTGCACAGACCAATGCCTTTACTGGCAAGAACTATCCATTAAATGCAGGACTAAACAAAATAAAACAAACCCAAGATCAAAATTGTAATACAAATCAATGAAAACTTAATGTGGAAAAAAATACACGTAACATGTGGATAGATATAATCTGTAGGTAGATAACATCAAGATGCAGATGCATGCTAAAGGGTATGAAATACAAACAGTGCAAATGAAAAATGATGCTCAAATTCTGTTTCCTTTCCACCGCTCCCTCCCACACTTTTCCAAAGATCTGAAGATGAGCGATCTACATTATATTAGAGTATGGTAGAGTTGAAGAGAAAAAAAAAACCTTGACTATGGGTACATGCAACACATTCCGATACATTTTTCTTGTAAATTTATAATAAAACTATGTTTGGATATACAGGTGCCTGCTAACTGCATGCCCATGTTTATAAATAAATAGATTATCATCAAAAAAGGAAAAAAAGGGGCAGTCAACTTTCCCTCCTCCCCATAACAAAAGTTCTTAAAAAATAGTATAAGATGCCTGTGTTGTTGTTTTTTAAAGTTTACTGTAAATAACAGTTTGTGTCTTCCTCTCAACAAAGATTTGAAATGTACATCAAACAAATGTTGGGTTTTTTTTTAAAATCACACTCAAATATTTCTCTCTCTCTCTCTCTCTCTCATGCACGCACACACGCATGCACGCACGCGCACACGCATGCACGCACGCGCACACACACACGTATGCCACAACTTTTTTCTTTTCATTCAGTGTAAGAGCAGAAAGATATTTCAAGATTCAATTATTCAACAATCAAACGAATCAATGGACAGGTAGAAAGATGGACAGATTCTAGCAACGGATAGACAGATCAAAAGAGGCAGGCAGGCAGACAGGTGTTTATATACATGTAAAAGAAAGAGCATTTCAACAAACTCAGGTTCACAAAAATGCTACTGAAAAGAACTCTATAAAACTGCTGAACCCAATCACACCAAGTCTTACCCAAGTCAGCACTGGTGGTCACCTTGGGTGTGGAGAAGCTGGGTTCCTGAAAACATGACAAAACACAACACCATAATCTCAGTCAAATGTGCCTGTGCAATTTTTGTGTGGTGTGTTGTTTAAAAACATGCCAACCCCTTGACACGGGCTTGGTTGTCCAAGTGGACAAAGCAGTGTTCTCTGGGTCCTTGGGTGCAGGGTTCAATCCACAACAGAGTCAGCTAGGTCAGAGATGACGTTCTGTTTGGAGTCACCCTTTGTGCGGACCACAAACCCTTCCAAGTCCTCGGATAACACTTTAAACTGAGCTCCTGCTTTATGTGAACACATGCATGCATTTACAAAAACAAACATCACAACAAACCTAAATAAACCAGAATTCTTGCAAGCATGTTAAATTGCGTTCCAGCCTTCTACGGAAAGTAGAACATTCTGAGCCGGTTGAATGGATGACCCCTCCCTCTCTCTCTCCCCCCACGCAAAAATCCTGCACAATGGAACTGTGTCTTGATAAGATCCCTCTGACTGAATGTGGCTACCTTTAAGAACTGATTAAGACCAGTCACAGGACGCTCAAACTGCAGACTGAAAATCACAAATGCATTGAGACATGTAAAGCTTACTTTGTTATCCAGCCTGGTGGGTGGTGAAGGAGGATCTTCTTTTTCAGGAGATTCTTGGAGTATGCCCCCACTATGCCAGTTCATCTACACACAGACAGACACACACACAAAATCTGAAGATCCTCATGTCAAACAGACCAAATGATCCCACAATATTAGCACACACAAACACACTCTCTGAAACACAAACTGAAACGTGTGGATAAACATACATATATATACCCACTCTTCCTATCTCTCTCCCTCTCTTTCTCCATGCATGCAAAAATGTGGTGCACAAAACCAACATGCGCAAACCATTAGCAAACACACAGAAACACAAACATACAAAACGCAAACTGTCATACAAGACAGATTCCATAATAAAAAGCAGTGGCTGAGATTATAACCATTTTCGTTTGAATCACACATAAAACTATCTTTCTGTAATATAATGCATTCTGATTCAACATAATTCAGTTTTATTTTTCTATGGCTGATTGTTAAAATCATAAATAAACATGGAAACTTGGAATCATCCTGATGTGACCCATTCTTCCATCACTGCCTGCATGACACTGACTAAAAAACATTCATCAAGATGTGATCCATTCTCCCATCACTGCCTGCATAACACTGACTAAAAAAACATTCATCAAGATGTGATCCATTCTCCCATCACTGCCTGCATGACACTGACTAAAAAAACATTCATCAAGATGTGACCCATTCTTCCATCCCTGCCTGCATAACACTGATTAAAAAAACATTCAAGATGTGACCCATTCTTCCATCACTGCCTGCATAACACTGATTAAAAAACATTCATCAAGATGTGACCCATTCTTCCATCCCTGCCTGCATAACACTGATTAAAAAAACATTCATCAAGATGTGACCCATTCTTCCATCACTGCCTGCATAACACTGATTAAAAAAACATTCATCAAGATGTGACCCATTCTTCCATCCCTGCCTGCATAACACTGACTAAAAAAACATTCATCAAGATGTGACCCATTCTTCCATCCCTGCCTGCATAACACTGATTAAAAAAACATTCATCAAGATGTGACCCATTCTTCCATCACTGCCTGCATGACACTGACTAAAAAAAAAAAACATTCATCAAGATGTGACCCATTCTTCCATCACTGCCTGCATGACACTGACTAAAAAAAAAACATTCATCAAGATGTGACCCATTCTTCCATCCCTGCCTGCATGACACTGACTACAAAACATTCATCAAGATGTGACCCATTCTTCCATCACTGCCTGCATGACACTGACTAAAAAAAACATTCATCAAGATGTGACCCATTCTTCCATCACTGCCTGCATGACACTGACTAAAAAAAAAAACATTATCAAGATGTGACCCATTCTTCCATCCCTGCCTGCATGACACTGACTAAAAAAAAAAAAATTCATCAAGATGTGACCCATTCTTCCATCCCTGCCCCTATGACACTGACTGAAAAAACATTTGTCAAGATATGACCCACTCTCCCAGCCCTGCCTTTCGAAAAAAAGACACAGACCAGTACACACAACATCCATACAAATACCTATATTCATTATAATGTGGCCCACTCTCCTATCCCTAATTTGCAAAAAGGTGAGACATATTATACACATGCATGCTCAGCATTCCTACAAATCTCCCACATCATCAAGATGTGACCCGTTCCTTTCAGCCTCAAGAATGGAAACACAAGAAAAAAACGCAGGCTGGAGAACAGCCAACTTGAAAAATCTATAAAAAAAAGGCCAGGGTCCAGGGACCATCTGGGCTCTAGGAGGGTCCAGGGGCAACACCCTGGTGATGGACCCACTGGGGCAAAGCCCTCCAGCTGTAATAGAAGTGACCCACTTCTGAAGACCTTCTTGTGATCTCTCATGATAGGAAAATTACTACGCAGCAAGCAATTAAACCAAATAACAAACCGTACACATGATTTTAAGCCAACATACACATACACATAAGTTTATATCACACACAAACACACACAGACACACAGACACAGACACAGACACACACACACACACACACACACACACACACACAGAGGCATGCACACTTGAATAAAACAAATTTCTTTTAAAAACAACAACAACAACAACGATGTTTGTCTCAACAGTCATACATATAACTTGGTCATGAAAGAACTTATTCTTTACTGTGGACAAAATTACTGTGCATCTCATTTCTGGTTGTTTACAACAAAGCCACGCTCGGAGGTTCCTATTACATATCACTTACCAGGGCTGTCACACCACTGAAATATGATTTGTGCATGTTCACATAAAAATGATAAATAAATAAAAAAAAGGGATAAAACATTAACCTAATCAAGAAATCTAGTCTGCTCTGATTGTAATCCAGTGCTCTTGAAGCATCCACATGCTTCTAGGTGTGCATGTGTCCAAAAAGCAATGTTAAAACCATGATTGAGGAAGTTCAGCTTTTTCTTTTTAACAATGTGACCAGGTAGCAATCAGCCATTCCGGGCTTGTTCACTTTCCAATAAAGTGGAAAACTGTTGATCGAATTCACTCACTTTTTCAGTCTTTTTAGTTCACTCTCGGCTCCAGCAAATGACTTGAATATCTCACCTCAATTTACGATTCATGAGATGCAAAACATTGTATTTTCTTCTAAAAGATGAAGCCTTTGTTTGATGTACAACAACAAAAAATTGGCTGAACATACTGCTTTCACCTACATCTTTGCCGACCACTGAAGTAGTCTGATCAATGCATACAGAAGCGCCCCCATAAGAAGCACCACAATACATCATAACAGCCAAGGGTGGCCTAGCCTTGAACACAGTATCATGGAAACCTGGACTGGAAAAATATTAATATGATGCGAGACTCGGGATAATTAAGTGCTCCACAATTTTTACTTTTTTCCTTCTTCTTTTCAGCAGATTTTTTTTTTTCCTCAGACATATTCATTTTCCCTGCCCTGAAAGTCAAGTGGTTTTCTTGGAAATCCTCAGAACTGAGGAGAGTTTTTCAGCCTGCATTTGCAAGCATGACAATCAATCACACAAAGACCCACATTCACTGTAACTTCCACATTTCACACACCCCTTGACTGCTTGGCACCAAAGAACAACTCTGTGTCATAGAGAAAATACTTAGTCCAAAAGGTATCACACAAAGACACTCATCTATCATAACTTCCACATTTCACACACCCCATGACTGGTCAGCATCACACAACAACACTGTGTCATACATACAATGCTTAGTCCACAAGATAAAATGTGCCACGTTGATGTTTGAACCATAAATTATAGATACTTCATTCAAAGAAACAATCACTGTAACTGTCTGTCTATGTACCTGTCTGTCTGTCTACCTATCAAAACTACAGTCAGTAACAGTCGAGTAAGAGTATTCAGTCTGGGTTTTTATCATGAACAGAGACAATTTTGTAATACCAGGCAATTGTTTTGTGTGTATGTATGTGTGTGTATCTCTATACATATGTCTATATCTGTATCTATCTATATATGTCTATATCTATCTATCCATTTCTGAGTTGGAGGAAGGTGTTTTATACGTATGCACACACACACACACACATATATATATATATAGATAGATAGATAGATAGATAGATAGATAGATAGATAGACACACACACATACTGAAGTGAAAAGGCAAAACAAGCAAGGTAAACGAATATATTTCAAAATTTCGAGCAGCTGCTCTTTTATATATATATATGCATGTGTGTGTGTGTGTGTGTGTGTGCGTGTGTGTGTGTGTATGTATTTTTATGAAATAGTAATGGTAATGTTGCTTACAGCCCAGCCTACCGCAAAAGGCCATTTCAGGGCTGTCACCACGTTGAAGTAAACTCACAAGGTCATTCAAAAAAAAAAAAAACAACAACTAAAATTCGCACAACTCTTTAAAACATGCTTTCCAAAAACACACTGGAAATTTCGTTAAAAATCTTTCTTCCGTAAAATCTTAAATTAGATGAAAAATGTTAAAAATCTCCCTCAGAAATTCAAAGATCACATCAGGAGGGACATCTCTGAACAGGGTTTTCATACAGTCTGCTGTAAAGTGTTTATGTCTCACATCATAAGTCCCAACACTTTAAAAGGATATGTTTCACTGTAAACATATCCTTTTAAAGTGTTGGGACTTGCATGTTGGGAATGCACCACGGATCTTCTTCACCTTTTAAAAGATAAGAATGGGTCTAAAACAAGTGGCAAGTATGCAAATTGCACAAAAAAGTTTCTTCTTTACGGCTGCCTCAGGAACATGGTTGAAAACTCTTTCAGGTTTGGACAGATTTTAAATAGTTTTGTTATCCGTCTGCAAGTCCCATTCCTATTGCCAGAGGTCTTTCACACATGCCTAGGTTTTGGGTTTCAGATCAGTGTGAGGGATAGACAATCTGCCCAGCTTTTTCTTTGTGGCACTCTTGGCAGGTTCATCAACCACTTCGCTGCCTCAAATGCCCACATGGCTGGGAGCCCAAGCAAAAACTAAGTTATATCCATCTGAATTCAGAGAAGTGTACAGTTCGAGTAACTTCAGCAGCTGAAGGTGTTTGTGGTTACTGCCGGCAATGGCCTGCAATGCAGAAAGGGAGTCCGACAAAATGAGGAAATCTTTATGTTTGGATTTAGAAACCAATTCAAGAGCCAGGACCAAGGCTGTCAACTCAGCAGCGTAGATGGTGCTGTCAGTGGGAATGTGTTTAGAACATGTCTGAGGACCTGTTGCATAACATACAGCAGAGGCAACCCCTTCCTCAGATTTAGAACCGTCAGTGAAAATTCTTCTGAAGGATGGAAACTTGTAACATAGTTTGGCAAAAAAAGATGTATGCCAAAGAGCTAGTGGAATCTTTATGGTACGAGTCTAAATCAAACCGGATCTCTCGAGTGAAGAAAGTCCATGGTGGGTCATCAGGAAACTTGGGAAAATCACACACTACTCCAAGGTCTCTATCTCCATTGTTCAAATGGGAAAGAATACGAATTCCCAGGGGTGGGATGGAACTGTGGTGAAACTTGGGGTCAAACACACGGTCATAAGCATGGTTCTGGGGTTCACATGATAGATTCAAACAGTAGTTCAAGCTGAGTTTCAGCCAATTGGAGAGAGATGGTTCTCCTTCTCCTGCCTCAGCATACAGGCTATGAACAAGGGTGGTGTGGAATGCACCCAAACAGATGGCATGTATGTATATATCTATAACAACACCTTCCTCCAACTCAGAAATGAACTGTTTGTCACTGAGTAGAGAGAAATTAATGAAGTGTCAGGGCGACATAACCTGTGATGCTGACCAAGACCATCAGGGAAAAAATAACAAAAAGAACATGTAGTATCATAGTAGTCCATGGAAACTGCCAGGAAATGTTCAGGAGAAAACAACTGTACCTTAATGACAGAAAATACTTCAAGCACTCTACAGTAATGATGTTTCAAATGGGTATATGGAAACTATGACATAGTCACCTAAGACTGGAAACACTGAAATAAAACACATTACTAAGAAATGTAACCAACTTTTCATAGTTCAAAATAAATGCCATTAACATGGGGTTAACTTGAGTTATACTGAACATGCAGAATCTGTAATCTATATATGAAAGGTCAGACTATATCACACTATCTTACGTCAATTTCTCAATATGTCTGTCTTTATCAAGCAGTGAATTTACTGCTGGAGAATATGACACCAAAGATAATTTTCCAGAAATTTAGTGTGGTTGGTTACTTTCTACCCTGTCTACAATTTCTTCACTGAAAGCTGAAAGCTTCCCTTTCGAGGATTTGCATAACAGCATGATTGTGTTTCACAGCAAGAGCATGACCAAGATGAAACCTTTACTGACAAATCTTGAGCTGGATGGTCTCATCTTGTAATACAACGAAAGAGGCCAGTCTGAGCTAAAACCTTTTTTCAAAAAAGAAAAGAAATGAAAACAGCTTTCACATTAGTTGTAAATGTACTGCTTAACACTTTTAAACGGAATACTTTTTAGTTGCTTGGAATTATGAGTGTCATTTATGAAATACTGAAAGCACTTGATTCAAATGTCACATACATCGATACCATGAAGACCTTGTTGAGGGATGTCCCACCAGATGCGATTTCCATTTTTTTAAAAAAAGATAAAATATTTTTCATTTGACCTAAGATTTTGTGGAAAATAGATCCAGTTTAAAGGCACTTCGACAGACACTGTTCTAATTACATCTTTTTTCTCTCTCCTTTTCTAAGAAACACGTATGCAATCGATTCTGACAATGTGATAGTTCTGTTATGGGGCCCCTGATGTTGGCCTGGTGAGAAACACCATGAATTTAAACTGGAATATAAGTAAAAATACTACATGCCATATTCTGAAAGTGCATGGTAGTGAGGCAGGTCCAAAAGGATGGAATCCTTGAGCGTACAAACACTAATCAATTGAACAACAGTGTCTGTCGCCTTAAGAATAATGACACTCAGTGCTGAAGTATGCTACCAGAACCAAACAAACTGCAGCTAAGTTTACATGATTTCATACGATACTGAGGACAACATATTCCTAACATGAACACAGGCACTGGACTTGAAATAACATTAGCAGAGAATGTGATGAACAGATCATGATTTTAAAGTCAATCACTGATACTATATTACATTACTTGTATGGACTTGTCATTTTTCATTGTCATTTACTTACTGATTCTTTTTAATCAATGGTCAGACATGAGTATCATTGACAAAACACGTACTCTTTCAGCAGACACGTCCAAGGATAATGGCTCTCGAGTTAAGATACATTTTAAAATCTCATGCAAAGTTCAAATATATTTTAGGAGAAATGGATTATATGGAATGTGAATGAAAATCTTAAACACAGTCCAGACAAACAGATGTCGGTGAATGGGGGGATGACAATCTCATGCAAATTACAAATACAGACCATCAGATATCATCAGCCTAAAATACAAAATCAGAAGAAATGATTTGTTAGTACTGAATCAAAACCATTATAAAAAAGCTTCTGGAAAGTACCACAACATAAGAGTACAGGCCAATTATCGTTAGCATGCATTCATGTATCAAAATTGAAGCTGAAACAGGTTAACATCAATCAACAATTGATCAAGACACAAACACAGACATTTCTTAACATGTAAGCAAAACTGTTAGTAACATAAATGCATACATGTGTGTGCAACAGGAATACATCCCACTGAATAATGCAAATCTGATTAACATGGTCATCAATGTTGTGCGTTAAAATTTAGAGGGGGCATCAGAAAAAGAGAACATGCTCCAGTGTGAAGGACAAAAAAAAAAAACAATGAAGAAATAGGATTTGTGAAATGGAAAACTTTCATTATATCCCTGTCACTTTTATAGTAATATTTGTAAAATACACTATTTCCATGCCCATACATCTGGTCATGCTCTTGAATACATAGCCCAAGATATCACCCTCCATGCATCAGCAGCAGACTCTTGGAAGGAAACATTGAATTTTTAACACATACTAAATAAAATTTAAAAAAAAAAAAACAAAAAAAACAAACAAAACAAACAGAAAAAGATCTGGATATTTCCATACTCTTGTGAAATGCTAATAAAACAAAGAAATAATCTGCTGCTAATTCTGTTGTAAACATGCTCCTAAGACAACTCCCTTTTGATTTTTTCAAGTCAGCTGAAATCAAGCAATGGAAGGGATAGGAATCATACGCTTCACTAAAACAGACATTATACATCGCTCTTGGAAACACGCTTAGCGAACTTTGAACTTCTCCGGGTTTTTTTTTTTTTCTTTTTAAGAAAGCATTTTTTTTTCATCCACTTTCACTTCTAGGCATTAGCTGGCTCAAAGATTTTCAGAAGCTTTTTGGTTTTGACAATTTTTTTCGTAAGTTTTGACAACACTATATTTTCTACCTCATCTTGAACATGCACATTTTTAGCACCAGTGATAATATTTATTACCAGTGCTACACAAAGTTATTTTCTGTCTTTTATCAACTGTCACCTTTTCAGCATTGACAATTTTTATAACAGATTCTACAGGACTTCTTTTTTTGTATGCTACTGGGCCGCCACATGATCATAACTGGTGATGATTTTTATATCAGGTGTGACGGGACATTCTTTTCTGTCTCTTACTGGACTGCCCCATTTTCAGCATTATAAATGCTTCAGGAAACATATTCAGACCTAGAGTTATTCTATTTTCAATTTCTTCACACGAGCTTGAAATCAGTCTCTTCTTTCAGAAACATAGGAACAATACAAAGAAAAAAACAAAAACTCCTGACAACAAAAAAAAAACATAAAAAAAGCAAGCACCATCTTCTTCTGGTATGTTAATTGCAACTGAAACCGGCAAAAGAAAAAGCAGGCATTCCAAATAAAAGCAAACCTTTGAAAGCACAAAGTCACTGGTCTGGGCACCAGTATGTTAATGACAAGAGCAAGACATTTGCTCCATTCATTCTTTTCTGTCATCAACGTAAAACAATGACACACACACACGAAGCAGAGACTCCAAGTGGAGAAGCTTTCACCACACAAACAGCAGCAGAAGCACGTGAATACACCGAAGCATAGGGGACTAGCAAAATGTGCCCAAAACAAAGGAACCAGTCGCTGGTTGGGGAGAGGGCGCAACTCACATCAGCAAGGCGTCTGCGTGTTTCATCCATGGCACGAGCCATTTCAGACTTGGTCTTTCTGAGTGGCTGTGGAAGGGGTCAACAAAGACAGATAGGAAGGTCATTGGACACAGAGTCAACTGGCCAGCCCTTATCCAAAGCAGTGTGGAGAGAAAGTGCACATTTGTTTGGGACAATGATGTTCTGTCAAAGCACTAGGAACAT
The DNA here is from genome assembly GCA_033310375.1 of Conus canariensis. Taxonomy (NCBI): domain Eukaryota; kingdom Metazoa; phylum Mollusca; class Gastropoda; order Neogastropoda; family Conidae; genus Conus; species Conus canariensis. The sequence continues at coordinate 54,618,477 of CM065717.1, forward strand.
CTTCAGTGTTCACTTTGACCTGCCTGGCAGGTCAGAAAAAACAATGAAGGGATAAAACAAGACATCTGAAAGTCAATTTCACTTGACTACAAACCCCTTCTGTTGTTTAATATGCAAAAGAAATATTATCTTTCAGCAGACAGAATGTAGATAATCAATCCATTTTTCTACATGCATATGTTTGAAATGAAGTAGGAAAGTCATGACGCTGTTTTGAGTCACAACATAAACCATTTATTAAAAGCCTTTTCCCAGCTGAATGCAATATTAGACTACAGCTATCTTCATGCAAAGGTTTTGAACCATATCTGAAATTGTAACATTCACAATTAGTATCATGCGAACAGAACACCAAAAAATGCATGGTATTCTGGGAGAAAGGGATGTGGCATGAAAGAATTTGGGGAAAAGTAAGCAGCAGCACTAAAAACATCACATCCACAATAAAATCAAGGTTTGGAAATACTCAAAACCCCAAACATCTGACATCAATGAACTTAAAGGGATCATGCAGCAAGCAATTGAAAAAAAACAAACAAATGGGCAAAACGTTCATACTGAATATCATGAACAAAACCTGAACTTAGGGTAATGCAGGCTCAAAACCCAGTGCGTGGAAAAGCAAGGTCAAAGTAAAAGATGCACTCAAACAAACACTTCAGTAACTTTCACAGTTCTAATCTATATTTTGTCTTGTTTACGCACAAACCGTATCATCCTTACTTTAACGAAATATCCAATAAAAATCTTTACATCACTACCATTAATAAACACCTAACATTTTAGAAAAATTATTCTTACAGTCACAAATGCACACTAAATAAATCATACAACAAACAATCGTGGCAAGCAAATAACAAAGACATTATTTCAGTCCAAGTTGATTTTGGCTCAATAAACTCGGATCTATCATTACAAATTCATTTTCATATATGACATACTAAGGGTTTATTGAACTATTAAATTAAAAAAAAAGCGACACTGATGTTTTTAAAAACATACAAAGAGCCACATTCTGTATTAATAAACTTGAAAAAAAAATTAAGCTATTTTGTTGAAAATAATACAGCAGCATCTGACTGTACTTGTGGGGGAAAAAATTCAGGTGCGAAAAGTCCTTCAAAAAAACATTTGATTAATGGCTTAACTCCTAGCTTTACAGAGGTTTTCACTGAATCTTCAACAACAAAAAAATTTGATATTCAGACACTCACACATAAGCCAGCAGGACTATACATAATACGCTTTAACCTCTTAATTTCCACCCCATAATGAGATTTTATATCCCATCCCTTTACTCATTGATGAGGAAAAAGGATAGTGTTTGCATAGTTTTATGAAAAGATCATAACAGCATAAAGAATCGATCAGTTCCCAGAAGAATGATAACACAATACATGATAACAGCGGAGGGAGCACTGATGGCTCTTTGAACACAGGAGGCAGATCAAGCACAAGGTTTTATTGCTGTGCGTCATCACCACTGGAATGGACAACATTGCTCGGCACAACACAGCACAATCACCACAGCAAGATACTCACATCAAACCAATTGTCAGGACGTGCACCACCTCCCAGTCCTCCCCCAGCTCTGAAAAAGCAACTCACCAAGTTGAATTTGTTTGTTCAAACATTTCAAAGGAATAAAAAAATGAAATCTGATAGTAACATCATGTACTATTACATCACTGACTGTGTGGGAGAAAATGTCCAAACCTCCATACTTAAAAATCATCAGTAGTGACTTCTCTGATAAACTTTTTACACACTGTTATAAAGCATGTTTGAACAATATTAGACAATGGTTTATGAAATAATTATAGAAAGCTGCAGAACTGTAGAGAAAGTTGCTTAACTTTTGCCTCCTGGTAATGTAATATTGTTTTTATTACTATTAGTGCATGTATATCTATGTATGTAAGTATATGTGTGAGACTGCAAGAGTGTGCATGACTGCACACACTTGTGCCAAAGGTGTGTGTGTGTGTGTGTGTGTGTGTGTGTGTGTGTTTTGTATTCCAGTGACAGGTGAGTGTGTGTGTGTGTGTGTGTGTATGTGTGTGCATGTGTGTGTGTGTGTGTGTGTGTGTGTGTGTGTGTGTGTGTGTGTGTGCATGTGCGTGTGTGTTTTCTAGTGAGGGGTGTATAGGGACAAACAGGTATATGAATCAAAAGGTATCAGACATCTAAAGTCTGGATAGGTGGACATGTTTACCACGTACACAATTAACATCAGAAAGTTCTTTTCCTTTGTCGTCCTTACATCAGCACAAGATCACAACCATCCTCATAATGAAAGTAAATATGAAATGACGTAGGGAACAGTAAACAACAAAAGTAGGTACTCCTGCTCCACAAGGAACAAATGCACACCATAACTCCAAAGGAATGCTGCTACGACACCGAATCACCTAGCAGATATGACAGCACAGAGCACACAGAACAAACAAGTTTGTTCTGTGTGCTCTGTGCTGTCATATCTGCTAGGTGATTCACAAGTTTGTTCTGTGTGCTCTGTGCTGTCATATCTGCTAGGTGATTCCAAGTTTGTTCTGTGTGCTCTGAGCTGTCATATCTGCTAGGTGATTCAGTGTCGTAGCAGCATTCCTTTGGAGTTATGGGTGTGTATTTGTTTCATTGAGGGAGCAGGAGTACCCTACTTGTTTGCTGTCATCCTCACAATGCTTTTTACTTACCGACCAGCCCCAAACTGAGATCGGGACAGAAATCTGGATGAGAGGCTGAGACGAGGTGAGAAAGGCATGCTTGAGGGATCACCGACTTCTGCTGCTCTCTCCAATGTTGCCACCTGCTGGGCAAATTTGTCCATGGGCACTGGCGTGAAGCTGACGCTCTCAAAGTTCTCCTTTAGAAACTGCTCCTGTGCAAAATACGTACATGTGAATGTGCATGCATTCTGTTGCTTTCATCAGCACAAAATCGTAACAACAACAACTCTCCCACATGATCATCCATGCATGCCATTAACCCTCTTTCTTACATACCTGTAGCACCTGCTGTCTGCTACCACATCCACCAGATTTCATACTAGGAGGAACATGGCACATGTGCACTGTATTTTTTCCATGGATCTGCTGGCCTCATGTTTTAACACACAGAAGCAGCGAGCTAGTTGTACTCCCCACCATAGTCCAGTTAAGTTTCTGGACAGTTCAAGAATGATATTCAGAATATTACTGAAGTTAGTCTTAATGTGCAACAACTGATAGCAGTTGTGTGAATTTCATGAAAAGTCCAGTAGAGCATGTACTGTCAGACAGAGGAAGCTATATGTCAGATAGGCCTCAACTTTCACTTTACACTGCCATGAGGCCTCAGTTTTCATTTTATACTGCCATGAGGCCTCATGTTTTCACTTCACACTGCCATGAGGCCTCAGTTTTGATTTTATACAATGAGGCCTCAGCTTTCACTTTACACTGCCATGAGGCCTCAGTTTCCACTTTACACTGCCATGAGGCCCCAGCTTTCACTTTACACTGCCATGAGGCCTCAGTTTTCATTTTACACTGCCATGAGGCCCCAGCTTTCACTTTACACTGCCATGAGGCCTCAGTTTTCACTTTACATTGCCATGAGGCCCCAGCTTTCACTTTACACCGCCATGAGGCCTCAGTTTTCACTTTACATTGCCATGAGGCCCCAGCTTTCACTTTACACTGCCATGAGGCCTCAGTTTCCACTTTACACTGCCATGAGGCCTCAGCTTTCACTTTACACTGCCATGAGGCCTCAGTTTCCACTTTACACTGCCATGAGGCCCCAGCTTTCACTTTATACTGCCATGAGGCCCAGGCTTTCACTTTACACTGCCATGAGGCCCCAGCTTTCACTTTACTGCCATGAGGCCCAGCTTTTACTTTACACTGCCATGAGGCCCCAGCTTTCACTTTACACTGCCATGAGGCCCAGCTTTCACTTTACACTGCCATGAGGCCCCAGCTTTCACTTTACACTGCCATGAGGCCTCAGTTTCCACTTTACACTGCCATGAGGCCCAGCTTTCACTTTACACTGCCATGAGGCCTCAGCTTTCCACTTTACACTGCCATGAGGCCTCAGCTTTCACTTTACACTGCCACGAGGCCTCAGCTTTCACTTTACACTGCCATGAGGCCTCAGTTTTCACTTCACACTGCATGAGGCCTCAGCTTTCACTTTACACTGCCATGAGGCTGTTCCTTACACTGCTAGCTAGTTTTCACTTCACACTTTTACACTACCATGAGGCCTCAGTTTTCACTTCACACTGCCATGTGTATGAACACAGAACTTACAAGTCCATGGCCCATTCAGAGACATTTGTGACAGTGACACATTTCACTACCAGACAGACAAAATGTGGTTCATGTAATAGAACTCAGCATTGTGATTTTATCAGCCACATTTAATCAATCTAGCGGTTACTTCACCTTTGTGACAAAGACATAGATAACAGACATCCATTCTGCGGTCAAAATTGCTAAAATACTCAAAAAAAAAACTACAGGAAATCTTGTGTCAGAGAAACTAAACTTTAAGTGAGATGGTTCATTCAACCTGAACCCTAAAATTCCACAATATGGGTGATTCTTAAGAACTGACCTTGTCCGGAGTGCGTGGCATGAATTCTCGCTCAGGGTCGGAAGGCGTGCTGGCAGAAGACGTAGGCAATGTCTCTTCGTTGCCTTCCTCGTCATCCTGGTCCTCAAGGGACACGTGGTCTGTGCTTTCTGAATCTGAGGTCACACAGGCAATGCACGATTCCTTTAATTTCAAAGCTAGGTGACTGAAGACAGAAAATGAAACAAACTGAAGGTCAAAAAACAAAAAAAACAAAAAAAACACACACACAACCAAAAGTGCACCAAATTTGAGACAATAATGATTGCTCGTTTTCTGTTTTCATCGTCTTGAATGTTGTTCATCTTCCCTGAAGATAACCAAAGAGGTCGAAACATTTTGTGTTTTGTCTTGTAATTCGTTTGTGCTTTTAGTCTGGCGGAATAGCAAATTTTCTTTTAAGTACGATTCTTTTATTTCTTTATATATAACATAAAATTTTAACCCTTTCCCTGCCACAGTATAACGAGCTTTTCTGTATTGCTGAGTGCCAGGGCTTTTTGCTGTAGGTTCACTCATCTGTTCTCTACTCATTCATTTATTGAGATATCTCTTAGATTTTTTGCATGTTTTTTTTCTTATACCCTGTGCTATGATGTTGTATCATAATAATTTGATTTTGCTGGTCATTAGTATGATAAAAAATCAATTGTTTTTGTAATAAGTACTCCGTAGTAGACACGGTTACGGGCGTACAAGATCGTGAAAACAACCCCGTATTAGACACAGGGCAAGCAGGGAAGAGGTTAAAGGTTCATCTTAATGCCTGGAGAGACACTGTGGGTATGATCTTCTCTCTCTGAATCTGAAGTTACACATGCAAAACATCACTGCTTTATTGCTCAAATTACTGGTTCACTTCAGTAACTGATCCTGAAACTGCAAGCATGGCCAAAGTTCTCAAGACATGACATCAAACATACTAATGAGTGCCTTGCTGGCCCAGACACTGCAAGTATATCTGACCCCTGCTCTCTGAACCTGAGGTCATACACATTACCAATAATTGATCGCTTCTGCAGCAGATCAAGAAACTGCTAGTGCTTGCTCAAAACCAATCAACCAAATGGAGAGTCTGAAAAAGAATACTGGAATATGAAAATTAACCAGAAGTAACAAGAAATATATGTCAAGCTGTTTTGTTTTGTTTCGTTTGTTTGTTTGTTTTCAATTTCTAAGGGGAATAATCATAAATCAAAATTCATCAGATACATTTTCTCAAAGCATGTGTCCTATGGCAGAGCCTATTACGGACTGAATGATTAAACACACACAAATGTGCAGATGCACACACACACACACACACACACACACACACACACACACACACACACACACACACACACACACCAAACAGTAACTCTCATATTCACATAGACACATTGATAAAGCTTTATACCTTCATCCAGGTTGATACTTAAGGTTCTCCTTGCTGTTTTCTTCCCCCCATCTGATGCAAACACCTTAAAACTGCTGTAAAAAGAAAGGAAGACACACACACAGAGTTACTTGCAATCATAGTGTTTTGATGAAAAGTGGACCATACACAAAATAATCCATAAAATAAATAATTCAATCTGGAAAAAATATTCTTCAATCATGTCACCTTCCTCCAGTGCATCTATCTGCCCATGCACACCCATGCATGCACGCGCACACACACACACACACACACACACACACACACACACACACACACACACACACACATATACATATATATATATATATATATATGCATGCTCATATAAAGAAAAAAAAGGAGGTCTTTCTTTCAACGTTGTAAAGGTAGGGATGATTTCAACAATAGACAATAAACTAACCAAACTGCTGACACAATCGAAAATTTACATTAATCTATATCAGACATAAGTGGCTCAGCAGCATGTCTCTATTTTGAATTGCTTCATTTACTGTCTCTTGTGGCTATTACTAATTTAATCTCACTTTTAAATCACATGCACAAATAAAAAGCAAACATTAACAAAAGTGATGTGACCTAATCACACTATAAAAAAGAAAAAACAATCATGAGGCAGAATATGTAAGGTAACATTTCTCTTTAGTTATGTCCAAGAATGGTCCTGGAATAGCGAAGTTAATTGCAGCCCCCTGTCATCAGTTGAATTAATAAAATGAAATAGACAATGAGAGTTTTTTCAGTTAAATGTGACTTGCTAAAATGATTTCCAAGATGTATCAATCATGCTGACTTTGGTGACATATACTTATTCTCAGATAATTCTTGTCCACTAAAAGCATAAGTATAATTCATATGCTGATAAAATGCGACACACCTCTGAAGTATTTACAGTTTTCTTAATGCTGAACTAAACAGAAAAGTTAACTGTCATTCATTTGACAAATGGTGAAAATGTGCACTGGTTCTTGTTTTTTCCTTTATTCCATATTCACCTCATTGCTGAAAGAAGGTAAGTGTAAAACTGTAATTTCTGAAAGTCATAATGCTAATATTCCTACCACAGCTATATACCATCTTAAAATACCCAAAATACTGCTGCTGTGATTTTAACCAGCAGTAACTATTGAGAACTAAAAAACAAAAAAAAAATACTAACAAACTGATGATCAAAAACTACTGAGAACCAAAGGAGACATACTGACAAACTGACTTCTGTTAATTTCATTGCTGGAACCTGTCCAGTCACTTTTGGTTGAAACAAGTTGGAAACACACAAAAAAAAAACATGTTCCCACAGCACCATCCACTGTCCTCCTAGCCTACTGTAAACTAAAGAAAGCTGTACTCTCAAGATGCAGAACAGCAGTAGCCTTTCATTGTGCCAATCTTCGAGTTTCACTGGTTGCATCAGTGTCTTGTGCAGCATTGTATATTAAACTGTCATAACAGATTTCTCTGAATGAAATCTGAGTTGCTGTTCACTGGAAGGAGCCTATCACCATACTACAGTTCCTCCCTTTTGATGTTCTTTATTGTCTGCATGTGTTTCTGACCACCTGCCAAAGAGAATTTTGCTATGGACAACACTTTTATTACTATGGTTTTTATTACTTTTGTTATATGCATGTTGCACACTGGATCTTGGTTTATCGTCTCATCTGAAAGACATGCACTCAGACCACCACTTCAGGACTAGTGGAAAGTGGAATAATGACAGAAGTTATCAGTTTCAATTTTTTAAAAAAAAGTGAGGCAGAAAGGAAAGAAAGATGAAGAGATAACGCAAGAAAAAAAAAATGAGACAGTGAACAAAAGAAATAGCAAAAGAAAAAAAGATGGAAAAAAAATGGAATAAAGAGAGAAAGAAACTTTGATCATCAAATCAAAACAGTTTATGAAATAAACAATCATGTACCTTGCAAAAGTGTCCACCGACTCTGGTTCACTGGGTGGATAAATAACTTCCGTAGTTTCCGACCATGAATCCAGATCATCGGTGTCATCAAAGTCAAGGCTGTTGGCTTCATTGCCCAGAGAGAGTCTGCTGCCCCAACGGCGAGGGTCAGGGCCACCTGATCTCCGACCCAATGGATCACTTTGTCGCATCTTTCGTCTGTCCTCATGCTGCAAAACATTTTTTTCATAGTTAACTTTTCACATTTTTTTGCATTATCAGTCTATCAAGACCAATGTGTTAAATCTGATTAACAGCAATAACAAATCTACAAAAGGTAATATGTAACAGTCAAGATTATCAAGAAATGGAAACATCACTCATGACAACATAAATCGATTCGAAGCACTACTACATTAACCTATTTAATAAATTTGGAATCAACAGGCTGAATCAATTCATCATCATTGCTTTCAGAATCCTATTTCTTCTTATCAAAAACATACAGACATGTGCTGGCATGTGCATGTGAAAAAAGAAAGAGAAGAAGAAGAAAAAGAAGAAGACTTAACTCTTTCTATATGCATCTAAAATTCCAAATTCCATCACACTATCCAGCAATACAACTGATATTATCTCTGCTTGCTAAATCAAACACTTGCTAGTTTTTCCAGTGATACATGAAACACCAGTCTTCTCCGTTTTCCCCTTAATGATGTGGCTAACATAATCTGTCCTCATATTTCAAACATGCCATGCAGCTCCTAGGACTGGAATCTGTCTCAGCATGGCAACCCAGGCACGCTGAGGTTGTTCAGACTTTTCATCCACACAGGCATTCACCCCTCTGAGAAGCCTTTAGCCCTTCTAATGCCCACTCCAGATAAAAGGGACCCGTTTTATTAGCTTGACTGTTGTTAATATACACAGGCAACAGGGCATGAAGCAGTCTGTCCTTTTACAAAAAGCTCCATGTTAATCATTCCACTAACCCCCCCCCCCCCCTCCACTAACCCCCCCCCCCCCCCCCCCCCTCCCCACCTTTTCCTTTTCCTCTGCTACTATCAACCCCTTGCCATCTGCTTCGAGGTACGTGGGAGAGAAATATATTGCCAACGTTTAGATCTGTCATGTTCTTTCTTCTGCGAGGTCAATTAACTTGAGTCATGTGGTTTTGATGAATAGAGCAGAACGACTGGTCACTATTTGATGTTATCCGTGTCTGTGCTTGTCGCAGTGAAGGCTGAACTTTATGACAAGATAATGAGAACCTAATGATTGTTTATGTCCTGGTACAATTTTCCCTTCCATGTTTACCACTTCTGGGTTTGAGAATGGGCATGTTCTTCAAAGGCAGAAGATAGATTGACTCTGACCTAAAAGACTCAATAAACAGAGATGGAACTCTGAACAGAACAGTCAGGCCAAGCAAAGGATTAAGTTTTCATAGTAACAATTTACCATGGCTTTTGGGAGAAAAAGGGAAGAATGGAACTCTGAACACAACAGTCAGGTCAGGTGAAGGACCAAGTTTTCACACTGTCAATTTACGATGACTTTTGGGAGAAAGAGAGAAGAATGGCAGTGACTTTGGCTTGACAATTTACTACTTCAGAGTCAAAATAAAAAAATAATAAAGTTCATTTTCACCACGAATCCTGCAGTCAACTTTTGTCTCTTACTTTACAGTCAGAAAGAACACTTGCGCTGAAAAATCATTTATCAAATTTCAAAGGGACGTGCAAAATTGGGTCACATATAAGAAGGTTTTCTTTAGACTTTTCAGCAACTGGCTAATGGGAATGGTTGAGTTTAAGTATTCTCCCTCTTTGTGTTTAACTTTGTGAAGTACATACACATAAGACCTGTGCACGTTTGGAGTCTGTACTCTAATATCTCTGTTACTGTGTGCTAAATCAACACACACACACACACACACACACACACACACACACACACTCACACAAGATCTGTGCACATTTGGAGTCTGCAGTCTAATGCATATGTTACTGTGTGTTCACACACGCATGCACACACACACGCATGCACACACACACACGTGCACACACACTCACCACACACACACACACACACACACACACACACACACTCACACAAGATCTGTGCACATTTGGAGTCTGCAGTCTAATACATATGTTACTGTGTGTTCACACACACACACACACAACACACACACACACACACACACACCACATCACACAAGATCTGTGCACATTTGGAGTCTGCAGTCTAATACATATGTTACTGTGTGTTCACACACGCGTGCGCACACACACATGTGTACACACACTCACTCACTCACACACACACTCACACACACACACACACACACACACACACACACACACACAGAAAAACAAATCATCCCAAATTGTCTTAAAGACAGGAAATTACAACTCACATACAGCAAAATGAAAGAGAAATGGGCAGACAACGAAGAACGTTGAAGAAAAGAATAAATGAAAGTCAAATGCTTGTACAAAAAAGGGTAAAAGCAAACAAACATACAAATGCGCTCCCCCCCCCCCCCTCCCCCCCCTTCTTTTCTTTTTTTTGTTTTGTTTAGTTGGTGTTAAAGAAGCATTCAACGCAAAATAAGTCAATACATTGAAGTCACATGTCAGAATGACCTTAACTCTCATCTCAATTTCTCAGATATAGAGTCATAAGTAATCCATCTCTTTTTTCTTTTTTTTTTTGAGTCTTTTTCAAATGACCAAAACTTTAATCCTGGTCAAATAATATACACAGCTGGTTTTTATGAATTCAGCAACTGTCAGACAACATCAGGTTCTAAGACTCATCCTTCCCGCAACATTTCATTTATTTCTGTTTGACACAGGAGACTCAAATGACTTGATCGAGCAACACATAAAACCTAATCAGCTCACCTTTTTCTCCTGTCTTAATCAACCGCTTGGTTCTTAAAGGCAGTTCCAAACAATTTCACAAACACACAAGATTTAGTTCAGACTAATAATGTATATCTTACATGTGATCCTTCAGTAGCATTTGGTAGTAATAAAACTTAAGAACTTTTTATTTAAAAAAAAAAAAAAAGAAGAAGAAGAAATGTTGGATTAAGGACACTGAGTATTTTCTTTTGGAAGAAAAAATGTAATAAGCTGACTCTTTCTTGTGTGTGTGTGAGTGTGTGTGTGTGTGTGTGTGTGTGTGTGTGTGTGTGTGTGTGTGTGTGTGTGTGTGTGTGTGTGTGTATGCGTGTGTCTGCGTGTGTGTGTGTGCATGTGTGTGTGCGTGCGTGCGCACACGCATGTATGTGTGTGTGTGCCTGTTGTGTATGTGCATGCGTGCGTGTGCATGTTGTGTGTGTGTGCCCATGCACACACATTTTCTTGTGTACACACATGCGCCTGCTTTCATGTCTCTCTGTCTTATCTGTGCAGGAATACAAATGTGAAGAAATGATCCAGCCAAAACTGCTTTTCTGAACTGGAATACTCAGTGAGACATGTCACTGCTAGGTGATGATTGTGAGATTATCAAAAGCTCACTGGGAGGAATGAAATCTTTTGTTCTATTTAGTTAGATTGGTAACTGCTAAGAAATCCTTGAAGGGTGAAGAGGTCCTCTCAATTAACCTTTCAAATCAAGATCGCTTTGAACACAAGGCTTCACTCTGAAATTACTCACTCCTGCCAACACAAAGAGAGACCTAGGAGTGAGTAACTGACCTACACACCAGCGCTAAGACAAAGAGACAGATGACACAAAGAGAGACCTAGGAGTGAGTAACTGACCTACACACCAGCGCTAAGACAAAGAGACAGATGACACAAAGAGAGACCTAGGAGTGAGTAACTGACCTACACACCAGCGCTAAGACAAAGAGACAGATGACACAAAGAGAGACCTAGGAGTGAGTAACTGACCTACACACCAGCGCTAAGACAGACAGATGATTGATCAACTGGGGAGAGTGAACAACAGACCAAGTGAGATAAAAGGAGACTATCTCCTTGATTCAGAGACAGAAGACTGACAAAGGACAGTGAGTGACAGACCCATACAGATATAGAAGGAGACCAGCTGCAAGACACATGGACAATCAGTGACAGAAGATAGTGAGCAACAGATCAATATGGACAGAAGGAGACCAGCCGCAAGACACATAGAATAGATAATGACTGACAGAGCAGAATGAGCGACCAACTCACCGAGATAGAAGCAGATCAGCAAACAAGACACACAGACAATGACTAACAGAGCAGAGTGGGCGACAGACCTACAGAGATGGAAGGAGACCGACACAGAGACACAGAGAAAAATTACCGGCAGAGAACACCGAGTGACAGACCCACACAAATAAGAGGAGACCTGCAGCAAGACACACAGATGACTGACAAAGGAGAGTACGCAACAGACCCACAGAGAAGGGAAGAATTCAGTAGCAATACAGGTAGACTGATGATTTGATGAAGAAGAGTGAGCGACAGATCCACAGAGATATATGGGAAACAGCAGCAAGACACATAGACGATTGACAGAGGAGAGAGAGCAAAAGACCAAACAGAGGTGGAAGGAAAAAAGAAGCAGCAAACACACTGATGATCGACAGAGGCAAGCAAGGTGACAGACCTACAGAGACAGGAGGAGACCAGCAGCCAGACACATAGACAGACAGATGACGAACAGAGGAGAGTGAGTAACAGACCAACAGACATAAGAGACAATCATTAAAACAAACCAGCAGGTGACACATCAGTACTTACATCTGAGGAGCTTCGATCACTCTCGGCAGATGTGCCTGGGAGCTTGTTCTTCATGAAGGCTGGAAAGAAGTCCTCTTCATCATCGATGTTTGTTTCATCATCGTCATCGATAATTGGAATGTTCTGGAATGGAAAGTACATGGTTTCATTCTTCTTTTATAAATAAATGCATTTAAAGGACAACTCTATCCAAAAAAAAATCACATTCTGTGGTGATTCTATATTATAACTTTCATTTTTTTAATATCAAACATGAATGCATTTATCACTCTCCTCACACACACACACACACACACACACACACACACACACACACACACACACACAAAACACACACACAGTGGGAATGAAAGATTTAGGAAATGAGTGTGTGTGTGTGTGTGGTGTGTGTGTGTGTGTGTGTGTGTGTGAGAGAGAGAGAGAGAGAGAGAGACAGACAGAGACAGAGACAGAGAGACAGAAAGTGAGAAAGACCTGCAGTCTGATCTTTTATTCATGCATAGACCACTCTCCCTAGAGAAGGAATATAGAGGGATTAGCCTTTAATAACAGAGACAGTCAGAGAGAGAGAGACACGGACAGACAGACACAGGGAGAGACAAGCGAGTAAGTGAGAGAGAGAGAGAGAGAGACAGAGTAAACACTGAACAAAAAAGAATTGCATACGATGACACATCTTTGTTTTCTTCCATCCCCTTGATACTTCTTTCCCATTTAGAGAATGGAGGGCACAGACTGGCGAGAAGAAACCACTAACCTTCATTAACAATACACAACCTTATATAAGCTCCTATACAATTTTAAAGACAAAACAACAAAATCAAATAAGATTACTTTTAAACACACACATGCACAAGAAACAAACAAACAGATAGGTGAGGGGTAGCGGGTGGGTGGAAGCAAGGGGAAGAAGAAGGGGGGGGGGGGGGGGTTAGAGAACTTCACAATCAGATAACTAACCCCCCCCCCCCCTCCCTGATCCCACACTACAAGCTGCCCTTCCACAAAGGTATTTCAAGAGGCATTATCACAGTTGTAGAATTCAGTGATAATCCTTTGGTCAACAGTCTCCCAGCAAAACAAGGAAGGGTTTGGCTGCTCACTGAATAAGGGGAATACCAGACATGAGGGTTGCCCTGAAGACCCACAATAGCATGGAAGGACTTAAAGTGTCAGTCAACATCAGCAGCCTTCCTCCCTCTCCCCACCCCTCCTTACTCCTCCCTTCCCACCCATATACAGTGACTCATCCTCTCATGGTGGCTGTAAACATAAACCCTCAATCCATAATGTTTCATGTCAAAAGAAGTTGGCAAAGCCGACATTGCTACTCTTCAATTATTTGTCAGTGATAAAGAGTATTTTGCCAGGAGGGCGCTCACAGGTTTCTTTGAAAGTAAATGTAGCATCTGGCTGTCTTTGCTCAAGTTTTCTATGTACGATTTGTTTCAATCTATGATTTGTTCAGCTCATTTATAAATTCATAAGATTTTCTTTCCATTAGAGGTCTTTGGATTACAAAAAAAGAAAAACTTGATGGTCAAGACCTAACACCATTTTCTTCCTCCCATACTTCACAATATTAACTCCATACTACTAGCCTAATGCCCACCTTTCTCTCCCTGTATCCTTTCCATAAGCACATATTAACTGACCACTGTCTAATATCAAAAATACACAAATAAATTTGAGACAAGCTGCTGATGAGAAAGACAGAGAAATTGATAGTCAGAATGGAGGTAGTAAATCCATAAAAGGCACACCGTAAATTTCAATCAAGGTTACTTTTTAAACATGCACATGCACAAGAAACAGACAGACAGACAGGTGAGGGGTAAAGGGTGTGTGGAAGGAAAGGGGGGGGGGGGGGTAAGAGAACTTCACAATCAAATTAAACTCCCTGATCCCACACCACGTGCTGCCCTTCCATGAAGTACTTCAAGAGACACTATCCCAGTTGTACAATTCAGTGATAATCCTTTGGTCAACTGTCTCTTAGCAAAATGGCAAAAGGGTTTGGCTCCACACTGAACTGCCCTAAAGACCCACAACAGCATGGGAGGAGTTGATCTGTAGTCAACATCATCAGTCTGCCTCCCACTCCCAACCACCCCCACCCCTCCCTTCCCATCTGTACACAGTGACTCATCCTCTCACAGTTTCTTTCACTGCTGTAATCATAAACCCTCAATCCATAACATTTCATTTCAAAATATGTGCGCAAAAGTAATGCTACCATTAGATCATTTGTTAATAATAACAAGCATTTTGTGAGGAGGGAGCTCACAGCTTTTTTTTTCTTTTTTTTTTTTAAAGAAAATGTAGCACCTGGCTGTCTTTACTGGAGTCTTCTATGTATGATTTGATCTGCTCATATATAAATTCATAAGCATGTCTAATGTCTCTGGATTCAAGAATTAAAAACAAAATATGATGGTCAAAACTTAACAGCATTTTCTTCCTCCCCATACTTTATAATTATAAATACTAACACCACACCTCTAGAATAATGCCTACCAACTTCTCCCTGTATCCTTTTCATAAGCACATATACACAGAAACTGTCTAACACTGATCATCTTCAAACAAAATCGTGACTTGTTTCTGTTGAGAAAGACAGAGCATGACAGATAAATGGAAACAGTAAATCAGTAAAAGCTACGCTGTATGTTTTATTCAAATGTTTGCACATCTTCATAATTACAGCTAGTCCCGTTTCGTATCACTTAGTAATGTAATACTAACATTCCAGTCAAAGGTCTTCACCCCACTCAAGGGTGATCCAGCACAGGTGGGTTGCCATTCCAGGCAAGTGGAGGTGTGGGGCCTACCTCTCACTACGCTGACACCACCAGAATGACAACATATCTGTGAACCACCAAATCTGTTCACCTGTTCTTTGGCTCATTTAGGCAGTCTAGGGGTTCTTGACAATCTCTACCTCCTATTTCACAAATGCTTAGGCCTTTTCTTTTCTCCTTTGAAAGCTCATGAAGATTCAGTGATAACAAGCACGAAAATAAATGATGACATACTAATGTGCTTCTTCACACCCTAACGGTTTCTCACTTCACTTCAATGTTATGCCTGCCCCTGAATATGACATGAAAAAAATTCTCCCACGCATTCTTACACCATTTCCCCCCCCCCCCCCCCCCACCCCCCACCCCATACGCTGACAAATCAAAGTCCTGCTTTCGTTCAGCTCCCCATTAGTTCAGAATTAGGGTCTCTAGACTAACCACAAATCTAATCATTAACTTGAAAAAAAAAAATCTAATCATTAACTTTCCAGCAAAACAACTGAAAAGATTACAATCTCTAACCAGTTCTTTTTTGTTTTGTTTTGTTTTCTTTTCTTTTCTCTTCTCTTCTTTTCTTTTCTCTTACAGATAAAAGATGGGAAGAAAGAAAGGGAGGGGCATGGCACTGCTATACTTTCATGGAGCACAAAGACTACCCTTGGCCGTCAGCACATCGTCACCCCTGACAGAGCGGGGAAAGGAAGCGAGTGAGGCCAGCGGACAGAGTGTGAGGATAGGTGTAAGGCGACGGGAGGGGGTGGTGGAGTTATGAAATGAAAGGCAGACTTTCTCCGGCCCCTCCTCTGCACATTATGACCATTTCTTCTCTCCCATCTGCCCTCTGTCTCCTCACCATGGCAACCCAGCGGCCAGCCTTGCCCACTGCGCTCCTGCCATATATGGAGTGAGCCAATGCGTGTGCTCTGTCAGGCTGATTGGAAGAGCTCATAATATCCGAGTCCGTAAGACAACTCAACAGTGGTTGCAATTTGTCTTATGCGACTTCAGCTGAACGCCCAAGAATCTCAGTGTGTGGAATTCTGAGACATGCATCTGTGCGGCATCCAGAATAGTTTCAACCTGCTAAAAATTCATGCATCTGTGCGGCATCCAGAATAGTTTCAACCTGCTAAAAATTCATGCATCTGTGCGGCATCCAGAATAGTTTCAACCTGCTAAAAATTCATCCAAAAAAAAAAAGGTAAAAAAAAAGTTTCTCTCGACATGTGACATTGACCAAGTTCAAACTAAACGTGTCCCACTTTTTCACCAGATGTCGGAATTTCACAGCAAATTGATGTCAACAAAACTAGTACATAACTGTGAAATCGATGCCCATGTAAGTAGTATACAGTATTATAATACAAATACAGTTAACTGGAACTACCAGAACATAGATTACCCTGGAAGGTCTTTACGTCAAAACTCAAGTTTTATCTAAAACAGAATCTAACCAGCAAAGGGTTCACTTTTTTCAATAAACGTTTAAAATTTACT
Source organism: Conus canariensis (assembly GCA_033310375.1). Classification (NCBI taxonomy): domain Eukaryota; kingdom Metazoa; phylum Mollusca; class Gastropoda; order Neogastropoda; family Conidae; genus Conus; species Conus canariensis. The sequence goes on from CM065717.1 coordinate 54,635,472, forward strand.
TCTTTTTTTTCAAATCTAAACAGCATACTTTGGTTTTAAAAAAAAAAAGGAAAAAGAAAAAACTGCATGACAAAGAAAGTCTTTTTAAATGGTTTATGACTGAATGTAAACTCCTGCCTGCGCCTAACACCCAGTAGAGATACTAACCAGCGAAATAAATAAATATGATGTAGAGAAAGAAAGAAAAACAAAAACTGAGAAATGCCATTCACAGCAAACATGGTAGGGAAAATATTCAATAAAAGAATAATGATATATCGAATAAAGATCGACAACAAAGAAGACCCGAACGCACATGATAATAAAACGACCAACCATCAGGTCGAAATGAGACAGGGTGCATTCATGTGCGCCATATGCAGAGAGAGAGAGAGAGATAGAGAGAGCGAGAGCTACCTGCCCCCCCCCCCCCCCCACCACCCCTCTATTCAACGGGCATCTCTCTTTTTACTTTTCTCCACCCCTCCCCTCTTCCACCCCATCTTGACGAATATCTAAATACTTACACTTACAGGTTAAAGAAGTAGAAAATGATGAAGAGGACACTGATGGTGGTGATGATGATGATGATGATGATGATGATATTGACAGACAATAACCGTGGAACAAGGGAGGACAGCGGAAGAAAAGTGGGGGGGGGGGGGGGGGGGGGGGTGCGGATGGGAGTAAGACAGAATGACGGACAGAGAGACACAGACATGAGCGGCTCACCTTGGCGGGTGTATGTTGGGTCAGGACCACCGTTTCCCGCCTGAGGTCCGGCATGGAGGCCGCCAGGTCCCCTCCTCCCTGAAGGCCCCCTGCTTCCGTCAGCCTCCTGCCATCTGCACAACACACACCGCACACGCCCCTGTTCAGTCTGAGGCCATGCCGGCACAGCCGTTGGGTATTGTGAGGAGAAGCTCCCCAAGAAACACGTTTCCCGCTGCTCGCTGTGGTGATGACAGGTCCAAGAGGTGATCGTGCGTCGTTGGTGCACAGACTATCTGATGGGTGCATACTTTTCGTTCGCTTTTGAGCGGACGTTCCATGCTCGCGGACCATCTTCCACGGAGGTGTGTGGCTAGACGTACAACGATGAGATGGTTTATTTTCCTGTACTTTGTAAATGTGGTGTCGTGTCTGGTCTCGTGCATATCTATCTGTCAAACCTGACCCATAAGATTGGGGCTGCATGGACGGGTATTCCAAGCGTCTGTTTTCGTTGTAAAAGCAAACGCTGGGTGGATGGGTTTCGTCTTTTCTACGTAACTGTTTGCGAACATACTCTCCTGCCCTGTAAGCACTGTCATAATGATCTGCTAAGGAAGCCTTATCCCAGTTTAACGGCACCCCATCCAGGCGATGATCGTTTGTCGTCTGAATCTCAAGATCTCTCCAGCTGCTGTTCATCTGATTGCTCACATCACGCAGCACTGTGCTGCTCCATACCACCGAGCAGTTTTCGTGACCCGTCTCTTTCTGCTGTTGCCTGAATGCTATAGGACAGATGACGCCCGGTGAAGAGGCAGTCTCTGACGATCCATGGATAACCCCAGGTCTTTCAATAAACCTCTCATCCGATTTAGGAACGACACTGTGGGCGTCTTGGGTAGCTACAGACATCAGACTTGAATCTTTGATGGTTGACCGTAGCTTAGCAGAGGGCTGTGCGACCGCAGGGGCTGGGGGTGGGTCTGGGACAAACCGTCGGGGCTGCAGCTGGTACATCGAGAAGTTGCCCCGAAAGTTATTCCCTCCCATGACAAAGAGGCTGGCCATTTTGGCTGCAAGTTCAACTCAGATAAAGTCAACTTCCCAGTCAGGAACACACCCCCATGTGAAACCGCTTCTTTGGATGGTCAGTTCACTCACAGCAGTAATGCACACTGACGAAAATAATATGCACAACAGAAAAGCAAACTCATGTCGTTGTAGAATGAGGCACTGGAAGTTGCTAGTCACATTCGGCGCACCATTGGAACATGTCAGATCTCCTTAAGAAAACACATTATCCCGTTCTCTGGAAATCCATGCTTCCTCCCGTACTTCAGACAATAAGATTGTAAACAGTGCCCACGCCACTCGTGCCTCGAGTCTTATCGTACTATTACCTGAACACCAGCACTCATAAATAACGGTGCACTCCACAGGAAAGCCCCTTCCAGCAAGGACCCCAATCAATCTGTCTCACGTGGGGCGACAAAAGGGCCAATACTGTGGTGATAATTATGCACAAATCAAAGGTAACCCTGCCCCCTGACACTTGGCAGAGAGGTACTCGAGCACCACCCCTCTGTCCCGCTGACTGATGGCCCACATGTCCTCCCCCGCTTCCACGCTACTACTCGCATGTCGGCCCCTTCAGCCAGCCGCCTCACCCCCACTGGCGCGGTCAGCCCAGGACAGCTTGTAGCCGACCTCACGCCCGCCAGCTATCCGCCCCCCAACTCACTGTCTCTCACTGACAACAAATGCCGTGCTGGTGGCGGTGCCATACACATGTGAGACAGGCAGTGGTGGCAAGTACACAACTTGCAGAACTGCACCATGGAGCGTGTGGAAAAACTCCGTGACCAACACCATGGCCTGCGGGTTGGTTTTACTCGGCGATCTAGTGCTACTTGCATGCATGTACCGTTCAGTCACGCTCCTTACGTTTGGTTCAAGTGCGCATTCATTTCTACCGAAAGAAACTCTGGTGGGATGGTGGTGAGGGTGTGGTGTGGGGGTGGGGCAGGGATTAGCTAGCCACGATTGACCGTTTGACGGTTGAAGCCAACTAGCAGGACCTTATGGCTGGACTATTCTAATTATGAGGAAGGGTTAGAGAATTAACCCCTTAAGGCGGAAACCATCTGTTGGCGCAAGTGGGGGTGGCCAACAATACGAGTGGTCACATCGCATGGTTCCTTGCAGCGCGCGCGAGTGTGCGTGAGAGTCCCTCTGGTGTGCGTGTGTGTGTGTGTGTGTGTGTGTGTGATTGAGAGAGAGAGAGAGAGGGGGGGGGGAGAGGGAGAGAGGAGCGGGCGGATTAGGGCACTATTTTACACAGACGATACAAACGACTTTTGGGTTATCTTCAATAAGTCAGATCACGTTTGACCAAACGTACACAATATCTATGGATAAAGAAAAGAACCTTCGCTTTCTGTCAGTCACTGACACATGTCCATGACTGTTACAGAATAAGATAGATCAATCATGCCATATTTAGAATTTCCAAACACTTTCTGGCATCTTTATGTCAAACAGCAATCTGTTTTGAGTGATTTTTTTTTTTTCTGATGCCATTTAAACTAATGCCTGAGATTTCTGGACAAAAATATGACGCAACTAACATGAAAAGGATAAAACGAAGGTGAAACTCATTTATATTCTTTTAATGACATGAAGTATTAAAACAATCATCTAGTTACCTATCAGCGACGCAACACAAAACTAGAAGACCGTCGTACAAACGTAATAAGTGTTTATTTCTGTAACAGGACTGCAACCTAACGGTAGTGTGGGACTGGGGTGGGAGGGATTATGAACATTACAAGAACACTGACACCAACAGCTTCAGATACCCAATTAACAGTCGGAAATACGTAAAAACAGAGTGAACAGATTTTATTACAGAACCAAAAGCTATCACGTGCTTTAAGAAACATCTGACGGGAGTGATTAACCCTTTCATTCCACACTGCAAGTTTGATTTTTTAAAAGTCAACTATGAAACCTCTGATAAAAGGAAATGACCTGCAACTCTGCCCCATTTTTTACTGATGCATTTTCTGCTGACAAAAACTGAAAATCGACAACATGGGAAGAAGAGGCGACGGAAGCCACTTCCTCTCGACCGTACGAACACTAGATCTGATGACAGGCTGATTTGGGTTTCAAATGTGAGGGCCATGAAGCTCTCTGGAACCTCCCGTCTACATGATAAGAATGAATTATGCAAGTTTACTGTGCTCATGATTTTGTGAGGAAATAGCGTAATCATCACAGCAATGTTTCGTGTGTGGGGTGTTTTCAACTTGAATTTGAAGTCTTTTGAAACCTGTGTCGTAGAAGGACAATCCCCCCTCTCTCTCTCTCGCTCGCTCGCTCGCTCGCTCGTGCGCGCGCGCGCGTGTGTGGGTGTATGTGTGTTCATTTTACTTTTTATGTTGACCTTTAATGTTGATAGTGTTCATAGCTTAGGCCTATACGTGCACCAGTAAAAACGGATCCATTTTTACATTCTGGTCAACGATCATGGTATTGTATGTTTCAGAATTTAAACCGAAATGCCATTTTGGTAAAAAGAAGGGAAGAAAAAAAGGGCAGAAAGACAGAAAGAAAGAAAGAAAAGCATTGTTCTGGAAGCCCCCCTGACCAATTGTGCACTGACGGGTGACGCGTTTTCTGACAACCATGTGATTAGGTTTGTTCAGTCTTTCTTCGTCTTTCACGTTTGTCTCTGAACCTGCTTTCCCCCGTTGCCAATCTCTTTCGTGCTGGATATTTATGATCCGTTCCGCCTGACCACACAATGGGGAAAAACACACAATGGGGAAAAAAAAAAGAAGAGAAAAACAAAAAGTGAAGAAAAAGGGCGCGAAAAGAGCTCACGTGTTGAACGTCACCGCCTCATGTGTGGCAGACAAATGTACCGCGAGAAGCTTTGTGCAAACGCGACCAGCTGAGGTCTTAACGAACGCACTGGCAGTATCATGTTAAATTTCCGATATGTCCTGGGGCCGATAAGCCGATCAAAGTCGCAGAGAGTCGCAGAAAGGCAAATTATAACACCTACCTACAGTTTGTCGGGTCAAAGCAAGTCGCAGGATCCCAGCCCTCTCTTGAGAAGAGAATGGGGAAAGACAGCAACGCAGTCAGACGAGCATGAAAAGTGTGGAGAAATCCATTCTTACCTTCTCTACCTTCGCGCGCGCGCGCGCGTGTATGTGTGTCTGTGTGTATCCGTGTGTGTGTGTGTACGTCCGCACGCGCGCGCGCCACCGCGCACGCGCTGAGTGTGTGTGCGCGTACGCGTGCACCTGCTAATGTACGCACAATTTTGAAAGCTGAGCATGTTTTTACATAGTAATGCTTGTACAACATTGTGAGTTTGTGTCAGTGTGTGCGACAATGCGCGCGCCCGCGTGTTCGTGTGTGTATAGAGGGGGGGGGGGGGGAGAGGAGAGTGAGTCAATCTCTGAGGGACGTCCCCAAAGTATGCAAGGGTGTGGAAGACGGTGATCTTTGAGGAAAAGAAGAGGTCAGTCTGGAACCACCTAGTCCAGGAGGTCATCGCTCCCGATGTCCCAAGAGACGGGAAGTTCTATAGATACACCAAAACTATCTCATGTCCTAAAACCACCCAAGATCACCTGTTCGGGGACAGAGGCGAACAGCTACCCCTAGGGCATAGTACAGAGATATTGCCAGAGAGAGAGAGAGAGAGAGAGATGGGTGAGCCAGTGTATGTAATACTCCAGACACTTTGTCCCCAGCCTAAAGGCCACCCCCGAGCTACGCTTAATGGTGGGGGCTTAACACATTGATCAATCGAGTGCCCACCGTTTTGACAGCCTTGCTCTTTGTGCACATAATCCTCCGCATTCGCGAGCATCCAAGGTTCGGTTCTTCTGGTGGATTGATTGTCTAGACCTCAAAAACAGTGGTGGTTCTTTTGAGCGTTGATCCGCCGGCTTTGCGCGCGTGTTGATCCGAATAGGTACACAGCCCACAGGCGCGACAGCTCTTCGAGTTGACGGAGGTCCGGCTGTTCAAACACAGGGATACAAGGGCGTACCAGTTTGCCCTATAACTCCCGAGTAGCAATTGCAATTAGAGATTGACTTGGGGCTTGCCATTTGTTTTGTCACCGTCCCCCCCCCCCCCCCCCCCCCCCCCCCCCCCCCCCCCCCCCCCCCCCCCGTGTCATCCTCCACCCCCCACTCTCTCCACGGGGACCCAACAGCAGTGCTTGGACAAATCAAACCAATACCTGTCAATGAGATTAATCTTCCCCCATCCTCCCCCCCCCCTCTCTCTCTCATTCTCTCTTTGAGAGAGAGAGAGAGAGTGTGTGTGTGTGTGTGAGAGAGAGAGAGAGAGAGAGAGAGAGAGAGAGAGAGAGAAATCATTTCACATAACAGTTATATGGGTGTCTACGATTACTAGCAATCTTCACTCCAAAAGAACCTGCTAAGGGAAAAGAGTTTAAAAGGAAAGCCCTATGTTTATTTGGTAACGCCTTCTTAGGTCTGCAAATGAATGTTGAGGATTTGTCCCAATCTGTTCACCACAGACCGCACTCTATGGACAAATAAACTGAATTTTGGCGTGGATCCTGGCGCTCTCCCGAGCGACCTTCAAGTGCTGATGGCAGTCGTTGTCCAAATGTGCTTCCCAGCTTGTCAATCCAAGTTGGATCAGTACGAATGTCTCTCATGTGTTTGGCATGTATACACAAACACCTTATCTTTTTCATCCTCTCATTCTATTCCTTGCATCCACTGCAATATTTTCAGTGCCTTTTTCTTCCTCCTTCAACCACCATACTATTCTGTTAAAAAAAAACAACACATATACAAAAATAGCAATATCTTTAAATTCACCAGTCTAGAACGTCGCCATATTTGTGTATGCACTTGCGATATCAATATTAGAGCTTCATATAAAACTTTCTTGTTGTAATGTCTTATCTGTTTGTTTTTATGTTGTAACACGATTGAAATAAAGTGAAGGAAAATGAACCACTGTTAGGCATTGTTGCACTTCCCCAGCTAAGCAATCTCACACACACACACACACACACACACACACACACACACACACACACACACACACATTCTTCTCGCCAACCCCTCCCCTCCAAAAAAAACAACAACAAAATACGGAAAACAAACAAACAAACAAACAAATAAAACAAGGCGCATATTACATTGTTATTGTGACATCCACGGTGCGAGTGGCACCATTTGCTTGCAACTGCCGTTCAAGTCTCATTACTTCTTTGTCGGACACAATATAAATCTTATCCATAATCTTTCACGAAATGAACGGGGAAATCAACAACAATATAATTCCTGGCTTCTCAAAGCTGTAAAGTATAATCAGAACAGTGTCAGTCCACTTATCCCTTCAGACCTACTCTTCGAATTTTGGCGGTCAATAGAACCAGCGTTTTATATCTTGTTCGTAAAAAGTAAAATTAATTCAAATTCTGTGCGCGCGAGTGCGAGGAGATAGTATATAGGGGGCGAGCATGCCTACGGGGTCTATCTTCTCGCCCAATACAGCTGAACGAGATGAACAATTGGCGCGTTCCGAAAAATCTTGGTGATGGGGCAAACTGCTGTTTCTGATCTTTAATACATATGCACGTCGCATGTGCACGTGTACGTTGTGTGTGTGTACGTGTGTGTGTGTGTGTGTGTGTGTGTGTGTGTGTGTGTGTGGCAAGCGCGCGCGCGCGCGTGACGTAACTGAACATCGGTCGTGCGAACGCGCGCAAGTGTGTGTGTGTGTGTGTGTGTGTGTGGGAGGAGGGGGGGGGGGGGGGCGCGAGCATTGTGCACGTCGATTTGTTATGCTATTCGCACAGTATTTCCAAGCTGTTTGTCCAAGAATTTGTCCCAGTGCCGCAAAGAGTTGACGATAGTCTGTTCTACCCTCTTCCAGCTTAAGAACGACTCGGCACATCGAGGTGCAGACATGGCTGAAAACTGCACAAACAGAACAGCAACGCCGCCACTCTGGCTGGCCTTCACGAGCGGTAAACATGGTGCACTTCGCACGACCTGCTTGGGTTTCACGTGCTGTCAGCACTGGCACTTGGACGTCTTGACACTCCGGCTGTGCTAATGGAGCTGCAATTGACTAGTGTCAATCAAGACCACAGGGTGATAATAGCATTTGTCTCGACTGAACTTGCTACAGACTATCTTTAATGCATCTATTGTGACATCCTAGTTTGTTGCTCACTGAACACCATTCGTTCATTCATTTATAGGTTGTGTTCTTCTTTCTTTCTTTTTTTTTTTCAAAATGCAGAGCGATTGACCAAGAGTGAGACAGGGAGGGAGGGGGGGGGGGGAGAGGGAGAGAGAGAGAGAGATGGGCGAAGAGTGGAAATGGGGGATGGGAAAGCAGGGGCGTGAAAGGTTGGGGGGGAATGAAGGAGAGGGGCCGGGCCGCAATGTGTATACACATGGGACACACTATCTGGACGCCTGTGCTAAATCCAAGACAATCCCTTTATCCCCAGACCTCTTTGTTTAGGCATGGCCTTTGCTTCGGTTGATACACTGAGCGGCTTAGAACGAAACATTCCGACCCATCCACACACATACCCACACACTAAACTTCTACCGGTACTGACAGCAACCCCATACTTCATCTATCCCACACTTCATCTGGGTCCGTCGTGTGGGTATGTGAAAATTCAAACGCACATAAGTCATTTTCCTCTCTCATTATGTCTTTACTGGGGTAGTACGTCAGTATGTCATTCTTTGTTCTCACGTGTCCAGATGAGTAATATACCCTTCTTTTCTAGAACAAGTCTCTGTTCTGTTTTCTCCCAAATACCTTTTTTTTTCGTGCATGAAAATAAACATTAAAAGTTTCATTTTATGCTGTAAAAATTCACAAACGAATCAACACTTAGCTTGATATGTGTAGCATTATTTAACAAACACACAAACCTTGACATACAAAGGAACAAAAGCACACTACCATCATAGATCACCATCACGAGACAGAGAGAGAGAGAGAGAGAGAGAGGGAGAGGGAGAGGGAGAGAGAGGTGTTTGTGTAAAAATCTTGAACGTGTAACTTGTAGAAGCAGGTGGTTTATCAGTGCCATGAAGAAGAAAAAATAATGGCATCTGCGTTTCAAGTATTCACACCAACAGCTCCGGTCAAATTTTCTACCAGCGTGGCACTCCCTAATGCTTCAAATCCCCTCCCCGTTAACCCAGCACGACTGACAAAACAAGCACAAGATTGTATGAGATAACCCCAGCTGGCATTTAGATGTTAATCCACAAACACTGACACGCTGTCAACTTCTGTTGCAAGCGGACGCTGGGATCAGCAACGCGTCGCGGTGTCATTCAGAAACCGGTAGTAAGGTGCGTCCAGTTCTCTCACTTCTTACGGGATTCAGTTTCTTCTTTCACAGAAAAAACATTTCGAAGACACGCGTCTACTCTAGTGTTGGTGGGCACTGGTGTGTGACTCACGTGCACCAACACGGCACAGACCTCTCACTTGCTGTAGTTTTTCCTTCGTCCACTCACACGCAGCCTTTTCTGATCGATCGTTCTTGAATGAACCTTTCTGTTCTTTTTAATAACTGACATGAGCATCGAAGCATAACTCGATTTAGTTCCCGTTCGGTTTTCAACAAGCGGCAGTCTTAGGTTCACAGGAAAGCGTCTTGTGTGGTCTGAAACGCTTGATGTTTTTAGGCGATTAAAAAAAAAAAAAAAAAATCAACATTCACTTAGCCTTCTTGTGTTCAGCAATAGGTGCCAGCCAACCTGCAGGAAGTAAGTTTAGCAATCCTACAAACATGTGTGTATTCCAGGGTTGTAATACCTCCCTCTTACGATCTGGGCATTGATCATCAGTGGACAAAGCCCCTTGAAACTGAAATAATGTTTGTTTGTTTTTTTGTTTGTTTTTTTTTTTTTTTTTTGCTGTTGTTGAATGGAAGTGGTGCTGTGCACATGCACGCAAGTCTTGCAATCAGATTAGAATCTCACACTGAGAAACAAACCAATGAACATTTTCCCATTCTTTCTTTCTGCTTGTTCTTTCTTCTTTTTTTTTCTCTCTCTCTTTCCTGGTTTTTTCCCCCCTAGGTTCTCTTTTAAAATGACATAGAAATTAATAGAGTTTTTAAAAACTAACGTTTGGTAGCTATGTTCACGTCTTTTGTGGTACAATGCAGACTTGAAGTAGTTCCTCCCCTTCCCTCCATCCCCTCCTCACTCCCTCCACCCTCCTGCGCTTTTCAATGGCTGGGAACGCTTTGCTGTTTGACAGCTAAACAAAAATCGTGACATCAACGATCAAAGCGAACTTTCCGCTGATCATTTTTTGACTACAACGACTAAAACGCTATGTTAAAATATGTTGAAAGCAAAAAAAAACAAAACAAAAAACACTGGCAACAGAGTATGCTGTGCTCGGCCACAAAGGAGGGGTAAATGGAAGCGAAACCAAAGGAGCAATGATAACATAAAAAGTACATTCTAGTCTTAGGTACAAGGCACATAACCATACAAAAGACTGTTCCCCTCGCATCTGTGTGTGTGTGTGTGTGTGTGTGTGTGTGTGTGTGTGTGTGTGTGTGTGTGTGTCGTGGCGCGCGCGGGGCGCGTGCGGTGTGTGTGAGCGCGCACGTGCATGCGTGCGTGTGTTGTGTGTGTGTGTGTGTGTGTGGCTTTTCCTGTCTGGTTTCTGCAGCAAGTGAAAATATTACCGTTGTTTCAAACAAGACTGTAAAGTGTGCCTTTGGTAGGATTCCCGTCAAATCTGGAAAGCATGCTGACCTTGGCACTGTAGGCCATGACGCTACCATCCTACAAAATTGAAGGCAGAAGAAATCACGTCGACGTCTCTCTCTCTCTCTCCTCTCTCTCTCTTCTCTCTCTCTCCCTCTCTCTCTCTCTCACACACACACACACACACCACACACACACACACACCACACACACACACACACACACCACACACATACACACGCACGCCTTAATAAATAACCAAATGTTCTAAATACTGCAGAACTGCTACTCTGATGAGCTTCTGCGAGATATTTGTATTTGATGACTGCATGTCACGCGTGCTTCTACTGAGCTACGCTGTCCGTTTGCGTGATTTATTTCAGGCTAATTTCATCGTTCTTTGGTGTGCCTCGTCTCTAAATGTACTTGACAAGTTGGCCAGGCTAAACTGAGAGTACGGCATTGAAGAGTTGACATGCGGAGAGGCGTCCGAAAATTCAAAATTAATATGGGTAAATAACAGAACAGTTTAAAGACAAACTGATTATCTGACACACACTAGCAAAAATACGCTTTGAAAATAATGCAGCTATAATCGTCCAAAGCCTACTTGTCAATCTGATGTTTTGTTCGTGAGCTTTTTAGCTTGTTTGTTTCGTTCAAAAACGGTTAAACAAAAGACTGTAGTTTCTAGAATGAAAAAAAACGTTTACATCGTTCTCACGTTGTTGCTTTGGGTGGTTTTTGTGTGTGCGTGCGCATGCATGTGTATGGATGGGTGGGGTGAGAAGGTAGGTAGGTAGTGTTGCTTACAGCCCAGCCGACCGCAAAGGACCATATCAGGGCTGTCGCCATATTGAAGTCAACTCACAAGTCATTAAAACAAAATTCACATATATCTTTAATATACAACTTCTAAAACCGCACCAGAAACTTCGTTAAAAATCTTTCTTCCGTAAAATCTTAGATCAGATGAAAACTGCTAATCTCTTTCAGACATTCAAAGATAACGTCAGGTAGGACAGGACATCTCTGAACAAGGTTTTCATGGAGTCTGCTGTAAAGTGTTTATGTCTCACATCGTGCAAGTGGGGGGTGAGAAGATGTGAAGTAGAATTCAGTGTAAGTTATAATCAGTTTTTCTTCCAGTGTGGCTGACTGGAAGTGGATGAGGAGGGACCTATTTCAACGAAGAAACCACGCAGTTGATCTGTGAATGACGAACACGTCTACTTCGTTGTAGGACATGATTAACACCGATTCAACAAGAAAGGGGAAGCAACTCACAATGACTGTGAATGTTTTTACTCCGTCTCAGGACCTGCAAGTGGCAATTAACGATGAAAAATCAGCGAAAGACAATTGTCAGTGACGAAGCATTCCAACCTCTTTCAGTCCCAGGTCATTCGTCTAATCTTTCTATTTTTTTTCATTATTCACCGCACTGTGACCTGGCTTGGCACAGTGACAGTGAATATCGACTATTGCCAATCTGTTCGCAGAACAAGCCAAATCCAGCAGCTTTTGTTAGTGGTGTTGTTCTATATGCATGTTACAATCCGGTAGGGAAAAAAATATGTATATAAATATGTGCTATTTTCAGGTAATTCATTGGTGAAAAAATCTCTAGAAATGTCTGAAAATATCCATATTAACGATTACCTGGAAAGTACTGGGCGCCATCATCAGGCAAGTAAAAACAAAAAGGTTTCATCATGCATTCCCCAAAATATATGAAAATATTCATGACAAATTAAAAACTAGAGTGGCAGACGATGTGTGTGTGTGAGTGTGTGCGCACTGTCTAAGAGTCGCTCAGTTTGGAGGAAGAGGAAAACATCGAAAAATCGAACATAAAAAAGGCATGTTCTTCCTCGCTTTTCTCACAGGCATAGTAAAGTTGATGCAGGTCACTGTATTCAATGAGCTCGGCTAACCAGTTGCCGACCTTCGCACATCGTCAAAAAGAGTTGTTTCGTCGAAGGACACACCGACTATACACCTCAGAGACCTGACTTGGACACTCCCGCACCGGAGTTCATAAAGAATGGAAGTTCCTACACAGAATACATAGCAACACAACAAATAGTACGCACTGGGAAAAGACTTTGTTGTTCTGTACTACTTTACCAACAAGCAGTCGACAGAGCTCAAAAACTCTCTTTCGAGCCCATTTCTACCCCTTCCCCCTCCCCTCCATCTCTCTCTCTCTCTCTCTCTCTCTCTCCTTCTCACACACACACACACACACACACACACACACACACACACATTTTTTCGTATTCACTCTCCTGATGTGTGCCAAGTCGTTGATTATTGATATTTAACTAAATAATTCTGATGTGATGAAAAAAAAAAGTTTCCCAATCCCCCCCCCCCCCCCCCCCCCCCCCCCCCCCCCCCCCCCCACCTCACCTTGTATGTACGGGACACTTTCAAACTTCTATACTGTTGAGGAACAAAGATTTCTTGAGAGGAAAAAAAAACTTTGTGTCAATGGATGAAAAAAAAAGTGCATGTGCCTGCATATAAACATATATGTCTGCAACCATGCACGCGCTCACTTTCATCTGTTTACCTGGACATGAGAGTATGGACAGGCTAAACACTGTCCTCTTTATAATATTTTATCGATATTTTAATAACGTCTTGAGAAAAGAATTTAAAAAGAGGCAAAAAAGAGAAAATTGTGTGGAAGTCACTGTGTGTGTGTGTGTGTGTGTGTGTGGTTGTGTGTGCGTGCGTGCGTGCGTGCGTGCGGCGTGCGCGCGTGCGTGTATGTGTGTGTGTGAACGTGCGTCCGTGCGTGCGTGCATGTATGTGCGTGAATGCATATACGTACACTGTATGTGTATGTGTGTGTATATGGGAGTGTAATCCAGGAGTAGCGGTTGTGTACACGGGTGTGTTAGCGTGCACGAGAGCATACATGCGTGCGCCTGTGTGTGTGTGTGTGTGTGTGTGTGTGTGTGTGTGTGTGTGTGTGTGTGTGTGTGTGTGTGAGTGTGTGCGAGTGTGTGTATGTGTGTGTTGTGTGTGTGTGTAAGTGTGTGTGTGTGTATGTGTGTGTGTGTGCGTGCGTGCGTGCGTGCTTGCGCGCGCGCACGCGCGCGAACGTGTGTGAAAGTGTGTGTCTGTGACTTTGGGGTGTGTGTGTGTGTGTGTGTGTGTGTGTGTGTGTGTGTGTGTGTGAAGAGGGAAGGGAGTGGGGGTGCATGCGTGCGTGCGCGTGTCCGCGTCATCCGAAACCATACAACAATCGTGAAACATGTCATCTTTAACTCTTACACTTGAGTTGACACGCCCAAGTCCCGATAACCCGAGAAGAACAAATGTTTCCGAGGTCGCCAGCGCCGTGGCCAGCCCTTGAACCAGGGACATAAACTATCCGTCGGTGTCAGACGAGCCACAGCCAGGGAGGGGGGGGGGGGGGGGGGGGGGATAAGCCTCCTCCATTCAATAGATTCTTCTGGGCAGAACAACGCACCTCTGCACTGAGGGGCGATTGGGACGGGGTGGAATGTGGGTGGAAAAGGGGCAGAAGGAGGGGGAGAAGTGGAGTGAAGGAAGGGTGGCGTTCGTGTTCCATCTCTGGGAGGAGGAGGTGGGAGCTGGGGGCGGGGAGGGGAGGGGGTTTGGGGGGGGGGGGGGCGGATCTTGCGAACTAAAACATTATGGGTGAGTTGTTAGTTGCTGGAAGAGTATGGGGTGGTGTAGGCGGTAGGATAACGCCTGCACTCTCTCTCTCTCTCTCTCTCTTCTTTGGAAACTTTTTTTTTCTCACAGCCTTGTTTCTCTCTCTCTGTATATGTGTGTGTGTGTGTGTGTGTGTGTGTGTGTGGTGTGTGTGTGTGTGTGTTGTGGTGGTGCGCGCGTGTGTATGTGTGTGCAAACAATCGGTTACAACAAAGCAAATGTATGCGTAGAAGAGCAACAAGAATCATCTCCGTGAATGTGCCCAAGACCGACCTCTCCCCTCCCCATCCTCCAGTTCTCAATATCTCCACCCCACCCCACCCCACCCCACCCCACCCCACCCCACCCCGCCCCGCCCCGCCCCGCCCTCTCAACTCCCTCTTCCATCTCCTCCTCTTTCGTCATGATCCGAGATGCACATTAAACTTTCTATCATACGTACAAAAAAAAGTATATATATATATATATATATTAAAAAAAAACAATAAAAAAAAACCACTGAGATAGTGTGTGTGAAGCAAAGTAAGCGTTCTGTTGGTTTGAACTTACCTTGAAGTACAAAAAAAAAAAAAAAAAAAATCTTGTATGTGCTGTTTTTAGAACTGGCATGCGAACTGATCAGGCATAATAGTTTCCATTATTGCAGTCCCCCACGATTCCTTCTCTAGAGGTTAAGATTAGGGATGTGATAGGACAGATTTACCGAAAGAATGTTGTTAGGGGACTACAAGAAAGGAAAATATTCTTAGGCTGTGTGAGTGGGTGGTCAAATGTCTTCCCAGCTATCAATACAAAGTGTGGAATCTTTTTAGCACCCCCCCCCTCCCCATTTTTGGACCCCTCCTCCCTCCCCAGCTGAAACAAACAAAAACGTCTTCACACGAAAATAGCCTCTTTTTTTTTTTTTTTTTTTTTAGACTCGACTTATTTATTCGCACACCTACACACAAGTGCGCGCACACACACACACAAACGCATGTGCACGCGCACGCACACACATAACTGAAAATATAAAGAATAAACGCTCTCTCTCTCTCTCTCTCTAGGAAAATAAGAAGCGCTAACGAAAATTATTTGCTGTGTATAATGCCTGATGAAGACATATTTGTCAAAAATTCGCTTGCCTGTATGGTATTGCATATTAAATCTGCGTTGTTTAGTGTGTTTAATTGCATTTCGCCTTACCAGCCTGTTTACTTTACAAGGCCTGTTTCTTTCAATCCTCAGGACTGCGTCCCACAGGTTAAGAGGCAATGGAATAACTTGATCTAAAACAATGTATCATAATTAAGAATTTGGGAGCCCATTTCTCGTCTGCTGTTCGATTGTCAAGCGAGACAGTCACATGTCTGCCAGGAGCGCCGTCCATTGGCTGATAACGGGGCCAGTTGCCTTCTGGGAAAGACGTGAGAGTCTTCTCCCAAAGTCAGGCATTCAGTTAATTCCGCCAGGGTGGAAGGCATTCTCTCTTACCTCCGGTCTTTTGGATGCACGCGTAAAACATCTTAAACGAATGCTAAATCCCGTTCCACCTTTCAAGATACGTTGTTCACTGCGTGCCGGTGGGATCAATAGCACGACAATAAAACATATGCACACTGGTGTCGTGTTTGGACCTCATCCACGAAGATGGCGTATAACGACTTTAATAAAGGTGGGATGAAAAACGGTCACATACGCACAAATCTGACCAATGATGAACTTTGGAGTTGTAGCCGAGAGAAAGAGGGGGGGGGGGGGGGGACTGGCTCTGATGCAAAAATGCAAGAAATGCATTTCAGCAGACTATAACACACTTTGAAACAAACTCGGGCGTGAAATGCCTTCGGAATTTACTTCTTAAAAATGTATGTCAGACGGGAAATGCCAGAAATACCGAACCACACGCTTCCTTTGGAACGGATTGTTTCGTGGTTCCCATCAGACATTTATCGTCTCCCATAGTCGCCCTTGAAGGACAGGGAGAAACAAATTGTAGTTTGTTTTTACATCTTTTTTATTGCAATTATCAAAACAAAAACAAAAAAACCTTCCCAAACTAAGTTGTGTGTGTGTGAGAGAGAGAGAGAGAAAGAGAAGTGTGTACGTGTATGTGTGAGTGTGAATGTGAGTGGGTGCATGTGTGCGTGTGACAACAAGAAAGGGATGGTGGTGGTAAACTCTTCGACCTCGATAAAAAATTTTTTGTAAAGGTACACAGAAAGTCGGACGACCGTGATATCCACAACCTCAAACTGCAAAACGAACACATGCATCAAGAGAGGGACAGGCTGGGAGACCCACCATGGAACAAAAAGGGGATCAGGTCCGAGGACCAGCAGCACCGAACAAGTTGCAGATTAATGACTGCGCGCTACTCCGGGGATCAAGGAGGTGTCGGTAACGAACCTCTATCCTGATTTTCTAGCCCACGGCGCAAATCCCCCTTGACAAAACAGCCTGCCGCCCGCATCGACGTTGTGCAAGGGGCAGGGAAAGCAGGGTCGTTAGAGGATTAACGGCCACTTGGGAGCCCGCTCGTCCGGCAACGGGCCCCTCAAAGTTATCCGGGCTTCCAATCAGCCGTGACGTTTGGAGAGCGCCTTGCCTGTTTGAAGTTGTAGCCACTCTGGACTTTTTGAAAACAGTCGTGTTTTTCATTTATGTCAGGTTCACTTGTTTGGCTCCTCCCGGGGCTGGAGCAGCTGAGGGATTAGAATCACACAGTTAAAATCGGCTCACCAGAGAACGCGGCCTCTACAGTCTCGGGGGTCAGAGCGTGACTAGCGAGGCCACAGTGCAGTGCGGCGGGGGGGGTGAGTGTTTTCCTGGGTAAAAAGGTCATCCGCAGTCACCCCGTCCCCGGGACATGAGAAAACATGCAGCGCCGTTGGGAAGCGGTGAAGGCTGCCGTTAATCGGTGACAAGGGCACTTGTGCAGGTCCATTACACCAGCAGGGGAAGGAGAAATGAGGGGAAGGGGGGCGCTAGGGACGATAAAAATCCTGTACGATCAAACACAGTGCGAGGTATCTAAACGAAATACAATACACACATAAACAAAAACAACAATCAACAAAAAGAAGAAATGCTTCTTACACACACACACACACACACACACACACACAGAGGAAAACGAAAAAAAGAGATTCATTAAATAACAGCAGAAAATCATTTAACGATAGTACGTACTATCTTTGCAAATAGAGATTCACAATGGTCGTCCATAAGACAAATGTAATAATCAGCAGCTTACGAACATGACTGAAGTTATATCTCAGCAAACTGACGAACATGATTAAGTTATATCTCAGCAAACTGAAACATGTTGTGAGAACACTTTACAAAACTATCATACTGCGACATTCAGCAATATGGGAAAAAGAATGGTCGCACATCCCACCTCTTACACACAGACTCAGAGAGAGAGAGAGAGAGAGAGAAAGAGACCAGATGTCAGTGTGGACGTAGAATTGCCATTCATGCATTTTTTTCTCTTTTTCTTAGTTCAGACACGCATGGGCACTAAATGCGTATATGCGCACTAAATCATTCAATGTGTATATGCATATTAACCAACTATTTGAGAGATAGAGAGATAGAGGAGTGGGGGGTGAGAGAACAAAAACAAAACAAAACAAAACAAACAGAGAAGGCAGACAAAGCTCCAACGGCACTGGTTTGAAATCCCAGCAATGAACACGGGGATGATCCACAGAAGTGGGAGGTGTCCCATATCTCTGGGATGATCAGAACACGCTCTCTGACAGTGTACAGAAGACGTGCTTAGACAACGTCAGTGAGCTAGTCAAGGCGAACCCATAAGCATGTTGCAAAACTCTTGTTTAGCAGACAGTAGGGTAAATGCTGAGGTCGACGTGACCAAGGAAGGCCTTGACTCATAACTTACACCAAGGAAAGGGCTCCAGTTTCACATTCCTCGCTTACATGGAGTGGTTGGAGGACGACAGGGGGAAGAGAAGGAGGACGGGATGGGGAGGGGAACTGGGGATAAGGGTGGAAGGGAGGAGGGTAGGAGGTGGTGGGGTCACGGTGGGTGGGTGTCTGGGTGGGCCTTCTTCTTCAATGACTGGCATTCGATGACCATACCACCCAAACACTGACCTATATATTGTAGTTCATCACTTATTTGTCGATTTGGTGTTAACGTTCAAAGTGGTGCGGTGTAGTGATATTCACATCCCCCCCCCCCCCCCCATCATTATCTCCCCCTCCCCTCACTGCCCCTACCTGGTGACTTTTGATGCTGACGTAACCCTGAAGGCCAACTATTAAAAATAATGAAGTCTGATGCTCCCAGTGAAGCGCCTGAGATAGAGGGACATGAATATGATGTCGACGATGATCACAATGATGGTGAGAGACGGGGGGGGGGGGGGGGGGGGGGGGGGGGGGAGGATAGCAGGCATGCAGGCCAAACTGTTCCTCGTTCTTTCTGGACTTTGCCCCTACCATCTCTCTCTCTCACACACGCGCACACACACGCACGCACGCACGCAGCCACGCATGCACGCGCACGCACACACACACACACACACATATATATATATATATGACAGTGGATAGATTCCGTTATACTAGTAATGAATTTTTCATACGTTATTGAGGCAGAACAAAACAGGACACATTTTTTCAATTCGCATTCGTTACCTAGCTCTTGTCCTCCATACTCCCACAGTGTTTTTACTCCAGTGCTCCTCAGTCCTTTTCCCTCAGACACAGCCACACCCATTTTCACTCTGTTGCAGTCCCAGCATTGTAGTCCACAAGAACCAACTGATCTCAAATCATCATGAGGCAACCCACCAATGGAAAAAAGAACGAAAAAAAACCTGTACTGGTGATGAGCCACTTCAGTGGTGTTCAATGGCGACTGTTCTGATCAGACATAACATGCTGGTTACCACCTTCTCAACCTCCTTCTGCTGATGAGCAATACTGTTTAAGCTGTGCATCCAGCATGTGTGACCATCCCACTTTTGATGGCATCAAACCACGTCTACACAGCAACAATCCCCATGAAACTGCACTGATACTGACGACTTTTGCCAGGAACTCAACACAGACATGGGTGAGGAGAGCAAATGAAAAAAAAAAAAACAACTCAGGTCAAAACAAGAGCAGGACATGAAGCGCCACAGAATTGACTTTTTTCTTTTTTTAAACATATGGCGAATGAGGAAGAGGCTGATGAAGATGATTCTATGGTGTTCCATTCTAGTCTAGGACTACTACTTGACAATGCTACATGCTGCCTTCCATAAAATATCCCGGTGCAGGAGAAGATCAAGTTGTAATGGGACGGGGAGGGGGGAGTCCAAATTGAGGCCCAGAGCCAAGGGCTACCTAGGCCCCGGAGGAACCCAAAGGCAATGTCCGGATGAAGGGGTGGGGGAAGCTCCCTGACACCTAGGGTATTAACATTTTTAGATGTACTGAAGGCCTCACCTGGAAGGAAGCAAGGTGTCTATTCACTGAACATGAATGTATAAACCTGTATCTATTTTTAAGCAGCACTGAGAAAGGCGGGAGGGGAGGGGAGTGGTGATGTAGGGGTGGAGATAGGGGGAAGGGGGTGTCCGTCCACCCAGCCACATACGCACTCCCTCAGTCTGCCACTGCAGCATCAGTCAGACCCAAAAGACAGAATCTGCAGTGTTAATACGAAAAATTGAGTGTTTGAATTTAAGTGGATGAAGAGTCAGCTGTGTGCTTCCAGTCCATCCATTTGAGCCCACTGCACACTCATTCCTGTGTAAGAACCGGCTACAGATTAAAAAAAAATTCACAAAAATGTCCCTGATGGGAATCGAACCCACAACCTTCCACCCTCCTAGTCCACGATGTTAATGACTGCATCAAAGCGACTGGTGCAGAGCTGGATATTGTCAACAGTCCTGTCAATCCATAAGATAAGCTGATAACGTATACCACACAACAAAATACGGCTATGAGAAATTTAAAGTATGTATACACAAGTATACTTTCTTTCCTCTGAATTTGTGTGTGTGTTTGAAAGGATCCCCCCCCCCCCCCCCCACCCCCCCCTTTTTTTTTTCATACGCACATCAAAATACATGCTACATACTTTCCAAGCACACAGATTAATATGAATGGAATGTTCATTTGAGGAACTCAGTTGGTGAGCAGACAGGATCACAGGCAAGTTCTCAGGTCTAAAATGTGGTTCATGTATTCATTCCTTGACAAAAGCCATCAGTATGGATCCTTTAAAATATAGGAAGAGACTGATTGGTGACTATTCTAACTGAGCTAATATTCGGTTTAATTTCTGTGATATTTTACAGCCACGCTAAGCCTCAAAACTCCTATATGGATTTTACAGAGTTTTAGTCATATTTCCAATTGTGGTGTGTGACCAAGTTAGGTTGATCTACATCACATTTTGTGGGTACCTTGTCTGCCTTGCAGACAGGAAACAATGTGTCTTCTGTCATGTCTGTCCAGTCTTGTCTGTCTGTCACAGTTTCCACACACCTTGTCATGAAAACAGATGACCTTTCAAGGATCTCATTTGGATTTTGTCAACATAATAGGGACAACCTGTCAATGTCACCTCTTTAATCAAATTACTGTACTAGACACACACGTTTGCATGACACGAGCACATCTTTATTAAACAGTAAACAAGTGGGGTATTTTTTGCTCCCGTAAGAAAACCTAACACAGAGTAACTTTTATTCAAGACTGGCACAGCCTTTTAAACTTGAATAAAGTCAGACAAATACACAGACAACCAATCTAATACTGGGGGAAAAAAACAAGCGCAGGCCAACAACTGAACTGTCTTCATAGTAATGACTTGGCAATGATTTGGACTTACGGGGGGGTGGGGGGGGAGTTTGAAGATGGAGAAACTGGGAACATGAAATTAAGAAAATATGTTACAGATATGAAAACTCTTCACTAGCTGCATAAGGGAACCATCACAATCCCTTTTGAAGGCAGACATATTTGTACTGACTGCTCCGAGGCCTTTTGTCTGCTGGGTCGGAACTCATCAGGGAGACACGGCTGGTTGTGTCTGCTCTCCTGGCGTCAAATAGAGACACACCACAGTCCATAATACTGCGGTGTTCTCATCACCAAGAAGGCAAAAAAGAATCCAATAGCACCCCCAAAGCAGCCAGCGAAGAGTAGTAAATGAAACTAAACGAAAGTGTGGGGAGGAAAAAAGTTGCTGAAAAACTAAAGACATTATGCAAATAGTATAAAATGTAGGGGACAATCTTTGAGCCTACGCTTGAGGATCCACCCAAAGATGCAAGGAAGATCAAAAGACAAACACATAGACGGACAGAAACAAATACAAATAACCTCAATTTAATCAAAACTAAATCGGAAATGAAACGAGGCAGGGAACAGTAAACAATAAACAGTAAACAAGTGGGGTATTTTTTGCTCCTGTAAGAAAATCTAACACAGAGTAACTTTTATTCAAGACTGGCACAGCCTTTTAAACTTGAATGAAGTCAGACAAATACACAGACGACCAATCTAATAGTGGGGGGAAAAACAAGCGCAGGCCAACAACTGAACTGTCTTCATAGTAAAGACTTGGCAAAGATTTGGGGGGGGGGGGGGTTGAAGATGGAGAAACTGGGAACATGAAATTAAGAAAATATGTTACAGATATGAAAACTCTTCACTAGCTGCATAAGGGAACCATCACAATCCCTTTTGAAGGCAGATATATTTGTATTGCCTGCTCCACTTGTTTACTGTTTATCGTTTACTGTTCCCTGCCTCGTTTCATTTCCGATCACATCTTTATTAGTTTGCACGGACCAGTTTTCAACACACAAGAACTTTCAATCAGACTTGAGGAGCTACAGGCCATATGTCCTCTCCTATCCAATCAGACTATTAAAAAAAATCAACCAAACAAACAAAAACCCAACTCTTACAAGCACCTGCAAAGAATATGGGAACCATATTGTTTTCTCTGGGCTCCAAATTAATGAATGAAATGCTGAAGGAAAAGCGTAACAACCGAAACAACTGATGGTATTTTTTTAGAGTGTGATGGAGCATGATGGCACAGGATTTACATTCCACTTTCGGATTCAGTGTTCATTGAAATGGATTCAGCAAAGCCTAAAGTGAAACGTAACAAATCTGTCATGGAAATCAACTTAAAAGATCTATCAAGGTTCTTTTTTGCCTGAATGGCCAACACCTTATCATTGTCAGTTGTGCAAGAGACAGGTGAAAGATTATGGGGCACCATCTACCCCTTCTCCCGACCTCTAATCAGTATCTATGCAATTCGTTGAGCTCCAATTTAGACATTTATTGTATGTGATGTGGGTGCATGACAGCAAGAAAATAAAGAAGTCAAATTCGATAAAGAACAGACGTGGAAGTGGAGGACTGCAAGAGCACACGAGAGAGAGCACGTGACTGAGCAAGAGAGAGAGAGAGAAGTTTGATCTAACATCCTGTTTGTCTAGTATACCTATCATGTAAAACTGGTGCAAGCTATGACCAATGAATTTGCTCTGCTGGCCTACCTATTTGTAGTTAACACTATAGTAAGACGCAGAGCTAAGTGTGCTTGACTGCTAAACAATCAGTGCTCTTCCGTCCCTTCAGTGCTGAGATGGCGCTTAACCCCTCATTCCTATGGTCCCATTCGATCCCTTGAGAACTACAGCAATGCCAGCGGGGATGGAGGTGTGGGCCTGAGACTGACATTTTTAGTATAACAGTCAAACAAGGAGTTAGACCAAACTCCCCATTTTGACCTCGTATACCATACATTATATGTCAAACCGGAGCAGAATTTAGGAGAAAGATGCTGTGGGCGTTACCCTTGAGGTTCATACGGGAAGTTCTAGTGTCAGAACTATCTGTGCTTGCTACCATAAAGGATATCCCTTTGGAACTGTGTGTTTTGGTCAATCTGAAGTCCTTGGGTTAGTGTGAAATGAAGAGATTGAAAGAAAGCCAGGCGTCTGCCTCCAAGACCTGCCTGTGGGGTAATGAGTGTTGGAACGCAGCCTAACTGGTTATGGCTCTGAACTTGCACACACCAGGTTTCAACTTGCTAGTGTCTCTTCGAGCCTAGGCGAAAGTTTAACAGATCGTGCGACTGACCCAAAAAGAGAGCATGTTGGAGGCTATGTTCTTTTCCTGATCTCCCAATACTATTTAGGACACAAGTGCTGATCCTCAGCTCTTCTGGTCACGGACAGCAGGGAAAAGCACTACAAGCTCTTGTGTCTTGACCAGGCACTCTGAGAGTAACTTGAGCTAAATTTATCAATCACCGCACTGCAATATCCTAAGTCAATCCGCTGCAAGCATGAGTCTCACTCCTGCGCTAACTAGATGTCAGCACAAAGAGGAAAGTAATCTTGAGAGTCAGAAGATCAAAAGGAATTAAGACGGGAGCTTTCAGGGGGTTGGGGGGGGGGGGGGGGGGTATTCCCAAGGAAATCCAGCACCAGGAAGAGATCCCACTGTGGCATCCTCCTTCAACTGCTCACTTGCTGGACAGCAGCTCCCCTGATGGCATCGTTAAGAGGAGCATCCGACTTGAAGAAAGGTGAACTTGTTGACTGATCAGAAGGCTGATCTCTACCCTTGCACTGATCTAATCAATAGGCTTAGCTGAGAGTGGGGTTGGGACAGAAAATTCACAAACCGCATAATGGAGGGATCATTGGTGAGCATTTACATTCCTGGCACCAGTCCAACCCCTTTCTTCAGCAGTCACTGTATACCACCTCCATCCCTGAATGCCTGGTGTCAGAAAGGAGGGCCTTAACCCTCTTGTATTGATAACGGGCGCAGACGGGAGCGCTGAGACAGCGCGCTAGATTTCGTAACGGCCGCAGACGGGAGCTGCCCGCCGCATGTGTACATTACTTTTCCATCACATGCTGACTCTGTGAAAATACTCGGAGAGCCACTAAAAGTTGTTGGGGATTTCCCACTATAGCACAGTAATGTGGCACCACTATTTTTGGATGCTGGCACCACTTCCATTCACTAAGAAAGAGGAGAAACTGCAAGCGAAGAGTTGTGCGTGAGACTGACCGATTTTCACAATGGCGTCGTCTGCTAACAACAGCGAGTTTGATGATATTCCTGAGTATTCAGTGGAGGACTGGGATCAAATTATGCAAGAAGTGGAGAAGTATGAAAATGGAGAGTTAGGAGAAGAGAATGATGTTGAAATTGGCACCAATGAAGGAGAGGAAAATGGAGAAAGCGACCCTGAGAACCACGTGCTACTCGCCACTCTGCAAAACAATGGCGACCGGCTACACATCCTGCCAACGTGGCCGCATTCCAACAGCCGACAGGCCCTGCGCACTCACTGCCGAACACTGCCACCGCACTAGATTATTTCTTTTTTCTACCTCTCACATTTTTTCAACTAGTAGCAGAAGAAACTAACAGATACACTCAACAAAAACAAGCAGTTAAGGGCACACCTGACTCCCTATGGTTCGACACAACACCTGACGAAATGCGGGGCTATGTCTCTGTACTGATTATTCCGTATGACAACTAAGGGACGACGCGTAGAAACGTCATATATGTGTTCTTTCTGCGAGATGCCTTTATGCTTTCATAAGAATGACCGTTTCCATGACTACCATGCGCAGAAAGTGGCTCAACAGTAGGGCAGCTTGCTAGTCTCTGTGTTTGTGTGTACGTGTATATATGCTTACCTGTAGTTTATGGTGACAGTGCTTTGATGACACTTGGCAGTGACACTCTACTCAATTTCCTCACTGTACAGCTATACAGTGTGTAAATACATATGGACATGTATAAGGTGCTTAGAACAGTGACAGAAAAACAATAAGGAACTGTGCTTGAATCTACAGTAACTGTTCAGTAGTGACAATTGACACTAGTTGTGTGTGACATTCTGTGGATTACCTGTGGGGACTGAACAGGCGGACAGAAGACAGATCATCTCACTTAGGCAGCAGCTTTCATTTTACAACACTAACATGCATGTGCATGGGATAACTGCATGTTGGTGTGCTGTATTAGAATTGTCACCATCGCATGTGACACATTGGGTGACATTTTGGTGACAGTGACACGACCTTTCACCTCGAGACACAAAATCTTGCTCACAGTATAGAACAAAGCCTTGTGACCATTGTCACCATCGCATGTGACACATTGGGTGACATTTTGGTGACAGTGACACGACCTTTCACCTCGAGACACAAAATCTTGCTCACAGTATAGAACAAAGCCTTGTGACCATACATGCGGGATTTCGTAGCTCTAGAGGTTTATTCTTGGTTGTGGTGAAGCATAAACCATACATACCCATTTTAAGGCTAAATTCACCACAAAAATCTGAAAACTAGGGGGAATTTGGCCTCAGAGAATCTGAATACAAGAGGGTTAAGGTCTTTCCACACAAACCTCAGGTACTGGTGATCTGCCGATGAATTAGGATTTGCAAATGGCATCTTTGAGGTATATGAATGTGACCCAGTCTCCTGGCTTGATGAGTCTCACAGATCTGAAGTTGAGTGTCCGTCCACCTTGAACTTTCTGCTATCTGGAGGTAGTGGTTAAGAGAGGGAAGATCCTTGATGGCAGCCACCCTCCAAACGCCTTAGGAATGATGAACATCCTAACATAAAACCCAAATAGTGAGTTTTATATTGTAGCTCTGAGGTTGCTCCTTTCAGGAGGAGCTGGCCGAACTTCCTCCAGGATGCATTCCTGCTTATCTGTGTTGGGCATGTAAGGAGACGTGCTGTCATAGAGGTGGCCGGGAGTCTTTTCATGATGGAAGGTAATCTGACAACAGCACTGAAACAATCCAGTCATTGAGCCTCTAGGCGCGCAAGACCATAGTGTACCTGAAGAGACTGCTGACTTGGAGGTGCTGAGCAACTGTATGCACCTGCAGTCTCTGCTGCCGCTGTCAAGCCTGCAGCAACCCTCGTGCTAAGGATCTAGCGATGGGTGTCATTGACAGGACATGCCGCCCTGGAGGAGGTGCAGTCCTCTTCCTGATCCCATTTGTCCTCCCATCACACCTGGGTCCTACTGCGCAGGGCATTAAGGTAGTATTTTCCCATGGAGGCCTCCCGCCAGATCTACCTGGCCATCTGTCCTACTTGGCCACAGTCTTGACGGGGATTCTGACGGAGGAGGGGAAGGAGCATAGAAGGGGTAGCAGCATCCTCTTATGCACTGAGGGCTTCAATTCTTTATAAGCTTGGTGGTTGGAAGTATAAATTAACAACACCTCATGCTTCGAGGAGTGCTCATAAACTTTCCTGGCGGGGGGAGGGGGGCGGGGGCGTTGTTGGAGATGCAGAGGGAAATCCCTGGGGCAGTAGGGCTGTAGGACTCTTTCTCAGTGGGGCAATGGTCTCCGAGCACATTCACAGTCCATGCTGGTCAAGCAGCTCCTGATCTTGACTGGGTATCTTGAGTCATAAGGAGCCTCTGGAGTTGGATGCTCCTCATTGCAGGAGGGCAAGAGGCTTGAGTGTGGACACTGGGGGGCGGGGAGGGAAGTGGAAGGGCGGGTCCCAATACAGTGGGTGATCCAATCCAGGAGTGTCCTTTCCGCTTGGACAGTTCAGGAGACTGGCTCAGTCTGCTCCCTCACAGAGGAAAAAAAGGATTCCTCACCTGACAAGGTAGTGGGCAGATTGTCCTCCCCCTCAACATACCCTCTATCCCAACTGGGGTGAAGGTCCACTCCAGGTCGCCACAGAAAGCAGGCTGCTCCCATCAGGATTCTTCAATGGAGGAACTCCAAATAAGGGGTGGGGGATGGGAGGGGGGTATCCTGGTTCCCACTTATTCCAGAAATCACAGGATCTCTAGCAGAGGACTGGCTATGCCTGGGATGGCCATACCCTATGTACTGGGCCAGAGCGATGGATAGTAAGTCAAGCCAACCCCAGGAGTCTGGTTTGCTCTAGGACAGGTACATCAATTGTCTTCCACCTCCACCCCACCCCCTTACCCCACCCCTCCTGTTTACCTGCAAAATGGCTTTTCATAGCGAGTGGTCCTGGGATACATTTAGTGGGGTGGTGGTTCCTCTGAGAGAGGAACCTTCAGCTGGGGTGGGACAGTGCCTCAACCTGCACGGCCACTGACATAATGCCTGGGAGAGGGATGAGGCTGGGCTGTCACATGAAAAAACGCATGTTTCATGGTGTATGCCTGACCCAGTAGTGGCTTCAGGGACTGGTAGACCATGATTATGTAGACATGAGACCTGAATGGATAGAGAAAGCCTGAAAAATTTCACAGGGTCCAGAAACTAGCAGCGTTGGACCCTGAAGTGGGCAGAGGGGCAATGGCCCCAAGGGGAAAGACTTAAAGTTTGTCAGTATGCTCAAGCCATCCTGCTTTCCAGCAATTCTTAATACCTGCAGTCTTGTCACGGTTTCTTGCCAGTTGTTCTTTTCTCAGACTTTGACACAGTTTCAGCCCATATTTCATATCAAACGAGTTTAAAGAAGCTGGCAAAAAACCTTGACAAACTGAACTGGAATAAAATGATGGTTGGATTGTGATTTTGAATCCTGATGATCTGTATCTTACATAACACCCTCCTCTTGCCCTCTATTTTTTTCTTATCTGATTTATGCAAATCTCATGAATGGACTTTGAGACCTTTAACCCGTAGAGTGCCTTTAAGCTGTCAGCTGACGCCGCATTAAAAATGCTTTCCCAGTGCCTATGGGCCGTCCACTGACGTCATGCATTTTTCTTGAATTTTCATTCGTTACTATTTCTATCAACGGACTTAAATAGAGTGTGCGTGGTAAGCCTTATATGTCTGTAGTATTAAAATGATATGTAAATGACCACACGTGAGGGGAAAGCCCATTTATTCTCATCACTGACTGGATGACCAGCCAGCACTTCGTCTCGCTTGCAAAGATGGCGGCGCAACCTTCGACAAGCGCAGCGACCAAATCAACGTATTTACACAGCTGAGCAGGCTCTGCTAATGATTTTTGACAAAGACAATAATCTTTTATTTAACGACTCACTCAAGCATGAAGGTGAGATGATGATAGTGATGGAATTGCCGACCGTATTCGTCAGTTATCGAGTCGGGCTGTGTGACCTCAGTGTGTGTTCAGCTGACTGGTTTGCCAGCGTCGAACGAGCTCGCCTAGTGTGTACTCTACACTGCGTGCCAGTGGTCAGTGACGTGATAGTCAGCGCGAGAGGGGAGCGCGGCCTGCTCGCGGCGTGGCAC
Source organism: Conus canariensis (assembly GCA_033310375.1). Lineage (NCBI taxonomy): Eukaryota > Metazoa > Mollusca > Gastropoda > Neogastropoda > Conidae > Conus > Conus canariensis. The sequence continues at coordinate 54,663,891 of CM065717.1, forward strand.
GGGGCAGAGGGAAAGGTAGGGGAAGAGGAGCAGTGAAAGAGAGGGTTGAAGTCCAGCAAGGGGGCGTGGTGGGGAGAGGGGGGCGTGGTCATGGACTGACCAGTCTGCATAGAGTGTGAGCATCTTGATAGACTTCTAAACTGTTTTACTTTCATTTACAGGTGTAGTGTGACAATACAAACTTTATTTTCAACTTTTTGGCTTTGTGTTCTTGTTTGGATGTGAAGATGTAGTGGTAAATACATATGCTTTTGATCGTGCAAAAAAATCTATCCAAATCTAAATGCCTAAATACTTTTTTATTATCAAAATTAAAGCAAAAGAAGCCCAGATTCAAAATCTTCATTCAATTTCCTTCAAAAATTATATATATTTCATTTTTATATCTTTTGTAGTTTCTGAGCTAGAATTTTTTGTTAATTATTACCCCCAAATCATTAGATTTCCCTGGCACTGGGAAAGCCTTTGTTTGTAATATTTTCAGGCAGTGAACGGGTTAAAAGGCTTGAATTCAGGCTTAAACCTGAAAAATCTTATGTCTAAGTCTCATGTCTGATGATAGGAAGTCAGTGAGTGGTATCCTGTGATTGCGTACTCCCAGCGAACTCCATGGGCAGCGGAAAATCCTGAACAGCTTATCATCCAAACCAGGGGAATTCAAAGGAAGATCACTGAAAAGAGTTAAATATGTGGAGAGAAAAAAATCCCTCTCACATGAAAACAGGGTCCATCAATGTAGAACCGTATTAATTCAGGGGCACATGCAAAAAGAGATGAGTGGAAGGCACCAAAAACCACTAGAGGTCGAAAAAGACGACAGGCAAGACAAAGCAAGAACCTGCATCTTGCTCAGCAGCTGCTGCACATGGCAATGAATGATAAGGTGCCACCACTAAAGAGACGGACTCGCTAACAGACGAGAGGACTTACCTGGATCTTTTAATGCTGAGTTTGCCACAAAAAATTAGGCAAGTAGAGCAAATGTACTGGTCAAAGCTTGCAAGAGTTTGATAAGGTAAAGTGTATGATGCCTAAATTCTTTATTTATGAGGACAGTTGATAAGTGCTGGTGTGCTTTTTCACATCCAGTATGCCCCCCATACATATCTGAGATCTAACAACCGTACCCAATTTATCCACAGCTGTTCCAGTGGATACAAGATATCAGTCTACCAATCCAAAAAGCCATGTTTGTGAAGGGCACAAGAAATCACTCAACAATGATTGGTACAGGTATAAATAAATATATTAGAAGTTTGTTGAAGGGAACAAAATGAAAAATAGATTTAAAAAATTGTGCAGTCCTGTCAGATCAAAACAAGTATGGCAAAAATCTGTTCCCAAGTGGAAAACACACTCACCACTTTCATCATCCAGCTGCGAGAGGTCCAGCTGAGATTTGAAGGCCAAGTTCTGGTCAAACCGCTGAGCCCATCTTCCCTTGGGCTGTACAGAGTCTGCACTGCCGTCCGTTCCATCCTTAGCATCATCAAACTGAAACAGAATTAAGTCATGAGAAATATGCAGGTCTCCATGTCATCCACTGCTTCTTCAACACACTGCTATTTCTCTTTTAAGAGCAAGACAACAAAGATACAATGGTCTATGCAGTTGCCTATTCAGCACACAATTTTTCTTTGCTTTATTTCCATACTCCAATGATGCAACAGTACTTGCAGATAAGGTTTAGAATACCCTTACTCACAAGATATCCAAGTACACCTATTTTACATTAACACCAATATGACCTTCATTAAGTTCATTTCTAAAACTGACAATAAGTGGAAAAAAAGGATTCAACAATGTTAAAAATGGTAAGGAGTGTTTCAAGATGTGAAATTCCACATTAAAGCAACTGCATTCACAAAGAAAGGCTGTTGCAAACTTACAATTTAACTAAAGGCAACCTTTTGGATTTCCCCCTTTTTTTAAAAATTAATCTCATTGTTTCAGTATATGTAGTCTATTTTCAAATGCAGATTACCTAGGACATTTTTTATGGAGAAACAAATATGGTAATTAAGGTATTCATTTATAGGTTACAATTTAACTACATGCCCCTTTAAAATATTTAGTCTGAAAACAGCTTTAAAGCCTGCTTTTTTTTTTACAACATGCAATATACCTTACATTATGAAGTTTAAAAGTCAAAGTTATCTTAAACATCATCTTTTAATGACTGAACAAATTAACAATTACTATGCTCATGTTTAAACTCAATCATAAGCCACTGAATAATGAAAACAAATCCTGAAAAGTGACTTTGTTGTTATCTTAAAATCATCATAGGAATGTATTTGAAATAAGAAGAGACATGCATAAAAAAAAAAAATGAGACAGGGAGAGAGAGAGAGAATGTCAGTGTGTGTGTGTGTGTGTGTGTGTGTGTGGGCGTGTACGTGTGCTTGCCTGCCTGCTGCCTGCCTACATGCCCATGTGTATGTCTGCCTGCCTTCCTGCCTGAGCATGTGCGTCTATGCATGCATGCAGGCATGCCTGCCAGCACGCATTCCAACATGCGTGCCTGTATACATGTACTTAAGTGAATGAGTGAGTGTGTGTGTCTGCTCAGATCTGATCAGTCTCATGCTTGGTCTCACCTTAGCCTTTGCCTTTGCCCAGTTAGGAAGCGGCCCAACAGGAAACTGACAGTCTGCAGAGGACTGTGCTGGCTTGGCTTCAGCATGTTTTTCAAGGGGGGTGGAG
>CM065717.1:54671596-54686596 GCA_033310375.1 Conus canariensis
CACACAACACACACACACACACACACACACACACTCTTTTTCTTCTTGTGAGGCACACGCGCACACTCACACACACACACACACACACACACTTTTTCTTCTTGTGAGGCACAAGCCATCGAACTGTATACATGAATAAATGCACACACATATTCATACATGAGATCCCATGTCACCACCCACCCCCTAACCCAGCATCCCATCCATACCCATTAACATGATATTAAGAAAGACATACCAATTTTGGAGAACGAGTATTCCAAGCAAACAACATCAGATTCATGAGCTTCAATTGAACGTATCTCCATCATCTGATGCAGATCATATATCCTGAAACACACCACATGTATCAAACGCATTTAAAGTTACAGGTGTGATGGCAGTGATGACTGCTTAGAGTTATACTCACTGCAATACACTGCTGACATAACCTATACTATTAAGGGTTACACTCACTACAATACACTGCTGGCATTGCCCTTACTGCTAAGGGTTACACTCACTATAATACATTGCTGGCATTGCCCTTACTGCCAAGGGTTACACTCACTACAATACATTGCTGGCATCGCCCTCTGTGGCATCGCCCTCTGTGCAAAGAGTTATGCTCACTATGATACACTGCTGACATCACCCTTAATGCTACAAGTTACACTCACTATGATACACTGCCGACACTGCCCCTAATGCTACAAGTTACACTCACTGCAATGCACTGCTGGCATCGCACTTAATGCAAAGAGTAACGCTCACTATAATACACTGCTGACATCGCCCTTTCTTTCCGAGGATGCCAGAAGGTAAATCACCTGTAAACTGAAAAAAAAACAAAAAAACCACTGCAGGTGGTACCCTTTCTCCAGACCAGGCACAGCCCAATCCATCCAAAGATGGAGCTTGCTTGCTCATCACCTTTCAGCTGTGAGAAAACACAGTGTGCAACAGACCCTCCCTTCATACCTGACACAACCTGCCAATCCAAAGACACCAGGGGGGTAACCTTTAAGCTGACAACAACAACAAAAAATGCATGTGGCAGACCCTTCGTACCTGACATCACCCTGTCTATCTATAGACACAAGCTGATTCTAATCACCTGAAAACTGATACAAAACACTGCATGCGAGAGACTCTTTCCCCATACCTGAGACTGCCCTGTCTATCCAAACACACAAGGTGCTAATCATGCTGAACGCTTAATGTGTTCCATCACACCTGTAAGATAAGGGAAAACACTGTGACTGTACACCTCCATACCTGACATTGCCCTGCCTGTCCCCAGACGCAAGATGCTCCCCATCAGGACTGACACGGATAGAACGCACCCCATTCTTCCCGTCCCAGGTTGTGTCCGTTTTATCAGTGGCACCAGCTAAAAAAAAAAAAGAAGAAGAAAAATAATAAACAAAACCACCACTGAATTAAACAGTGCTCAGGAAGTTTCTTAAATTCTGGAAAAGTGAAAGAATCGAACTGAGAAAAACATCTGTAAAAGAATTTCATACACACATAACAATAACATCCACACACAAAAAAGAACTTGATCACAAATGCATGCATAATTGCAAATAAATGCACACACATACACACACATTACACAGAGGTAGCTCTATGTGCATCCTGAAATACACATCAGATCAACTGACAAAATAAACACACACACTCACACACACATGCACACACACGCACACGCATGCACACACACACGCACACACACACGGACAAACACACACACACACACACACACACACACACACACGCACACACACACACACACACACACTCAGTTTCTCCGTCTCCTTAAATTCTATATGCTTATCCCTGCATTTATCATATACTGTAACGGAAAGTAGGGAAGGAAGAATGAAAGAAGCAAGCAAAAACTAAGGAGAAAAAGACAGAAAGAAGAAAAGATATTTCAAACATGAAAACTCTGTTCAGTACAGACTGACAGATTATAAAAAAAAAAATCCCCAAATCAAGCTGTCACACTAACCAGGGTTATAGTTGACATCACACAGAAAAGTGTGGGAAGGATCTGTGTACACGACCTTCAGCAGTTCCTGCACAAGACAAAACATAACAATTAATAACATAATTAATATATATATAATGATACACCGCCTTGTCTTATTCATGCACACAAAGTGACATAGTGATGGCAAAGCAGAAATATGGCTCACTCTAGAACTAAGAGAGAGAGATCCTACATCTCAGGTTCAAATCATCCATGAACCAGCTCTTTTACTTCTTTCTTTTTCTCTTCAGTGGTGGTCAGAACAGTTTTCTGAATAAGACAACAAACATATATCCTGAGTTTCAAAACAAAGTGACTGAGGGCAGAAAATGAAGCAAAATTTCGAAAGAGAGGGGGTTAGTTACCGCCAAGGACACAGACAAACATAGTTGTCCTGTGCTATGTTTGTCTGTGTCCTTGGCGGTAACTAACACCCCCTCTTTCGAAATTTTATATATCCCGAGAAAAATCCTGCAGATGAATTCACAGCCTAACTACCTGAATACTCTGCTTTCACTCTCAACACTTTCTGGGCTCCCTTAATCTATATCATTAAAGAATACAAACACTCTCCTAGTCTGTGTTTTTTACATAAACAAACGAAACAGAAGACAACGGTGTAAGTATGGCATAAAATTCAAGTAATACTCTCACAGACAGATCCCTGAAGTGGAAGACACTGGACTATGTGGTCCCATTCCTTCCATGTCACGTTTTACCACTCTCATCTTCAACCTTGGTGCAAGTTTGGATAGACAAAATCACTGAATCTGGTGCTTCAGCCTCGGATTGGTTTTGAACTCCTGATTTCACTACTGACAGTGCATACCACCTACACCATACTGAGGCAGGTAAGGCCATTTTCGACTTTTCATTTGAATTTACAGCAAATGAATGCATGCATAAAATATCAAAGCTTTGGAGAAAACATTTAAACCTGAAGCAATATTACCACTGAGATAGTACGTACATCTTCATAAACAATAATTACTGCATGGCGAAAGTTTTCATAGTACATATACCTTGATAACAATCACTGCATGGTGAAGGTTTCGCTGCTTTAATGAGTGACAACCTTTGAAACACTACCTTGAAACACTACATTTCCACATATAAAGTAAGACACTTCATAAAACACAAACACAAAACATACAGTAATTATTTCACCAAAATCGACAATGTACTAACACTGCTATAGATGTTACGCTTGTAGCCAGGCGTTTCTGTCATTTGCGGATCAAGGTTCCACACTCGTATGGTGTCATCGCTTGACGCCGTGAGAAAGGAGCCTGGAGGCAACACCCCTGTCTGGTTGTTCTCCAGTCGAGGATACACCTGGTGCACACAACACAAGGAGTCATAACAGAATTCAACACATTAAAAAAACAAATTCTTCAATAACCAACACTGCAGACTGATTTTAAGTGAGCGGTATTCCTATTCTCACACAACATTTCTGAGGCTTTTTCATGCCCACACTCTTTAGAAACATTAATCTTTTTTAAAAAAAACTTTAAACAATGGAACACCAAGTCACCGGGTTTGATTCATCTGCTATAAATATCATCTCACTCATGGCCGCAGTTGACAAAGTAAATCGCAATGGCTTGTGGTGGTTACCGTCTGCTTTCACTCACATTTACCCATTATCTGCTTCTTTCCCTGCAAGTTCTTCCTTTCATAAAAGATTTCCATAGAACTTATCTACGCAGCACCACATGTTTTACAAACACACTATCATGGCAAAAACATCAGCAGTTGTTTTCAAAACGCATGACTTTCTTCCAATTTGCACAAGCACATGCAGACACACACAAATACACTGGCTCTGATATATACAAACACACACATTTCCTTGCGTACGCATATACACACACACAGATGCAAGCACGCAAACATGCATGCATGGGCATGCATGCGCACGCACATGCACAAATTCCTGCTTCCATGAACACATATTCGGACACCTCACCATGCCACATGATGTCGTCAATCAAGGTAACAGGAAATGATTTATCTCCCATGTTGCAACTGTAAAATCAGAGATCCTTTCCTTTTTTTTTCTGCTTTTCTTCCTTTTTTCTTTTGTTGTTGTTGTTGTTGTTAGTCATTCTTTTTTCATCCTTTGTACCCCTTAACTGACGTTATGATGACAAATGTCTGAAATACTATCTCTTAATGTTCTATCATTTTTGTTTCACATCATTTGTACAACATTCAACTTCTGCCCACATCATACCGATCACTGCAGAAACTTTCTCTTAAGTGGAATTAAACAAAACAAATAAATAAAGAACTAAAACTCTCACCTCTAAAGCCCAGACACATCCACTGTGGAAGAGAAAGGACCAGGCTTTGCCCACCCTTCTCACATTCAGCACGTCCCACACGTACAGACTGTGATCATTGTAGATGCATGCAACCTGACACAACACACACACACCACAATACTTTCATCACACAAAATTCAGCACTTTCTCATGTAAATAATTCACCAAGGTAAGAACCATATGAAATACATCCTTAAATTAGATTTTTCTGGACACTTAAATTGAAAAGAAAAAAAATTGCATGTTGCAAACAACACTAATTTGGAGAAACACTTCAATTTTGTTGCAACCTGGCATCGTCTGCATGCGTGCGTGCATGTCTGTGTATGTAAATCCGCATGCATGCATATGTATATGTATGCATGTATGTGTGCGCATATGTATATGCATGCATATCTATGTCTGTGTCTACTGCGTACAAGATATGTGAGCATTCACCATGAAATGACTCTACATTATGTAATTTCTTCTGTGCTCCCTTTTCAACACTGAAAACCTTTTTCAAATCAAACAAGTCCAGAGATATATAGTGTAAATGAAAAAGATATTCCCCCCGATACCTCTGCCCCCGCCCTTCCCCACTTCCCATCCCCTTTCTGCCCCCGCCCTTCAATTCCCGTCCTCTTTCTGCCCCTACCCTCCCCAATTCCCATCCCCTTTCTGTGCATCCCCATCCCCTTTCTGCCCCCGCCCTCCCCCAATTGCCATCCCCTTTCTGTGCATCCCCATCCCCTTTCTGCCCCCGCCCTCCCCAATTCCCATCCCCTTTCTGTGCATCCCCATCCCCTTTCTGCCCCCGCCCTCCCCCAATTCCCATCCCCTTTCTGTGCATCCCCATCCCCTTTCTGCCCCCGCCCTCCCCCAATTGCCATCCCCTTTCTGTGCATCCCCATCCCCTTTCTGCCCCCACCCTCCCCAATTCCCATCCCCTTTCTGCGCATCCCCATCCTCTTTCTGCCCCGCCCTCCCCCAATTCCCATCCCCTTTCTGCCCCCGCCCTCCCCAATTCCCATCCCCTTTCTGCGCATCCCCATCCTCTTTCTGCCCCCGCCCTCCCCAATTCCCATCCCCTTTCTGCGCATCCCCATCCTCTTTCTGCCCCCACCCTCCCCAATTCCCATCCCCTTTCTGCGCATCCCCATCCCCTTTCTGCCCCCGCCCTCCCCCAATTCCCATCCCCTTTCTGCCCCTGCCCTCCCCCGATTCCCATCCCCTTTCTGCGCATCCCCATCCCCTTTCTGCCCCCGCCCTCCCCCAATTCCCATCCCCTTTCTGCCCCCGCCCTCCCCCGATTCCCATCCCCTTTCTGCCCCTACCCTCCCCCGATTCCCATCCCCTTTCTGCCCCCGCCCTTCCCCAATTCCCATCCCCTTTCTGCCCCCGCCCTCCCCCGATTCCCATCCCCTTTCTGCCCCCACCCTTCCCCAATTCCCATCCCCTTTCTGCCCCCGCCCTCCCCCGATTCCCATCCCCTTTCTGCCCCCGCCCTTCCCCAATTCCCATCCCCTTTCTGCCCCCGCCCTCCCCCGATTCCCATCCCCTTTCTGCCCCCGCCCTTCCCCAATTCCCATCCCCTTTCTGCCCCCGCCCTCCCCCGATTCCCATCCCCTTTCTGCCCCCACCCTTCCCCAATTCCCATCCCCTTTCTGCGCCCACCCTCCCCAATTCCCATCCCCTTTCTGCGCATCCCCATCCCCTTTCTGTCCCCGCCCTCCCCCAATTCCCATCCCCTTTCTGTCCCCCCTCCTCAATTCCCATCCCTTTCTGCCCCCACCCTCCCCAATTCCCGTCCCCTTTCTGCCCCCACCCTCCCCAATTCCCGTCCCCTTTCTGCCCCCCACCCTCCCCAATTCCCATCCCCTTTCTGCCCCCGCCCTTCCCCAATTCCCATCCCCTTTCTGCCCCCACCCTTCCCCAATTCCCATCCCCTTTCTGCCCCACCCTTCCCCAATTCCCACCTTTCTGCCATCCCATCCTTTCTGTCCCCGCCCTCCCCAATTCCCATCCCCTTTCTGCCCCGCCCTTCCTCAATTCCCATCCCCTTTCTGCCCCCACCCTTCCCCAATTCCATCCCCTTTCTCCCCACCCTCCCCAATTCCCATCCCCTTTCTGCCCCCCCCTCCCAATTCCCATCCCCTTTCTGCCCCCCCTCCCCAATTCCCATCCCCTTTCTGCCCCACCTCCTCAATTCCCATCCCCTTTCTGTCCCCCCCTCCCCAATTCCCATCCCCTTTCTGTCCCCACCCTCCCCCAATTCCCATCCCCTTTCTGCCCCGCCCTCCCCAATTCCCATCCCCTTTCTGCCCCCCCTCCCCAATTCCCGATCCCCTTTCTGCCCCCACCCTTCCCCAATTCCCATCCCCTTTCTTGCCCCCGCCCTTCCCCAATTCCCATCCCCTTTCTGCCCCCCCTTCCCCAATTCCCTCCCCTTTCTGCCCCACTCCCAATTCCCATCCCTTCTGCATCAATCCATCCCTTTCTGCCCCCCCCTCCCCAATTCCATCCCTTTCTGCCCCAGCCCTTCCCAATTCCCATCCCCTTTCTGCCCCCACCCTTCCCCAATTCCTCATCCCCTTTCTGCCCCACCCTCCCCAATTCCCATCCCCTTTCTGCCCCGCCCTTCCCCAATTCCATCCCCTTTCTGCCCCCACCCTCCCCAATTCCCATCCCCTTTCTGCCCCACGCCTCCCCAATTCCCTCCCCTTTCTGCCCCGCCTCCCCAATTCCCATCCCCCTTTCTGCCCCCACCCTTCCCAATTCCCTCCCTTTCTGCCCCCACCCTTCCCCAATTCCCTCCCCTTTCTGCCCCCCCTCCCCCCCCCCTTTCTGCCATCCTCCCCTTTCTGCCCCCACCCTTCCCCAATTCCCTCCCTTTCTGCCCCCACCCTTCCCCAATTCCCATCCCCTTTCTGCCCCGCCTTCCCCATTCCATCCCTTTTGCCCCACCCTCCCATTCATCCCTTTGCCCCACCCTCCCAATTCCATCCCCTTGTCTGCGATTCCCATCCCTTTCTGCCGCACCTTCCCAATTCCATCCTTTCTGCCCCGCACCTCCTCAATTCCCATCCTTTCTGCGCCCCTTCCCAATCACCCTTTCTGTCCCCACCCTCCCCAATTCCCATCCCCTTTCGTCCCGACCTCCCCAATTCCCATCCCCCTTTCTGCCCCGCCCTCCCCCAATTCCCATCCCCTTTCTGCCCCCGCCCTCCCCAATTCCCCTCCCCTTTCTGCCCCCGCCCTCCCCCAATTCCCATCCCCTTTCTGCCCCTACCCTCCCGATTCCCATCCCTTTCTGCCCCGCCCTTCCCCAATTCCCATCCCCTTTCTGCCCCCGCCCTCCCCAATTCCCATCCCCTTTCTGCCCCACCCTTCCCCAATTCCATCCCTTTCTGCCCCGCCCCCCCCAATTCCATCCCTTTCTGCCCCCCCCTCCCCATATTCCCATCCATCCCCTTTCTGCCCCGCCCTCCCAATTCCCATCCCTTTCTGCCCCCCCTCCCCAATTCCCATCCCCTTTCTGCCCCGCCCTCCCCCAATTCCCATCCCCTTTCTGCCCCCACCCTTCCCAATTCCATCCCCTTTCTGCCCCACCCTCCCCAATTCCCATCCCCTTTCTGCCCTCCCCATCCCATTCCGTCCCCTTTTGCCCCCCCTCCCAATTCCCATCCCCTTTCTGTCCCCGCCTCCCCCAATTCCCATCCCCTTTCTGCCCCCGCCCTCCCCCAATTCCCATCCCTTTCTGCCCCGCCCTCCCCAATTCCCGTCCCCTTTCTGCCCCGCCCTCCCCAATTCCCCTCCCCTTTCTGCCCCTGCCCTTCCTCAATTCCCATCCCCTTTCTGCCCCCACCCTTCCCCAATTCCCTCCCCTTTCTGCCCCCACCCTTCCCCAATTCCCATCCCCCTTTCTGCCCCACCCTTCCCCAATTCCCTTCCCCTTTCTGCCCCCACCCTTCCCCAATTCCCATCCCCCTTTCTGCCCCCACCCTTCCCCAATTCCTGTCCCCTTTCTGCCCCCACCCTTCCCCAATTCCCATCCCCCTTTCTGCCCCCCTCCCCTTCCCCACCCTTCCCCAATTCCATCCCTTTCTGCCTCCCATCCCCTTCTGCCCCCTTCCCCAATTCCCGTCCCCTTTCTGCCCCCACCCTTCCCCAATTCCCATCCCCTTTCTGCGCATCCCCATCCCCTTTCTGCCCCCACCCTTCCCCAATTCCCATCCTCTTTCTGCCCCCACCCTTCCCCAATTCCCATCCCCCTTTCTGCCCTCACCACAAACAGTTTTCACAGCTCTCTTGAGCCCTGTTCCAAGATTACGTCAAAGACAGTTTGCATTGAAATTACTGAGAAGGTGTGTTCTCTTTTGGCATTATCATTTTCTAGTTCCTTCAGTGCCAGTACTGCTACACCACTATTTCTGGTTTCCTGTGTATACAGCCACATTTAGGTTTGTACAGTCGCAGCCCCAGTAACAGCAGTCCACATGGGTAATCAAGGAAAGACCATCATGAGAAAACCCACCAGAAGAGACACTGCACCGCTGCCAAGTCACATCAGCAGTGTTCTGTGCTGCTTCTTCAGATGAAACATACAGAAGACATCACCTACTAAACTCCCTCCTGACGACAATAATTGCTTTGTCACTCAGCCAACATGAGTGAGCATCCCCCTCTGGATAATGCCTCCACCCAGTGACAATACCCCAGAACTTACTGGTACGAGAATGCATTTTCTCATACAGTTCATAGGCTTTGCAAGCATCTCTATCTTTCCACAGTAATACGAAACAGCAGAGGGACTGTAGAATAAAACTGCACCTTAGTTCCAAATTTGTTCTGTTCCTTTTTTTTCCCCCTTAAGAACAAAACCAGGAAAGGTCACTCCTGGCTCCCTCTGCAAAGGGTCATGCTTTGTCAGTATCCTCTTATTCCTTCCCTTGAATGCTGTATCCTCTAAATTACTTCCCTTCAGTATTGCGGACAAGAACTTTTAACAATATGGATGCGAACACAATAGCACCAAGATGGAAACTAAATTGGATCAACAACTGTCAATCCTGTCAATAACAAACACTGCTGCCATCATCCAGTGAGTTACCTTTTTATGGTCATCATCCACTGTAATGGCAATTACATCTGGGTATTTGGCATCAGTTTTTGTACAGATCAGATCACTGCAACAAAACAAATACATCAACAAAATTAATTTTCTTTTTTTTTTTCTTTTTTAAAGGACAAAAGGATTATGAAATCTACAAGTGGATACATTTTCATCTTTGTGTGATCAAACACTGTCATCACAAAATGAAACGAGTTCAGAAAAAAAAAAATAATGCATTACAATTGCCACTTGTTTTGCATTAAAGCCACTTTGTAAAATGGAAATGGAAGAGGAATACTTGCATTCTTTGAAAGTCTCCACGTTGTCCCTTTTTTACACCAAGTGGGCAGGCGTGCATACGCGCACATGCAAACATACGCGCGCATGCACACACACACATGCATGCTCACGCACACACACACACACACACACACACACACACACACACACACAAACATACACACACATACACCCTGGTGTATTTGGGACACTCCTTTGCTTTCGACAGTTTGAAAACTGACAAGTGAAGAAGTCCCCAAGAACATCAGTTTTCCCATCAGCATCATCAGGACTCACTGCTAGCATGCAACACTGTTGAAACTTTCAGTGCTGAACTGCACCATTGATGATTTCTTCTTGCAGTACTGACTCTCTTATACCAACTCAAATAATGAAAAAAAGAGCTGTGAACAGTCTGAACTTCTTTTATTAAATGTTTTTTTTTTATGATCATAGGATGGTTTAAGTGTGTTGTCTAAAGGATAAGTCCTGTACGCTAATAACCATGTGGCCATAAACTGTCAGAGGTTCACCATGTCTTGAGCAAAACATTAATGAAGGCAGATCTCTCAACCCTCTCCTCCACTTCATTTCCCAACATAAACCAGGCACCCATTTATATAAGTGGTTAGAACTCACCACCATCTGCACTTCAGCCAAACGCCCTAACACACTGACTGCAAGCCCTTCAAAGAAAGTGGCTGGGAACACTCTCCAAATCTCTTTTGTCTGGAGAATTCTATGATCATGGAGTGTCTTAGGCATATTTCTTCACTGGTGTACAAAATACACAAAGTGATTCGAGGCACAGATCTATCAAATGCTTTGGAAAAATAAAAGAACTGAGGAAGAAGAGAGATCAGCTTAAAAGTTGACAAGACATTACCTGGAGGAAGTTGCCGTGGCCACTTCCACCCCAAGATGGTGAGGGTGGGGTAGCGTGGTGATGAAGTGAAGGCTGGAAGCACTGAAAACCCGCACCACACCTTCAGCACAACCGATGAAGATGTGTTCCTCTCCGGCAGTGATGCAGTTGGCACTCCTTGTCTGTAACACACCGCAACACAATGCAAGGGGCAGGAGTCAAATCATTTCAAACATCACACAATTTGCCTGACATTTTTTCACCTTGAAATGGGTCATCAGTGTCTCAATGTGTCTGAACAGGTATGAGTGTGTGTGTGCATGTGTGTGCGTTCGTGAGCGCACGCTTGTGCATTTGTGTGTGTGTGCATGTGCACGTGTCCATGTGTGTGTGTGTGTGTGTGTGTGTGTGTGTGTGTGTGTGTGTGTGTGTGCGCATGCGCGCATGTGCATGCACCTGCATGCGTGACCACACATGTGCGAGACCATGCACACACATGCGTGTGTGCATGCAAGCATACATGTATGCATGCATGCTTATATGTGCGTGAGTCTGTGAGTGTATGTGTGAGTGTGTGTGTGTGTGTGTGTGTGTGTGTGTGTGTGTGTGTGTGTGTGTGTGTGTGTGTGTGGGTGGGTGGGTGTGTGTGTGTGGTGTGTGTATGTGTGTGTGTGTGGGCGAGTGTGTGTGTGTGTGTGTGTGTGTGTGTGTGTGTGTGTGTGTGTGTGTGTGTGTGTGTGCATACTTGAGAGTGTACGTCAGGACAATATATTTTTTTTTTTTCTGATCTTCACCCAAAGTTTTCACCTGTCCCCATTCAAAACCACCTGTCTGTTGATCAACAATTATTTCATATTCTTCAAAGTACAAAACTTTATGAGGAAGAAACAGGAAAACACAGTTTATTGTTGCCTGCAGTTATTTTCTCACCATGTGAATGAAACTAGACATCCATCATGCTCCATTCTGACTGGCTAAAGCCTTCTGACTTGGCGAATCACTTGGCACAATACATAATGGTGTTGATGTCATAGCAACATAAAAATGTCAGTTTCATCAAGTGGAGTTTCTGGCTGTCGTCTTATTATTCAATATCGGCAAAATTATGCAGAGCTTCTATTTCTCCGCAGCAGATGGTTGAATAATATTGCTTTTGTCCAGCTGGCAGACTATAGCATTCACCACAAATGATTGCCTGTCCTATGCAATAAGGCTGCGGTTACTCTCCTTCCACGGAATGTGTGAGTGTATGTGCCTGTGTGTATTTGTGTGTGCTTGCAAGTGTGTGTTCTGACTAAAATCACCTTCAATCAACAGTGAGCACTTCAGAAGGTTTTTTGTGCGTTGCACATATCAAGACCATGTGTACAAATCTCCGATCCCTTCTTTCATTCTTTTCACCAACAGCTGACCTTCATAGATCACAACCGATGACCATCCTCTACACTTGTGGTCACACTAAGTACAGCGACATGAAGGGCAAACCCTCCGACTCTAGAACAGACATACCCGGAGTTCCACCCATTTCTCAAGGAGGCGTTTTTCGTTGAACTCGCAAAGCAGTCCAGACTGGGTGATGATGAAAGTGCTTCCAGAGTACTGCCCCTGGCCACACACCACGTCACAGAAGAAGTTGTTCTTCTGATCACCCAGGATCCCAGACCTGCCAGACAAGGGCACTGTCTGGTTGATCTGAAACAAACACAGAGGAAGTCTCTGACTGACCCCGAACAGCACAAAGTGATGCACCTGACAGCTCTATCCTACAGAAATGTAAAACAAGACATACTGATCTACCAGACAAGAACACTGTCTGGCTGATCTGACACAAGCATACAAACAGAATATGATGATCACAAAGAGCACAAAACGATCCACCTGGCAGCTCTTTTACAAAAAATTCTAAAACAACACAAGTCAGTCTGACAAGGACACAGTCTTATAAATCTTGACCAAACATGCTCAACAATACAAAGTGATTAACTTAACATTTAATCAAACCGCATTTGGCAGGCCTCCAGACACAGGCTGATGGATCTGACAGTTCAACTTCAAACAACTGTCAACAATTCACACCGATCAAGCTATTGAAGACACTGTTCAACAGGATTACAATGCCCAGAGGAATTGTTCTCCCTGCTCATGACTGAACTAGCCTACAAATATGAGCAAAAGTAACTCAGCCAGGATATAATGGGAAGACATTATTCAGTACTGTTCCTAAACTGTCGTGAGAAATAAAAGAAAACCATCAAAATGTTTCATACACCCTCTCCCCACATCTTCAGCCCCCTTTCCTTCCCTATCACAGCACCTAACAGCAAATCACTTTGACTGCTGCCGCTGTTTTTTTTTTTCCTTCTTTTCTTTTCTCTTGAACATTTACATAAAAATACAAGGATTATATGGCAAAGAATTTTTTCAGTCTACCATAGCGTATCACTTTTTCTTTAATGGTTTTTAGATAAATCCTTCACTTTCCAAAATCAATATTTGATTATTTTTGTGTTTTTACTGTTAACGGTCAGGCAATGCAGTCATCATTGTGACTTGGGAATATAAAAAGTGTTAGATATTCACAGTTTTCTGATTGTAAATCTGCCACAGATATAAATTAATTATGATATTTCATACCACAGTTTTACTCCGAAACAGCCTGAGCTACATTCATGTGAACACTTGCTTATAATAAATAACATAACTGAATCAATGATTATAAAGCAAAGTAGAGTTTGCAGAATGAATGATCGACTGACAAAATCTCAGTAACATTGGGAAAGTGTTTGATCTGTGAGAACCGACCTTTGATTTACTGCTGTCAAGGTACCAGAACTTGACATGTCTGTTACCCACAGTCACGAAAGAGGCACTGTCTGCACCAAAGGACACTGCATTCACCTGCACACAGCACCTCACCATTGTCATTCACTCAACAAACACACAATATGCAACTGAATGGGTTTCCCCCCTAATTCATAATACAAAACAGATAAATAAAATAGCAACAAACCTTCTCCTTCAGGCATATATATCAGCAAAAAAAAAAAAAAAAAAAAATATGCACTTCTGATAGACTTAAAACTTGCATTCACACTGCAAGAAAACAGACATTGTTTTATAGACAATTAGCCTGTCAATCTAAAAATGAAATTCTTTTCACATTGGATTCTTAAAACAGTAAAAATTGTCTTCAACCAGTCTATGTATAAACCATACCCAAACAGATATACTGCGCAACAACTCACCAGATGTACATTTGCTTTTCAAAACTTTTCTTCCTCTCCCTTTTTTCCTTTCTTTTAAACACACACACACACACACACACACACACACACACACACACACACATACACACACACCACACAAACACACACACCACTCCCACATACACACACGCCACACCACACAAACACACACACCACACACACACACACACACCACACACACACACAAACACACAAACACACAAACACACACACACACACACACACACACACACACAGAGTTAACACATCTTGAAGGACACCATTTCATGTCATGCTGTTGCTGGTCCTCCAGATCCATATACGGAGTTAACCTAAATTGCAGGGCACTTTGTTGGGAAGTACATGTTAACAGCCCTTCAGGAATGCACACATGGAAGGCATGCAAACACACGCACACACATGCATCCTCCCATGCAGGCATACCACCACATGCAAACACACACACACACACACACACACACACACACACACACACACACACACACGACAGTTAGCCCCACCTTGCAGGACACCTTGTTGGAAGCGACCTTGTTGCCAGTCCTCCAGTTCCACACATTGACCATCATGTCATGCTGGGACCCAATGGACACGATGTACTTCAGGTTGGGGGAGAAGGCCTGAAAAATAACGCATTACAGATCTGGACTGCGACTTCTTCACATGCTTATTCACACCCTCACATTCATCACTCTCTGGTGGTCTTGTGAATGAGAGAAAGTCAGATTTTTTTAATACAGGCATCTTCATCATCATCATCATCATCATCGGCTATTACCCCTCCCGGGGTACAGGCCGCCAACCAAGGACCTCGAGGCATCTCTGTCCTGGGCTCTTTTTTCCCCAGCTGGTTCCAAGTCATCCCCATGATCCTGATGTCTGCTTCCAGGTCTCTGCGCTAGGTGTTCCTTGGCCGACCTCTTTTTTCGTTTTCCTCGGGGGTTCCATGTCAGGGCTTGTCTTCTTACTGACAGGGATAGCATAAGAAGGTAGGAAACAGATGAGGTGTGTGTGTGTGTGTGTGTGTGTGTGTGTGTGTGTGTGTGTGTGTGTGTGTGTGAAGGCACAGACTTGTGGATGTGTTTCCCATACATGCAAGAGGAGTAGCTGTACATATACTCGCATGCATGGAGAGGAAAACCAGAGCCATA
>CM065717.1:54691596-54711596 GCA_033310375.1 Conus canariensis
TGAAAAAAAACAATTATAATAATAAGAACTGACTACAGAAGAGTTCCTAAGTTGAGACCAAGCTCTAAGCGCTTTACAATCCACACTCGTTTACACAGCGGGCTGCCTACCTGGGTAGTGTCGACTGAAGAGCTGCAAGCTGGTGCTTCATTCAGTTGTTTCCCATGTCATCCAGTCAATATTGTTCAATGCTGTTCACTCAATTTCCTAACTTTATTCTTTCCGTTTCTCACGCTGGGTGCATGCTATGTGTGAAGTGTCATCCATACCAATAGCCAAACTGGCCTTGGTGATGGGAAATTACGTGTGTGCAAGATGTTATGTGTGCATTCACACACAGAACCTCTGTTTATAGTCTCATTCGAAGGGAATGGAGTCAGAACCAATGTCACCTCCGAGGGAAAAATCCCCCTGTACCGAAACGGAGATTTGAACCTGCAACGCCAGGATCACCAAGATTACGAGTCCAGCGTTCTACCACTGAGCTATTCCGACTCCAAACTAAATGAGATTTGAACCATTTCTTTTTTTTTCTTCTTTTTAAATTCCCCTCATACCTCAAAGGAAAAACTAATTTAATATGACCCCAACAGCAGGAGCTTCTGTTTTCAGGTATAAACAAGGTTTCTTCAAAGATGGATTTCTTCAGTTTACAAAGGGATTTGAAAGGTCTTTAAATTAATGTCAGATTCTGACCATGCATGAATTTCTGATCACATGATATTGTTTCCCTAATCTGCCACAAATTCACTTGTTACAAGACAGGTGAGGCCTAACAAAACAACTAAAAAAGAAAGAGAAGTAACAAAGGAAATGCAATTATAGATGTTTATGCATACATGCACACTCACTCATCATAAGCACAAGCATGTGCATACATGCACAGTCGCACACACGCACACACACAAAACACACACACAAAACAAACACGCACGCACTCATGCACACACACACACACACACACACACGCACGCACACAAGTTTACAACCCCTAAACCAGGCTTAATACATTTTCAAACGCATTTTTTCAAACGTTACGATACACACAAAGAATGCAAAGTTAACACATAACATTTTGACATTAAATCCCTTGACCAAAGTGAAACTTCCAATATCTAAAATTTTCAATCTTTCTTCAATCTGTGAAATGTTTTGTTGTAAATGATTTGAAATGTTGATTTCTATTTCATTAATTGACTATGTAGAAGGTCTACATTATCTTAAAATATTTGTGACAATCCAAATATGCTAGGATCTACGCAGAAGTAAAACTGGGTTTACAAAAAACAAAAGAGTGTAGTAACAACACACACACACTCACACACACTCTTTCCAGATTTTTCGCCAGTTTGGAAAACCCACTTTATAGATTAGGAAAGCAAGCAAGCACACATGCAGATATATACACATGTGTGTGCGTACGCTCACACACATGCATGCATGCACACACACACACACCACACACACACACACACACCGACTATAACAGGTACTGTCCAAAAGATTCCTAATTCTTCTTTCCTGTTCATCCCCATCTCTTCTCATTTCCTCAGACAAGACAGTAATGAATTACAACAATGAGAAGGAGCATAACGTTAAACCAGTGTCAACCGACAAGAGAAAATAAAATAAAGAATGCTGCAATGAAGACAAAATAATGCTGGTACAAGAAAGTGTTTATGTTAGAAACACACACACAGACACACACAGACATACACAGTCTCTCTCTCTCTCTCTCTCTCTCCTCTCTCTCTCTCTCTCTCTCTCTCTCTCTCTCTCTCACACACACACACACACACACACACACACACACAACACACAACACACACACACACTGAGGGAGAAAAAGAGAGAGATATATTGGGAGAAAATTCTATTTCAGTTCGTGTTGTTTGTAGCCAGCTGACTGAGATCACATCAGAGAGAGAGAGAGGGACAGAAGACAGAAGAGAGAGATAAAAAGAGTGAGTTAAGACGAGAGAGAAGAGAGAGAGAGAGAAAAGAAAGAGTGAGAGAGAGAGAAAGAAAGAGAGACAGACAGACAGACAGAGACTGAGGCAGACGAACAGACAGTGTGTGTGTGTGTGTGTGTGTGTGTGTGTGTGTGTGTGTGTGTGTGTGTGTGTGTGTGCGTTGTGTGTGCATGTGTGCATGCATGCATGCTTACGTGCATGTGTGTGTGGTGTGTGTGTGTGTGTGTGTGTGTGTGTGTGTGTGTGTGTGTGTGTTGTGTGTGTGCACATGTGACTGTGTGTGAGCATGTGTGTGTTGTGTGTGTGTGAGCATTTGTGTGTATGTGTGTGTGTCTCAGTGTGTATGTGTCTGTGTGTGACAGACAGAGACAAGAAAGACAATATTATGCTATTATGCATATGACAACCTATGCTCATGTGTTCACATGCTCACAGGCATGTACTTCAGAGGTCTGTAAGATAAACATGTCTGCATACCAGAATATCAGTTCACAAGCTGGCATTCACTTCTGCTTGTATATGTGTGTACGTTCGCATGTGTGTGTGTGTGCGTGTGTGTGTGTGTGTGTGCAGGCCAGCATGCATGCATGCATGCATTATGCATTTGTGTGTGTGTGTGTGTGTGTGTGTGTGTGTGTGTGTGTGTGTGTGTGTTTATGTTGAGAGAAAGAGAGAGAGATTATCATGTTATTAGGAACGTGAGCATATGTGTAGCTAGGAAGTTGTACAGATCACAGGCATATACCTCAGTGGCCTGCAACATGCTTACTCACAACCTGGTTTTCACTTCTTATCATATATGCGGGTGCATTGTGTGTGTGTGCTTGGGCACATGTGTGTCTTCATGTGAGTGTGCATGTGAGTATGTGTGAGACAACATGTGTGTGTGTGTGTGTGTGTGTGTGTGTGTGTGTGTGTGTGTGTGTGACAGAGACAGAGAGAGCGGGCAAGGTAAAAAGCATTTACACACAGGCATATGCTTGTGTCATCTACCAGAATGTTCTTTCCTGCAGGAAAGAAATCTTTTCTCAAAAGCTGGCAGTATGTATGTATGTGAGAGTGTGTGCGTGCATGCACGAGCGGGCGCGCACGTGCATGCGTGCGTGCGTGGTGTGAGTGTGTGTGTGCTTCTGTGTGTCCATGCGCCCTTATGTGTGTGTGTGTGTGTGTGTGTGTGTGTGTGTGTTGTGTGTTGTGTGTTGTGAGTGTGTGTGTGTGTGTGTGTGTGTGTGTATGTGTGTGTGTGTGTGTGTGTGCATGTGTTGTGTGTGTACTTGCAAGGACACACACTCATGTACACAAGTGTGTGTAGTCTGGGAGAGCTTTTGCACATTTCTGCAGGCAAGAATGTTAGCACAAATACTGGTGTCCCTATCATATGCACTGGGTGCACAAATGAATAAGACAGATACAGCTGCTGTTGTCTCACTATGTCTGTCACTACCCCCTCACTTTCTGTTTATTTTCATGGGGAAGGGATGAAAATCAAAAGCACCAGTCTAAGGCCAGAGAAGCCTGGCGTTTGATCTTTAGGTTCACCTTGTTTACTATGTCTCTGGGTCCTTCTGTTCTCCGCTAGATCATCCTATAATCAAATTTGCACTCAAACAGTGATCTGTAATACAAATCTATCCTTTAGCTGATCAGACGAATGATCATTTTTGGTTTAGTTTTTGCACCCTGTAACTTCTGCTTAAGTGGATTTTTTTTTCAACGGCACACACACACACACACAAACACACACACACAAAGCGTGAGAGTGCAGAGCGCGCGCACGCACGCACGCACGCCACAACACACACACACACACACACACACACACACACCACACACACACACACACGCACGCACAAAGCACGAGAATGCACGCACCCATACACACACACACACACACACACACTCCCTCTCTCTCTCTTCCCGTGGAGCAGCCAGCCTGCGAAATCGAAGCTGCTCAACCCTTCTCACTATCTAAATTAGAAAACCTGGAATCTCCTTGCCCCTCCACTTCAACCTCTCAGACCTCCCAGTTCTCCTCTCCTCTCCTTCCTCCTCCTACCTAGTCTTCCACCTGTCTCTTCTCCTCCCCTTCCCTGGAACCCAGCCTCTCACCTACCAGGTCTTCTTCCTTCAGTATCTTACCTCTTCCATTTTTCTCTCACAGACTTTCCCCATCTCTGCCACAAGCCAAGGTTTTGGTTTATGAGGCCAGAGGCAGCAGCCCTCCCCCCCTGCTGAGACTGTTGTGTGGAGTCTTGTTAACAAATTACTGTTAATTGTGCGGTGGACCTGTGCTCTGTGCCCCATAGGGAACATGGTAGAGGTGATGGGCTTTACCACACTTGCCGTTGGCACCCAGTCAAACCAGTACCACCAACATGAGACACCATCCCCTTTGCTTCCAAGCCTCCTTTCCCTGCTGGAATCTCCCTCCCCCCCCCCCCCCTTTTTTTTTTTTTTTACCTCCACTTCTGTGAGGTGCCAGTGTCAGGACTAGTCTTGCTAAATGAAGACGAATGATGTGAAAACACCACTGAGAGCAAACGATGTTGGAAGGGCTTAGGAGGGAGGGGGGTGGGGGTGGGGGTGGATGGAGGACAAGCGTGGACGGGAGAGGGAGTGGTGGGAGACAGAGCTGGACGAGAGAGAAGAAAGGGAAGAGAGTGACAGTTAAAAGGATGGACAGAGATGGAGAGGAAGATTTACCGCCGATCTACCTGGAACCAAAGAGAACTGGAAGGCGGTAAGGGCAGGGTGGGCACCAACACTAAATGCAGAAGCAAGGGGGAAGGGGGGGGGGGGAGGGAAAGGTGGGGGGTTTCTATCACCGGATATATTTAGCGAGAGAGTAAAACAAAGTGAAAGATGAGACGGCACAGGTGTGAAGCAAGGTGGAACTCTGCACGCTCAGGTGTGAACGGGGAACTTCCTGGCAGTAGGAGGAACCTTGACGTCTGTTTCACTGAGCTTGTCCCTTCGCCCTGTTCAACGGACTCTCTGAACCCTCGTTTCCTTTCCTTTGAAAACAACACCGCCCTGGTGTGTGGGTTTCAGCAGCGCTGAAGAAGACCCGCATGCAGCCAAACTCACAATGAACACTATGCCAACACCAGCATTTCAGTCGTGGCTCTTGTTAAACGTGTCTAAGAGCACCCAACAAAAGCACAGATCCCAATGGATAACCTCAACAGATACATGCATATGACCAAGTGAAATTATTATCTGAACTGATTTTGTGAGGAATGGTCCTCTGCATTAAATCTGATAATAAATAAAGCATAACCTTTCCTTTTCTTTTTGTTTCCATTCCATAGCCTTCTGGTCAAAAGCCCCTTCACCCCCCAACCAGGTATCCGCCCCCCCCCCCCCCCCCCCACACACACACACACATACTCCCAGCCATGCATATCCTACAGCAAGTGAATCAGTACCACTACAAATGGCAAACTAACCACTAATTCTGTTAATTAGCACAGCAGAACCTTTCCATCTTGGTCTGCCATCTTCTTCCCAACCCTGCACCCCCCCCCCCCCCCCCCCACACACACACACACACACACACTTCACTCTCCCATCCAATTCCCAGTCTTTCTGATCAAGCCCCCCCCCCCCCCCCCCACTTCAGCATCTACCCCATCCTCCCTCCGCCTTCCACCCCTCCTTCTTCTCTCCTCCCACGACCCATGCATCTCCCTTCATGTTCCTTCCTCCCCTCTTCAGACTGTAGGTCCTCACTCACGGTACCTTTCTTTTTGGTTTCACCTGGTCACGGTAGCATAACACGCAGCAGACGACGATGTAAACGGTGAGGAAGTTCCAGACATCCACACTAATGAGCAAAGCATAACCTTTCCATTCTTTCTAAAAAATTTTTCCATTCCATTGCCTTCTGGTCAAAAGCCCCTTCATCCCCCCAACCAGGTATCACACCCCGAAGGTCTTCCTTATTATCGTCCTCTATCCCCCCCCCCCCCCCCCCCCCACTGACTTCCTCCCTCACCCTCATCATAGGTGATCCACCACCTCTCATCCCTCCACCTCACTTCCCCCTTTCTGTGTTGTTGCTGTCCTCCGGTACACCCTTTCTCAAGTTTCATGGCTCATCACTGGTCTGTATAATACATAGCAGATGACAGGGCCAGGGTGGTGAAGGTCTGTTGTCAGGCCACAACGCTGTGCTGGCTGTGTAATAACACCGAAGGAGAAGTACAGACACGGGAAAAAAAAGAAAAAAGAACCATGAAGGACAGTGTGCCTGCGCAAACCAGGTGCCCGATCAACAAGATGTGTGGGTCACACTCTCTCTCTCTCTCTCTCTCTCTCCTCTCTCTTCTCCTCCCACACACTTTCCATCTTACTAATGGAAAAAAATCCCCCCCCCCCCCCTCTCTCTCTATCCTCTCCCCCCACACATTTTCCATCTTACTAAAAATAAAAATTCCCTCTCTCTCTCACACGAACACACACACACACAAGCACAGACACACACAAATCGTGCATGTGTGCGCACGTATGCACACACACACAGGTTAGGATCTGAACACCAGACTGACAAAGCAAGAAGGGCTTTTTTTTTTTTCTTTTTCTTTTTTTTTTTTTTTTTTTTTTTTTTGGGGGGGGGGGCTGCTTTCTATGAAATTGTTAATTAAAAAAAAAAAAAGAAACAACAATGTCTCCCAACACACATCCTTTCTTTGCATTATCACAAGGGTGGAGAAGAATTGGAGTTGCTGTGTGAGGAGGCCCACTGCCTACCCCCCACCCCCACCCCATCCCCAACTCCCCCTTCCATGTTCCTCTCACTATCATCTACTTCTTTAATTCTCTCAGCACACCAGTACGCCAACAGTAGATCTGCCTTGTTGGGGGCTGGTGAGGGAAAGGAGATAAGGAGGGGACAGGAGTGGGTGGTGGTGGTGGTGGTGGTGGTGAGAATGTCACCTGGCCCCGCAGGATAATACCCCGCAAGCTGACAACGACAGAGTCATGATGCACGAAAAGTCCCAGTCAGGTCACAAGAATGACTCACTGTTCTGGATATATCACAAGGAAGACAGAGAACAGACAATCTACACTCTGTGGATGGGAACCAGGGCACATGTTGAGAGGACTGAGACGACACCTGTCACTTTCTGATACACACAACAAACTGGGCACAAAAACCTGAGACTAGGACACCTCATAATTTTGTGCATGAGTGTGAGAATGTGTGTGTGTGTGTATAACTTTGGGGTATCACTGACATGAGGCAAGGATAAACCATTATATGGATGTATTACATAAAGAAAAAAAAATGAAAAAAGAAAGGAATAACACTGATTTTTTTGCATTCCTGGATCGTTCAGTTGGTGGTTTTCTTTTTTGCTCAGTTTCATCGCCTGTCATCTCTTCTTTATCACTGTTTTTTTGCTTCTTTATTTTCTTTTTTTTTCCTTTTTTGTTTGTTTGCTGTCCCATCTTCTGTGCCATCTCAGTGGCGTTGCATCCACGCTGCTCATTCTAAACCCCCACCACAGCCACAACTCAGCCCGACCCGTGCAGCTCCGGCATCGGCAATTCACTGAGGGCAGTCAATGTCATGTCATCAAGAGGCAACCCACCAGAGGAGACACTGCACTGCTGCAGAGTCACTTCAGTAGTGTTCAGCGGCACCTGTTCTGATCCAACATATGCAGGACACCACCTACTAAGCTCCCTTCTGACAACAATAATTGCTTAGTCGCGGAGCCGGCTTGAGTGAGCTCTCTCTCTGGAAGGCGCCACCACATCCATCCAGTGATAACCCCCATGAACTCGCTGATATCCATGACCCTGACGTAATCAAACCAAGGCCACAGACGTGGAGAGGACATCAAAATTAAGGTCACCACGAGAGCAGGGCATGAAGGGCCACAGAATTTGAGACCTTTTTTAAGCTGATCGATGAGAATGCGGACGATGAAGATGATGCTATGGATTTCCACTGCAGTCTGAGACTGCATGACAGGGCTGTACTCTATGCTTACTTTCATAATAATATCCCGGCATCAACCAGGCCCGAGAGATACAGACACCTGCAGTGCTGGTCAGGAAATTTGAGCAACACTCTCAAAGACAAATCCATTAAGTTGATGAAACTCAACTGTGTGGTCCCAGTCTTCCCAACTGAGCCCGTAGCAAACTCAACTCTGGGTAGGAGACAGTCGGGCAGAAAAACCCCACATGACTCTGATGGGAATCGAACCAATGACCTCCCTGTCAGGACTCCGCAATGCTAACCACTTCACCACGGCAGCTGGTGCTTCTTTGTTTTCTGTTTCTAACTTCCCCTTCTCAAAAAGTTGATTTTGAAATATAGAAATAAGTCTCTACTCTTACAAGTCCTTGATTTAAATTTCATTCATTCAGTCATTCATTCCCTCTCTCTCCCTCTCCCCTCCCCCCTCTCACCCTCTTCTTCTTCTCCCTTCACCTTCACAGCTGTCAGTGCAGCCAAGAAAGCAGCACCATCTCTGTTTATTTCCCCTTCTCCTTTGACAACACAACCAGTAACGCAGGTACACAGGTGAAGAGGATTTTAGTGTGCAAGGGCGAGGAGCGTGGGTGAGAGGAGCTGGGGAGGTGGTAGGCTTCTTCACCTCTCTCAGCCCAGTAATGACTGTGTCAGACAAGCAGAGCCTGAGGCTGCACGTTATTCCGGGCCACTTCCCAGGAGTTGTATCGTTCAATCATATCTGTCCATCTCAGTGGCTTCCAGGAAAATAAGATTGGCACTGGCCAAACTGATAAAGCCATGGCGTAACTGGAATATGATGTTTACTTTCTATTTCTGCCGCATTGGCGCCTTCCTACTGTGGAGGGAGGTGGGGATGGGGGTGGAGGTGGAGGAAAAAAAGAGCATGGGGGATGGGATGGGGGGAGGGGAGAGTAAGAAGAGAAGAAGGGGTAAAAAAAAAAAAAAAAAACAAATTTTGGAAGGGGGGGGGGGGGTATGGAAGTCAGTTTTATTTCTGCCACTCCTGTTTTACTTTTGTCATCTCTCCTTAAAAAAAAAAAAGGTTGCAAACCATAACACCAACAATAAAAACAAAATTGTTGTTGTTTTTACTGCCTGTGTTACCATGTGGTCATTCTGGTTCCTACCTGCAAAGTGTCTGTGGAGGTTAAAACCCTAATGGAAATGAAGGTCATGAGACGCTCTGAATCCTTGTTCAGTCACATCCAGACAGAGGAGGAGAGGCTGGCTATGACAACTAGCCTGAAGTCTGTGATCTTAGAAGAAGATTCACACTTTCAATCTTCACATATGACCCTGATAAACCAGCCAGCCATGACACACTCAAGTCTTCCCCTTGTTTGATGACTGACTTGGTCCAGGCTGTTTTGCTGGAGAATGCTCTATTCTGGCATCAAACTCAGAAGTTTTACATTTTCTCTTTTTCATTTTATCCTCCTCTGTCTGACCAACCCTGGAAGGGGCACTTGGGAGACCGCAGACCTCCACCACGGTCAAACAGGTCTAGACCTGTATCACGGATCTGTACCAAAATGTCCTTGGGCCACATACTATCCTTTCCCCCCAAGTTCCATTTAACTCAGTCCTGCAGTTTTGTGTAATATTGCTGACAAACGAACAAAACCAATAACTACGGCTGAAACCATAACTTCCTTGGCGAAGTCAACTATCAACAAACACCTATCTCATATGCTATAACTAGCTCCTTTTTTTCTGCTAAGCTTTCTAATAATATTTTGACCAATTTGTACGTAATGTGTCTCTGCATGTGTTCCAGTATGGGAAATCAGAACAGTTTGACAATTCTGTATCCTATGATTGGATTTTACAACATATCTCAATAACAGTAGACAGTCTTTATAAAGCATAACTCCCTGGAAAAATGAGTATTCACGCTTAATGTGCTGTGCTACAAAAAAAAAAAAAGCAAAACACTGCCAGAAAACAAAGATGAAAAGTTGCAAACAAACACACACACACACACACACACACACACACACACACACACACACACACACACACACACACACACGCGCGCGCGCATGCATACACTCACATAATTATGCATATGTATTCAACTCGCCTAATGATTCAACAAACTGAATAACTCAGACACATCCATACAGACACACACACATGTATACATACACACACAAAAATACACTGACGATACACACAAAACAAAACAGAGAGATTCCGTGTTCAGTAGGAAGAAGAAAAGACCAATCAAAACACAGCAGTATGTTGTGTAAACAGTTATGAATAATGCAAGTGATGTAGCATTGAGTTGTGTACAAAAAGCGCTATATAATATTATACTTTATTTATTATATTAACAAGACAGACATCTTAGCAGTGACTGGTAGCCAGGTCAACAGCTGGGGTTTATAACCGAATGTATGTCTTCAGTTGACGGGTTTTTTGGCACTTTTTCATTTGATATGACTGAACATTGAGATGATTGCTTGAGCTGAAGAAAGATTTTAATAAGAAACAGTCCTATCAAGGTGACCTTTCATGAGTTCTTGGTGTATTCAGGATGAAGTAACTGGGAGAATTCTTAAACTTTGATGGCCAAACCATTTCCCTCCCGAAACGTAAAAATTCAGAAATGTGAAAGTTGGATCCAATAATGATTTCTGCCCCCCCCCCCTTCCCCCCCTTCCTCCCTCCCCCAGCCCCTTTCCCTCCCGCACACACCCTATTCTCCTGCCTGTCCCTTCCACCCACCTCTCTCCAAAATTTCAGGAGGTGGCAGTCATTGTGTTCTCATGTCTGCTTTGTCATGATTTCACTTACCACACAGTTGATCCCGAACTTGTGTCCATGAAATTCGGCCACCTGGGTCTTCTCCTCCACATCCCACACCCGCACTGCAGGCTGGTGACCACACTGCACGCAGCCACAGTCATATGACCATTTGTTCATGACAACTTGTCAGCAAATGACTTCTTTTTTTTCTTATTCTGTTAACACAAAAAGAAAAGAGAGCGAAAGAAAAAGATTTAAAAAAAAAAAAAAGACGGGAAAATAGAGGAAAGGGAGAGAAACAGAAAGGAATACAGGGATCAAGAATGAATTAACTATACAAATGTTTTATTGCTCAGGTTTGGGGAAAAGAACAACCGTAATGGAATTTAGATTCAGCCCACAAGCAGCGAAACGATCAAAGGAAGTAAGCCTACAGATGAGAAGAAAAATTATGATAATTACATGCGGAGCAAGTGAATAAAGAAAGGTCGGATCAGTAGGGTCAGCAAATTATCAGTGGGCATGGGTACACAGGGAAAGGACTCAGCGAAAGAAGAGAGGGGGAAAACAGACAGATGGATACTGAGAATTTTTATACATATTTTAGTGTGCATCCAGCACAAGCCCCTGTATATATGCATCCACACGCCAGACATGTATGTTAATTATGGGCACCATGTTTGGTATAAAATCAACAAATAATGGGGGGAAAAAAGCAACTTGTCAAAAATGTTCACACACACAGACACAAACACACACACAATTCATTTCTTCTTGCTCGTTACCTTTCTCTCCTTTTAAAGTTTATGGTGACTGAAAATACAATCTACCAACAACAACAAAATGAACCAGTGAGATCATCAATTATAATTAAATGTTAATTTCATGCCCAGTGGCATGTTTCACATTCAATTAGCATCTCTGCATGGTGGGTCACATATGCTCCATGCAGCTATAACACAAGTATACTTTGAAAGAATTACCTGAATGACCACCAGTACCAGTCCAATAATTAGTCTTTGTCCACAAGGATCAAACAGCTGGTGTCTGTCTGACGGAGATAGGCAAAGAGACAGAGAGAGAGACAGACTGACAGACAGAAAAGGGAAAATACTCCGAAGAAAAAAAAAAAAAGAAAAACAAAGACACAACAGCATCAGTGACACAAGAGACAGGGATAATCTCTCTCTCCTCTCTCTCTCTCCTCTCTCTCTCTCACACACACACACACACACACACACACACACACACACACACACACTATTACACTCAACCGAGGCTCAGACAATCCAAAGCTGAGTGTGTTCTAGGCTTTGCTGCAAAGTTATTTGGCAAAAGAAACAACCCAAGCAAAACAGAACAACTTAAAAAAAAAAAAAAACGCCTTTCTGGGATGACCGAGATAAGCATTTTATGGCTTTTAGTTACAAAAACTTTGTGTTCAAAGTTTCGTGTTCAAAATTTTTTCGAACATGAAAAAGTTAATAGAAATATTAAACCTTGTTTTATCTTCCATTTAAATATTCACAGCGTTACTCATGTGCATCCTTCATGTCAGACACACTCAATGGACCATACCTTCTTGAAAATGAGGTACTTCAACCACACTTTTTTCCCCATTGCTTTATAGCTTGTTTCAGGCTATTCAAAGCTGATCCCACACTTGAATGTCCATTTGTTATCATCTATTCACTCACAATGCACAGTAAACCATGCATCACCTCATTTTAGGGCAATCATTGTATAAGCACACACACACACACACACACACAACACACCTCGAAAGGTTTATCATCAATATTTTTTTTTTAATATACATATAAACTCTTTCTTTGCCCAGACCCGAAAGCAATCTTTGTAAATCCAGTCTTCTGTATCTTGGAGGGATCTCTCTTAAAACACTTTGCCTTCCCCTTTCAAATTACGTACCTCAAAACAGGCATTAAAAAAAAAAAAAAAAGCACCAAAAAGCATCGGATGGAAACACTCCACAACAATATATAGCCACATTGATAATATCCTCTTCCTTCCCCCTATTTTGCCCCCCCCCCCCCCCCCTCTCTCTCTCTCTCTCTGTCTGTCTCTTATCTCACTGTCTCTTTTTGTTCCTCTCTCTCTCTCTCTCTCTCTCTCTCTCTCTCTCTCTCTCTCTCTCTCTCTGTATCTATTGGAGTTCTATTTGCACATGAAATGGGTGTTCCAACAACAGTTTCACTACTTTGAAGGTGGTTATTCGTATAATGTACATATTTCTTGTATGGTAGAAATTGGATGCTTTCGAAAATGTTCCTGCTTGTAACTTTCCTCATCACATCTGTATTTCTTTCCTTTCCCCTTTGGCAAGAGCAGGATGTGAAAAAGCTGTGAAGCTTATTCTCTAACCCTCAATAAAGATAATTTTGACTTGACTTTACACACTCATACACACACAAAATGAAGAAGAAGAAAAGCAGTGGAAGTCACTGATGCATGGTTTAACAGTATGCTTGACATGAATCAGTTCTGAATCATCAACTAAATGTGAACAACATTGTCAGTATAATTGGTTGTATTGTTATGCATACCCTCAGCTCTTTAAATATTGTCTTTCTATAATAATGTGATGGGTTTACTTTCCAAAATTTTTAGGAGTGTTATGTTGTGTGTGTGTGTGTGTGTGTGTGTGTGTGTGTGTGTGTGTGTGTGTTTTGTGAGTGAGTGTGTGTGAGTGTGTGTGTGTGTGTGTGTGTGTGTGTGTGTGTGTGTGTGTGTGTGTTTTGGCATGTGTTGGTGTGTGTACATGCATGAGCATGTGCATGTCTGCGTATGTGCATGCCAGTCAGTGCATGTGCAAGTGTAAGCATGTGTGTGTGTGTGTGTGTGTGTGTGTGTGTGTGTGTGTGTGTGTGTGTGTGTGTGTGTGTGTGTGCATGCATGCATATGTGCATGTGCATGTCTATGTATGTCTGCATGTATGACCATTGGTAGTACTTCTGCATATATGTATCAGTTTTTAACCCTCAGATGAGGTAGCCACATTCTGTGTTTGTGGATGTCATTTAACATGACATGTCAGTTGTGTGGTTGTGTGATCTTGTTGGTGGTGGTGGTGGTTTTGTGTGTGTGTGTGTGTGTGTGCACGCGTGCGTGCGTGCATGCATTTTCTGTGTGGATGTGATTCATCCCATTATCACACCATGCCCTACACTTCTTTTAAAGATGGAATGGATTATAATGGGCATGTAAGTCTTTCTTGCTTGTGTTCAAGTTTCTTTGGGTTTTGCTTTTCACCCTACAATGTTCGCACATGGGTCAACCTCATCTGAGGGAACTCAAAGGGCTGTAATATACAAAGCTGTTGACTCCAAAGAGAACAACTCCTCTGAACTGACCGACTCCAAGTCAAGATTGAACCCAATATCCAAGGATTCAGAAACCCATGCTTGCCCTACCATTACTGTGTGGACATCCCTCCCGGTCACAACTAACAGTCATTTATCTCCCCACCTATATACACCGGCTTATCATACCTTGGCTTAGTATGGCGACAAGTGTTGGGGAAACTACAGCAAACAGGGGGTTAACTACTTGGTGAGATTAGACTGTTTGCCATCCATGGAGAACCACCCTCACAGTGTGTTCAGTTTTTGCAGTCACCGATTCTTGGTCAGCAAGGAACAGCTCATGGCTGTGGTCATTTTGGAATAATCAGTAAATGGTCTACACATGTTCACTGGTTAACAGCTAATGCTTTGCCTTTGTAAATACAAAACATTGTCTTGTTTTGTAAATGCTGGCAGAGTTCATAAGACAGTTGGTTTCTTCTGGTTCTGAAAAAACAACGAATAGAAAAAGGTTACATATTACTTAGGACAGGCATTGCATTTGTATGAATGCACATGAGAGACAGACAGAGAAAGAGAGGGAGAGAGAGAGTGTGTGTGTATGTCCATACTACATGTGTGCATGCGTACGTTTGTGTATGTACATATGTGTGTATGGATATACAGGCTCACAACAGGTTTTGTTCATCCTCCGATCTTTCTTCTTATTCTCTGGTTTCTTCAGTCTGTCTGTCTGTCTCCCCCCTCTGTCAGGTCCCTCCAATCACCTTTGAAATTCAAGTCCCATGATGATGCGCAAACAACCAATGGGAAAAGAATGACTCGTTACTTTTGATTTCTGCTATGTTCCAACACCCCACCCACCCTCCCTTTCCCCAGTTCCTCACAACAACCAGGTGTAGCTCACATGCAACACCACCACCACACACCCCCCCCCCCACCTCCCTTTCTCTCACTATCATGAGAAACCTACCTCTCCAGTGACCAAGTGTTTGCCATCTCCAGAAAAAGCGACAGAGGTGATGGTTTTCTTGGACACGTTGAAAATATGTGACTGGCGGTTTCGACGTGGGTTGAACAGCACCACAACACATCTGTTGATCAAAAGATCGATAAATCAACAGAGAGATCTCAAATAATACTTCTCAAAAGTAAATTAATTCTTTTACATTCATTTAAATTTATTTGCATCTTGCAAATCTGCTTGTTTTCCATTCTTAGATTTGCCTGGGGGGGAAAAGACATACATCTGCATGCATTTCAACACACATACATGTGTGCATGCACACAAACACACAATATTCACAGGCTTGAGAACAAATGGAAACACTAGCCAACACACAGTTAAGAGAAGAAACAATATCTGACACAAGCTGTAAATATTCTACAGTAACTTCTTTCTCACTTGGACAAGTACCCACGCACATAAAGTACCTAGAGCACACCTATATAGTTCAACCAACGAGGCCACACAAAATGAAATGTATTATCCTGCTCACTCAACATTAACCTGCTAAAAAAAAAAATTTAAAAAAAAAAAAATTTAAACCCCCAAAAATGCAACAGTCTCCTTGCTATGACAGCAACTCTATATCCAGTGATGCAAGTGTACAGGACATGCTCAAGCAAACTTGTGTGTGTGTGTGTGTGTGTGTGTGTGTGTGTGTGTGTGTGTGTTTTGACACAGTAGAACACCTGGCCATCTCACCATGTCTGGTGATGTACACACACTTTCACCTGAACTCAAGATAGCATCTTTAAAACAAAACAAAACAAACAAAAAAACAATGATAACAAGTGCATTCCCCTGTTCAAAAACTAGAGTTTAGAAACTGCATGATGTTGATCTTCATCGGTCAGGAGCGAACACTTTGATTTGAACTCAAGATAACATCTTCTCAAATTGAAAAAAAAAAAAGCCTACTATTGCTTCACACCAAAAAAATAGAGAAAGAAGGAATGGAGAGTGAAAGGGGGTATGTGGGGGGGGGGGGGGGGGGGGGGGGGGGGGGGGGGGGGGGGGGGGGCGCAAAACAAAGAAGGGGAAGGAGGGTGAGGTGCGGTAAAAAGGTCACGCCAGGTAGGCGCCTAGTGCTGAGTCAAGAGGTACATGTCGTCTGTGTTCCCCGTTTAATTATACCCTTCAAAGCCAAGACTCCCCCCCCCCCCCCCCCCCCCCCCCTTGGCAAAGGCAGCAAGGCAACCATCGCACAATGTCAGCCAAGACTACATCAGTCAATTCCTCACCCTTAAAACCCTTTCCCCCTACCACCACCACAAGCAACAGCCATAAACTCCTCTGACATTCCATAGAAAATAACACTTGTGTGGAGAGCACCAGGTCTGTGTGTACATAGCAGTAAAGAGGGGCGTAGGTCACAGGTGGAGACCTTAAACCAGCTAAGGCTTGGCCCGCCTACACCTACCAAAGTACTTGAGCGGTTAGTACATGGGATGCTTTGACCTGGTCAAGCCAGACCTCCAGCCCATGGGGCAGCCCGGTGGACAGTCCCTGACCACATGAATTTGTTGTAATAACAAAGTTAATTCAACGCAGATGTGCATGTGGTTACGATCTTTTTTTTTTCTTTTCTTCCAGGTCCATGCTCAATGAAGTCAATGAGTACACAGTATGTAAAGCTCAGTGATAAGACATGAACAGGAAAAGAAACATGTTTTCTGGACATCCACCCCCCCCCCCCCCCCACACACACACACACGCACACACACGCACAAACACACACGCATGCATGCATGCATACACACACACACACACACACACACACACACACACACACGTACACACGTATACACACACACTTGCCGGTGTTTGTGGGTTTTTTTTCCAATTATAGTCCCACCATACACAGTCTTTTCAGGGCTATGAGAAAATCAGAGAGGAAAAAAAAGCATCCTCAAGAGATCAGATCATCAAAAAAGATTGCATTCTGGAAAACAAACAAAAGAAGTAGTTAATGACATTGTGGCTCTACTACTGCCATCTTCAGGAACCATGCTGTGATGAGAACTCCAGGCATTCCCCTTGATTTCTCACTTCTGGGTTTTTTGGGGTTTTTTTTTAATCATAAGGATTAATGAAAAACATTTCAATGCCACAGTAACACATAAAAACCCTCATGGGCAAATAAACATTGCAGAATGGACAGCTAGCAGATAATGTGTGTAATTTCAACAACCATGTTGTCAGCTACTAATTAAAAAGAAAGTATAAGCTTGTAATTTAAAAAGAAAATGGTGGCACATCGGAAATTGTGAACTGGGGAATGGTCCACAAAGGTTGGAAAAACAGCAGACGACAATAAAGACTGAGGGAGAAAGGCAGTCACTGAGTATAGCGGTAGAGAGGAAGATACTAGCGCAGAACGTCCAAAGACGGAGGAAGGAGGCGGGCTGTTTATATTGAAAAAGCCCCCCCCCCCCCCCCCCGGCATCCACACACACACACACACACACACACCGGCATCCACACACACACACACACATCTTGCTTCAGCTTCAGTCAGCACGTTTGTACCCCCCATCATCATCATCAGTAGTACCTCACTGGGCACAGCTGACAGACCACCACCACCAACCCAAAACGGTCCATTAACCGATTTAAAGGGCCCTGTCGAAACGACCTGTGACGCGCATCGCTCAGTGTGCTGTCGACGTCAATTTGTAAACGGCCAGCAGGAGGAGGTGCGCCCAATCACCTGTCAACATGACGCACGGCCCAGCGAGCGCACCGTGCTGGTGTCAGCCCTCTAGGAGAAGAGGGGTGTGGGAGCTATAGCAGGGACCAGGGAAACGGGACCGACCCGCGCCGCGCCGCGCCGCTCCCGTCAAGGAAGAGGTCACCGACACCCCATGAGGCTCCGAACTGGCGGGTGTTTGTAACGACCGTTTAATTACCCTACCAGTACAGGACTGATTGGACATTGGGGAGGAGGGAACAGGTAGAAATAAATCAAATAAAGAAAAATGGAGAAGAAAAGAAAGAACTGGTGACTGCCGTGTTTGCTTAAAAAACCGACTGATTTTTCCATTTGCTTGTCATCAGCATGACGTATCCTTCTTACCATCCTCCCCTGCCCCAACACCCTCCTCCCCCCCTCCTCCCCAACCCTACGTTCCCTTCCTTCCTCCCATTTCGCCCCCCCCCCCCCCCCCTTACCCATCCCATTCATCAATTCTAGATGTTTTGTTGTTGACGTCGTGCCGCGACCTTCTATCAAGCTCTTACCATTTCTACTCTCGTTGAAGTCGCGTGGTGTCCATGGGTAACACATCGCCCTTTCCTTCCCAACAATGTTTCCCCACCCTTCTCCCTTTCATTAAAATTAGCGCTAACTTCGCCCGCGTGCTTGCGTGTATGCCGACGTAAGTGCCTGCGTGAGAGCGCGCGCGTGCGTGCGTGCGTGTGTGTGTGTGTGTGCGCGCGCGCGAGAGAGAGAGAGAGAGAGTGTGTGTGTGTATGTGTGTGTCACACATACACACAGACACACACCCCTTCCCCTTCACCCAGTCAAAACATATGACGCACACACTTCGATGTAGGGGGTGCCCCGCTGCTTTGGGACCATCGACCCTTCCCATTCACCCACAGTTATAAACTACACATCCCCCCCCCCCCCCCCCCCCCCACACACACACTGGAGAGCATACACAAGTACGACGAGGAGCACGTGGAAACTGCAACAGCTGGGCACCACGATCGCGTCGCCAGTGTCGTGAGTAGCCCCCCCCCCCCCCCCCCCCCCAACACCTGTTTCACTCAAACTCAAGGGCGAACAGCGTAGGAGGCTTGCGCAGTTTCAGTGCGTTCACCTGTCCGCGAGAGCATCACGTTGTCCACAACCAGCTCCACTGCCAATGTCCACAGAAAGGAGGCGGGAAAGCATCTTGTGACAGTCTCTCTACATATCTGTGAGAGAGAGAGAGAGAGGGGGGAGAGAGAGAGTGTATGTATTCGTGTGCATATATGTGTGTGTGAGTGCGTGCGTGCAGATTTATATGTGTGCATGCATATGTGTGTGTGTAAGTGCGCGCTCATGCACTTTTGTGTGAATATCCGAGCATGCATGGTTGTTACTTTTCTTCTGTTGCATATGTGCATTACTGTACATGTGGTAACTTTTCTACTCGGGTAACGGAGAAAGACAGAAAGGATACCAGTTTGTGCGAGCGCAGGCGTGTGTGTGTGTGTGTGAATGTGTGTGTGGAGTATGTGTGGGGTAAGCAGGTATGTGGAAGTGGCGCGCGCGCGAAAGAGAGAGAGAGAGAGCAAAACAAAAAAAAGCACAATATTACTCCCCTCTTCAGAAATCCTCCACCCCACCCCTGTTCACTCCCTTTCCCTTCTCTAGCTCAAGTTCTCCAAAACACACACGTGCGCGAGCCCGCCACACACACATACAAACACACACACACACACACACCAAAAAAAAACCCTTCACGCTTGCCGTACAAATTAATGTAAAAATATACAAGGAAGACTGTTGGCAAAACTAAAAGAACTGCTGGCAAGGGAGCACGAAGACGGAAGCTGGAGTGGGGAAAAAAAATTGCAGGCGAGGTGAGGGTGGGGTGGGGGTGGGCGGGTATGGGAGAAGTGTTCTCATATCAGGGGAGTGAAAATATGAGTCAATCAGTCCAATCCATCACGAAGAAAAGCTTGATTCACGACGTCTGCTGTACACGTATAATTAATTATGACATGCAACTCAATCAGCCGGGCTCCACTGACGAGTCCCCTTGATGACGGGACGGAAATCCCACCCTGGACAGGCAATACTGATGATTCTGTTTTCACAACATTTCGATGGTCCCCCATATCCTGCTAAATTATGGGTTCATGTTTACATTGTAATGCCCTCATTTCCATATCCGCCTTGCCCCCCCCCCCCCCCCCCCCCCCCCCACACACACACACATCCCATTAACTTTTTTCCTTTATAA
>CM065717.1:54716596-54724096 GCA_033310375.1 Conus canariensis
GTGTCTGTCGTCTGTCTGTCTGTCTGTCTGTCTGTGACTGAGTGAGAGAGAGAGGAGAGAGAGAGAGAGAGAGAGAGAGAGAGAGAGAGAGAGCATGCGCCCCCATATCAATGTGTTCGTGTTTGTGTTTCTGTGTGTGCGTGCATGCGTGCGTGCGCGCGTGCAATAATAACAAGCGGTGCTAGGAAGGATGTTGCTCTACAGTCAAGTGGACGAGTCCTGAACAGCACTTGCACCTCAGCTTTTGACCGGCTCTCTACACCCACTGGGGACAAACCAGACAAAACCTTCAACTTTAACTTTTAGCCAGAATTTCTAGAAGCATCCCTCTCTCCCCCTCTGCACGCGCGTGCATACACGCATGCCAGCGCAAGCGCGCACATGTACACAAACACACACACGCACGTGCGCGCCAAGTTATTTACAGTCCTGCTGACGATGATTACCACAACAGGGCTACAACACACACACACACACACACACACACACCACACACACACACACACACACACACACACCACGTCAAGTCAAGTTGTTTACAGCCCCGCTGACGATGACAACATCAAGGCTATAAAAAACAGAGAGAGAGAGAGGGGGGGAGAGAAAGAGAAGGAGAGGGGAGACAGAGAGAGAGAAAGAGAGGAGAGGGGGGGAGAGAGAGAGAGAGAGAGAGAGAGAGGAGAGAGAGAAGAGAGAGAGACAGACAGACAGACAGACAGAAAGAGAGAGATAAAGAGAGGAGGGAGAGGGAGGGGGAGAGAGGGAGGGAGAGAGAGAGAGAGAGAGAGAGAGAGAGAGAGAGAGAGAGAGAGAGAAAGAGAAAGAGAGAGAGAAACCGTGACCTGGAATGTCTTTTACTACACGCAACGTTTGGGCAACGGGAAGACGGTACCAGCAGCGATCTGTAAAATAATCTTCATTGTTCATCGCAGATTCAGCACTCCCATCGCATTCTCGGAGGAAACTAAAATTATGACACACAGATCGTACCAAATAATGATACAGATCATAATCGGCTCCATTTGAAGTTAAATCATTACTTCTTTTCTCCTCCGATGATAGCGTTTCTTGTGGCGTTACGGGGAATTCCATTCTGATCACATGAATGTACGAGCATCGGCTTTGATCAACGACTTGAATCCATAGTTTTTCCACCCTCATGGTCCTTCGATGTCAAGACTTCTTCATGTTTTGTTGACTTTTTTTTTTTGGGGGGGGGGGAGGAGGGGGGGGGGCATGGAGAGATCTACCACTGACCTGCTGCGCTAAACTAGTGACTTCATGGTACAGAGCTATTTTTATTCTTGAGGTGCGACGAGCTGAGAGAGAGAGAGAGAGAGAGAGAGAGAGAGAGAGAGAGAGAGAGAGAGGGACAGACAGACAGAGACAGAGACAGACAGACAGAGACAGACAAAGAACAGACAGACAGACACAGATAGGAGGGAGGGAGGGAAGGCGAGGGTGAGAGGGGAAGGCGAGGAGAGAGAGAGAGAGACAGACAGACAGACAGAAGCAGACAGACAGAGAGACAAGAGACAGACAGACAGAGATCCACGGGAATGATTGTAAGAATCACAAAAAGAACGGATATACAAGAACGAAAGGTGTGTTTATTTTGCTTCCTTTCTCGCGATATACAGACCTGTTTATCTGCAACCACTTGTCTCTTCGAACGGCGATCATCCAATGTTTTCATGCTTTTTTATTTTCTCGCAAAAAAAAAAAAAAAAAAAAAAAAAAAACTCACATCCTGCAAAACGGCAGCATCCGTCGGGCAGGTCGTTTTCGCTGTGAAGGAGTCATGGATGAAGCCAAAAGGCAGAAGAACACACAATCTCGTCGTTTGTTCACATTTTCACCAGGAATGAATACCAGGGCGGTCTCGTGGAGAGACCGAGAACGCTAGTCCTAATTCCAGTAAAGTCGACCTCTGTAACGTGTCACTTTGCTTGGTACATTATGATCTGAACATTGCCGATATCGTGTAGAACAGCTTCATCCTCAACACGCTTATGTCACGAATTTCATTCTGTATGAGCAGTTTCCGTTGTTGATTAAGACATACTTATTCTACCCGAGATATTCCCTCTGAGAGCTCCATCTATACTGCTCAGCTCACAGCCTTGGTCTTGGCACTAAAGATGGTCTGTCTTCCGAACCGTAGGTCTGAGGACTTCCTTCATCCATCCCGATTCCCATTCTGCCCAGGAGGTCATTGCTGGTGGTATAACCTAAACGACCCTGAATTCTGATTCTTTTTTTTTTTCTTGAACTTTACACCTCTCTATAAAACCTGATGATTGGTTACAACAGCCTTCTCGCTTGGGTTCCCGATCATGTTGGCATTCGAGGCAACGAGGTGGCGGATTGTCTCGCCAAGAAAGCCCTAAAGAAAGAAGTGTCCAGATCACCTATTCCCCACACAGATCTGAAACTCAAAAGATTTCTGGCAAGAGGACTAAAAACACACAGACGCTCCGTGGAGGCACTCTCTGCGAATCGACAGTAACTGGACAGAAAGCAATGAAATAAGAGATAATCTGCTACCTTGACCATAACACTACTCCCGACCGTCGTTCGAATTGTTACATTACGGCTTACATGAATTACACACACACACACACACACACACACACACACACACACACACACACACACACACACGCACACTACTATTATCATGAACAAAAATGAGAACCCAACAATTTCCAAAATATCATGAATACAGTTAATCATGTAATTAGTTGCAAAGTGAGGCGACTGCAGGCGGAAATCTAAACAAATCTTAAATGTAATTAATAGCGAACCGCCAAGAAAACGTGGACAAACGAATCACAAGACAAGACACGACGCGTTTCGACTTCTTTGGCCTTCTTTCAGTGTGTGCACTTGTGATTCAGTATACTTTTTTGATCATTGTATACTATTTTTCTCTGATTAGTGATTGCTCGTTCACTTTCGTTGTCCTGAGTGTTTTGTATCTTACCTGAAGAAGACCTAAGAGGTCGAAACGCGTCGTGTTTTGTCTTGTGATTCGTTTGTCTACGTTTTCTTGGCGGTTCGCTATTAATTAATTTAAAACGTATGTAATTAGCGCCGATTTCCGGTTACTGCCAGCGGGGTCAAAGCAAAGAACACCATTCAAACAGATTTTTAGAACATCCATTCAAACAGATTTTTACCATCTGCCATTGGCGGCCAGACCTCTGAGAAGAAACAGGTTTGTGCCGATTACGCTCAAGCCACAGTTTTTTTTTTACGCCCTCATCTATCTTAAAAGGGTGAGGTGGCTGGCTCCGTGATGCACAAAATATGATGAGCCACTCACCATGAAACATGCTGATATATATAGTGTTGGGATTTGCATGACAAATAACCTACGCACTTTGCAACAGACTCCATGTAGATTTTTGTTCGCAGCATTCTACTAGACGTTTTTTTTTGTTTTTTTTTAGTTACTAAATCAGTTGTTTGTTTGTTTGTTTGTTATATAAATCCCGTTCTCAGCTGTTTTAGTATGTTTCATATGAGCTGATATTGTGCGTGCGTGCGTGCGTGTGTGTGTGTGTGTGAACGTGTCAATGTGTGTTAGTTTTAGAGTTTGTGCGTGCGTGCATGATTGCGTGCTTACGTGCGTGCGTGCGTGCGTGCCTGCGTGCGTGCGTGTATGTGTGTGTGTGTCTGCGAGCGCGCGCGTGCGTACGTGCGTGCATGCGTGTGTGTGTGAATGTGTGTGTGTGTGTGTGCGTGTGTGAGAGAGAGAGAGAGAGAGAGAGAGACAGACAGACAGACAGACAGACAGAGACAGACAGAAGACAGAGAGACAGACAGAGAGAGAGAGAGAGAGAGAGAGAGAGAGAGAGAGATTTCTGCACATATGGAAATAATTCTGACATGGTGACAACCGCACCATGATCCCCTGCGGTGGACTGGACTATAAGCGCCATGAATGAGAGGTAGGAGGACATTCACAGTTTCTTTATTCACTTTGCGCTGCTGGGCGTCACTTCAAAATTCCACGACTTTCCTGCTTCCGAACACCGACCCTCTTTCTCCAATACATTTTTGTTTTCTAGCCCTGAAAGTTAATACGTTATACGAACTGGGGGGGGGGGGGGGGGGGGGGGGGGGGGTGGGGGGGGGGGGGGGGGGGGGGAGGGAATTAAAATATACAAACACTTTTTCGTGTATAATTTCACGATCAGCCACAAATCCGACGCATGCAGTTTATCATTAAGGTACTTTCTCCTGTTTAGATTTCACTGCAGGTCTCGCTAACAGTATTAAACTGATAACGACAGGTAAGCATATTACGGTCAACAGTTACAAGCACCACACCTTTTGCCATGGCATGATGAATCCTTCGGAGTGCGTGGATCACGACGGATCTCAGAGCAAAGACATGCATGCGCACATTAAGTGTGGAATGTCTGTTCAGGTTCAGCAAGCAGCAAACCTGCATCGAATGGGGAGAGCGTTGTCGCATCCTCCTCCGGGATCTACTGAATGACGAACACAGTTCAACAGCTTGCAAATACCAAGTGAAATGTTTTACGGGAACATAAAAGCTCCAAGTGCAGCATGCGAGGTCATTTCTCGCTGCGCATGTCCCTAGCTCTCAGTGTTCCTTTTTGTCTTTTTTCTTTTTCTTTTTTTCTTTTTTTTAATCCCCGACATGTCCTGACTTTTTTACACAAAACCTCCGTCGAGCACCAATCAGGTGACAGAAACGAGCGCAATTCAAAGAAAACGTTATCATTAAAAAAAAAAAAAAAAAAAAAAAAAAAGGAAACAGACTGCAGAATAAAGTCAAATACAAATAATCACACAAATCAAGTAGTAAAGTAACTCAGATTAAAATTAAAGAAAAAAGACAGACCAATAGATTTTCCATAGGTCTGTATTCTTAAGACATTACGGACAACAAAAAATGCACAAAACCTTTGATAGCAGTCAACGAGAGAATGACACTGTATGAAAAAAGGAAGTGAACACAGTTCGACAGAGCTTGTCATAAAGCTTGCTCCTCCTGAAAACTCCACGCCTCCCCCCCCCCCCCCCCCCCCCCCCCTTCGTCCAGGCCCCATCCGACCCCATCCCCCGCCCCACCCTCCCCCTTCTCGCTTTCCCGTCCTCCTTCCCTCCTCCCTTTTTTTCACTTCTCCACTATCGTCCTCGACTTTCCACCACCCCAAACCGGTTTGACAGACGATCAAAAGTATTTTTGAAGAAGAGAGAAAGGGGGGGGGGGGGGGAGGGTGAAAGGGGTGAAGGAAGGGAGAGAGAAAGAGACAGAGACAGAGAGAGACAGACAGACAGACAAACAGACAGAGACAGACAGACAGATAGAGACAGAGGGAGCGTGGGAGGGAGAATGTTCATGGCAGTTTACCGTGAGCTCAGAGAGACAGAAAGAAAGAGAGAGAGAGAGTGAAAAAGACAGTCAGAAAGACCGAGAGGGAGACTTACACGCAGAGACAGAGAGGGAGCGAGAGTGGGGGTTGGGGGGGTGGGGGTGGGGGTGGGGGGAGGCAGACAGACACAGAGGGAAAAGCATGATGAGAGAGAGAGAGAGGAGAGAGAGAGAGAGAGAGAGAGAGAGAGAGAGAGAGAATATCAGTGTCGGAACACTCTTGAAAGTAACTAGCATAGATAAGCAGAAGCGCTTCATCTGATTGGACTTAACAGAGCTTTAATGAAATTTCATTTGGTTAACCCTTCGAGATTACACTGAAATAACTTTTTGTATGGCTTTCAGAAATATAAACGTGCGTGCTGTGTGCGTGCGTGCATATGTGTTTATGTGCGTGCATGCAAAGTGGCTTCAGCTATTAAGTAGCCCATTACGGACGGCCATTTTTCCAGACGACAAGACCTTTTCAGGCTGTCGGTCGTTACGTAAAGAAAAAAACAAACAAACGAAAAACTATTTGCAGATTTCCGTCAGAGAAATTATAAAACACGTGAACATACAACAGGAAAAACATTGGAAAACACAATTATTTCACCACTGCACCCTTGTGGCACATGTTCACACTAAAGATATAAAAGGAAAGTTTTTGAAACTCATCAAAAATGTTTTCAATGCAAAAAAAAAAAAAAAGGCTAGGATGGGCTAATCGATTGGGCTGTTAATCGAATTCAATATAATAAGATCAGTGCAATTTTCAGTGCTAAACTTTTTGTTGTTGTTGTTGTTGTTGTTGTTTTGGGGTTTGTTTTGTTTTTTTAGTTTTGAACATCAAAAACACAGTTTGAGCTCTAGATACTTCATTGTAATTTTGAGACTTAATCAATCATTTCATTTCGTTTTGAGTGCGAAAAACAATCGTTTCATTTTAAAGCATTACAGTACACGGTAGTTTTGAGCACTAAAGAAAACTTGAATGTTTCGTGCGTCAGACTTTTGGAAATGTCATTGCAGTTTTTATGTGACTGAAACTAATCGTGGGTTTGAATATTAGTAATGTTACCGTAGCTCTTAGCGCGAAAATTCCCTTGTTGATTAGAGTCCGACACACTTCACTGCAGTGTTCAGCACTAAAAATCCCATCGCTGTTTGAGTGTTAGAAACATGGTAGTTTTAAAAGCTAGAAATTTCGCTATAAACGACATTACAGTTGTAAGCGCTTCGAACTTCAATGT
Source organism: Conus canariensis (assembly GCA_033310375.1). NCBI lineage: Eukaryota > Metazoa > Mollusca > Gastropoda > Neogastropoda > Conidae > Conus > Conus canariensis. Next base: position 54,723,242 of record CM065717.1, read on the forward strand.
CCTTGTGAAAACTGTAATTCTATCTGTAGTTCTGAAAGCGACTTATCTTCACTGTACTTCTGCATGCCAGTAACTTCATTCGAGTGCTAGACACCATCTTAATAGTTCTGAGCCCTAGAAACTTCACAACAATTAGTGAGCACCGCGTGCTTGTATGTGCCAAAAAGCTTCAGTCTAGGTGTGAAAGCTATAAACTTCACTGTAATTTTGAGCGCATCTTTTTCGCACTGAACACCTTTTCTTCCCAGCACAGGCTAGCTATACTTCACTCCCCAGTCACGTCACCTCCTCCCTCACCTTTCTCTCCTGGATGCACGGGATCTCCTATTTAAATAAGAGCTAACGGGGACTTGCCCCTAATGCAACTTGGCCTCTCAATCCACACCGACATCTATCAGTTTCATCCGCGCCGAGATCCATCGGGTTTCGCACCGAAACATCCGCCCAACGTGTGGAGGGAACAGTAATTAAAGCACTACATTACACTCTGCACACCTCTTCTCCCCTGTCCGACGTGTGGGGAAACAATAAATTTCGCAATACGTAACGAGCATGTTCACCACCCTTTCTTCCTCTATCTTGTCAACTTGATGGGGGATGCGGACAACATGAGGGTGATGTCTTCGTCGCGCGCGCGCGCGCGCGAGAGAGAGAGAGAAAGAGGAGAGAGAGAGAGAGAGAGAGAGAGAGAGAGAGAGAAAGAGAGAGAGAGAGAGAGTGTGTGTGTGTGTGTGTGTGTGTGTGTGTGTGTGTGTGTGTGTGTGTGTGTGTGTTTGAGAGAGAGAGAGAGAGTGTGTGTGTGTGTGTGTGTGTGTGTGTGTGTGTGTGTGTGTTTGAGAGAGAGAGAGAGAGAGA
>CM065717.1:54729096-54751596 GCA_033310375.1 Conus canariensis
AGGGGGAAAGGGAATGAGGGGGAGGGTGGAGGAGAAAGGATGCAAAGATCGGATCACTTCTTAACCGACATGTGGAGAAAGTCGATCGACCGACAGCGGCCTGATTAGGTTGCCTGATGACCAGCTGCACAAAGAACAAGGCTCCATTTACCAGGGTCCGATGGAGCATGACCTGGAACGAAAGTTAAGCCAGGCCTAAAAACCAGAACCTAAAAAAATAGGAAAAATCATTGTGTGTGTGTGTGTGTGTGTGTGTGTGTGTGTGTGTGTGTGTGTGTGTGTGTGTGTGTGGCGCGCGCGCGCGCGCGCGCATGTATTTGCATGCGTACGTTCATATGTATGTGCGTGTGTGCCTGCTTGCGTATATACGTATACGCGCACAAGCATGCGTGCGTGCATGTGTGTATGCGTGCGTATGCGTGTGTGCATGCGTCTTCTCCCCTCTACCCCCCCCCCCCCCCCCCCCCCCCCCCCACTCCCCCCTCCATCTCTTCAACACGTCTGTGTGTGCATTCAAAGGAAAGACTGGCACCCAAAATGTTCCATCCCTTCGTTCCAATCAACCAACCACGGCAAACTGCAGTCAATTTGTGTGTCCCCCTTGGTACACTTACATCTTACAGCATTCCCTCATTCCTTTCTCACCATTTAGCAGCTCTAATCACCCAGTCTTCTTAGCTGCCGTCCCCCCCCCCCTCTCTCTCTCTCTCTCTCTCTCTCTCTCACACACACACACACACTCACACGCACGCACGCACGCACGCACGCACTCACGCACGCACGCACACACACACACACACACACACACACACACACACACACACACACAATCACTATCGGAAACGCCACCACTACCATCCTCCCCCAAAGCCACATAATATCACATACCTCAACAATGACAACAACAACAAAAAAAGGAAAAGAACGAAAGAAAAAGAAAAAAAACACTCTAAAGGATACTGACTCGTCAGAAAGAAATGCATCCATAACTGGGTCGGCAAGTTGAGGAATGGGGGCAGGGTCTTAGAAATTCTGTCTAAATCAGGCGTTTAGCGATCAAAAGAAAGCCACAGATTCCGTCTGGCACGACGCTGAAGCTTTGAGTTACAAACAGATATGGATGAATTCCCCTTGACGTCCGATTTGTTTCATTAATCAATGACCACATGTTTATGACCAAGGAGTTCATCACAGCCAAAGGCCATTCACCATCCTCACGTTCATGGGCAACGTAGTGACTGCATTCGTCTGCAAGAACAAAATTACGTTTTCTGCTTTCCCACAGAGAAAAAAGAAAGACGGAGGAGGCGAGGGGGGGGGGGGGGGGGAGAGATTCTTCTTCTTCTTTCTTTAAACATCCGCCATCATCATTTTGATGGTTCTGATGTGTATAAAACTGGGGGGGGGGGGGGGGGGGGGGGTCCACAAGGCTGTTGACACAGAACATGTAGGACTGGCAGTAGGGGGACTTGTGTAGGGGGACATTACGTTCGTCAGCAATTTGTAACAAATTCAGCGTCTCTTATTTTCGTGAACGATGGTTTCCATACCACAAAACTATTTGTTCACATTTGCATAAATGGTGGGATTTCACATTCCATCACTGAGAACATCTCCCGACAGCTGGTCATTAAGCCAGTATACTGCTCATGCCAACACGGCCAGGGTTATGCGGTAACAGAGGTGAGGGTTGGGCTCATCGACTTCGTGGAGGTCTGTGCTTGGGCGGCGGGTGGGGGGGGGGGGGGGGAGAATGGGGGGAGGGGAAAGTAGATGGGGAGGATAATTTCGAACCGAATCTTTCACGCATGGGAAGTCTGTGGAAAGGTTACAGTAGTGTCGGTTACAAACAGTTCTCTTCCGATTTTCCTCAACATTGTTGAACTTTGTTTCGGTCAGTATCACTATCAATCAGTGGAAAGTGTCTCTAATCTTATCAAATCACATACTGTTCCTCTGTGTCTGGTACTCTTAATTTAACCGATCGCACGCAGTCTGTTTTTATAGCTTGCTTGTTTGTCTTTTTGTTTTTGTTTCTAAAATAGAAATCAACCTGTTCAACTCAGATGATGTCTCATACGACAATGATCGGTCCTGTGGCCATTCTCTTCACTATATACACACAATTTCTGTTTGATCAACGACCTCCAGGTAGTCAGCAGAATCTATGCGCCATTTCTTTGCACACGATTCTGAAGTACACGATCCGCTTTTGTTTTTGACGTTCCAAGCCCGAATCGTGACATGTACAGAAAAAGTACGATGGTGTCAATGAAACACGGCCAACTGAAAAGGGAATCATGGAAAAACAGAACTCCAATGAAAACAGAATTCAAATCAAGCTCAAACAAACCAGTCAGTCCATAGTCTAATACCTGTTCTGATCTGGAAATAATTTTCTTTCCAGTTGATTAAGTCAGCAATCTGGTCTTCTATCAGAATGCATCCCTCAGGATGGAAACCCACTGAATCGTAATTTCTTTATTTCTAGCTTTGTACAAAAATAAAAAAAAATAAAATAAAATAAAATAAAATTGGTACAATCTGTCTCTTCCTGTCCACTGACGCAGTTGTACAACTACGATGTCTTTTACTGGTTGGCCAACTTTACAAACTATATATACAAAACTGAGCAGCTGTAGTGGGAGAGTGTCACTGCTCTCCGGTGCAGACTTCACCCGCTGCTCGTTCAAGCCGTAGTTATGGCCAGTTTCTGCTCTCATTTTCAAGGGACTGGATGGTCAAGATGGAGGAAGAGGAAGGGGTGGAAAACAGTGACGAAATGAATGAGAGAGACACTTGCGAATTTTCCTTTCATACTACTTGTGCCTTTGTGAATTTTGATGCTCTTACTTGACCGTGTGTGTTGACTGTTCAAGCACTAGATTTGTAGTGCATTCGGGGCTTGCCTGTAACTGTAAACAGCACACTCATTGTCAGAAATGTAAGTAAGCGTCAATATTTCAAACCTCTTTCTTCTGTTTCCTTATCGCATGAGATGTGATGCCTTCATAACTAACAGGCGACACCCCCTAAACCCACAATAGGAATTAACAACAGCAGTTGCAGCAAACAGCAGTGCAAAAGCAAGGCTTCTTACCTACATAAGTCTCACAATGTGATGAAAATTTTTAAACACCAAGTTTGTCAGGGACACATCCACGCCCACAAACCTCCTTGCATGCCAAATATGTGTACACACATGTGAGCACAAGCACATGCGCATAATGGTGAGCTCATGGGCATGCATGTATACACACACACATACACACATGCACGCATGCGCGTGCATGCACGCACACATGCACGCACACATGCATGCACACACACACACACACACACACACACACACACACACACACACACACACACTATCAAATAAGAGTGATTTACAGACTCGCTCTGTTTGCACATGCAAGTCAATAGAGCTTGCGTGACCTACTAATGCCTGTACCACATTGTGTATGTATGCTCTTGTGCGTTTGTATGTGCGTTCAACAGTACTTGCGCATGTGGGTGTGAGTGTGCATGCATGCGCACACATGAGCTAACATGCGTGCATGTGCATATGCAAGTGTGTGCGTGTGTGTGTGATGTGCTTGTAAGTGTGTACATATGCATTTGCAAGCACATGCACACATATTGTGCACATTACTGTATGCATGCGAATGAGCAAAAGTGCATGCAGGCACATGCATATGTGAATGTGCATGCTTGTTTGTGCAGAACCGTTGCATCTTTCATTGCTTAACTTTCTGATTGATTAGAAGGAAAGTTATCAGCCAAAGAATTTATCCATAATTACATGTTAATCTGCAAGCGTTACTTTCTATCGTCACTGGTACTTGGCATGTGTGGAAACGCATGTGTCTGTTTCTGTGTGACCGAGTGAGCAATATATCTCTGTGTGTGCACGTTTGTGTGTTTACATGTAAATGAGACCAGAGAGAAAGAGTACTCGAGTGCCACTCTGTGTGTGTGTGTGTGTGTGTGTGTGTGTCTGTGTGTCTGTACTTATGTATGCATGTGTCAATAACAGACAGAGAAAAAGTACACAGACTGTTTATGTAAGCAGATGCCACAGAGAGGACAATGAGAAGACCATTTGAGACACATGCACGCTCCAAGTCATGCTATTTAAACACACACACACACACACACAACACACACACACACACACACACACACACACACACACACACACTTAACCTGAAACCGTTTGTGCCACTTCAACAAGACCAGCTTTTAACAGACCCATGTGAGTTTCTGGTGCTCAAGGCTGGAAGACAAATTCTATTTCCTTCAGCACGAATTGCACTTTTTCTTTAGAGTTAGAGAATTGTTTTTCTTATACAAATCAACATAACGACTTTTTGACAGTCAATGACAGAAAAAACAAAATCACCTCAGTGAACTGCGCTTCTTTTCAGGGGGAGGGTGGGTGCGAAGATGGATGGGGATGAAAAAAAACTCCCTAGCTGCAAGATTATATATATATATATATATATATATATATATCCCTAGCTGTCTACTTGCACAGCAAGTGAAAGTCATTGGGGAGACAGGAAAGCGCATCTGCTACAAGGTTCAGCGCCACTGTTCCCCAAAGGTAACGCATCATCTTCTCGAGACCTGAGTGTACAACAGATTTGTTCTATCTTCACTCCATGAGAATACACCCCAGAGCTGCAAGAACATGTTTTTCTTTTTTGCAAAGGTGAATGAACAAACACAAACACACATCATAAATATGCAAGCATGCGTGTGTGTGTGTGTGCGTGCAAACGCACGCAAGCATGCACACACACACACACACACACACAACACACACACACAAACACAAACACATAGAGCATCTCTCCATAGCCAGAATTACTCATGAATACACATAAAAACACTCCAAATAGATAATCCTTCTAAATGACCGAACAGCCAATGGTGAAGTATCTGCCATGTTAATCAAGGATGGCAAATTAGGCAGGGAAGCATGTAGCCCCTAATTAAGGCGAGACTGAAGAGAAGATGGAGCGGAGCCACAGACACACCCAGACATTCACAGTAACATGGACCATGTGAAGGCTGAAAGGATAGGTGGCACAGAACATTCGACCCTCTTGAATGTCAGTCCTAGTCTTCACCGATTCCAGTCCACCCCCTTATCAGGCTGACTGACTCCACCAGACTCCCAGACTTCTCCCATTTTACCATCACTCTTACCGTTTCTCACTTGTTTTTTCCTCCCCTCCCTCACACACACACCCTCACCCCCCCCCCCACCCCTCCTCCTTCTCCCCACTTCTCCCTTTCCTCCCTTCCCATCCCCAGTTTCTCCAACTGGTATATAAACATCTCCTATTTTCTTGCATTGTCTTGTGTAATGAACCAGTAAACACTGTATTTTGGTGTGTTTGTTTCTGATAACTGGATCAGTGTATGAGAGAACTGTGTGTGTATGATGTGTGTGAATGTGTATGTGCGGTGTGTGTGTGTGTGAGAGAGAGAGAGAGAGAGAGAGAGAGGAGCGAGAGAGAGAGAGAGAGAGAGAGAGAGAGAAGAGAGAGAGAATGTGCTTATGTGTATTCCGTGAGTGTGCATAAATGTGCGAGCACAATCACGTGAGCATGTTTTCTCCGTCCAACAATGCCTCTGTGCACGCTTAATCTATCTGAATTAAAATTATCCGGAAAAGACCAAAACTAAGTCAATCAACCTATGTACAGTGGCATGTCTGAAACTTAACAGATCCAGCTGCAAGACCGCACATTCCAGAATGAAGTCAATGTCTTCGACAAATAACAATGTCAGAGACAAAAGAGATAGGGAACAACTTAAAGAGAGCGAGTCTGAGTGCAAAACGAAGTGATCTCTGACTGACTGACTGTCATTGTTCAGTCCGATGTTCATGGCACCGTTCAGAGTTAAAACAACTGAAAGCGACACACAGCACAAACCTATGCACAGACTGACAACGGAGGATGCTGCTTCACGGATGGGGAGAGACTGGGGAGGGGTAAGGTAAGGTTATGTTTCTTATAGCCCAGCCGACCGCAAAGGGCCATATCAGGGCTGTCACCGCGTTAAAATCAACACACAAGTCATTCATTCACACAACCAACTCCTTAAAATACATCTTCTAAAAACCTACCCGAAATTTGGTTAAAAATCTTTCCACTATAAAATCTCAGATCCGATGAAAAATGTTAATCTCTTTCAAGAATTCAAAGATCGCATCAGGTGGAACATCTCTGAACAAGGTTTTCATGGAATCTGCTGTAAAATGTTTGTGTTTCATATCATGCGTTTTCATGGAATCTGCTGTAAAATGTTTGTGTTTCACATCATGCAAGTCCCAACACTCTAAAAGAATGTATCATTGTGAGTGGCACATGACATGGAATGCACCAGAGCTTCTTCACTCTTTAAAAGGTATGAATGAGTAAAATACAAATGGCCGGTGTGCAGCCAGCATAAAACCGTTTCTTCTTTGCGACTACCAGATGTGGATGAGGGGAGAAGGGATGAGGACAGTTCGAGACTGAGAGAAAGAGAAATGAGTAGAGAAGAGAGGGCAAAGTAAGAGCACATGATCTTTCTTTGAATGGAAAATTTCAGTCCACTGTTGACATGTTATGCATAACAGAAGAAATACAGAATGTGAATAAGAAAAGGACAAGAAAGGGATGACCACAGGAAGTCTGGGGAGTGGAGGAGCCCGTGAGAGAGAGGAAGAGGAAGGAAGAGGGAGAAGGGAAAGAGACAGAGAGGGAGAGAGACAGAGACAGACAGACAGTGACAAATAGACAGACTGAGAGAAGACAGATTTTATCATGATAGGTTAGGAAAAGAGGGAAGGAGGAGGAGGAGGAGGGTGAGAGGGAAATATGTATAGAAAGAAAGTGGGGTGTGCATGTGTAGAAGGTAGGAATAATGGCATCTGGTTATTGCCAAACATGCTGAGCGTTTGGTGGACATGTATGTAAAAAGGACACAGCTGTCACCGGTAGTTTGGTTGACGCCTCTTATGCTAGCCAGTTTGGGGTTAGATTATGACGCGCTTGCTGTCACACATACAGGGGCAATGCAGGCATTTGAATCTCCTGTGTCTATAGAAAATGTATAAGTAGATGAAATAGAGCCTCGCTGTACAGGCTTTTATAGTTATTTGAAATACACTTTTTTTCTTCACCTTTTTTTAATTTGTTTGTTTTTTCCTTTCGTTCATTTTCCACCAGTTTTTTTTCTGTCATGAACCCGGGAGAGAGGGATGAGATAAAGAAGAGGGGGTGGGGGAGGGGGTTGTGAAGGGATGGGATGTGGAGAGGAAGGGAAGAGAACACCACGTGTCACAGTATAACAAAGTGTACGTGTGAGTATGGAACAAAGACAAGACAGAGAGGCAGAAAAAGAAAGAATATATAACATTCATTGCTCAGAGTTTTAAAATGATAAGCTGTTCCTGTGAAAGTCTGTTTGCATCATGCACAATAGAAAATCAAAACATAAAATGAAGAATCCTGTTTGCATCATGCCCTGGCAAAAGAAAATCAAAAGACAAAACCTGCACACCCACCCACACACACACACACACACGTGCGTGTGCCCACGCGCGCACGCACACACACACACACACACACATGCACACGCACACACACACACGCACATGCACACGCACGCACGCACACGCACACACGCACGCACGCACGCACGCACGCACACACCACACACACACACACACACACACACACACCACACAGTTCATAAAAACAAAAAACTTGCACATACTCATGGATCCCCTCATCATACATCCAAGCAAAGTGATTTTCATAATTTACCTGTTAAGAATTTTCATTAAGCTGAACATTCACACTCACTTTGACAGAGAAATACAACTACAAAGTTTGCATGGAATGCATATATATCTTTTTCTTCAAACATGAGGGTTCTTCACAATCATTCCACTTACTTAATTTTTGGATAAGCCCTTGTGAAAGACCTAGACTAAAGTAAAGTTAATTTTCAGATAATCTGAAACTGCATTTCATCGTTTCCCACCAGATAAACTAACAGATGACTCAAAAATGTATGCCAGTCCTTGGTCGAGAATGGTATTTTTTTATGTATGATAACTGAAACCATTGTTTGGGGCAATTTCCTGTGGAGATCAAATGCTGTTACCGTTAAATCTTTAACACATTTGCGCATAAAGACAGCTTTAAGACCAAACAGAAGAATGAATGAATGAGAGAGGGAGGAACAGACCGACAGACAGAGAGGGACAAAGAGGTACATCAAGAGAGAGACAGCCACCTAGTGTAGAATCCAAATTTGCTGTCTCTGTATATGAGACCAACAGACACAGGAGCAGAAATAATTTTGCTAAGCAGAATTTTATGGACACACAACTTATTGAATCTATGTGTTTAGCAATGTGGCACAAAACAGCAAGAAGATGCTTCATTAGGAGAGGAAGCGAAGGTCAGGGAGGGTGTGTGTGTGTGTGTGTGTGTGTGTATGTGTGTGTGAATGATGCTCTCAAATGCAGTCATGCTCTGATCTCTTAAAACTTGCATGTTTCTTTAAAATTAACATACTTCATGTTTCCATAATTACTTATAAGTTAATTTTAGTAACATTATACTGATAATTATTTATCATACTTACACAGTTACAGGTGATAATATTTTTTCACTTTGATCAATTTCCGAAGATAATTCACACAGAATGACCAAACAGTAAGTAAAAATGACAAACTGGGGGTAAGGATAGGGGGGGGGGGGGCTACTCCTTTTATTTGTGAGCAAGGAAAAAGAAGAAGAAAAAATAAAATCATGAAAGAGAAATTACATTCTGACAAATGAAGAAAAATCACCACCTGGTATCTTGCTCAAAAACCTTCTCTGGTGAAACCTGTTTGGAGATCTCCCACATCTTATCCTGTTACATACATGTAAAGAGGGAAAGCAGGAGAAAGTGGAGGCTGGGGAGAAGGGGAGTGAGTGGAGGGGAAAGAGGGTGGGGGCGGGGTCGGGGAGAGGGGAGAGCAGGGGTAAGTACAACATAAACAGAGACAACAAAGACAGAGTTGTTTAAAGCCCCCCACCCCCACCCCCCTCACACACACACAGTCATCATAACAGGCACCAAGATTTGGCTGACAAGGTAGGTCCACACCAGTGGACACATGCATACTTCTTTGCATACAAGCGACCTGATTCTAGCTGTGTGAAGAAGTCAGTCAAGCTGCGAGGGGGGATTTGCTGAAGGGCGGCAGAGGACAGGGACAGCTGACTACAGAGGGGGAAGTGTTGGACTGACCTGACCAGACCGGCTAAACCCACCTACACTCCCTGTCCAAAGAGCAATGGGCCGTACAGGAAAGTTTCCCTTCACAATCAAAGCTCCACACAGCTACTCAGCCTGTCTGATCCCCCCCCCCCCCCCCCTCATGCCCCCACCAACCCTCACCCCTTTCTCTTTCTCTCTCCACTGGCTGAACCTGAATCAGAAAATGGCAGAATAGAAAAGTGCAAAGAAAAACACAAATGCAGTGAACCAAAAGAAAAAAAATGACATAACACTGAACAGCAACACTGTACGCAAATCAAGCACAAACGTTCAAGTCCCAATGACATAACACGCACACAGAACTATGGCACTTTCTTTCACACAAACAAAGAGACTGAAGAGTTTGAGAAGTCAGAGATAAAGGGCATGGGAACACAGCTAACACACTTCCTGGGATGAGAAAGTCGCACTGTATTCTCCATTCTTAACACAGGTACTAGCCTTACCCTGCAGGATAGGCGATGGTACCGTTGACAGGGTCACACGAAAAGGCTGCATTACTTGAGACTGTCAAACCAAGAACACGCTCCAAAGTCAACTGAAACACAAGAGAAAAATACAGATGTTGATCGGTGAGAATTGACCAAGAAAGCCCTTGCAAGGTGATTTACTTCATAAAGAAAAAAAAAACACAGAACTATAAAAAGAAAATCATTTATAGTGAATGCCAGGGTGATGATGAATGTGACATAAAACTGGAAACGATCTACATCCTCAGGGTACTGCTGTTAGAATACATTGTAGCAGACATAAAATAACAACAGGAAATGAAACGTTCTTTCTAAAGAATATGTTCAATAAGCATTCCAAGACAGGATCACAGTAAGTCACACTTGCTTTACCTCGTGGCCTTGGAAAAAGAATCAAGGTCAAGATAATACATCATTTTCAACAGATCCTTATGTTATGCGTGTATGAATTAGTCAGGTAAGCTGATTCAATCAGCATTTCAAATGTCCATGTACAGGAATGAAGGGTTACACACACAACTTTGCACCTCAACACACACACACACACAGGATGAACATGTGTGCATACAGCATATCGCAAAATGAGAATGTGACCATAATATAGAGTATCAAAGAGAGAGGGAGAGAGGAGAGACAGACAGACAGACAGACAGACAGACACAGACTGACTCAAGACAGACAGGAACAAAAAAACAACCTTGCTTGTCCAAAGCAGGTTGCAGATCAGTTCCGCTACAGAACTAACCTCCTCTGAAAGGGACCTCATGACACAATTCTCTCTCAACCATTCAAGAAGACCAACACAGGGCAGTTCCTCTTAAACAGAGATTAGAAAAATGGTAAAAGGATTATGTCTAATGCAGGCCAAACCGACCGCATCTAACCAGTCATAAGCCATATCCCACAAATATAAATCATGGTTCCGACAAGAAATCAAACGCAAGACCTCAAAGCCAGGAATCAGCCACGCTAGCCACTGCGCCATGGCGGCTAGTTCATTTCACTTTTAACAGTAAGTTTAGTCAAATTTGGAAAGAGAGGGGGTTAGTTACCGCCAAGGACACAGACACACAGAGTACAGGACTAGACACAATGCATTTCGACCTCTTGGGTCTTCTTCAGGCGAAAACAAATACCATTTCGGACAGTGACAAGAAGAACATGTAGCCACTTAGCTTCGCTTCTCCTGTTCGTCTCCAAATCAAAAATGCTTTAGTAGTCAGAACACAGCAATTAACAAAACACACATATTTTCAAAGAAACAAACTGTGTAATAAACATTTTTTTTTTTTCCAGTTGCAACTTTTTTGCTTGTTCTTTAGAAATCTAACTCCCCCTCCCCCACCCCACCCCCCTTCCCTCTTTTCCCCACACACAGACACAATACACAAACACCTCTCCTTCTTTTACTATTTTTGTTCTCCTGCATATTAGTTTATCTCCTGTCTTTACTTTCCTTTTCTTCTGCATAGTAGCTGATCAAATCATTGTACCTGAAAGAACAACTATACCAAAAAGTAATTTATATTCTCTGTAGTATTCCAAAGTCCCAGTCTAAAACAAACAAACAAAGACAATATCTATATGGACCTCTTTTCTATAAACAAAATTTGATTTGAAACTAGAAAAAAGTAATACTTGGGAGGGTGAAGGCTTCCACCAAGGTTGCACAGTCCTTTGCTCATTGGATCCGGGGTTCTAATCCAGTTCCAAACACTATCTTGAATAGTTGTCAGTTTGTATATCAATAATGTAATAAAGGAATATGGTTCACTGTGGCTTTTTACTGTTTTGTTCTTTAGGGTGGGGGGAAGGGGGTGTCACCGAGATCCAAGCATTATTTTTTTTTAGATATCATCCACATGTTGAAAATTACCCAGTCTTATAATGTTAAAGTAGAAAAAAAATGCCTGGATCTGCCCTTTGATCCTGATCACTGACACCAAAATGTAATGGATTCATCAATAAGCCACATTTCAACTATCAATTCAGAAATCTGTGAGTTATCTTAAGGGGAAAAAAAAAAAAAACAGCCACTATCCACAGACACCTGCGAAAATTTCCCCCACTCCACCTCTTTCTAATTCACCCACCACAATTCCAGTGAATTATGGGCATGTTGCAGGGCAACTTTGCAGTCACATCATTTGATATATATGTAGATTCCAACGTAGATTTTTGTGGACACCAAATCTACCCCCACATCACCGCTTTCTAATTCACTTACTGCTGTTCCAATGAACTTGTGAACAGTGTGGGTGGGGAAGGGGGTGGAGGTACTGCTGCCGTGCATATAAAAATTTGAGATCATTTAATTTAATGTATGTACTTCATGAACATTCAACACACAGTTTTAAAATACATGCCTAATTCTCCCAGATCCTACAATCTTCCAATAGACAAGGCTAATTAACTTTAAAATCTTGACTGCACAGCTAATGAAATAATCTACACTAGATTGTGATCCCTCTTAGAGCAACAGAAAAAAAAATCAATATTTGCAACTGCAAATAATTAAGAATTGATAAAAATAATTTTTAAAACATTTTTCTAATATACAAGAAAAAGCAATATTCATCTTTTTACACATTTCTGGATGTTTACTTGTATATCAGAGAGAGAGAGAGAGAGAGAGAGAGACCCACCCACCCTCCAAAAAACAAATGTTTTCACATGGTTGTGAGTATATGCTTGAGCACATGTATGCAACACACACACACACACACACACACACACACACACACACACAACACACACACACAAGTACTGGCATCCAAACGCACACACAACTTGTAAAAGATAGGAGACATGTTTATTTGTTGTACTCCAATTCTTATAGAACTGGGAGTACTTTACAATGGGAACGAAGAAATGCTGTCTGTGTGTCTGTCCGTGGTCAAAATGTGTTCCACTCGCTCCAGACAAAACTTCTGGGCAGATCTTTCTGAAAATTTGTAGGTATGTTCATTATGGGTCACGGATGATGCCCAATATTTCATTTTACCTGAATAGCCGTTACTAATGGCTAAAACAGCCAAAAACGGTTTTTCTTTGTAATGGAATATATCAGTGACCAATTAAATTATGACGCATGTTTGATTGTGACGTTTTTCAGGAAGCTAAACTGGAAGAACGTTTATAAATGTGCTTCGCACCTTGTTGTTCTTTTATCCCTGTAACTAAAGAAAAAATAAAAGGATTCACGGCCAACTTTCTCTAGTCTTTTGCCCTACATCTCTCCACAGACGTGTTGTGCGCAAGCATCAAATCCCTACCCCTTTACCCTGCCCCCCCCCCCCCTCCCCTCCTCTCTCTCTCTCTCTCCCCCTTGGTTTTAGGTGCTGAGAACTAGTGGTGAGGTCCCTTAATGCCTACCAACCATAACACAGATGGCATGGACCTGTTGTTTACATACTACAGCCTTCGTACCGGAGGGCTTGCTCGTGTCTGGTTGTACTTCCTCCCGCCTAATCTCTCGACAGATTGAGCGCAATATGCGGAACGTTTACCTCCATAACAAGACCAGCGCGAAAGAAAACAACAAACAGATCGATATATAAGGAAAGCGTTAGTGAGCGTGTGGGTTTTCACTGGATTCATTCAGCGTGTCTGAATCAACATACACAGACACTTTTAGAGCACTATCGGAAGAAACGACTATGAACGAACGTGTGCGTGCGGCGTAAACGTGGCTGCTCTGAACGCACGCACGCACGCATGTTAGTTGTCTTGTGAATCATGAGATGATGATACTCTACGCACGTGCTGGCTCTGCGCGTTCGCGCGTGTGTACGACTATAGATGGCTGCATAGCACTACAGACGATCCAGGGGAGGGGGGAGGTGTGGAGGGGGGGGGGAGGAAAAGGGAAAAAAAATAAAAAGAAAACACCACTGCCTCGGCAAATACCCTAGCCTGGCAATTACCCGAGCAGCTGTAGCACGAGTCTCAGGCGGCACTGCTGTCGGACCCCCATCCCCTTTCTCACCCCTAGCAGTCTATCTCTCTTCACCACCACCCCTCCCCCTTCTCCCCCCCCCCCCCCCCCAGGCCCCCTCCTAATCCCCTTCCCCAAGAAGGTTAAACCTTAAAGGATATACCCCCATGGGCAACGCAAGGCTTTTGGGAAAGTTTGGTTGGGCGCGGGGGGGGGGGGGGGGGGGGGGGGGAAGGGAGAGAGAAAGAAAAAAAAAAAAGTAAAAAGAGAAGACGCAGGAATGAAACCGCTTTTGGGTTTCTTTCGTTAACTGGATAATGACGAGAAGTGAGACGGACGTAGATCAAAACAAACGAACAAACAAATACAACCGTAAATCTCTCTCTCTCTTTCTTTCTTTCTGTCTCTGTCTGTCTGTCTGTCTGTCTGTATGTATCTCTCTCTCTCTCTCTCTCTCTCTTCTCTCTCTCTCTCTCTCTCTCTTAACATTACATCAGTTTGAAGCTGCAACTTATGTGTTGCTTCTCTCTCTCTCTCTCTCCTCTCTCATCTCTCTCTCTCTCTTCTTCCTTCTCCAACAATCAGTATTGAATCTGCAACTTAATGTGTTGCCTCGAAGGCCCTTCAGTCAATTTCGCTCTCTCCCTCCCATCGTCTCCTCTCCTCTCTCTCTCTCTCCTCTCTCTCTCTCTCTTTTCCTTCTCCATCCAATTCAAGATGTAGAAAGAAACTCGTGGAGAGCGTGGCAGCAGAGAGTCCTCAGAAGAGAAGCCCCCTTCAAGCAAGTGTTTCGGCCCTTATCTCCTGACACTCTAGGGGGGTTGGGCCACACCCGGTTCATGACTCCGGATGTCCCTCTGCTGCCCCTTTTTTTTTCCCATCTTGGGACGAGCCATGGCTGGGATTCGAACCCATGACCCTCTGGACATGCTCATTTTCCACTTAATGACTCGCGCTTTAACCACTGAGCCACAGGGACACCTGATATTTGTAGGGAAATTAAGCCTTATGAAGTTCACTTTTGTTCCTCCTTGACCAGATCCAGCTTGAACACCTCTCTGCCGCTTCTGCCATTGCTTTCAGGGCTCTGTTTTTTTCCTTCCCTGCAACTGAGAGCTGTTTCATGAGGCTGTATGCAGACGTTCCTACAAACCCCCTAGCTCCAATTTCTGCAGTGAGGACTTTGACCTGATAGCCTTCTCTCCTCAGGCTGTTTGCCAGATCAGCATACTTTTCAGTCTTGTAGATTTGAGCTGCCTCCATTCTGTTCTCATATGGCACCGTGAGCTCGATCATGATCAGCTGCTTGGTTGACTGAGAGTGGACTACTATGTCTGGTCTCATGCCACTCTTGCTGATGATCTCTGGGTGACTCTTCCATTCTGGGAGGTCTGCAGTGCACTCCCAGTCATCTGCCCCATCCAGCAGACTCTGCCTGCATGTTTCGAGTGGCACTGTTGTTCTTGGCCATGATTTGCTGCCTCCTGCCGTGAAGAATGTTGCGGGTGCTTTTGGAGTCCTGATTTTCCCTTTTGTGGTGTTGGTACTAGCCCAGACTACTTGTACAATCTCTTTGAGCACTTGGTTGTGCCTCCATGTGTACCTTCCTTGAGCCAGGGCTACTTTACATGAGCTTAGGACATGCTCCACTGTTTGTTTTTCATGGCAGAGGGGGCATGCAGGATCGTCTGTTTTCCCCCACTTCACCAGGTTTGCATTTGAGGGCAGAAGGTCATATGCAGATCTGAGAATGAAGCTGATCCTGAGAGGGGTCATGTGCCAAATGTCATTCCAAGTGAGACTTCTTTGGAGTGCATTCTCCCACGTTGTCCATTGCCCTTGCTGGCTCTGCTGGACTGCTTTTTGGAGTCTTTTTTGGTCTTCTTCTTTTCTCATCTCCTGAATCATCATGTCTCTTTTGGCTTTTCCTTTGGCCTTTGACCACCATTCAGTTTTGGTCACCCCCAGTCCTTGTCTGTTGGTCTGTGTGTGTCCTGTTATTTCTCTGATCTTGAGACTTTCTTTTGCAGAATCCATCGCCTCTTGAACTTTCCATTTTCTGCCTGTCTTCAGCTGGGGCTTGATTGCTTCTACCACCTTGTCTCCTGAGTCCTCCAGCATGCTTTGAAGTCTGATCTTCCCTGCTTTGTATTCCTCCAGGATGGATTTCAGTGGTAGTTTCAGCTTTGCTTGGCGACAGTACAGCGCTATGTCAGTCAGACAGGGTGGGACACCAAGCCATTTCCTTGTGAACTTGTTGATTTTGGCTTCCATTGCCTCCACTATGCTGGTGCAAATGTCGTATATCATCAGAGGCCATAGCAGCTTTGGTATCAGCATGAACTGCAGACACCAGACCTTGTATTTGCCAGGGAGCCCACACTGGTCAATGGTCTCCAAGCCTTCCTCCGCCATCTGCTTGGTTTCTTTTGCTCTTTGTGTGTCTTTCAGCGTATCATCATACCATCTTCCAAGGCTCTTGACTGGTTCTTCTGTGACTGTTGGAATGGCCTGGTTGGCAACACTGAAGACCACAGATCCGGCCACTTTTCCTTTCCTCAGTGAGAGACTCCGTGATTTCTTTGGCTTGAACTTCATTCTGGATGAGGCAACTATGTCGTCCAGCCTCTCCAGCACATGACGTGTCTCGTCTTCTCTGGATGAAATCACTGTAGTGTCATCCATGAAGGCCTTGAGAGGAGGCATCTTGTATCCATCGCCAAGGTCTGTTTGTCTCGCGTTGTTTGTTGCTGCTTTCAAGATGAGTTCCATTGCCAGCACGAACAGTATTGGGGAAATTGCACAGCCCATTGCAATACCCACTTCCAAGTTGATCCAGTCTGTTGTGTACTCCTTGGTAGAGAACCGCATTGAGAAGCCATTGAAGTACTTCTTGAGCATGTCGCGGATGTTCTTTGGCACATGGTACATCTCAAGAGCCAACTGTATCATCTCATGGGGCACAGATCCATATGCGTTTGCCAGATCAAGCCACACTACGTCCAGGTCTCTCTTTTCTGTTTTTGCTTTTTGGATTGCGTCCCAGATCATTGTGGCGTGTTCTACACAGCCAGCCACGCCTGGGATGCCACCTTTCTGGACTGACACATCCAAGTACTTGTTTTCCATCAGGTACTTGGTCAGCCTTGCTGCCATGACAGAGAAGAAGATTTTCCCTTCGACGTTCAGTAGTGATATTGGCCTGAACTGGCTGATGTCACTTGAGTTTTGCTCTTTGGGGATGTACACACCATCTGCCGTCATCCACTGGCCGCTGATCTTCTGGTTTCTCCAAGCCGATCGCAGCAGCTTGTGGAGCCACTCCAGCACCTTGGGACATTTCTTGTAAAGCTGGTAAGGTATTCCGTTTGGCCCTGGTGATGATTTGGCTCTGGCTTTGTCGACCACCTTCTTGATTTCCGCCAACGTTGGAGGCTTGCCATTGAACTGTTCCTCAGGGTTGGTTGGCCACACCAGACCTTGAATGTCGAGTGGTGCTTTGCTCTGTGGGTCAGAGTATGTTTTCCTCAGATGCTGCTCAAGAACTCCTTTGTCCACACTTAGGGTCCCAGATTTTGGCTGCTCAAACAGTGTTCTGGCAAACTGGAAGGGGTCTCTGAAGAAGCGCTCTTGTGTCTTCTTCTTTTTGCTCTTCCTCTTCCTCGCAGATTCCGCTTTGCTGAGGGCGCTGTGTTTTTCTTTCAGGTCTTTCCACAGTTTTTCCAAGCCTTGTTTTTCAGCTGGCAGTGCGGTCTTCATTTGCATCTTGAGGTTTTTCTTTTGGACCCTGATCTTGTCCATCTTTTCTTGGCGTCTGGATTTCTTTGGAGGTGTTTTCTCTTTGGGTAATTTTGCTCCATAGGCGTCTCTACATGTGGCATACACAATGTCCCCATATGTGGCTAGTTTGTGTTCCAGGGTGCTTTTCCCTATCAGTGCATCGAGTCTTTGGACGATTTTTGCATCCAGTTTCTCCCAATCTTCAGTTTCGTTTGCTCGTGGCAGGTTGAGTTTCAGGCGCCTGGCATCGAGGGCCTGTGCAAATTCCTCATCCGAACCAACAGCGTGGATGTCCTTGGCACTGTGGTTTAAATCCTGGCCTTGGTCTTCCGACGTCTTATCTGCTGATGCAGTGCGCTGCTGCTCATTCAGATGAGTCTTCACACATCCCATCTTTGTTCTGTGGATCTTCATGCCACGGGTGGTAGCGAAACGCTTTCCACAGACACATGGATATTCCATTTGGTCCATGTTCATAGTCCGTTTGGGATTTGCAGTCATGATTGGTTGAGCACCGATGGATTCATCATTCTCTCCCCCTTTCGGTGAATCCTGGGAGCATCTTTTCCTTTTATTCTTAGTAGCCACATGTTTAAGGCAAAGTGGGGAGCCAGCCCACAGAGCCCTCGGTTCTGGTCTTTCCCAGTGTCCTCCGGTCTTTCCCGGACGTCCTCCGGCCTATTCCCGGAAGTCAATGGTTTACCCATGCATCAGTAGAAAGAAACTCGTGGAGAGCGTGGCAGCAGAGAGTCCTCAGAAGAGAAGCCCCCTTCAAGCAAGTGTTTCGGCCCTTATCTCCTGACACTCTAGGGGGGTTGGGCCACACCCGGTTCATGACTCCGGATGTCCCTCTGCTGCCCCTTTTTTTCCCATCTTGGGACGAGCCATGGCTGGGATTCGAACATTACATTAGTTTGAATCTGCAACTTAATGTGTTGCCCAACATCGAAGGCCCAGATGAAATGACCGGAAATGATACTAAATTTATCGCTCGAAAGTGAAAAGTGATTTTAACGAATGAAGCACCCATTTCCCCCCCATTGCTGTTTGGTTCTTCCTTATACTGACACACACACTTCCTTATATTCTCTCTCTCTCTCTCACACACACACACACACACACACACACACACACACACGCACTCTCTCTCTCTCTCTCTCTCTCTCTCTCTCTCTACGCCCAATGTCAAGCAGTCTGTAGAAAGAAACTCGTGGAGAGCGTGGCAGCAGAGAGTCCTCAGAAGAGAAGCCCCCTTCAAGCAAGTGTTTCGGCCCTTATCTCCTGACACTCTAGGGGGGTTGGACCACACCCGGTTCATGACTCCGGATGTCCCTCTGCTGCCCCTTTTTTTTTTCCCATCTTGGGACGAGCCATGGCTGGGATTCGAACCCATGACCCTCTGGACATGCTCATTTTCCACTTAATGACTCGCGCTTTAACCACTGAGCCACAGGGACACCTGATATTTGTAGGGAAATTAAGCCTTATGAAGTTCACTTTTGTTCCTCCTTGACCAGATCCAGCTTGAACACCTCTCTGCCGCTTCTGCCATTGCTTTCAGGGCTCTGGTTTTTTCCTTCCCTGCAACTGAGAGCTGTTTCATGAGGCTGTATGCAGACGTTCCTACAAACCCCCTAGCTCCAATTTCTGCAGTGAGGACTTTGACCTGATAGCCTTCTCTCCTCAGGCTGTTTGCCAGATCAGCATACTTTTCAGTCTTGTAGATTTGAGCTGCCTCCATTCTGTTCTCATATGGCACCGTGAGCTCGATCATGATCAGCTGCTTGGTTGACTTAGAGTGGACTACTATGTCTGGTCTCATGCCACTCTTGCTGATGATCTCTGGGTGACTCTTCCATTCTGGGAGGTCTGCAGTGCACTCCCAGTCATCTGCCCCGTCCAGCAGACTCTGCCTGCATGTTTCGAGTGGCACTGTTGTTCTTGGCCATGATTTGCTGCCTCCTGCCGTGAAGAATGTTGCGGGTGCTTTTGGAGTCCTGATTTTCCCTTTTGTGGTGTTGGTACTAGCCCAGACTACTTGTACAATTTCTTTGAGCACTTGGTTGTGCCTCCATGTGTACCTTCCTTGAGCCAGGGCTACTTTACATGAGCTTAGGACATGCTCCACTGTTTGTTTTTCATGGCAGAGGGGGCATGCAGGATCGTCTGTTTTCCCCCACTTCACCAGGTTTGCATTTGAGGGCAGAAGGTCATATGCAGATCTGAGAATGAAGCTGATCCTGAGAGGGGCCATGTGCCAAATGTCATTCCAAGTGAGACTTCTTTGGAGTGCATTCTCCCACGTTGTCCATTGCCCTTGCTGGCTCTGCTGGACTGCTTTTTGGAGTCTTTTTTGGTCTTCTTCTTTTCTCATCTCCTGAATCATCATGTCTCTTTTGGCTTTTCCTTTGGCCTTTGACCACCATTCAGTTTTGGTCACCCCCAGTCCCTGTCTGTTGGTCTGTGTGTGTCCTGTTATTTCTCTGATCTTGAGACTTTCTTTTGCAGAATCCATCGCCTCTTGAACTTTCCATTTTCTGCCTGTCTTCAGCTGGGGCTTAATCTTACTTAATGTATCGCTATCACACACTCTTTGTGTGTTGTTCGTTATCTTACATAGCCTGCATACATATTGTAACTGACAGCTGCATGTGTATCTGCATACGTGACAGAGAGAGGGAGGGAGTGCCCGCACGCACCGCGCGCCCGTGCGTGCGTGCGTATGTTCGTGTGTGCATTGTGTGTGTGTATGTGTGTGTGTGAATGTGAATGTGTGTGTGTGTGTGAGTGTGTATGTAAGACAGCAACCAGCACTCTCACGTGTTTTGTTTTTATTTCAATTCTCCCTTAACATTCTCTCTCTCTCTCTCTCTCCCCCCCCCCTCTCTCTCTCTCTCCCTCCCCTCCCTCCCCCTTTCTTTCTCTCTCTCTCTTTCTCTCTCTCTTAAAAAAGCTTTTATGTTCAACGACTTTCCAGTCAGTGCAATGATTTCAATATTTTGTACCGAAAGCACCAATATAATCGCAGTCTGATCGTCTAATGCAGTCAGTAGTCAATAATGTTATAGCTATGGTACGTACATATTCTATTAATGATGCGGGACAGGGGGAGGGGGAGTCGAGTTATACGCAGAAAATAACAACAAACAAGAACGGCTTTGCTGCATCAAACCCTACCCCGATCCCTCTGCCAACAGAGCTGTATAGCATGTGTACATAAATGCGTATGTGTGTGTGTGTGTGTGTGTGTGTGTGTATGTGTGTGTGTGTGTGTCTGTGTCTGTGTGTCTGTGCGTCTGTGTGCACACGCGCGTCTGTGTGTCTGTCTGTCTGTCTGTCTGTGTGTATGTGTGAGTGTGTGTGTGTGTGTGTGTGTGTGTGTGTGTGTGTGTGTATGTGTGTGTCTGTGAGTGTCTGTGCGTGTCTGTGTGTGTGTGCAAATCAGAGACAAAGTGAGGGATGTACCATAACAATGCACATCCACCTGTGCCAAACTGAATGTACGCAACTGTGTATGTGCGCGCCTCATTGTGGGCTGTATTGCACTTCTGTTAACACAACAATTTCTCTACAAGTGAAACCAGGGCTTCTCTCCCCATGGAAATGGCATTTCATGGAACAGTACCACTGTGTGTGTGTGAGCGTGTGTGTGTGTGTGTGTGTGTGTGTGTGTGTGTGTGTGTGTGTGTGTGTGTGTGTGTGTGTTCGTATGTATGTGTGTGTGTGCGTGTGTGTGTGTGTGAGCGTGTGTGTGAGTGTGTGTGTGTGTGTGGTGTGTGTGTGTGTGTGTGTGTGTGTGTGTGTGTGTGTGTGTGTGTCCCTTGGTAAGAGTCTTAATCATTTCTGAAGGGCAACACGCAGCGTGAAAAGTCTCATATCCTTTAGGCACAAAACACCTGTGTTTATTCTGAACGTCAATATGGAAAACGCAACGTAACAACTGATGCAATATCTATCTTGGTTTGATTTTTACAAGGAATTACGATATGGATTGTTCAAAGATCTGACAAAAAGAAAAAAAAAAAAAAATTGAAATTGTGACATGAACGAACTACACGATGAATTCTACTTTGTGTTCGCCGAATTACACAGCCTTACATGTTGTCAGTCTTGTTCCAAAACCACGTCTGAAAGAACGTTCAACGTTCAATCTTTGTAAATTGCTAAACAGCTCTTCGAGAAAATATATGCTAAATCTGAATATTACATTATTAAAACTGACCATAAATATATCAGCAAAACGCTGTTCGATGTTATCCGATTCGCGAAGCACAAAGGTTCTTTGCAAATCGACATACCACATTGTGTACCTTTTTTTTTTTTTTTTTTTTTTTTTACTTCACACTGATCATTCACTGCTACGACAGATCGTCTTTTTTCCCCCGTTCTCTATGCGCTAAAATGGGCTACACACACACACACACACACACACACACACACTTCGTTCAGCACCTCCAACTTTCATCCCTCATGAACCCCGTTCCCTGACAGACAACACCAGAGAGAGAAGTAGGCTATTATACGTCTTCTTAGTCTTACGTACTAACCACCCTTACATCACTCATTACTAGTTTCCTGTCAGGAACTCGACATCAGCTGCAAGTACCGAAAACACCCAGTAGCAGTCTGCACAGGAATCAAGGTCGGGCAGACAGAATGGATTCCCTGACTCCACCTTCCACTACGGGACATAAGGCAGCGTGGCAGTAGGGAGACATGTGAACTGGCAGAAGTCGTTCTGCACATCCCCCCACTCCACCCACCCATCCTCACCCTCACCACCACCCCCCGAATTACGTGGAGGCAGGCTCTCGATTAACCTTGTGGTCAAGACACCGGCTGGCGCGAACTGACTCCATCAGCTAGTCAGAGTCAGCCTTTGGCTTGAAGCCCACAATATCACTCCCGACTGAAGAGTGAGTATAACTATACTAGCCATCGTTAGCCTCGATTTTCGCCAAAGCTTTG
>CM065717.1:54764096-54841596 GCA_033310375.1 Conus canariensis
AAAAGATGTGACGCAAAAGAACATCTATACATAATACTCATACACAGGTGTAAGTTCGTCAGAGCAAGGATCGGAAAGGCCAGGGCAGCGTTCGTACAGCTACGGAACATCTGGAGCTCCAAGGAACTGTCAGTCAACACCAAAGTCAGGCTCTTCAACACCAACATCAAAGCAGTTCTATTGTACGGAGCGGAAACCTGGAGAACTACACTTGCCACCACCAAGAAAGTGCAGGTGTTCATCAACAACTGCCTGCGCAAGATTCTCCGCATCCGATGGCCAGACACCGTCAACGACAACGAGCTCTGGGAGAGAACAAACCAGCTGCCCGCAGAACAGGAAATCAAGAAACGACTTTGGGGCTGGATTGGACATACGCTGCGGAAGCCTGCAAGCAACACCACCAGACAAACCCTAAGATGGAACCCCCAAGGAAAACGAAAAACAAGTCGGCCAAGGAACACATGGCGCAGGGACCTGGAAGCAGACATCAGGAACATGGGGATGACTTGGAACCAGCTGGAGAAAAGAGCCCAGGACAGAGATCCCTGGAGGTCCTTGGTTGGCGGCCTGTACCCCAGGAGGGGTAATAGGCGATGATGATGATAGGTGTAAGTTATGCGAAAGAAAGAGAGAGAGAGAGAGAGAGAGAGAGAGTGTGTGTGTGTGTGTGTGTGTGTGTGCGCGCGCGCGCGCGCGCGGTGTGTGTATGGCTTGTATTGAAGTTGGGGGAGGGGTTGGTATGATTGGTGTGTACGGGGTGAGAGACAGAAGATGTGACGCAAAAGAACATCTATACGTAATACTCGTACATAAGTGTAAGTTATGCGAAGGAAAGTGTGTGTGTGTGTGTGTGTGTGTGTGTGTGTGTGGTGTGTGTGTGTGTGTGTGTGTGTGTGTGTGTGTGTGTGTGTGTGTGGCCAGTATTGAAGTTGGGGGTGGGGGGTAGGTGTGCTTGGTGTGTACCGGCGGGGGGGGGGGGGGGGGGGTGCTGTCAATGCCAGAGTACTCTTTGCACACCAAGTGAGATGTTCGTCATCAGCATGAGACACAGACTAGAAGAACGGAAGAACTGGCGTAAAACACAGCTGGAAATAGATCATCTATTTTAGATATATCAGTCTAGGCTCCCCCCTCCCCCTCTCCTTTGTTGTGTGTGTGTGTGTGTGTGTGTGTGTGTGTGTGTGTGTGTGTGTGTGTGTGTGTGTGTGTGTGTGTGTTGTTTCAAGCGGTTTGGCGATATGAGTAAGAATTAAAATTAATTATCAAAATGACATAACCAAACTTGAAGTGTCAGTTAAACAACAAAATTAGCTCTCTAGATTACCTGTACGTCACACGTAAATGCAAACTCTCTCTCTCTCTCTCTCTCTCTCTCTCACACACACACACACACACACACACACACACACACACACACACGCACGCACGCACGCACACACGCACGCACGCACGCGCGCACGCACGCACACACACACACACACACACACACACACACACACACACACACGTGTGTGTTGTGTGTGGTGTGTGTGTGTGTGTGTGTGTGTGTGTGTGTGTTTCGGATAAAACTGCACAGCACTGTATGTTTGACAATTTAGCTTGCTGCATTTTTTTCAGAAATAGTACGTTTGTATGTCTTAAGAACATCTCTTTGAATATGCCTGGCGTGAAAGTCGACTTTTCATGTGTTTTCGATTCTCGACGGTACGCATAAAATTTGATCATGTGTGTCAGTGCTGATTAGGCACTCAGGTTGTGTTATTTGTTTGTCACAAACAAAACTCATAATGAATTCGTCATGATTTACTGAAGTGTGTTGCTAGTGTCAATAGTTAACTGCTGTTTGTTCTGTAGCGAAACTGCACGAGCTACGGAAACAATTTAGTGTCACATAATTATGACACGAAACATTCGACAAAATTGAAAAAGCTGTGGCAATTATTCACTACATGTGGAATGAAAACGTTTCAGCTGTACAACTCTAACTCAAAAGATATAAACGAACAGAAAAGATGTTATTGGTCGATAAACTTCAAAGCCATGTAAGTGAACGATAGAACGGAAATCTTGAATTAGGCGGGGAACAATAAACAGTAATTAACGAACAAGGTGGGTAACTCTCGATCGCTCCCATGATTCAATATACAGACGCCCATTACTCCAAACGAATGCTGCTTATATTACGACACCAAATCGCCTAGTAGAATTTAATGACAAGCCAGAGCACACAGAACAAACAAGGAGCATTCGTTTGGAGTTATGGGCGTCTATTTCTTTCATCATGGGAGCAAGAGTTACCCTACTTGAACGATAGAACATAAAAGCAAAATTAAAGCAAGGTGTTTGGTTGTGTCCACACGCAACATCACTGATCCATTACGACGACGTTCACTCCATCTTTCCGATCACTCCCGTTTCAAACACTTGTAAACAGTCCTGAACTTGAACAGACCGTGCAAGTTCGGTCTATGTAAACGTGTTGATTAATACAGAACATGTGCTGGGCAATACCACACGGCCAAACCTGACCGAGAAAGAGTTGTGGGGAGGACACTTTCAGTGGTATGAGGACAGCTTGGGCCAGCCTGCATAACCAGCGTGGGGGGGGGGGGGGGGAGGGGAGGAATAATATAGGCTTCTCCATGGTGTGTGTGTGTGTGTGTGTGTGTGGGGGGGGGGGGGCAGCTTGGGAGTAGGGGACAATATCGACTGAGTCACCGCTAGATCACAGCCCAAGTTCGTGTTGACCTCAAGACCCGTGACGTGTCCCCTTGCCGACTGTTGGTTAATGTTTAACGTCCGCCTCCACCTCAGATGACATGGCAGACCGAACTTGTTAAGGTTGTGGATCTGCCCCCCCCTCCCCCTCTCTCTCTCTCTCTCTCTCTCTTTCACGTGCCGTGAATGTGGTGCCACTTCCATCAACTACGTTTACCAACTTGCTTTCCGTAATTAGTGTCAACAGTGACTACACAGTATGAATGGGCCTCTGTCCAGGTCATTTACCAAGAGTAGACTGAAGCACAAAGTCGTCGTGTTTTGTGAAATGTGAATCGTATTCACTTTACGTAGGCCTACATTAGTCACATACGATTTCTTGATGGAATCGCCAAGTGAGAATACAATACATATATTCCGATTAATTGTATCAAAATGACATAACCAAACTTGAAGTGTCAGTTAAACAACAAAATTAGCTCTCTAGATTACCTGTACGTCACACGTAAATGCAAACTCTCTCTCTCTCTCTCTCTCTCTCTCTCTCTCTCTCTCTCACACACACACACACGCACGACACGCACGCACGCACGCATGCACGCACACACGCACGCACGCACGCACGCGCCGCGCACGCACGCACACACACACACACACACACACACACACACGTGTGTGTGTGTGTGTGTGTGTGTGTGTGTTGTGTGTGTGTGTGTGTGTGTGTGTGTGTGTGTTTCGGATAAAACTGCACAGCACTGTATGTTTGACAATTTAGCTTGCTGCATTTTTTTTTTCAGAAATAGTACGTTTCTATGTCTTTAGAACATCTCTTTGAATATGCCTGGCGTGAAAGTCGACTTTTCATGTGTTTTCGATTCTCGACGGTACGCATAAAATTTGATCATGTGTGTCAGTGCTGATTAGACACTCAGGTTGTGTTATTTGTCACAAACAAAACTCATAATGAATTCGTCATGATTTACTGAAGTGTGTTGCTAGTGTCAATAGTTAACTGCTGTTTGTTCTGTAGCGAAACTGCACGAGCTACGGAAACAATTTAGTGTCACATAATTATGACACGAAACATTCGACAAAATTGAAAAAGCTGTGGCAATTATTCACTACATGTGGAATGAAAACGTTTCAGCTGTACAACTCTAACTCAAAAGATATAAACGAACAGAAAAGATGTCATTGGTCGATAAACTTCAAAGCCATGTAAGTGAACGATAGAACGGAAATCTTGAATTAGGCGGGGAACAATAAACAGTAATTAACGAACAAGGTGGGTAACTCTCGATCGCTCCCATGATTCAATATACAGACGCCCATTACTCCAAACGAATGCTGCTTATATCACGACACCAAATCGCCTAGTAGAATTTAATGACAAGCCAGAGCACACAGAACAAACAAGGAGCATTCGTTTGGAGTTATGGGCGTCTATTTCTTTCACCATGGGAGCAAGAGTTACCCTACTTGAACGATAGAACATAAAAGCAAAATTAAAGCAAGGTGTTTGGTTGTGTCCACACGCAACATCACTGATCCATTACGACGACGTTCACTCCATTTTTCCGATCACTCCCGTTTCAAACACTTGTAAACAGTCCTGAACTTGAACAGACCGTGCAAGTTCGGTCTATGTAAACGTGTTGATTAATACAGAACATGTGCTGGGCAATACCACACGGCCAAACCTGACCGAGAAAGAGTTGTGGGGAGGACACTTTCAGTGGTATGAGGACAGCTTGGGCCAGCCTGCATAACCAGCGTGGGGGGGGGGGGGGGGGGGGGGAGGAATAATATAGGCTTCTCCATGGTGTGTGTGTGTGTGTGTGTGAGGGGGGGGGGGGCAGCTTGGGAGTAGGGGACAATATCGACTGAGTCACCGCTAGATCACAGCCCAAGTTCGTGTTGACCTCAAGACCCGTGACGTGTCCCCTTGCCGACTGTTGGTTAATGTTTAACGTCCGCCTCCACCTCAGATGACATGGCAGACCGAACTTGTTAAGGTTGTGGATCTGCCCCCCCCCCCCCCCCTCTCTCTCTCTCTCTCTCTCTCTTTCACGTGCCGTGAATGTGGTGCCACTTCCATCAACTACGTTTACCAACTTGCTTTCCGTAATTAGTGTCAACATGTGACTACACAGTATGAATGGGCCTCTGTCCAGGTCATTTACCAAGAGTAGACTGAAGCACAAAGTCGTCGTGTTTTGTGAAATGTGAATCGTATTCACTTTACGTAGGCCTACATTAGTCACATACGATTTCTTGATGGAATCGCCAAGTGAGAATACAATACATATATTCCGATTAATTGTGTGTAGCCAATTCAGATTTCACTTACTTGGAAATGAGGCTGTCGGGAGTTCCTACATCACATTTTAACGGAACTGACACTTGACATGTTGTTTATTCAAAAAGAAAAAGTAAAATAAAATAAGCATGTTGCCATTTGCTGGCAAAACCGAGTTCAGTGACAATGTAATGTACTGATTAACAAGTTGAATTTTATGAAGTGAATGTTACGAATCAGCGCGCTATGCCGCATGTTTGATAGAGAATATGCTGTACTTCAGCTTAGACTGAATATGAGTTTTTCTTTATTCACTTGTGTATGTGTGTGTGTGTGTGTGTGTGTGTGTGTGTGTGTGCGCGCGTGCGCGCGCGTGTGTGTGTGTGTGTTTTGTGTGTGTGTGTGTGTGTGTGTGTGTGTGTGTGTGTGTGTTGACTTTTGGACGTAGCTGTGCATCTTTCTTAGATGGAAGGGTTCCAGCCCTCTCTCTCTCTCTCTCTCTCTCTCTCTCTCTCTCTCTCTCTCTCTTCTCTCTCTCTCTCTCAGTTGTTCATTTCTAAATCTATATCACCCACCTGCAATGACAGCGAAGAAGAAAAGATTAGACTTTCTTCAACCAAAACAGTGTTGTCGATATTCTCCGCACTCTATATGTAAGCCTACACTCTTCGTGGTGGGATATTATAGCCAGTCTGCGGGGAACAGCTTGAGTGGGGAACAGTTTGGTCTGGGACGCCGGTGCTACATCCCAAACTGCTCCCCTCTTTCCAACCTGTCTTCCCGCACAGCATAGGAAAGGCCATATTTGTGCCCCCCCTCCCCTTCCCCCCTGCTCCCCATCCCCCGGAAAGGCAATGCTCCCCCCCCCCCCCACCTCCGCCGTAAGTGTCCTTCCTGTCACCCCCACCCCCTCCTCCGGACAGTGAAAATTGCGTAGCATCACCCACGCCTGCATCTTCCCTCCTCTCTTCCACTTGACAAAAGATCACAAACTGGCGACCCGTCCGATGTCCTGTGTCAAATAACTGCGTTCTCACATATATACGCGCGGTCTGTTCAAGTTTATGCGGTTGAGAATATTCGTAATAGATGTCCAAAACAACAGCGACTGGAAACACTGGAGTTGTCATAGAAAAATGATATTTTGGCCAGACACACACACACACACACACACACACACACACACACACACACACACACACACACACACAGTGAAATGTCTTTCACTTTGACACTGACTCGTTAATTTGCGAGATTGTGGAGTTTCAGACATCAATCTAGTTTTTCCGTTTGTTTGTATTTTTTGGAGTCAGATATTGAAATTTGAAATGGCAGGTTTTTGCTGTGTATCCTGCTAAGGCAGGGTATGTCAGTTCTGTGAACCAACTGCAGTTCACCGTGACAACACGCCAGGGTAAATCGAAGCAAAATCATCATGAATGTGTGTGTGTGGCGTTGTGTGTGTGTGTGTGTGGTGGGTGGGGGGGGGGGGGGGGGGAGGGTTGGGGGGAGGGGGTGCGTGCGCGTGTGTGTGTTGGTGTCTTTGTGTGAACTGTGGTGTGTGTCTGTGTGTGCTCAATACACCTGAACAGTGATCAGTGAGTGTATTTTGATCCAACTTAATAATTAAATGAGATGTTCTCACCCAGTTCTCACATGAGGCTTTCCTGTCTACGCTGTCCTCTTCTCTTCACATTGACAATGGGACCTATGGCTTGAAACGTCAGTCTCCACTCTCTAAAGGATTCAACTACCACCAAAAGGTTTTTATAAACTTTATCATTTTGTTCATTATGGGTGTTGTAGGCGATGAATAAATCGAACCAAATTCATCATGAGTGTTGTAAGCGATGAATAAATCGGAGCAAATTCATCATGAGTGTTGTAAGCGATGAATAAATCGAAGCAAATTCATCATGAGTGTTGTAGGCGATGAATAAATCGAGGCAAATTCATCATAAGTGTTGTAGGCGATGAATAAATCGAGGCAAATTCATCATGAGTGTCGTAGGCGATGAATAAATAACAAAACCCTGGGCCTAAGTCGTCAGATCGACATTCATGCGCACTTCCATGGAATGGCGAACGTCAGGCAAATCATTGATGCCACTGTGGCGCCAGACGTATCCAGATGCGAAGAACAAACACTTGATTCGACAAAGATATTATTGATGATCAGTAATAATACTAATGATAATAATACTACTACTAATGATAATAATAATCATGATGATGATGATGATGTTGATGATGATGATAGTGATAACTACAACAACACTAGCAGCAACAAGAACTATAACAACGATAAGGATGAATATTGTGGTGAAAATCAAATCAAAATAAAAATGATAGTGACAAACGTTAATTGGAATGAAAATGCTAATAAAAATGATGACGATAATGATGACGACGACGACAATACTACAAGTGCTACTACTACTACTACTACTACTACTACTACTACTACTACTACTACTACTACTACTACTACTACACACACACACACACGCGCGCGCGCACGCATACACACGCACCTCTATGGGGACTCTGCGTTACACACTTAATCACTTCATCGTGCACACTTACCTGTGTTCATAAATTTGCAGTAAAAACAGGGGATTCTGAGAGATACAAAGTCTTCTCTCAGTTGACGGGGTGTGTCCTTTGCGTCTGTCACTGAAAAGGTCCGATCTTCAAAAGGGGGGCCGGAATAGCTCAGCTGGTAGAGCGCCGGACTTGTACTCCAAGGGTTGCGGGTTCGAATCTCAGCCGGGCCGTTTCGGTACAGGGGGATTTTTCCCTCGAAGTTAACATTAGTTCTGACTCCATTTCCCATACAGTCCCTCGAATAAGACAATAATGAGGTTCCGCGTGTGAACGCACGCATAACATCTTGCACACACGTAAAATCCCATCACCAACTTTCGGAAGAGAAGGCCAGTTTGGCCGTTGGTATGGATGACAAGTTACACATAGCATGCACCTTCCCCGAAGATGGAGTATGGCTGCCTTAATGGCGAGATAAAGAAAAAACTGGTCATGCACACAAATCTCCACTCCCTTTGTAGGGTAGATGGGATTAATACTTGCCTGTCCATATAGGGACTGTCCACAGGAGTATCAGCCTGCGT
Organism: Conus canariensis; assembly: GCA_033310375.1. NCBI lineage: Eukaryota > Metazoa > Mollusca > Gastropoda > Neogastropoda > Conidae > Conus > Conus canariensis. The sequence goes on from CM065717.1 coordinate 54,772,248, forward strand.
ACGCAGAGGAAGAAGAAGATCTTCAGAAGTCTTCTCAGTATTGCCCTTTAGATGATTTCAATATTTGGCTGATTCGTGATGTTTTTAGCTCATTCTTAGGCCTTGATGTGCGGCTACTTCTCCTCTTGATGCTGATCTTTGCAAGACTGCGTATAGTATGGTGGCAGATCTTGCTTGTTGAGGTGATTCTTTGGGTTTCTCATCACATCAGAATGGCAGAGGTTTAATGCAGTTCTCATTGCCTTGCCTGCCTGTGTCTTCTCTCTTGTTTCCTTTGACACCTGCATGGTACATGGCTTCATGCCAAACAGAGCTTCCCATTCCACTTTTCACTACTTGAAGCAGGTTCATGGAGTCAGTCAGTATCATGGCTTGTGGAGTTCAAAGCTTATCAGAGCTTCCCACTCCACTTTTCACTTTTTGAAGCAGGTTCATGGAGTCAGTCAGTATCATGGCTTGTTGAGTTCAAAGCTTATCAGAGGTTCCCATTCCACTTCTCACTTGTTGAAGCAGGTTCATGGGGTCAATCAGTATCATGGCTTGTTGAGTTCAAAGCTTATCTGTGGATGAGAGCCAGCGGAGCGCTTGTGTTACGGGCTTCTGCCTCCATTGTTAGACTTGAATTTGTTAAACTGTATGCATCTGTCCATTTGTAAGAGAACATACAGACTATGCATGGTGGTAAGAGACTGGTTGGGAAAAAACAAAAAACAAAAAAAAAAACGCTAGTGGTGGACATGTTTTTTTCCCCGAATTTTTGTTTTAATTATTTTTTTTGGTTTTTTTTGCAGATGAAGAGGACAGTGTGACCCCCCCCCCCCCCCCCCCCCCCCCCAAGAAAACAACAACAACAAAACACAGAGGTGGATTTGACCTTAGGAAAAAAAGTCACCGCCTTAGGTGCTCCATTGATCCGATAACTGATGCCACTAAAAAAAAAAAAAAAAAAAAAAAAAGGCTGTGTGCATCATTGTCTCTTTGGATTGTTTGCCCATTTTGCTTCACTGTGTATCCCCAGCCTGATTTACCTTTGCTGACCGAACCGTCAGTTTATATTGTTATATGTCTTCTTTTATGCCAAGTTTGCACACCTGCATCTGATTTCTGCGTTGGTTTGGCTTCTACCCATTTTCGACAGTGTCTTCCAAGCTCTGGTACAAAGGCAGTTTGATGGAAGTGCTTGAAGTAGTCAGGATAGTTTTTCCATTGATTAGTTTCTTCAAGATCTGATGACAGGTGTACAAACTCTATATTGTCTTCTGCTCGTTACATTCATGATTTCTCACGGACGCATGCCTTTCTTTCCTTCACTGTCGCGTGTAGTGGGTTTTGGGGATGTTTTCACCTGTTCTAGCTTGTGTCTGACCTGCATTGGAGGAAGGCCAAGCAGGTAACGCATGGTTTCAATGGGTGTGTCCTTTGTAGTCCCCAAGACCAGTCTCATGTTTCATTTTGAATTCATCCTAATTTAGGAAGATTGCTCTGGCACAGTCTTGCAAGCCCCAAATCCATAATCAATCAGACTGAGTACAAGCACGCGACACAGTCGGTTGAGATGACATTGTTCAGTGCCTTTAGCGGCAATTGGTTTTATGGTAAACAGGTCCTTTTTGCTTTTAAACATGATATTCTCAACATGTTTTCTGAAGGTTAGCAATATATATCAAAGCCTTGACTCAATTAACGTGGATTGTCAATTGATTCGATTTGTGTTCTATTGAAGGAAACTGCTAAGGTTAATTTTCCTGACGTCTAGCTCTTGAGAGAGTAGACCAATACCTGGGCTTTAGTAGGGCTGATGAACGATCAGTTTTCGACATAACTGAGCAATATTGTTCACTTACCGTTGGACTTTTTACGATCTTTCCCGAGCGTTCGTTTTGTAGGTCAGACTGTTACATATTAGAGTCAATACTCGAGCAATTCCGCTTCTCTTGAGATTTGCAAGGTCTTCACTGTAAACATTGTACAAAACAGGGGAGAAAAAGGAGAACCTTGAGGTAATCCCATAAAGAGTTTATGGGATTCAGACATCCAGTCTCCAAATCACAGAGCGACGGTTCGCTCCTGAAGTGCTGCTGCAACCCATCATGTGAGTGTCCTGTTGACTCCATAGTCAAGGAGTAGTTCTAAGAGAAGCAACAACTGGAATTTGTTATATGCGTCTTCCAAGTCTGTTTCTACTGCCAGTGTGTGAAATCCTTCTTATACATCACAGGCAAAAGAGGCCGCGTTTTCACGTTTACTTTTACCTGTTCTCTAGCTTTCTTGATCTAGAGAGATTTGCCTGTTTTCAAGGTCTCTGTCGAGTTTACTTGCTTTGGTAAGTTCCATGAGCTTTAAAACTATATTTTGCATGGTGAGTATTTGGTAAGTTCCATGAGCTTTAAAGCTGTATTTTGCATAGTGAGTATTCGGTAGCCACTTAGCCAATGATCTTTTCCTGGTTTGGGCAGAAACTTCAGGTAACTGTGTATCCGGTCTTCTGGGACAATAGCCCTTTATCAAACCTGGTCTGGTAGATATTTCAGATATGGGCTCTGCCTTCCTCTGAGAGCTGCTCAATATCTGGATAACGCACTTTGTCTGGACTTGAAGCACTATCTTAAGTGTGTGTAGTTTTTGCTTCATCCAGTTCAGGTGCTGTAGTTTCATCGTCAATACCAGTTTGAACTAGATGCCGGTTCACCTTTCGTCACATCTGTTTGTTTGTTGTTGTTTTTTCCCCCTCCAAATTCATTCTGTTTTATGAAACGTCTCAGTGGTGCCAATCCTCATTTTTCATTTGTCTTAAGCTTTGTCGTCCCATCGGCATCTACGGTATCTGGGGCGGCATTTGTGCTGCGTTTTTCTTCCATGCGATGATAAAACTGTCAGAACTGACTGAGTGTTGTATTATAATGGATTCTCTCTCTCTCTCTCTCTCTCTCTCTCACACACACACACACACACTCACGCACGCGTGCATGCACGCGCACAGCACCCATGCACGCGCGCGTGCACACACACACACACACACACACTACACACACACTCGCATACACACACCCAGACACGCGCACGCGCAACGCGTGTGGGCGCGCACGCTTTGATACAGACGCGCGAGTTTTTCTATCCAAACCCATGCCAATTAACTTTCTCTTCCTAAAATTAATTGGGAATAGCAAGCACGCAAAAACACCAAAGCAAAGAAATGGTAGTGACGCAGACGTGCGAGTTTTTTTTTTTCTTCCAAACTTAATTAGGTGTGTCCCTTAAATTTTTCTTTGTAACATACATGGAAGAAAAACAAAATACGTGGGAATGCTGGTTGGTATCTCTCTCTCTCTCTCTCTCTCTCTCTCTCTCTCTCTCACACACACACACACGTGTTGGTCCAAATCACGTACTGGTTCGTGACAGGTGTTCATCATATGTCATTATGACCCTGTTTTAGGGAGTCGCTTTGGAAGTGACAAGTTTAGTTGTTGTTGTTGGTTTTTTTTTTTTTTTTTTTGCAATGCAAAATATGACGTCACTTTTGGTCTAGACCGAAACAAGCCGACGCGCAATATCTCAGACAGTGACAAAACTCATTAGCAATCTGATGAGATGTTAGAGAAGCATGTCAGTTTCCACTTCTCAGTACTATTCATACATGGTTTCAGACATTGACGATTAGGGGTGGGAGGTGTGGTCCTCCAGCGGAAGGGCTCAGACTGTGTGCTCTTGATTAAAATCACTGAATAGTTTTCATACCAAACTCACCACCACCTATCTATCAAAATAATAGAATAGTACTTACACCAAACCCACCCGCACCCTATCTATTAAAATCATACAATAGTTTTTATACCAAACTCACCACCACCCTATCTATTATAATCATTGAATAGTTTTTATACCAAACCTACCACCACCCGATCTCTTACTAGTGGTGTAAGGAGCAACTTTCTGGTAGCAGTCATCGAAAGAAATGTTTTTTTTATTTTTATTTTTCTCGGAACTGTTAAACACACTCAAGAATGGCTCAGGTGTAATTATCCTTAGGCTTGTGCATTTACAAGTGCTTGAGCTCCGTGTGACCGACAGAATTTACAAACTGTTTAGTGAAAAAAAAAAAAAAAGGTCTTTTAAACAAATCAGATATCTATTTCCAGTACACATGCACAGGCACACGCATATACACTCTATGTATACACATGCTGGCCCACACACATGCCGGCACACGGAAAGAGTTCTTTTGGTACCCATGTACCGTCATGTTTTCTCAACCGTCACGTTTTCTCACCTGGTGAGAAAACGTGACGGGGATATCGTCACGTTTTCTCACCAGGTGAGAAAATGTGACGAGTATATAGTCACGTTTACTCACCTCTCACGTTTTCTCACTCCTCGTGTTCTCTCCCCCCCCCCCCCCCCCCCCCCCCCCCCACACACCCCACATACACAAACAGATACACACACACCCGCGCGCGCGAGCGCTCACCTAAACATACGCACACTCAAACTCAGAATCACATCGAATTCAACGAGAGAGAGAGAGAGAGAGAGAGAGAGAGAGGAGAGAGAGAGAGAGAGAATTTTGATTTTTTTCAGAATGTGTCGTTTGATGAATATGGCACCACCTGTCACGTTTTCTCACCCGGAGTGAGAAAACGTGACGAGTGAGAAAACGTGACGATACACCCGTCACGTTTTCTCACCTGGTGAGAAAACGTGACGGGTGAGAAAACGTGACGTAACCCCCCCCCCCCCCCCCCCCCCCCCCCTCTAAAACATACAGTCCTTTCGCATTTCTTCTTTCCCTCATGTATCAATGCCTTTTCAGCCGCAGAAAACTGCGGGAACAGCCTACTGAATACCACAAGGAAACGTTATATCGATTATCCATTTCAATGGATGAGTTTCATTTTGTTGTTGTTGTTGTTGAAAGAAGCTCTGGGGTGTGTGTGTGTGTGTGTGTGTGTGTGTGTGTGTGTGTGTGTGTGTGTGTGTGTGTGTGTGTTTGCAGACAATGAAGCTCCTAATGCCCCCTTTAAAATCCATTTGCCGCGGAAAATGTAACGTGTTACATTTTGCGCTGTTGTTGCATTCTGCGCTGTTTTTGTTGTTGTTGTTGTTTTTTAAACCATCTACTCCGGTTATGAAGACACAGATCATCCACACTTCCACAGACTAGCACTGCTAGTGAGTCCAGAGGCAACAGGAGCTCTTCTGTCTTGGGAACCAATATCACCAAAGTTTCTTACCGCAAGATTTAACTTTAAATTTTGAAAAATCACCATCTTGAAAATGTATTGAAGGAAGTAGAAGTAGTTTCACAATACACTCCAGACAGCATTGGACAGATCACTAAAAAACAGACACAAAGATCCTCACGGGAGACCTGAACGCAAAAGTGGGGGCACATAACCCAGGCAGAGAGGTCAACACGGGAAGACACGGCACTGGTACAAAGAACGAGAACGGATATCTCCTCACAGTTCTGTGCTTTTAACGACTTGGCGATTGGGGGCTCCGTCATTCCACCTCAAGATCCACAAGACAACGTGGACTTCACCAGATGTAAAAATGGAAAATCAGATCGGCCACACTACCGTTGGAAGGAAGTGGAGAGTAATCTTACTTGATGTCAGATTAAACGTGCCACTTCAGACCACCACCTTGTCTTGCAACTCTGAAAACTAAGCCGAGAGCTTATAAAGGTCAGGCTGGAAGACCGTTCCACAAATATGATGTACAGGGTTTGAAGACCGAAGAAACTCTGGAACGTTCCCGTGCGAGCTGAAGAACAATTCTCAGTGACTGAAAGCAAGCTGAAATCAAGTCAACATTTAGGAAAGGAGAGAAAAAAAAACAAACCTGGAAACCATAGACCCACTAGCCTCTCCTCAGCCGTGTCTAAAGTTTGTTACAGTCAGATTAGAGATGTTTTAAAGAGACATTTGCTTTCTAACAGATTATTCCAGCTGCCTGTTTGGGTTCACAGCAGGCAAATGCTGTACAACACGGTGCCCTTTGGGCTAATGAAAGAAACGGTGGAAGGCCAATGGCAGGTGCTGAAAAAGACCTGGACTACCACATGCTCAAATGTGTTTGGGGGGGGGGGGGGGGGGGGGGGGGAAGGTGTAGAGGACAGGAGAGCACAAGGGAATGGTTGACAACAGATATTTGGGCGGGCCATTATCACAGAAAGAAAACAACTGAAAGGAAAGATGAACCAGACCCAGAAAAAACAACAACAACAACAACAAAAAGGTGCAAAGACCCACATGTGCAATATTGGAGAATTCATTGCCGAGTGAAGGAAAGTGCCAGAAAAGAAAACCATGAATTCGTCCATGAACTCACAACAGAAGCAGAAGCAGCCGCCTGGAAGAAATGCGAAAGGACTGTATGAGATGACAAGGTCACTAACTGGCAAGAACAATCCAACACAGCCAGTGAAAAACCCAGATGGCAAAATCATCATCAGTGTGACTGAACAGAGAGCAAGATGAGCCAAACATTCCAAGAAACCTTGAATAGGCCCTCCCCACCCGATCCTCCAGCCACACCGCCGACAACCCTGCTTTCAGACATCAATACAAATCCTTCAACCAAGGCTGAAGTCATCAAAGCCACTGGTTCCCTCAAAATAAGCAAAGCAGCAGGCCCAGATAGCATAACACCTGAAGCACTCAAGGCCAGCATTACATCAAATGAGATGTTGCACCCAATCATATGGAAGTTGGAACAGTTCGCTCTCAAATATGAAAGCAGTGACAGTAAACATTCAGATCTGTATGCTGAGGATATGCAAGCCAGTGACTGTGAGTGCATGTGTGAGTGCGTGTGTATGTGAGAGTGTGTGCAGTGTGTGTGTGCATGCGCACGTGTGCATGTATGTGTGTATGCTTGCGAGCATGTGCATTCATGTATGTTTTCACATATGTGAGAGAGAAAGTGGATAATACACACATGTATGTGTATATATACATACGCTCACACCTGTCTACTTGTGTTTTATATGTCTGTGTGTGCACTACACACACGTGAGCAAGTGACTGTGCCTAGTTTCAGTGTCACTCTCTCATGGTCTTTCAAACAAAACAAACAGAATATTAGCCCCAACGTTCATCCTTTATTTACATTTATATTATTTACATTATTGTTTTAGGAAATTTTAACACTTTGTGAATACGTTTTGTACATTTACTTTTTTTTAATTATTGAGACTGTGCAAAAGTTTAACATGAAATTATTGCATTTAGATTCTCATAAAATCAAACTGTTTATAAACAAGAATAGCACAAGAATGGATAGGTGTTAATAACCACTTCACTTCTTACATTTGAAATCTGCCAATCACAAAACCATATCGGGGTGTAACCTCCCAGTCAAGAATGCATGTACGTCCAAAATCTTCTACCATCGACATGCACATCACACACTGATCATGCCAGTCACTCTGTCAGCTAATCCAAATTCAAATGCCTTTAGCTGATAATAAGAGAAAAACAGGTTTGTTTCTGAATCACCATTTGTCAAAGGATGACATCACCACGACCACTCACATATCCACCTATCTATAGGATGTGAAGTACAAGCTGACACTTAACGTGGAAAAAAATTACCTGGACATTTATGCTAGTACTTGTGAGACCAACACATATACCCATGCAAGATCTACAGTACCTAGATATATAACAAGCTGACATAAATGTAATTAATCCCATATAACCCTTATAACCATTCATAACCCATTCATAACACACACTGACTGATTGGACCAATCACATACATCCAACTGAAGTCTGTAATACCCATGTGTATAATACTAATGGGTCCAATCACACATAACCCTATAGATCTGCAACACCTGCTTAATAAGACAATACTAACGAATCCAATCATGCTACCCTGTGTTATGTGTCGAGTCATGCCCAAGATTCAGATAAAACCCATTTTCATGTGACAAGATTATTTCAACCACAATATCATCAAAATCAATAAAGTTTACCATTTCAGTTTTCTTACTGGGCTCATTCATGACTGTCATCACGTGTGAAGGGAGAGAAGAAAAAAAAAAAAGAAGAGAAAGAGAAGGAAAGGCCCTGCCCTAATAACCCAAACCAGTGTTGAGGGTATCTGCTGTTTCGTTTATCGCCTCCATGATGAGTAATTATGTCCATGTATTAATCAAGACTGGAAACCTGATGAATTGTAAAACATGTTAAAAGTGCAGTTACATCAAATCAGAACTTTCTTGTAATCAATTTTTTGTTTTTGGTCTTCTGCTACAGAGCACATCCATTAGATAGGTAGCGAAGATGATGATTTGTATGGATACTATCTTTCTGGTGTCAAAACATTCATTACATAACAAAGTATCATGCTGCACATCACCTTGGCGAATGTGATGTAGATTAGATAAATTGGGCAGCAAGTGAGCTGGCACACTAAATCGGGCTTTGTCAGTTCAAATTCATACTGAAAGAATCTTTGGCACCCCCCCCCCCCCCTGGAGGCAAGCTGATCGCACTTCGAAGATACAACTGACTCCATCATACTCATGTTTGAAGAGGTACTTAAACATAGATGTGTATGAAAAAGGAACACATACACATGAAGTGGGTGCACTTAAGTACGCAAGCTGGTCTATCCTTATGATAGGAATTTTGAGTTTGTGTGCATGCGTTCAGTCATGGCTATGATGTGTACATACGTTGGTGCCTAAAAAGGCATCAATAAGCGACTTTCTAGTAAAACAAAGTTTCACTATAATTATAGCCATGCGACCACACATGACCATTTTCAGTGTTGTTACCACACAGAAAGTGGGGAAAAAGAAGTCCTGTTGTTGACAAAATCCAGCAACAAACATAACATTAACCAAATATGTCCATCAATAACTAGCATGAGAGCTAACTTATTGATATCCTTAAGGTGTGTTGGGGGGGGGGGGGGGGGGGGGAGGGAAGCTGTGCTGAGGGTCAGCCACTTGATTTTTCATACCCAGACATCAAAAAAGGGGAAAAAATGTAATTCAATAAATTATTTAAACAAAAACAAACAGAGAAAAAAAAAGAAAACCCTATACAGATGAATAGACTCTGTAGAATTGATAGTGAGTATTCACCCTGAATAAAGTTCACATTTTCTCAACTTAGTCCTCAGATTATATCAGATTAAAACACACACATATACATACACACACACAAAAACACCAACCTACTCCACCCCTGCACACACACACACACACACACACACACACACACACACACACAAAGCAAAAACAAAACACCAACCAACCCTACCACCCATCCCTGCATGTTACACACTGTAATAAGAGAGAAAAAAAAAAGCCAACACCTTCTGGAACAGACAGGTGAACAGGCCAAAAAAAAAAACACAAAATGAAAATGTAAACCACGTAACTGTTCTCTCTTTCGCAAACACAGAATTTCAGCACAACTCTGACTCCAATTCTATTTACAGTATTCGCACACTCTGTCCATTTCATCGTGGAAACACAATATTTTGCTGCTATTGTTGTTGGAGGCTTTAAACTACCAGTTGTGTTTAATTTTCATTTTTCTGATCGATCTGTTTCTCCCCAGCTCAGCCCTGATGTGGCCCCTTGCGGTCGGCTGGGCTATAAGCAACATTATCTTATCTTATCTTCTCCCCAGCTGAACACAAAAGCCAACCTAGGGGTTCTAGGGGTTCGATGTCACTGACAGAACAGTACATACATAAACTTGGCATTCCATTCAAACAGTAACCCCAAACACACAAGCACCCAAACAATCGCTATCACAGTTTTATGAAGTTCTCTGCACAGTCTTTTACTAAATGGAATTCATCTCTGTAGAGTCAACACATGCTTATCATCAAACAAAATGTTCTGACCGCTCCCCTTATTTCCAGTTTTAACTCTGACACGTCACATTAACTCTTCTGCAAAATTAATTATTGTTGTGAAAACCAAATAAGTCTGGCCTCCAACAGTCACAAAATATCAAAAACATTCTCTTCACTTTAATTCTCATCCAAAATGTTCAGAAATAATCACTGTTTATCACATTTCAATGAAGCAATTGTTGAATAAAAATATATGCGAGCATTTTTCCCATTTCCTGTTCTTTTTCGTTCCTTTTCTTTTTTTCTGCTTGCGTCCATAGGAATAATTAACAGCTCATGAAAGAGGGTGTACGCCACTCTGTAAATTATTTTCCTGCCCCTCACATAATCAGAACTGAACTCACGATTTTCTAGCTCAGACTCACACAATTTTTTTTGAACTTTCGTAACAAAACATCATTTACATTCAAAGACTTAGAATGAAACCTGCAACCTTTGAATTTGCAAATTGTTTTTTGATTTACACATTTCAGATTCACTCAGATTCTTGTCCATATTTCTACTAATGAGGAGAAAGTCGGAAGGAACTGCCGATGTTAAAAGCACATGCTTTTATAACTGCCATTGTTTGTCAGACGTGTTTCCTCTCCTGACGGTGACAAAATATGAGGGGGAACTAGGAGAAGTTAAGAATGAAAAACAAAGAAAACACCTTGTCTTAGCTTCACAGCAATGTGTGTTCAAATATTGAGCTAGTCAATACTGGATTTTGTTTGGAGTGTGTGTGCGTGTGCGTGCGTGCTGCGTGCATGTGTGTGTGTGTGTTTAATCCCATGCCAAACATGAGTTAAAATATTTGATTACTTATGTGAATAAACTTGCCAGACTTTTCCTAGTTTCTGGTGCAGTTGTTTTTCAATGTCAACTTTGGCCGTTTGCTCCATCACATTCTGTGCCCTGCCAGAGGTATTTCTCTCCTGCCAAGATCCCCTAAATGCTTATGTCATCAACATCCAACAACTGAAAAGAAAAACCACTCGGGGCTGTCGATGTCATAATGCCACAAGCTCCACCCATGAAGAAAACACCTTCAGGCCTGTCCTGCCACATCTGTGGTTCTGCATATTCTTGACCTAACGTCTTTCGGTTCCCTGTGGAACGTAGGGCTGTGGCCATATTACTCCAGTGGACTAGGTGTGTAATTCCAGTTGCCATCACTTCAGAATCTGTGAATACACACACCGTGTCTATCAAGGTCATTCCACACACCTTTCACCTTGTGGACTGCAGTGGACCGACCTGTCTTGTGATGCTGGTAGAAGCTTTCACAGTGTGTGACCAGTCCAGCACCTTTTCCTTTTCTCTATCTCCGTATGTTGGTAGGTTTTTGTTTGGTTCTCTCCCACTTGTTTTTGTTTAACCCCCCCTCCCCTTGCCTTCTTACATTAGGGATGTACCTGAAGCACCTGTTAATACACTGCCTGAAAGTAGTGGGTGCTGGACGTGTTCTGAACCACACAACAGAACTACTACGTCATATTTGTGTTTACAATTCTGGAGTGAGAGGGTGGACCAGAAGGAACTTCCCCTCCCTCACCTCACCCCTGACCCCTCTGGTTCTAACGTCCACTGACAAGTGACATACATAATACAGTGGCCATTATATTATATCTTTCAATGCCAAGACTGAAGCCTACTAGTCTGACCATAACACAACAAGAAACTCTTGTATCCCTCACACCTCTTCTCTACTCCTCCCTCTAGCTTTGTAACAGATTGCCCTGCAAACTTCCTTTGCTGTGTATCTTAAGGAAAATATCATTTGTATAAGGGGGTACAAAAACTAGGTGCCCCAAATTGATTCTGTACAGTAACATCACAGTAAACAATGCCTTTAAAAGGTCAAAGATTTCAATGTTCATTTAAAATAGTTCTGTTTTGATAGCAGTGGTCCGCTGACAAACTCAAAGCCTCTTGAGTCAAGTTAATGAGTTGCCATTAGCTGACTATCATAACACTTATTTATGAATAATTATAGGTTGTTTAACATGCTAATAAAATACAAACCCACAATAAGTTTACAAACTATTTACAACACAAGCAAGTAATAAATTGGTTGCCCAAAACCTTGAAATTAACTGTCATGAGAATAACTATTCTATGCTACAATGCAAGAAAGTGTACAAGAAACAAAATGCAGTTCTAGACAAATCAACGTCTCTTAATGATCTCCATCAATTTCCAATGAAACTGAAAAGTGGAAGTATGAATAGCACCAGAACAACGATCTGACATAAGGTGCTATACAATGGCACATTACAAAAACCAACAACAAAAATTTCACTTTCAACATTTCTCACTCTTTCCCTCTTACATAAAACAAAAACAGTATAAACAGCTCAAAGACTAATTCATGCTCAACATAATCATAAATCATATGCACAATAAAACTTTCAACATCATCATAATTCCCAGCACAAATTCACTATGATATTAAGTGACCCTTTATACCTGTTGTTTACAAAATATACACATCCATGTTTCAGATTTTACAACCTAAAAAGTCAAATGATTCACCATTAGGATGTGAAGAGTTTGCGACCATTTACCGCTATGACCTACAAAAGTCTCATACCGTAAAGTTGGTCACAAAAGGTCGGGAATTTCTGACTTAACTGCAAAGGAAGCAGCTCACTGGTGAGAGCATCCCTCTTGCAACAGCAAGGTTCCACTCTGAAGAGGACACAGCCCTGAGTATCTCTCCTATTATAGTTAGTTCCAAAGCGAGGTGACTGAGCGTGGAAACCGAAGCAAATTTTAAAAAGAAAGGATATTTGTTTCACAAGACAATACAGACAAACAGAGCACAGGATAAAACACAATGCATTTCAACCTCTTGGGTCTTCTTCTGGCAAAAACAAAACATTTAGGACAATGAAAATGAAGAAGGAGCAACCACTTATTCGGTGCCAAATTGGAGAAGATAAGTGGTCGCTTGTTTTTCGTTTTCATTGTCCTAAATGTTGTTTGTTATTGCCTGCAGAAGACCCAAGAGGTCGATATGCATTGTTTTGTCCTGTAATCTGTCTGTACTGACTTGCAGAACTAATACCCTTTCTTTCTAAAAATTCTCTCCTATTACATCAAGTTTCCACTCTGGAGAGAAAACAGCCCCTCCCTTACATCCCTGCTACAATAGCAAGTGTCCACGCTGAAGAAGACACAGCCCTTTGAATCCCACCAACACGTGCTACAATAGCAAGTGTCCACTCTGAAGAAGACACAGCCCTTTGAATCCCACCAACACTACCACGTTTCCACTCTTGAGGGAAAACAGCCCTTTCATACCCTGTTAGGGGGTCGGAATATCCAAGTGGTAGAGCGCTGGACTCGTAATCTTGGTGATCCTGGCGTTGCAGGTTCGAATCTCCGCCAGGCTGTTCTGGTACAGGAGGATTTTCCCCTCGGAGTTAACATTGGTTCCGACTCCATTCCCCATACAGTCCTTTGAATGAGACTATAAACCGAGGTTCCATGTGTGTAAATGCACGCATTACATCTTGCATACACGTAAAATCCCATCACCAACTTTCGAAAGAGAAGGTCAGTTTGGCCATTGGTATGGATGACATGTTACACATAGCATGCACTTTCCTCGAAGCTGGAGTATGGCTGCCTTAATGGCAGGATTAAAAACGGTCATACACACAAAACTCCATTCCCTTTGTTGGGTAGATGGGATCAATCCTTGCCTGTCTATACAGGGAGTGTCTGCCGGAGTATCAATCAGCCTGCGTATACAGGGGGAAAAAAATCCATGTACGACAGAAAGTCCCACTCTGATGAGGACACAGCTCTTCATACCCCTCCTGTTATACCCAATGTCCAATCTGGAGAGAAAACAGCCTTTCCCTTACACAGAACCCCTCCCCCACCCCTCTTCTGCGTCCTCCCCGCCACCCTCCCGTAGAACTGGAGAGATTCAGCCCTTCCTTTACAAACTTCCTGCAATAGCAAGTATCCACGATGAGCAGGACACAGCCCTTACTATCTCTGCTGTAACACCAAAGGTCCACTCTAGAGAGAAAACATCCCTTTCCCATACCCCCCCCACCCCCCCTTTACAATAGCAAGTGTCCAATCTGAACAGGCCACAGCCCTCAGAATCTCTCCTATGACAGCAAGTGCCTTTTTTTAAGTTTAAACTGGCCACGCACTCCTCTGATGGCAGCCCAATCAATCTGCCAACAGTGGGAATCTTCCAGCAGATACCTTTCTTGCTGAAACTGAAAGAATTAGGAAACGTGCTAGGGAAATCAAAAACTAGTCATGGCAGAAGCTCCATTCCGCTCAAGCCAGAACGTTTGTGCCATTGAAGAAAATCAGACATGCACAGCTTTTCAACAAAACTTTCATTCTAAAAGATTCAACCACAAAATGAACAAAATCTGGACTGAAAACATGCAAATCAACAATACGTTCATGAGCAGTCCAGTGGAAAGCATACATGGAAAGATTCAGTCTCTTCGGATGCAAATAAGTTCAAGGCTGTTAGAGAGGCCAATCTATTTCAAGTATTTGCAAATCTCAAGTGTTAAGCCTTTAGGAACTTGTCACAATTTTTTTCAATAAAGACTTCAATGAACACTCCTTTCTGTCGATTTCTTATTTCCATAAGATTTCACTGATCAAATAAAGCATCTGATTTCATGTAACAATAGGCTGTAAGTAGCCCCCAAAATTAGATTTCTCTTAGCATGCACTTTGACATGGTCCACAAATGCATTCACTGAATCCATCCACAAAAATGTAAGAAATCAATCGAGAAACCCATGAATCACCAAGAACACCTTGCAATTGTACGTGTAGTGAGCTTAGGACTGTTTATCAAAGATTCTGGTCAATAGACAAAAATATAATTTCTCATCTTGGTAGTACTGTGTCCAAGGTTGAACCTGAAACCAAATTTTCCTTCGTTTTCATCCCTATGGCTCAGCAGCAAAATTGGGCTTTTGTTGTTTGATAGAGCTGAGGAGGGGGGTAGGTGCAGACCACAACCTTAGATACACACACAGAAACACACACAAACATACACATATATATACACACACAACAAAGACAACATCAACACAATAACATCAATGAATATACAGTTGCAAAACTATCCTTACAGCCAATAAGAGGCGTCCATGCTGAGGGCATTAACAGTCAACTTCATTCTTCACTCCAGTTTTAAAAACAATACGAACAAAAAGCATTCACATGATGCACACACACACACACACACACAATCACATTCATATGCCCTGTAGGTAGACAGAAATTGCAGAACAGATACCTTGTGTTCTTTCTTGACAGTGTGTTGTCTCCTCTCCTAGTCACCAGATTTTCGTAATATGGCAAGCTATAAACTGTGACCAGGAAAACAACAACAACAACAAAAAAAAACCATACCCCAAAACAAAAACGGGAATTGACTATAAAGGGAGAAAAACTAAACAATAGAAAGACCACCCCTCCCCTCCCCTCCCCCCCCAAAAAAAAGAGTCAACAAGAATGAGAGGAAATTACTAACACAGAACTTCCATAAGGCAGGGACACACAATTTCTGCTGAAAGAGCCTCCGACAGCCCCACAGACTACATACAACCAAGATGTGAGATAACCCTTGTTGAAGATCATATTTCCATTTAATCTGGAGGAGCAACAGCAGTACTACTTTAACATTATATAAACACACACACACCATCACTGAATACAAAATTAATCAAACTTCCAGCTAGCTGTATGCCTGCGTTTCAAGCTACAAGCCGACTATTGTCCAAACAGTATGGCTATCATCTCCAAACCTGTCTTCAAGGGAGGTGAACGTTACAAAAAATGTAGTCTCAAATCACAAAAATGTGATTGGTTGTAAAACCTTTATCCTGTTGCACATGACTGGCTGTGCTATGAGAATTCCTGATTGGCCAATCGTCCATCATGGTATCTTAAACTTTTGCAGACGGCTAAAATTTATTTCACTGTTCTTTATGCTCCATTTGACAGCAACGCTTTGGCCTCAAATGATCCTTTTTCAGCCAGTCAGAATTGCACTGCAAAAAGTACAACACACTGTCATAAAATTGTTAGCAGCCAGGACAAGCACTACAGGCAAACATCAGGCTAGGGTATCACACTGACTAACCACTGTTCAGTCAGGTAACGGGTTTGTTTGGTGCAAAACTCTTCTGACAAGAAGGCAAAATAAGATGCTTAATTTTTAGATGGAAAAATGAACTGGGACAAAATTGCTGACCATAGGTTGTTTTTTTCTTCAAAAGTTGAGTTGGTAAGGTAAAAGCATTCTTGTGCAACAGAATCAGAATGCCAGCACATGGATTATTTTTCCCTGTATTATACACACCAGCACTTCAGATACATACAAACTCACACACACACACACATACACAAACATGCAGTCACTTCATCCTGTAAAGAAGGTAGAAAGAGAGACACAAACATGCACACAAAACTGTATGGATCAAAAGTGTGGAAAAGAGAAATTGTTTTTTTAAAAAGTGTGTGTGTGTGTATGTGCGTGCATGCATGCATATGTGTTCATGCATTATATGTGTATATAATTTCAAATGTGTATGAATCAATTATCTAAATAAATGTCTAAACTCCTTAAAAAGTGAAGAGAAGGGGCATACGT
The DNA here is from genome assembly GCA_033310375.1 of Conus canariensis. Classification (NCBI taxonomy): domain Eukaryota; kingdom Metazoa; phylum Mollusca; class Gastropoda; order Neogastropoda; family Conidae; genus Conus; species Conus canariensis. The sequence continues at coordinate 54,788,773 of CM065717.1, forward strand.
CAAGTCATAATCATGATCTTCTGATAAACATCAAGAGAAATACTGATTTAACACAGCGAAACAAAAACAACTGGCAGTTTGACTTCTCTGAAAAACCCCCATCGGATTTTTGCACTGAACAAAAGTTAATACAGGTGAATAGAAAATCCGACTATACACTGGCGACAGACAGACTTCAAGGAGGAACAGGAGCAGATTAATGACCACAGATGTCTGCATGGTTTCACACTATAAAACATGTACAGCATGGATGTGAATGCTGACACTGTTCACATGGACTGGGGGAGCAGGGTGTGGTGATGGTGGAGTGGTGGTGTAGGAGGACATGGGAGTGGGGGTGGGAGTGTGCTTGGAAGGAAGGGGAAGTAAGTGGCTATGGCATGATCTCCCATATGTATCGGCAAAGCTAGCTGAAGGTCCCCATTTGTTTATACTGATTTTCATTGTTCAGCTGCTTTTGACATCATACCTGAACACCAGGTGACAAAGTTCAGCTGCTTTTGACTTCATACCTGAACACAAGGTGATAAAGCTTTGTATAAAAACAATTTTACACTTTGTTTCTTTGTGTGTGTCCATTTCAGATCAAATTTATTTTTCTACATGGAACGGCCACCATGCAAAGATCATAATCTAGCCCTGTTGATGTTGAGGTTATCCCAAGCAACACTTCCATACCTTACATGGAATAACATACAAACCATCAGAAGCAGCTGCTTCAAGATAGATTTGCAATATGAATAATGAAAGGCTGACCTACCACACACATGAGATGAACGAGTATGAAGTAAAGACTGGCAACTAAAAGAAACCCATTCCTCAACACTGCGCATGTACGTGAACCTATCAAGCTATCACTAACCTCAGGGGTTAAGTTTAAAGTGTCCAAACAGTGAAAAGTCAGCATAAAAGGTAGTGGGCCACCAAAATGTAGTGCTGCCAACATTTGTAAGCATCCTAGTATGGAGACCAAGATCACCAAGTTAGTTGTGCAATGCAGGCACAGTGGAATCACTTTATAAATACTGAGTGAGTTCTAGAAATCCCAACTTTGTGGATCTCAGGTGGGGAAAAGTCTCTCAATGGGTTACCAAATAAACCATAAAGAATACGAGGATTTTTTTTTTTTTTTTTTTTTTGGGGGGGGGGGGGGGGGTTTCAAGTCTTTAAATGGAACCCATTTTATCTAGGAGTGTCCTTATTTGGGTGCGGAAAATATTCATATTAACCATGTAACAAGATACAGACAATTTCTTTTCCTTAAAGGAAAAACAAAACAAAATAGAAGAAAAAAGCAAAGAAGGGAAAAAAAAACGTGTTGAAAGAAATATTTTTTAATTCAACTATAACATCTTACACTTCAAAAACAAAGCTTCTTGTTAAAGAAACGAAATGGAAAAAGAAAGGGGGGAAGGGGGGGGGGGGGGGGGGGGGGGGCCTTCAAACATCCCAACCTACAAAGCAATGGTTCCTACTTTTTATTTAAATCACATATGTATCAAGTTCAAATTGAGGAAAGTAATGGTTTGACTAGCAATTCATTCACTCTATGAAACCACTAAACTGCATTAATTCGTATCAGTTATAAAACACGAATGTTAACATGCTTATTCAGCTCAGGAATGAAAACATGCCCTGTCACAGCATTTGCTCATACTTTGCTGGTTTGATGCAATTATATATTTATGCAACTTGTCAGCACTATGTACAACAAAAGTTTATTCATTAGATAAGCTATGAAGGCAACTTACGCTCTCACGACAAAAATGCACACACATCCAACCTGATGCTATCTGCAGTACCCATTTGTTCAACACATGCAGACAAGAAGCACATTAAAAAAAAAAAACAGAAAAGTTTTAAACACACACACACACACACATAGTTTCAAGCTTGCCTGTATAGTTTCTGACCTGGTGCTTGCATACAAACCACAGCAGAAGCAGCGTACAAACAGAAATTAGCGTTTACTCATGACTGGCATAACCTTTTCATCTTGAACTTAAGTCATACAAACCACATAATCATCTGTTTGGAACTTCTTGCATCTGTGTATGCCCGTCCTAAAACAACAGTCCACTGTAATAATTGTGATATTTTGCTGCCCATCATACATGTCTGGATGTTTATGTCAATTCTTGTATTTTCATACAATTAAACTTGTGTCTGTTTATGCATGCAGTCTGACAATTTTTCCTTTTTTTAATCAATCCCTCTATGTATGTGAAGTGCTAAACGTCATATAATTACTCTAGATATGGCACAATGAATTTGCTTTTGACTACAATATATGTACACATACACAAAAGCTGTCCATTTTAGGAGTGTTCAAAGAGGGTCACTTAGTGACAGCATGCCATTAGAACAGCTGAAAGCATCAGCCAGCAACCGAGCAACTAGGTGTTCTCCAGTATCCAATTAGGTCAGAACACTCTTTAAAAAATAATTAGCCTTATTAATTGGACTATCACATCATCCACAGACCAGAGAGAATACCCTTGGTTAGATTGGACAGTTCACATGATAATGAATGGCCCTTTACTGCGCATCCCATATATGGGAAGCCAGCCCCAACCCCCCCCCCCCCAACTATCCCCTTCCCCCACCACCATCCCTCCACTCCTTTCCTTCTGCTATTGTCAGGCAGATTTCTTCTCTCTCTCTCTCTCTCTCCACTACTACTAGTTTGGGCAACGATGTCCTTTTAGATGTCTGTGGTTGTGTGTTACTTCCACCCATTTCATTCCTACAGACAGACAGACAGATTAAAAAAGGATGGAAAAGCATGGGGAGCGGGGTGCATCTGAGGGGTACACAACGGGAGTGTGGTGTGTGTGTGTGTGTGTGTGTGTGTGTTGTGTGTGTGTGTGTGGTGTGTTGTGGTGTGGTGTGTGTGTGCGTATGTGTGTGAACTAGGGAACAGAACATTAAAAAGCTAGTCATTTTATAAATCCCAGACAAAATTCACAGACCATCTCAACCCAACAGCAGAAGGACAGAACAGGAATAAGGGATACCAAACTTACAAAAGTCAAATTTCAATGAAAAAACATTCCAATTAAGCAAAACAACATAATGCAAATCTCGGAAGCTCTTGTCAAACAGGCTAACAGTAATATAATATTTAAGAATATACCATCTCAAATGAATTTACAGAAGACAGGGAACCTATCTTCTGGGAATAATCAATTTCAGACCGCTGTAGAACTGTCCATCAGAGAAGACAGGGCGCTGGTGCTGTCTCTGCAGTGCTGTTACAAAATGTGTGCTCTGATTCAGTCACTTACAAGACACCACCTACAACGCCTTGTACTAAATTGAGAGCAGAAATGCTCAGCTTTGTCACCAGACTGAATGAACACAGGTTCTGCAGCGGAGGCTGTTTCTCATCCCTCCACTGCCAATTATCAGTTTACAGACACTCAAGACCCAGTCAAGTTTACCGTAGGCATAACTGTGGGATGGAAATCAACAGGGAGATCACCAGTTCATCATAAAGGACCACAGTGATCAGTGAGTACAAGGATGATGACAATAGTGCTATGGAACCGGGTCGTTCTCATAAACATGTCTGACATTGGGGTCATTCACATCAAAGGCTTGCAATGTTTCTGAAATCAGTTTATGACTTGCGATCTGTTTTAACTACATAAATTATTAGCAACTGATGCTTTTGTGGTTGTTGGCGTAAATCCAATTTCAAATAAAAAGCGCATGCAATATAATATGACAGATTTGTGATGTGAAAATGACCACTGTTGAAGGACTGTTCTGCTGACCTTTAAAAAATATGACTGTTACAGCTGTAATTGCATCTTCCAAACTTTGCACTGAACAAAATTTGGGATGTATCATAACATTTATAAAATACAGGTGAATCAAACATTTGTCACAGTTGAAACAACTGATTCTATCTTTTCGTTCCCAAGTTGACAGCCCTATGCACAACCTAGTCAACACACTTGGGAATGCTTTTCTATGCATATTCAACCTGAGAGCAGATCGTAACAATGGGAACGAGGATACATACTCTGGTTCCGGCAACTGTTTGTGAAAACCATAACTTCCTGACTAACCAGTTTCCTTTTTTAAAATTTTCAGCTAATGAAACGCACACCAGAGTGTGCTCTTGGAACAGGGTCAGCAAACCAAAGTTTTGATGCAGGGAGATTCGTCTTTGACTCGGTCACTCCACGCTTTAAACTTCAAGAGTACATGACAGTTTCGCTTATTTTGTTTTCCACTCACTTTGGTCATGTTTGGGCGCCAACAGCTGTCTATAACCTGACCACTCCAGGTTAGTTTACCCATTTCTTCAGCAGTTTTGGGATCGTTTTATTACATTATGTTGCTTTAGAACCTGTCGTTACATCAATCTGTGTTTCAGATATAGACTTTTGTGAATTTCTCATGTTCTGTGAAATGTCTTTTTTCCCCATGTGCTGATCTGGCCTACAGTGTGACATAGACCTGTCTGTGGTGAAATTTATTATTGGGTCACTATCGACAGAAATAGCATATAACAGCACATTTCTATGATCAGCCAAGTTCTATTTTAATTCAACATTACATTACAGGCCTTTACTATGCTTCAATTCTTTCAACATTTCTAGGTGTTGACAAATCCCGCAGAGATACACATACCTGCAGAGCTGTCAGAAGACAAGTCATTTGACCAGCACTGCCCCCAGAGGCATAACCAATTCCAGTTGATGAGACTCTTATTATGTGGTTCCAATCTTCGGACCTAACAGGATTCCACCACATTACAGTCTTGTCACTGGCATAACACTACTTACTGAGCAGTGATAGGATTGTACTACATTGAAACAGGCCACCCATGACAGGGTAAGGACATGGGAATTGAATTTGTATGGAAAATGCAACTACTGCCAGATTCAAGGACAAATTTCGCTTTGTTTGAGAATACCTAAAATACCTTTTAACACAGACCAATTCTAAGACAACACTGACTGTAACTTATTAATGTTCCGTCTCTCATTCTCTGTAGTTCATTTCCTACTGGGAAGAAACGCAATGGAATTTGAGTAAACTGATAACACTTGGGAGCACATGCCAATTCAATGGGCATTTCATTTTGATTTGTTTGCAGTGAAGCAGTCAACCAAAGCCAGTGCTTCGCTGGCATATTTTCCTAACTTCAAAAGAGGCAGAAGAAAGAAACATCTTGTCACACATCAGAAGAGGCAGATGAATAAAACAACCTCAATCTTTGCGATAAAAAAATGGGGAGTTTTTATTATACTCCCTGTTTGGCTAGTATACTTACCATGTCAGACCATAGCATTCAACGGCAGTTAGTTTGCCCTGCCAGGTGGAATTTTTTGTGGCTAATGCAGTAATAAGACCATCACGTGATGCCCACCCTACTTCTGCCAGGGAAGAAGCCGGTGTAAACTTCCTGTTCCTCATTCAACGAGGCCTGTGTGCAAGGTGACCCCGAGAACCCTAGCGTTAGCGGGGAAGGCAGGGTGGGCATTAGAGTATGATATGGTAAGTATACTAGCCAAACAGCGAGTATAATAAAAACTCCCCATTTTGGCGTTATATACTTTACCATGTCAGACCATAGCAGAATTTAAAGGAATTGGAGGAGGGCTTAGTGCCCTAGTGGTTCTTGGGGTTAGCAGAGAAATAGATATGGCTGCGTTAGCCACAAAAGGAGTCCCTAGAACCATCAACCTTGGTCATGCGGACATCCCTGAAGGTTTATGAAGGGGTGTTCCGCACGCCAGTACGCTGCCTCCAGGAGGTGGCGCAAGAGGACAGAGTGCTGGATCACTGTGGAAGTGGCCAGCGCCCTGCCTTTTAAGCTGTAAATTCCCTGGAATGGAGTTATGCTGCTGACAATATATTACTCAGCAGAATGTGTTGTGCATTTTACTGTGCCGAGTACAATAAATGTTTTTCCTTCCACAACTCCACACCTCCTCTCCTCACCCTCGTTTTCTCTAGACCTACCTACATCTATTTTTCATTTTTGATAATACTTTACAAAGAAACAAATAACACTATCAATATTTCAAGCCTTGCAGCAAGCACCACTCTCTTGATCCAGGGGTCCTGGCTTAAATCCCAGCTCGAGCAGATTCATCAAGATTTTCTTTTCACAGTCTGCATCTGTACAGACTTCACCACCCCCTCTCCCCTCCCCTCCTAGTCACTTGGATTAGACTTCAGACCAACCTTCTGTGTGGGAAAGAATTTTGTCATAAAAAAAAAAGAAAGAAAAAAAAGAAGAAAACACACACAAAATATTTGCACGCACACTAAACTTTTTTCTATTCTTTGCAGGAAACAGTTGACAAGACCATCATATGTCAAAGAGGAACGTCATACACACACACATTTCAAAAAACAAAAAAACAAACCCAAAAACCAAACCCACAAAAAAAACCACACACACAAACATGCACACTAGTATCACATTCAATTTATATATCATCCCCAAAGGCAGAATATGGCTGCCATTATTTTGGAATAAGAACTGGTTACACGCACAAAATGTAAGCAACCGTGAAATTTCTTGACCAAGGAACTGCATTTAATTAAAAGCAAAAATGAACCCCCCTCCTCCTCCCCCCCCCCCCCCCCCCCCCCCACCAAAATGCTCATCCATTAAAGCAATGTGTATTAGAAGATATTCACCTGCTACTCATTTGTTTTTCAGTTGTTATTACAAGGGTGCTAAATTGCTACTTGTGATCTGGATTGTTTCTCAGTTGTTTGTAAAGATGTATTGAATGGCTATCTGTTTATGCACTGGACTGTTTCTCAGTTGTTGGTAAAGATGCATTGAATGGCTATCTGTTTATGCACTGGACTGTTTCTCAGTTGTTGGTAAAGACGCATTGAATGGCCATCTGTTTATGCACTGGACTGTTTCTCAGTTGTTGGTAAAGTAGTTGTTCAATACCCCTTTAAAAACAACTGAGAAACAAACCTCTACACGACAGATAGCCAAAACCCCTTTAAAAACAATTGAGAAACAAACCAGTACACAACTGAGATAGTAATTTAATATCCATCTGAAAGCAACTGAGTGGCCATCTGTTTATGCACTGGACTGTTTCTCAGTTGTTTGTAAAGATGCATTGAATGGCCATCTGTTTATGCACTGGACTGTTTCTCAGTTGTTTGTAAAGACGCATTGAATGGCCATCTGTTTATGCACTGGACTGTTTCTCAGTTGTTTGTAAAGACGCATTGAATGGCCATCTGTTTATGCACTGGATTGTTTCTAAGTTGTTTGCTGTTTATGCACTGGATTGTTTCTCAGTTGTTTGCTGTTTATGCACTGAATTGTTTCTCAGTTGTTTGCTGTTTATGCACTGGATTGTTTCTCAGTTGTTTGTAAAGACGCATTGTATGGCTATCTGTTTATGCACTGGATTGTTTCTCAATTGTTTGTAAAGATGCATTGAATGGCTATCTGTTTATGCACTGGACTGTTTCTCAGTTGTTTGTAAAGTCGCATTGAATGGCTATATTCTCAGTTGTTTGTAAAGACGCATTGAATGGCTATCTGTTTATGCACTGGATTGTTTCTCAATTGTTTGTAAAGACGCATTGAATGGCTATCTGTTTATGCACTGGATTGTTTCTCAGTTGCTTTCAGATGGATATTAAATTACTATCTCAGTTGTGTACTGGTTTGTTTCTCAATCGTTTTTAAAGGGGTTTTGGCTATCTGTCGTGTAGAGGTTTGTTTCTCAGTTGTTTTTAAAGGGGTATTGAACAACTATTTGTTGTGTACAGGTTTGTTTCTTGGTAACTGTTTTTAAAGGGGCATTAAATAACTATTTGATGTGCACAGGTTTGTTTCTCAGGAGTTGTTTTTAAAGGGGCACTGACTGACTTGCAACATTTAGCTTTTCATAACATCTGTAGAAAGTAGTTTAAGTACATTAAATCACTCTGCACCCTTTCTGAATTATATTTACTTTGTTATTTTCTTTGTTAAAATAAACAGATTTTCATTTCAAAACTTTTACCTTTTTCAGGGTTTTAATTTTCAAGCGACCAATCTCTCCATGACACTAGCCGTTTTTCATCAATTTCAGTTTCAATTTTACAAAGAATGTCTAAATGATTATTACATGTACAACATCCATTACGCCATACTGTTCTGGCATCTTTAAACATGCACGAAAATGGATTTGCTTTGCATCAACCTTTCCGGCAGATCCATCTACATGACTATTTAAGTCAGTCTGATGGAATCAGTCTTCAACAGTGACAGCGTAGTCCAAATCACACAGCAGATCACATTTGACCACCCAGTGATGTGTCATTTTCAAGAGTGACACTAACTCGCTGAAATAAAAAACTTCATTTGACAATCTAGGCCTGTTAGTTTTATGGAAATCTTGACCTCATCAGCACACATCATTCGCCATGCCTTCTCTTGCTTTCAATCATCATCACTTGAATCATTAGCCTGCATCCTCTGGCGGAAATAACGACTTGCTCTCTTTAACCGCTTCTTGAATTTGGTAAATTCATTCCACACGGGCTGAGAATTCTCTCCCTCTGACTCCTGGACTGGTTCCGAACAGTACGGTCCACCAGTCGTATCACATGAACTGTTTCCGTTCACAGCCTTGCTGGGAGTTTGGTCAGCAGATGCAGTGTTCTCTTCAGGGTGGGCAGCAGAAGATTCTGAAGTGGAAGCCACTGATTCTGGGTGAGAAGTGGAATTGGAAGAGGACAGGGAAGGCAAGTGGCCGGAGAGCCCTGGCCCATCAGTCTGTTGAAGGTAAGGACCTGCTTCGTGTTCAAATCCAGCCTTGCCTTTGGGAACAGCAGACAGAATGTAGGAGGACGCTTGTGAGGTGCTAGCACCACAGTCTGAAGGCACAACATGATGTGCCAGTTTCTCATTTGTAAAAGCCTTAACAGTGCCACACTGATCCAAAGAAAGCGCTGGAGCTTCCTCTTTGGAACTATTTGACCCCTGTCTGGGCCTCTTACAACGAGGCGATTCATCACCACTATCATCGGTGTCACTGGTCACCAGTCTTGTTCGGAGCGCCTGCAAGCGCTTCAAGTGATTCACAGCCCTATGCTGCTGAGCACTACGCGATCTCAACGAATTATTTACATCCTCAACCCTTACACTGGAACATGTTGCCTGATCCTCAGAATCGGAATCTGAACTGGTTGAGGACAGGATGTTGCTGTGAACATGAACTGATGATCGCACATTTCTATATCTCATTTCCGCAGCCCTCATAACTTCCTTCCTATTCTGTGCAATGATTTCAGAGATGCTTTTCCTGGTTCTGTCCCTAGAAGAGCGTCCTGAACCAAGTTCTAACGGGTCCTGAGCAGCCGCTCGAATTCTTTCGCTCTCATCATGTGCATCTAACACACGAGACACGTCCGATTCCTGGGCAGCCATGACACTGGCAAATGCCAAAGTAAAGGGGGAGAATTCACTGTTGTCTGAGGAATCTGAAATATGGCCATCTATGTCCTGTTGAGCTGGTTCATTGTCGTGACCCTCACGGACCTCCTGTTGAGACCTCCGCGTCACTTGCAAGATACTGTCGTACAGTTCTATCTCGTTGGATGACAGGTCTTCCTCAGAGCTCCAATATTCAAGCTCTCGCTGTACCAGGCTGTCGAAAAAGGCCATCATACGAGGATCCTCCTCCACCGACTGAGAGGAATAGTCATGAGACATGACCAGGCCGCTCCGAAGCACAAGATTAATGTACTCTTCATGTGTGTAGACAGGACGTTCCGTGAAAGCATCCTTAGCTTCAGAATCAATGCCACCACTCCCTTTCTGCAGTGGAAATGGACTCCAAACCTGAACACGAAAAAAAAAATGCATTCAATAATTTTCATTACATATAGAAAAGGCAGACCAAAAGCAATCCTCTTCTGGCCTTGAATTCCTTTTCATTTACTCATGGCTCTAATCCACCACTTATGATAGTTAAGAAAAGATCTGAAGTCAAGAAAATGAATGATTTCGATAAAGTCTGAACATCACACCGCACGCATACTTTCACACTAAAAAGCTTGATTGCAGTTCCACAATATATTGATGTTCACAGAATAAAAACTAGTTGAACTGCATCTGTATATTTCACTTCTACTTAGGCGATCAAAGGAATTTTACGACCAAATTATACTTATGATATACTTACCTGTCAAAACAAATGCCTTATTCCCATTTAGTGTGGAAACATCACCGTGTCATCAAAAGAACAAGACACACATACACACACACACACAACCGGGAAAGCATGGCGCTAACCTCGCTTCAGTACTTTATTTGGCACTGAAGGTGATCACCCTCAGTGAGATCACTTGATTGCGCCATATTCAGACTAGATCGCTTTCCCCAACAAAGCAGGGAGCTAGGAAAGCGTCTCTGTGTTTGGAAGGTATGCATATTGTAAAACTACTTGTACTTTTAGTAGTAAGAGAGACACATGTTCTTCAACTAAGGAAAATGAGAACACTGATCTAGGCTGAATATGGCGCGATGAAACAAAACTTACAATGGGCGACCAGTCTTGCTGCCTAACTGGGTATGAAGGCTAGTTAGCTCCCTGCTCTCCCAATGTTGTTTTTTGGGGATCCTGGTGATGTGGTGATGTTCCACACTAAATGGGGATAACATTTGTTTGGACAGGCAAATATGACAAAAATACATGCGCTCATGCTCTCATCCATACATACATACACACTCTCACACACACATATACAGAGTGAGAGAGAGAAAGACAGCAGAGAGAATACAGAATGAGAGGGTACTGAGACAGACAGACAGAAAGTAAGACAGAGACAGAGAAAGAGAGAGAGAGAGAGGAAGAGAGAGAGAGAGTACCAACGTTATAAAGTGGATATTTTAAAAATGATTTCCAACAGTTTCATTTTTTATATTTGATGTCATCAAACATCACCCACCAAAATTCTTTTAGAATGAAAGAAAACCATAACAGCATGGTCATATTTAACATATTGTTAACCACGTCAAGACTGAAATAGTTGTGGTTAAAAAAAAAAACACACAAATGAAAGAGACAGAGATATATACATATATATGTAAACTGAGATTTAAGTATTAAAAAGGTTAAGGTAAAGTTTGATTCCTGAAGCCTAATGAAACGTTAAGTGAAATGTTAAGTTGACTGTGTTTGGAGCACTGCACAATGAAAGGCACAGCCGATCCCCCATCTGCCGCCTTAGCCTTCCCTGAACTGAATCAGGTACTGACAGTCAGTCTTACACAAAAACAAACATATGCATGCCAAACTACATTTGCAATTAGATTTCTGCATAACATTTTGCATGATTTTTACTTGGATTTTTTTTTTCTTCTTTTCATTTTTTTTACCCCACGCTCACCCCCCACCCCCACTCACCCCCTTCCCCACCCCACCTGGTTTCACTCGCACAACTGATACTTTTGACAATGAACTTAGAAGCTGACATGTGTTATGTCAGAAGAATGTGGAAAAGTTTAGAGAAAATATTTAAAAGCATCGGTTAACATGTTGAGATTACTGCCACCAAACACAATACTTCATAACAAAACACACACACACACACCTAAATCCAACCAACCCATCCACTCTTGTCCTATCAGAATTAGCAGAACATGTAAAGCTGAAATAGAAAGAGACTTAGCAATGTTAAAAAATGGTGTCATCTAATTTCTAACCCAAATTTTAAAATCAAAACCAATCCTGGAGAAAAAAAAACCCTTGAATGTTGAATTCATGTGTGATAAAAAAGAGTTTCTGATTATTCTTAAGGGACAAAAGAGGTCTACCTGATCTAACAAAATATGAAAAAAGTGATACCAGTCCGATGTCATTTAGTTGTTCAAGAGAGAAGAAGAAGATGACAGGTGGGATAGGGAGAGGTAGAGTTTTATCTGTACCTACAGAAAGGACACACAGGCCTTAACATTCTGTTGTTAACCCACATTCGACAGATTACTCGTATGCGTGTATGGACCGCAACCAACAGACAAAAAAGCAAGTGCTTCATGGGAACTGCTATTCAGATGGAAGCGCAGCTTGTCTATTTGTCTCACACGCACACATAAAAAATAAAAGCCATCTAGGTCCATGGGGGAAAAAAAACATTTTATACTTAAATCTTGCTTGTTTTTAGGGACTTCATGTTTATGATCTGGTATTCACTCAGAAGATATTTCATAACTGAACGAACTTTTAAACTGTAAGCCTAGTTTGCTGAGTTTGTGATTTGGTGATCCTCGTCTTTGTCCTTCTTTGTCCTTTATTTGTATAATCTTTTCATTTGCGATCCAAAATCGCCAAGGGTTGTTAACTTGCTAATCCTTAGTGTAAGGACAGAAAAAGGATTGCTCCACATGTTCTCGGAATCATTCTGGTCCATGCAAGGGACGTAATCATAACTCTCCCCTAACAGAAATCAATTTGTCTTACTAGTTTACAAACTCTTCCGTGATGGCAAACAGTTTGTAGCTGACCAACCTATACTTGCAATTCTTCATTTTGAGGTGGACATTTTCATGTTTGGAACAGTTGAAATATTTCACAATGCTTTGGAAGTAAACAAGTTACATATTGGACAACAGCTAAAATCAATTTCGCAAATTGTTCAAAACGGTTTGAAGCATGGTGGGCTTAATGTATCTCATTCGAGCACTAGCAAATTGTGCTTTACAGGCTGTATTTCCTCCCTCAAGAGAAGATGTTCAAACTTGAATTACATATCAGTCTCTGGTTCCCTATGCTCAGCGATCCATGAAAACTAGATTGTGGATTGCAGGTTTCAGTCAGAAACTATGACTCATCAGTACTTCACGATTAGGTATGCAAACTGGTGGTTCAATAATTTAAGAATGGCCTTCAAGTTTCAAATATATTTAGAGCTAAAAATGTCAACAATGCAAATGACAAGAGTAAATGAAGGACCACTTCTGAAATGTTCTACTTCATTTCAATGTTGCTGGCGATCAAATACATTTGTGTTAATTATCTGTATTTAATTCATTTTAAATAGTTGTTCTAGCAGACTTTTTATTTTTTGCTGCTTTATTTCAGTTCTGGCAGTCTGTAAAACTAATTATGTACAGACCAGATCTGTTTACCCTAAAACTGCTGTTGGTGTACTTTTCTACAAAAATTGAGCGTATTTTCAAAAAAAGAGTGTACAAATTTCCAAATGTCAGTAAAAGGGGATAGGAAGTGGAGGGGTGGGGGGGGGGGGGGGGGGGGGGGGTCGGGGGCATTCATTTCGTTTTCACCTGCCATCGCATTGGACAGGCTTCTTGCAAGTAGTAACCACCTGATCTTGCATTGACTGTGGTAGAACAGGCTCTTTGTAATACAAATTACTTTGAAACCTGATTCATCAGCATACTTTTGCGCAAGCTCATGCTCTCTCACTGTTTTTTTTTTTTTTTGTGGTATGTTTCAGGGCATGTTTTTGCACAACAGACATTGCCAAACATTATTTCATACATATATGTTCACAAGAGTTGTCGCTCTATGGTTGAAGTCTCTGCTGTGGTTACACATCGCAAGCGCAATTACCACTCATGAACTTCGTCTCTTGAAATCTTATTTGACATATCTTATTTCAAGTTTGTTGTATTCTTCGCTTTTTCACCAAATGTGTAAAAAATGTGGCAAAACTCGTATGGGTAAAAAGGTCTGACAGACTACGATTCACATTTGAACATACATGGCATTTTTCATGTCTGAATCACTTCAACGAAATCTACGCCAACTTATGATTTTTTTTCTAATAAAAGAAAATGTTTCACTTGCATTTCAGCCACATATATCCTCTACATAAAAAAAGTGCTATAGAAAGAAATAGGTAACTTTTTACAGGTCAATGTTATCTCAGCTTGTTAAGTTCAACTTTCAAGTAGTGACACTGCTTTAACTCTGAATGATTCCAATAAATCATTTTAACTGGAGCATGAAACCAACTGCAGGCTTTCAAAACCCAGTGGAAATCTGGCAGACTTCCTTGAGGTAAAGAGTGGTGGACACGGCACACTGCCTCATCAAATATGGGTCACATGACAAGCATAGAGCTTAGAGTGGTGGACATGGCATACTGCCTCATCAAATATGGGTCACATAGCAAGCACAGATCTAACAGCAGTGGACCACGGCACACTGCCTCACCAAATATGGGTCACATGACAAGCATAGAGCTTAGAGTGGTGGACATGGCATACTGCCTCATCAAATATGGGTCACATGACAAGCATAGAGCTAAGAGTGGTGGACATGGCATACTGCCTCATCAAATATGGGTCACATAGCAAGCACAGATCTAAGAGCAGTGGACACGGCACACTGCCTCACCAAATATGGGTCACATGACAAGCATAGAGCTTAGAGTGTTGAACATGGCATACTGCCTCATCAAATATGGGTCACATAGCAAGCACAGATCTAAGAGCAGTGGACATGGCATACTGCCTCACCAAATATGGGTCACATGACAAGCATAGAGCTAAGAGTGGTGGACATGGCACACTGCCTCACCAAATATGGGTCACATGACAAGCACTTCTGCAGCCTCAAAGAAAAGAAAAAGGATATATATGGAAATAAATAGTTCACTGGTGAACGTACCTTGATGATCTTCTCCACTCCTGAAGAAATGATAATGCCACTGTGATGATTATATCGCACTTGGTTTACAATTGATCTGTGTCCATGCAGGATCATGTGGGCCTCTTTAATGTACACTCCTGTCCAACACAATAAACAGTGCACTTGAAAACCAATGTCTTGGAAACAAATCTTTTTCTCTCTCTTACACTCGCAAAAACACAAACACACGCATACACATGCCCGCAATCATCCACTAATACTACATTCCTCATGTCCTGTAATATAAGAAAAATTCCATCTCCCAGAACATTTCCATCAGTGGTCTGTCTCAATCACTTGCCAGAATTCAGGCTTTACACACACACACAGATCCATTATCATGTTAGATAACAAAACAAAGAAAAAGTTAAGCTTGAAAGGACATTTAAACAACAACAACAAAAATCACGTTGATTTGCTGTACCATTTTAGGGGAATACGACATGACATTATCTAATAAAGCTGAGATCTGATTTTACTGTGATGTGATGTGTGTGTGTGTATGTGCAAATTAACGAAAACAACAATATATATATGTATATATTCATTTATTTGAAAGGCCTGTAACCCAGTGTTTTTAAGATTTTGCCTGCACTGCTGACAATCATTAGTTCAAACCTTTCACAGGGTCTAATTTTCAAAACTTGGAGCACTTCCCTCCATCCAGTAGTACAAAGGTACCTAACTCAGGTCACATCACTAACAATGCAGAACCCTTGCTTACACTTTGATGGTGAAACACATTTCACAGAGTTCCTTATGCACTAGCTCCTTTCATACCAAAACCTTCAGAAACACACACAAATGGCTAAAAATCCTTTTTCTGAGCCCCTCCTTCCTCCACAAGTCTTTCTTCCATGGAGAAAATTCTTGATTTGATGAGAGGAGACTTCTCCATGGAAAGAACGAATGACTGAAAAAGGGGAAAGGGGGGGCTCTAAAGCGGGACTTTCTCCCCAGATCTTGCTACTAATCTACTACTTTGCCAAATCTTCTTTCTGTTGTTTACAGCACTCTTACACTGGTCTTGCATCACTCTAGGAATCACCACTTTTTAAGTGCATCCCTTCACTGTCAGTTACATTCATACTTTTCCTAGTTTATGGCAGCAAACTTTAAAACTTTGAAACATCAACCTCACCAGCGTGCACATGTGATCCATGTCCACCAGCACATGGTGGCCTACTCTTTTGAAAGACAGATTGAGGTTTAACATGCATAAAGATGTCTTTTTAGATTGGCCTCGGTGGTGGCATGAACACTGATGCTATTTTTGTGTATCTTGTCAACAAAATGGAAACTGAGATTGACAAGCATAGCAGTAGCGCCTGTATTACCCTTTTTGTTGATCTCTTCATTAGGAATGTCCATCTCTTCAACTGTATCAAAGGCCGAATCTTGCCTCCAGCAAGCTTTTAGTGAGCCAGAGCTATAGAATCAAAACTGTGATCACTTCTTTCCCACAAACCGATGAGAAGCTTTGAATTATCAGGGGTCATAACTATGAAGCTGATCCATTTGACATTCAAAGAGTAGCTGGATCTCCTAATGTGTTCACAGCTTTTGCCTTCAAAGCTGTTGAAAAACGACTGCACTCACAACTAAAAACTAAAACAAAAACTGTGCATCCTAGGGACACTCTGAGTGAAAATCTATGCATCATCAAAATCTATGCGTAAAAGTCCCCCCCCCCAGTTGTGTATTATAAGGACCACTGATTTCACATTGTTTTCTCTGTGTGAGACCACATCTTTCAACTGATAACTGAAAAACAATCCTCATAAAAAGAAACTGAGAAGTTTCCCCCCCCCCCCCCCTTCCATTTCTTTTCCCCCCTCCTTTTTCTATTCTGATCTTTATATACTGAGGTGTGCATACAAAGTTTCAGGAATTGGATTCCACCGGTGGAAAGTAAACAGGAAATCCCTCAAACTGATTCACTGGTTCAAGACCATGCTACTGGTCAAATGTCAACTTTTTCACATGAAGAGAAACAACAGCATGCTGGGGTAAAAAACTGCATAAACAGCAGCCTACTCGGTGTATCCATTGGATCAACTCCACTCCAAACTATGCCACTTACTACTGACCTCACCTACCATCATTTTAATATTTCTGAAAGCCAAATTTCCTGACAGAATCCTAATCACAACTGCAAGCTTTACTGAAACACTCAGAAAGTATGATCTAACTTGAGTTATCAAAGAAAACCTATCCTAACATCTCTACATCACTACCAAGGAAGTCAAGATGTAAGGCATTTCCTTTTCTTTGCATCATTAAAAAAGCAGAGCGGAACATGCAAGCAATATGTGACTTGACATGCTTTGCATTGCATGTGTCACAGAAGTTAACAATAAAAAATACTCACTCCGACTCAAATCATCAGGTATTTTCCACATGTACAAATTGAAGTCATCAGATCCAGACAGCACATACTGAAATAAAAAACAAAATGGTAACTGTAATTAGAAGATAAACTTGCAACTTTTGACGACCTTCATGTGTACGTATTAACATATGAAATCAATTACCCAATCACCACATGGCAAGAAATACGAAAAAGGTAATATTCTTTATGTTATGTTGAAACAAACAAAAAAAATCTAAAGCCCCCAATGAACCAGATTCTTTTAAAACATGTACACTTGCATTCTTACATATACAAATCAGTATAGAAATATGAAAAAAGTGCTTCAGAGACAATTACACAAAGCGAATTACAAAAGTAATGAAAAGAAAAAAATTTCCAAGGATGTTTTAAGAGAGGGCAAAACTGAAGTGCAGGAAGACTTGTTTTTGTTTTCTAAAAGCTAAAAAGGCTTTGCTAATTCAGATCACCATTTATGGATACAATTAGTATCTTTCTCTTGTGTTAGCATGATACATGAAAAAGATTCCAGAGCCGACACTACAGACCTATTACTCCATATGTTCAATCCTGAAATGCATTAAAGCAGCAATGCCCAAAACACAAACCAAAAGGTTATTTCCGTTATGCTATGTTGGCAACAATCAAGCAAGATCTGCATTACTAAGCTGCTGATGTTTTGTGCCATGTCCATAACCAGTCAATAGTTTTCTCCAACAGCAACTGCGCAGTGCTCATTTTAACAACACACACGCGCATACAAACAGGTCTGCAAACTGAAACATTCTTTTTCAGGTGAAAAATTTGCACTGGGATGTTTGTGTGAAGATCTGTGTGTAACAGACATAGAAGCAAGGAGAAAGAAGCCAAATTAAGAGCAAAAACAAAAAGCAAAAACAAAAAAGAAAGAAAAGAGTATCAGGTGAAAACAAGAGGCAATATAAGATCAGAAAATAAATGGCAAGATGTTGAAGACTAAAGAGGCCAGAACTGAAAGTTAATGTAAGGGAGAACTGAAATCAGACAGCGGCAATCTCCCTCTGAGCAAGACATCAAGTTTACATTCTTGTAAGTCATTAAAAAAAATAACGCCTGCATACATACAATATAACATGCCACTTTTAACATTATTCAAACTCATTCATCTCTTCGCATGTTTCATAAAATAGCAAAACCAACATACAGTAAGAAAATAGCCTGCATGCCAGTTTATTTCAAGTTTTCCTGTTTTACAGAATAAACAAACAAAAACCAACCAAACAAAACAAACACATACACAAACATATACACAAAACAACCAACTAACAGACTAAATATCCCCCCCCCCCCCCCCCCCCCCCCCCCCCCGACAACAGAGCAACAAGTGTACCTCATCATTAGGGCCAGCAAAAGAGCAGCTCTTCATGGTGCAGGAATTGTAGTACCCGTCATGGTCGAAGTCACACAATGGGTTTGTGTTGCCCAGCTCGTACAGCACTGGGGGTAGACGTCGTCGAAGTGCCACCAGATGGGTACCTCTGTTGTTGATTCGGACACTCATACAGCTTTGCTGTAAGTACCGGCCTCCATATCGTATCAGGCAACTGCATCACAATGACAAAAACTGATCCTCCATTTCTTATAACAAAAAAAAAATCTTTTTAAAGGAAAAAAAAATCAGTCAAACCACCAGCAAGAAAAAAATGAAAAAGTGCTTTTGTTGAAAGCACAGTTCCATATATCCACATACCAGAATGCACATGATCAGCCAGCTGAAACTGATGGTTTAGGGAAACACACAAACACACCAAAACAGCAAGCCTTTTTAAATTCTCTATTTCACAGCTGCATCAAAAATAATTATAACTGGCTACACATGCTCAATCAGACCATCTGATAAGACGTTTTTCAGTTCATTTTCCTAAATTTCATATCAGGCTAAAAAAAAAAAAAAAAAGAAAAAAAAGAGGTGCACAATGAAACCAGTACATTCCAAAAAAACAATTTACATGTGTGACAGTTCAGAAAGACAGTTGCTGTAAATGTAACGATAAACATGAAGAAAAAAAAAAAACTAACAAAAAAACTGACATGGTAACTGTTTCCAAGAATGTGTGGCTTGCGAACTGTTGATAACAGGAGGTGGAAGAGATACCTGCCTGGAAGGGATGGGGGAAGGGGTGGACGCAAGGGATGACAGGGAGGGAGGCACAGACTATTTGTGAATGTATTAACAATTGTTTCTGTTTTCTTGCTTTCCATGTGAATGGAATGGTTGTGGGTTTTTTTTCTTCCAATAATGAAAGAGAAATTGCAGTGACAGGCAGACGGATAGAGATTGTTGGGTGCCACATAAATTCATTGTTTACCTAGATTTTGCTTCTCCTTACAATATAAAACTAACAGATTATAATGCAGACATTTCTTTTTTTATTTAGAAGTCCACAATTTGTGTAGATTATCATATTACATCACTTATTCTCATGTGCAGATCGGTTTATTATGCCGTTTGTCACACACACTTAATTTCTGTCCCTTGTACTGGAAATAAAGATAACATTCATTTTTTATTTATTTGTATAAGCTTGTGTGTGTGTGTGTGTGTGTGTGTGTGTGTGTGTGTGTGTGTGTGTGTGTGTGTGTGTGTGTGGTGTGTGTGTGTGTGTGTGTGTGAGTGCGCACATGCGCATGCACATGCATACTTATGAGTGAGGGGGAGCCAAGGGAGCATCCAAATGAACACATTTGTGCTGGCATTAATCCAGAAGTTATGCCATGTACTGTTGTGAACATAAAACCAGAACTGACCTTGAAACCTTGTTTAAACCGGTTTTAATTCCCAAACAGGAAACCAGCTCTGGGTTACAGTAAGCTGACTAACCCCCTTTTTTTTTTCTCTTTTGTTTAACACCAACCCTGAAGCTGTTATTCCTCAACTGGTTTTAAAAAAACAAAAACGCTTCCAACCCCAACCAAAACAATTTCAATTCAAAACCCAGAGGGTGTTGTGGGCAATTCATGTTTATATCTCCGCCAACCACAAGCAGCCATATCTGGGCTGTCATCTCGTCAAAGTCAATAAAGAAAAAAACTCATTAAATCAGACTATAGTGAGACACAAATATCGCTTAAAATATTTTCTGCCGTAAAAACTCATATCAGATGAAAAATGCTTATCTCTTTCGAGAACTAAAAAATCACATCAAGTGGAACATTTCTGAACACAGTTTTTTCATGGAGCCTGCTGTAGTAAAGTGTTTACATGTATCTCACATCATGTAACTCCAGCACACATGCTTCATAGTAAAAGGTAGATCAAATGGAATGCGCCACTGAACTGAAATCTTTTAAAAAGACTCGAGTGAGTGTAAAAACAGTGGCCTATGCGTGACCTACACAAAACTGTTTCTTCTTTTCAGCCATCAGTGGCAGACCTTAATGCCTCTTGAAGGTCTGGACCCATCTAGAAGAATTTGTTACCTGTCTACATGTTCCAGTCCTCTTGCCAGAGGTCTTTGACCGAAGTCTGAATTTTGGGTTTCATATCAAGAGTACTGGACAGAGACTCTGGACAGTTCTTCATTAGTGGCATTCTTCACAAGTTGATCAGCCACCTCACTGCCTTGAACACCACCAAGACCAGGACACTAAGCAAAAGGTTTGTTGTTCAAAACACATTCCCTCACATAGCTCACTTTTTGTTGCTAAGCCCACAGCCCTGGTCCTGGCACTTCAGATGGTTCCTGACTCAAAACACAAAAAGACTTCCTCATTCTCTCTGGACTCCCTCAACGCTCTGAAGGCCATTCCTGGCCGTAATATCAAGCACCCTCAGCTCCTAAATCTGTCTGAAATGTACACCTCTCTGAAATCTGATGGTTATAGGGAATCAATTGCTTGCCATCCAATCTCCAAGAGAGGCCACCAAACCCTAAGAGGAGTGGTAATTTTCATGTGATCTCCATTAGCTTTCCTTTGCTGAACGGGTGAAAAATGGCACCTGTTTAGATTGCTGCACTCACAATATGCAAATACAAGCTGATGTGTTAGACGAATGGTAAATGTCCAGACATAAAAGAGAACACAGTGTATAATACAGTTCAGCTAATATGAAGTCTGCCATTAACCAAAAAAAATCAACAACAAAAAAGCTGGTGACTATCTACCAGCCCAATTTTTTTTTCTTTCTCCCCATGTTACTTTCACCTTATCTCTCCCATCCCCTTCCCCTCCTAATCCAATACCCAAAAATATTCAGTGACTAGACTGTACACCACATCACAACTTTTACAAGCCCCCCCCCCCCCCCCCCACCCCTACCCAAAAATATTCAGTGACTAGACTACACCACATCACAACCCCCGCATTTGAGCACTCTAAGTACCACAACAATCAGCTCATGCAATGTTCCACATAAGTATTACAGATCACAAACAACCGAGAGTAAATCAGACACAGAGTTCTAAACTCATGTAAAAGGAATTTTACTATGAAAAAATAGCGTTATATACTTAGCGGTCCAAGCAAGTCTTTGCCCCTGTTCTGGACCAAGTGGAGAAGTGGGAGGGCATCTTAGTGTTTGGATAGGTAAGTACTAGTTCTAGAAGTAAAAGTAATTTTCCTCATACTTGTCTGTCCAAAGAAGTGCCAGAATATCAAAAGGGACGGTGGAAGCCACGCTCACCAAGAGAAGGGGTCAATGAACTCACAAAAGAATGACACTGAACAGTAGTCCAAGTCTACAACCCGGCCTCAAAGGCCACTCAGGACCTTACATTAAATATCCCCTTGCTTAGTCTGGAGCTTAAACTATATGAAAGGATAATACCTGCTCTCCCTATGAGAACAGCACAGGGTGACACATAATACGAACAGTTGTATGAGAAACTACAGATAAAGCAGCAACGAATGACCCATGCACAAGTGGCAGAGTGTAGGATTACCATCCAAGTGTGTAGCTGGCATTAACGTTACGGATTCATGATAGATTTTGGAAAAGCTGCGTGACCACAATGGACAGTGATAAAGAACAACAAGACACAACAGACACATATGCAAAGCAAACAAGACACACACAGACATATGGACAACAAACTACATCCAAAACTAGATGTTCACACAAGTTTGCTGCAACTCAAGACTTGCAGGATTATTACCATTTTTTTCTCTGTAATACAAAACAACAAAAAAGTACTTATAAGGTAAAGCAATAAAGGAACTACACAACAATGAATTATGAAACTACCCTTCAGTTCCTGAATGGAAAATTTTCCGAACACACACAAACTACTTGATATCAGACAATTACCTGCGAGGTTTGCGGATATCCCACAGACCCACGCCTTCCTTGGCATTGGCAGTGGCCAGAAGTCTGGGTTCAGCAGGATTGTACATCACAGCATGCATTGAAGATGAGTAGCTTGCCAGCACAAATGGCTCTGGAGCATATTACCGTAATGGAGGCATTTGAGTTAAATGGACACTGCTCTGTGAAATCGGTTAAAACATGGTCTAAATCTTCAAATGTCGATTCCCATCACATTCACTATGCAAACACATTATTCACCACCTCACACCACCCCTCCCTCCCAAAGTAACTATGTTCCAATATACGACTATTTGACTCTACATAAACAGTTAAGACTTTCACTCACACAGCCAATGTTCACCTCTCCTTTCACACCTATTGACAATTCATTCTTCCCAAAGCTTTTTAGTCAAAATGTTTCTCACACACACACACACACATACAGTATGAGACATCATTAATATATTGTCAGTATGGTGATATCTTCTAATACTACACACACACACACACACACACACACACAGAGTATCAGATATCATTAATGTATTGTCAGTAGGGTGATACCTTTCTATCTTTAAAATAACTGCTGACGAAAAACAATAACCACCTGTGGTTGGGGGCTCTCTGGTGTCATAAATGAGAACTCTGCCATCGTCACAGGCACTGGCAAATATTGTGTCATTGTTTGGGTCAGTGGACAATCCATATACAGCTTCATCGTGCCGAAACACATCTTCCGTTTCTCCACTGAACACAAACAAAAACATACACACCATAACCATATCTGAAAATCAAGTCAGGGAGGGAAAAATATACTTTCCCATTTACTTTGACATTATGTTACTTCCCAAAGCTACACATACAACTCTCTACTGCAACCTAAAAGACCTTGTTTAGCTCCAATTCTTTCACCTAAAAATGTGTGACCAAAGAGAGATCAATCAGAAAGCAGAAAAAAATGGCAACCTTGGTAACATCACCCTGAGAAAGCACCTTAACTCCCTCCCTACAGGAAGCCAAAAGACTGACCATAACTGATATAATGGATATAGTTCAAAATCTAAGTGGCATCAAATGCTGAAATCAGCCTAGTGCTCGTGTAACAAGTTGTCTGTGAATGTACTCAACCGTACCAAGAAATTACATTAGGTTGTTAGTGATCAAGAACAAATAAAATTTCACTTTGTAAAGGCACCTTTGCATCACATGAGAAAATGTTTTTGAATAAAATGATTTTTAAAAAGTGAGTGGAAGTACAGTTATACGACACATGTGAGCGATACTTCAATCCAGTGCTCTTGAAAAACACTTTCATCAGTGCTTCTTTATCACAAAATCTGATTCAGCTACTCGCGTTTATTAAAGATACGCACACCTCATCAGAGATGCGTGTTAAAAAAACTAATGAGAAGAATAATATAATATAAGATGAATGATCAGAAACAAACTGCTCATGCTGCAAGAAACATCACTTCTTATTTACAACTAGAAGTGCCTGGCCTCCAACATGAACACAAGCATAGTTATACACTAGCATGTGCGACCCGCCTGTGTAAGTCACATGCAAACACACACGTCATTACAAAACAAGGGCATCAACTCCTTCCAAACTGTGATAATTGTCCGAGCTATCAAATCCTTGTGTACATACAAATATGCGCATTAATCAAATATTCACAAAGGTTTAAATTAATATATTAAAACATTTTTTTTTTTTTTTTACTAAGATTTTGTTCTATCTTCCATACAAATATACTTTCTATACAAACTATTTTAAAAAATCTATTATGGAAACAGCTCTGCCAGAAGTAATGAATAAACACAAAAGTTTCATGTACTTACCTTTCAATATCATGCAAAACAACTTGTTCGTCATTACCTACAGGGAAAAAAAAATAACAAGAGTAGTTTGACATGTACACAGAAATGCTGCATTACTTAATCAAATACTTCATTAACTTCATTCAGTTAGCTATTTTTTAACATCATAAACATCTTCTCCAAATTCTACGGCAAGTACATGTTTTTCCCTGACAATGAGTACAAGCTGAACTGGAACAAAAACCTCATCAGTTACACCTGTCCTTTTCATTTTGTGGAATAACTGGCTACACAATGAACCGTCATGTAACTTCACAACGAAATGTGGTTTGTTTACTAAACTGGAATAACTGGCTACACAATGAACCGTCATGTAACTTCACAACGAAATGTGGTTTGTTTACTAAACTGGAATAACTGGCTACACAATGAACTGTCACGTAACTTCACAACGAAATGTGGTTTGTTTACTAAACTGGAATAACTGGCTACACAATGAACTGTCATGTAACTTCACAACGAAATGTGGTTTGTTTACTAAACTGGAATAACTGGCTATACAATGGATTAACTTCATATTAAAACATAGTCTGTTTACTAAACTGTGGCATTACCATTCTTAGCAGTTTTATTTCTCAATGTGCTCAAGCTTAACTGTGAAAAAAAAAAAACACTTCATTATGTCTATGCCATCATGGGATCAAATACAAGCACTTTAATCAAAACAAAGACTGACGGGGGATGTAGGGATGGGATCAGATTAAATGCAAACTTTCTAATGAATGTAAAGACCAGAAGGGGAGGCAAGGGAGGGAATCATCATCATCATCATTCAAATTCAGTAGAATGAACACTGTAATTTTAGAATGATAAACCCCGACTTCCTTGGTTCACTTTGCATCACCTGTAAATTTAAAACAAAAATGACAGGTTTTACAGTATTCATCTTTCTCACTTCCCATTTCGTCTGTCTCCAATGCCAGAGACTTGAATCAACAACTTCCCACATCATCGTCTCTGCCTGTCACAGGAAAGGATAAAGTTATTTCGTGCCTAACTCATGCACATAAAAACCTCAAATGCTGAGCAAGCCAAAGAATCAAATACTGAACTTCACTCAAGTGACAATACGAGGCACGAGAATGCAGATACTGAGGCTGATGCACCTGAAAATGATGACAATTGTTTCACTGAATGTGACAATGACATGGAGTCAAGTGTCACCAGTCAAAGCGCTATCAGCTTGTGGTGGCGAGGTGAGGTGGCCTAATAAAATTTGTATGCCAAGCACAAACATAAATCCATCATTTGGTGTTTGAAACAGTCATGAAACACAATAAGTGAAAAAGGTAAAAAATCAGTCTGATTTATTAACATGTGAAGACTGTCACTATTGAATCTATGTTATAGATAAAAGGTTAAAGTCCCATGTCTACAGGGCAACTGAACTGTCAGAAGCTGACTATACCTAGGACATAGCTAACTGGAAAGCAGAGCCAAACTCTTTCCTTTGCTAACTTGCCTACCCTGAATCCAACCTGGTGCCCATGCACCCAAGTGAACATAGTTTTCAAGCCATAAAGAAAAATTTGACCCCATGAGTGGTTCAAACTCATGCCTCTCAATTCCATATTTGAATATTCTTACCACACAAAAAAAGTTATTATGTCCTGAATGTCAGTACTGTGACTTCAAAATAACAAGTGTACAATGAGATACTTAACAACATGACTTAACACTGAAATCTTCTTTCCTACTGTGATTCAAAAACAGTGATCACACCACATATTTTGATAGGCCAGTTCTTCTCTTGACTATCATGCGCAAAGAAGACATCCAATTAGCTCTACCTTCCCATCCCTGCTGTTTGTTTCTGCAGTTTGTTCAATCAGCAGGCAGGTGAGGAACTAAAAAGTCTGCGACTGCAATGTGAAGAGAGAAAGCTGGCACATTTTGTCTGCGTCTGTGAATCAGCATCAGGTCACGCACATCTTCATGGCTTCACCACACAGAACGCACACACATAACAGAGAGTGACTGATCATGTAGGGTTTAACAACAATGTTGATGATACCATCTTAGAGCAAAAATAGCTTATCTAGCAAGAAAATAACGAATGTTTACATACCAGCTGGCCCTATCAAAGTCAAGCCAATGATCCTTACCAGCAGTTTAATTTAGTATGATCAACACCAAATTGTGTGAAACATTACTTTATTTGTGGTGAGCAATCAATGCACCTTTAAAGGAAACCGTCTGAAAACATGACAGTGTGTGGTTAGTCCTCAGATATGAGTCAGAACACAAATTAATGAAATCTGAAGGCAATATGATGTCTTTGCCTAGAAATGAGGTGTCCAGCGAATGTGTTCAACGTACATTCAACAGTACTTTGAAACTGACGAAACTTCATTCTCCTTCCCTTACTGACAATTTGAAAATTTTCCTTCCTTTCCCTTACTATTTGAACATCATTTAAAACCAAAATCTGCTCACGCTGACTGTTCAGTATCTATATACAGACATGAACATCAAAACAAAGGAAAACACATACACACATATCCACATAAGATGCTTACCACCAGAATAAATTTTTGTGTTTGACTTGTTAATAGCCAGACAAAAAATGTTGCTGTTGTGCTCTCCCTTCATAGGGACAGGCTCTCCAATGTCTGACAAAGCTTTCTCCACATCCCAGAGCAGCACACGCCTGTCGTCTCCACCTGGTGTGTGAATGCAATGGAAAAACAAAAACAATTTAACCAATAATCAATCGCTGAAAGAATAAAACATATCAAATAAGTTAATGCCAGTACGTGTGTGCGTGTGTGTGTGTGTGTGTGTGTGTGTGTGTGTGTGAGTGTGTCTGGGTATGTGCGTGTACATGCGTGTGAAAGTATGTGCCTGCAAGTCTGTCAAAAATGTTTATCATACTAATCATGGTTTTTGTTAACATTTTTTGAAAGTGGTGGGTATGGGGAGTGGGCAGGGGGAAAGGGGGGGGGGGGGGGGGTATGGAGAGTGTTCTGTATTCAGAAAGGCAGTT
This sequence comes from Conus canariensis, assembly GCA_033310375.1. NCBI lineage: Eukaryota > Metazoa > Mollusca > Gastropoda > Neogastropoda > Conidae > Conus > Conus canariensis. The sequence continues at coordinate 54,815,952 of CM065717.1, forward strand.
TGATTAGAAAGTTCATTTTAAATTTGCTCCTATATAGGAATTATGCTAATGAAGTACTAGTGCTTAACAACTGATGATGTCTCAAGTGTTAATCATAAACACCAGGAATAATCCATGCCACCCAAGCAGTTTGGTGTGATTAAAGATCTGTGTCAATCAAAATAAAACCTAATTAAGGTTTCCTACATAAGAGAACACTTCAATTTTAAGCACGAAGGGGAAAATACATGCATACACACATACGCAAAATACTGTGAATGATTCAAGTTTTTCAGCCTGTTTTCGGTTCGGAACATGTACATCAGCCAATGACAATTTTGTTCAAAACTAAAACAGTTTAATAGTTCCATGGTGTTCTGTTTTCAATTGTTTACAATGACTACACACGACAGATCTGGGTGGGCAGCTGTTAAGAGCTGATAAGGACTCCTTGCCCAAAGGAGGAATGGGGTAGGTAACCCAGACCAAACAAGCTGATTTAGCAGACCCCACTGAATGCAGAACCTACAGCCCAGTAGCAAGGTCTTGTCACACAGAGGCAGCCAGGTACAAAACTTTCCTGGGCACACTTGGCTTACTTTGGAGGACATGAACTGTTAATCGTTGTGGCGAAGTAGGACAGGCGTGGGTGGCCCCGAGAGTTGCCTGCCCTGGGTTTGTATGCAAAGTCCGTATCAGACAGGAGCTTCAAACAGAAGTTGTCAGAGCTGAAGGCACATGTGGGGGCTGACCAAAAAGAGTAGTTGTAGGCTTCAAGTTGTTCTGCCTTGAGTGGAACTAAGCCCAGCAGGAGCCTGGTCCCAGTGCAAGGCATGCTCCTTCAGGAGGAAGACAGAAGCCAAACTAAGAGGCTCAAATCCTGCGATGCAGAACCGCTTACGATCACCCATGTAGAGACATAGAAGCACACAGGCAGGCCAATGTTCGCACTCGGGGAATACACCTGATGCAGGTTGGACCAGGTGGGAATTCATGACTCTACACATATTCCATCCATCTGAGAAAAAAGGATCATGGATGCCAGCCAAGAGATGGCCTGTGACAAGACAAGCCACCAATGCTCTGTATCCTGATGCGAGAAGCCCCAGACGTAAAGACAAAACCAGGATTTGTCAAGTCCTGTTGGTCAGAGATACTTGAACAAATCTTGGTGAGCTCCTTTACCTTAGGATACCATTACTAAGTACGGGAATGAGCTGAGCATGGAAGAGGCATTGATAACAACTCCCAAACCACTACTGGGGCTAAAGTCTCTGGACAGTGTAGCAGTATTGGTGCAGGAAAACTAACTACTTTTTAACAGGTATCAGAAACTGTAGCCCATAACGATTTCAGGCACAGTTTTTATCTATTTAAAAACGTGAAGATCTTTCTTAACTGAAAGAAGCAAACAACATGCAGACTGGGGACTTACTAGGACACTAGATCGTTACAGACCTGAGCTCAGACAATCAATGATCTTGTTCACATTGGTTATATTGCTTTTTTCAATTGGGCAAGCTTTACTTATGGGATGTAACAACTCCCCGTACCTTACAAAATATTGCTCGCCACCAGCCACCGTGGCGAAGTGGTTAGCATCGCAGACTCCCGGCTGGGAGGTCGTGGATTCAATTCCCATCAGAGTCATGTGGGATTTTTCTGCCCCGACCAGCTCCTACCCAGAGCTGACTTTGCTACGGGCTCAGCTGGGACCACACAGTCGAATTTCATCAACTTAATGGATGCATCTCTGAGAGTGTCGTTCAAATTTCCTGACCAACACTGCAGGTGTCTGTATCTCTCGGACCTGGTTGACACCAGGATATATTATGAAAGGAAGTGTAGAGTACAGCCCTGTCATGCAGTCTACCGGAATGGAAATTCGTAGCATCATCTTCATCATCCTCATGCAAAAATGCTATGGTCATTACACTTATTCTCTTGATTTCATCTTAGTCACATGTGTCGGTTCTACCTGTGTTCTCACACATGCTCATCCAAAAGCATACAAGACCATTACTCAGCCCATCCCACTTTGAAGTAAAGTGAAGGATCAGTTGAAAAACTGATGTGATTTGTCAGCAATCAAGACCTTTCATTTCATGTGTCTAGCAATCCATTTTGCAACACTGTGTCCATGACAATGTGTTTGCATTTCTGCTTTGAAAACAATTCAGTGTATTGTAATGCGAAAATGTTGTGGGTGAGTGCAATATCTTTATTGTTTTAAAGAACCTCTGCTCTTTATACAGTATCATTTATCTCCAGAACATTGAGAAACAAACAAAAACCAAGAAACAAACAAACAAACAAAACCTATGCCCGAATAGAAAACCCTGTAATGATGTAACAGACAGTTTATTCAACACCATTATGTCATCACAGGCTTAAGTTGTGCTGAAGCTATTGCTTTGTCGTCCCTGGTCTGATTCTATTATTGTTTCTAACAAACATGCATACATGGTTCTGTGGAGTTGTTATTGTTTTAGCTTCCTTGATCAGTTGAGCTTCTGCAGTCTGAACACATCACACAGTCACGGATAACCAAGGACAAACATCGAAGAATTTAACTGCTAACATAACCACCCCATCTGAACCCGATGATCAGGGTGATGCTGAACAAACCTGGAGAAAGCTCCACTGCCAGTGGAAGCAATACTCCAGTGCCACAAGACTTGACAAAGAAGAACAGTCACATCAGTGTGTTGTATTTTTGGCTTTGCGTGGGAGGAGAAGTACAAGAACTGCATGAGGGTCTTCTTTTCAGAACTGAGTAGATGAAGAAAATATTAACACATCAACGGAGAAGTTTCAAAACTTCCATGACAGTGTTATTCACAGCAAGTCTATGAGTGGTTCAAATTTCACCAGATGGAGCAGGAAGGAGATGAATCAGTAACATGATGTCTCAAGAAAGATGGCAATGCATTGCTAGGCTGAGACTAGAGAGGACTGGATGATCTGTGACAGGCTTGTCATAGGCATCAAACAAGGTCTTCAAAATGCAACTGAAGTCCAAGGGTAATACCGAAGGCTTGTTTCTGAGACCCATAAGCATGAAGTCCAGAAAACACAGTGAATCACTAGGGGCCTCTGCGAATATTAAGAAAGTATCATCATATGCTCGACAGAAGTGCACTCGTTGTGGGACAGGTCTGCACAATAAAGATGCCGATCCATCAAAGTTCGCAAAAGCAGGAAATGTGCCAAGATTGGATACTGTGCTGCCTGCTGCCATTTGAACACTGTGCATGATGTTGAAGACGAGGACGAAAAAGAAGATGACTCCTATAATACCCCTATATATTCAAATGATTGGTGGTGAGGTAACCCTGAAAACTGGTGCCAATGAAGCAGAAATCCTTTTTCAGATTAAACAGTAGAGCTGACATCATATCCCTTGAGACACTGGTATCCGAGAACCTCAAATTTCTTCAGACCGGGAAGAAGTTATTTTGTGTAGGATCAGCTGAACTTTGTCTCCTTAGGAAGTTCTAAGGTAAAGTACAGAGTAGAGGATAAACTGTGACTTAAGTCATCTGTCCACCAGGATTGGAGGAACCATTGTTGGACCACCCTGCCGTAATGGAGCTACAAGTAAACATAATAAATGCAGAAGACTATCAAAAAAATTCCCCCAACTTTTCACTGGTCTTGGCAAAATGCTTTTAATGTAAAACAGATTCCCATCAACAATGGCACCATGCTATATGCTGTTGCCATTCCATGTTTGGTTCTCCTACTTCAGAGCAAGTGAAAGGGAAGTTGGAAACCTAAAAGCAGATGGGAGACTGTGCCTATCCACTGGTACACTCTTGTTGTGATCATCTTGAAATCAACAGGCATTCGTCTCTGTATTATATACTTCACCAAACTCAGCGAAGCCATCAAAAGTGAAAATTTTCCTAGCTTCCATTCACAGGTCAACCGTTTTCTCAACTTTTTTGAGCAACAATCTTCACCAAACTAGACTATAAACAAGAATTTCATTAGATGCTTCTTGTCCAAGAATCCCAGGACACTGCAATGTTTATAACTCTCTTTAACTGTAATATTACACACGCCTTCCCTTCGGAAGCAGCTTTGATCCCTAGCTTTCCAGAGGAAGACGTCACAATAGATGTCTTGCATATCAGGAGTGATATGTGACATGGATGGCAGGGTCTACAGTGATCATGATGTTGGAAGTGCCCAAAAGCTAGTATTGGTCAAGCAGAGAGATGCTGGACTCATCTTAAATGCCAATAGCGAATTCTCTCAAGCACCACTGAAGTTCCTGGGACATAACATCTCATAGGAGGGAGTCCAGATTGACCCTGAAAAGGTCAAGGCAACCCTAAACTTTCCCATATCTACCAATGTCAATGAGCTGAGGCATTTATTCGGGATACTAAATCACATCTCCAAATCTGCAGCTGCAAACCTGGTGGATACCATCAAGACTGAGCAACTTCAAACGGACAACAGCTAGTGGGCTTGGAGCAGCAAGCAGGAAAAAGGCGTTTCATGACCTAAAGAAGCAGCCTAGTTCAGAGCCCATTTCATTTGGCTCACTACGTCCACTCTGAAAGACAAGGTATCTGCTGACTCGTCCTTTAGCCTTGGTGCAGTCCTCACGCAAGAGGAGGATAATGGTATCATGAAGCCAGTCTTCAACATCTCCATGTCATCAAGAAAAATTGAACAATTTTCACGATGGATTATTTCACCAGTGTCTTGATCTCGTCATCTCAGAGATGCTGAGACCTGAGGTCATGAAGAAAATTTTCATTGTGAAATGCTGTGCCCTCACAACAGACAGTGTTTGGTGGCAAAAACTCTCTTCTCTGCTACAAACTATGGTGGGAAACTGTTCGAAGAGAGAACAGTTCTGCCAGCTTCTGTGCCTTATGTATCCATGGCAGATAGTAGGTATGAAACTTACTCAACAAATGATACCTGCTGTTTCTTTTTATTATTACTCTTGAGTTCATGGAGATGGCTCTCCTGATTTCTATCACTTTTGTAGTTCTAAGACAATTATCAACCTTGCTAAAGCATTTTTTTTCTGACATGGATTACCTGAAATCAAATCATTATATCAAACAAAGGCCCCCAGCCGGCTAGTAAAAATTCTGCCTACTTTGCGAAGAAAAAAGACTTCAAGAATGTCACAAGTAGCCTTTATTATCCTCCAGCTAACTGCAGAGTAGAGACATAGGGGTGCAGACTGTGAAAAACCTGAGAAAGAAGACCAACGATCGATACAATTACAAAGCCAGCTAATGTATCTTGCTAAAACCCTTGTAGTGGGAAAAGCCCAACTGAATTCTTAATAAGAAGGAAACGGCAGATCCCTGTACCAATGGCACCATCAAAGCTTAAGGTCAAACACCATTAAGGCTTCAAGGTGAAAGAGACAAAGCACAAAGAAAATGTTGAAGAGTTAGACAAACTGTGCCCTTGTAGCTCCAAGACTTTCTCCAGGAAAACCAGTTTGGGTCTGACCCCAGGGCACACCTAACACTGTTGTGTGACCTCTGGGAAATAGATTGAGTAAAGTGACTACAGGACGGACGAAGCAACAACATAATCAGCAACACTTGGTTCCTCATACTGATTAAATCCAATCACCTAAGGTCATCGCACATGGGTTGTCCCTCCTGTTGCCATCTGATTCTGGTACTTCAACAGCTGAGACAGACCTGACTCAGGAGAAAGAATTGGAAACAATCTCCCTTAATTGAGAAGATCCCTGAGCAGTATCAAGCCACCAAACAGACTGGACCTGTGACAGTTCAGCTCACAAAATTATGAGGATGCAAAAACACACAAGGAAGCAAGCAAACAAATATCAATCCAAAACAAAAATGATTTTAAATGTTGAAATTAAAAATGTCCATATAATTCAGAATGGGAGATATCGAGTAATGTCAACAAATGTCATGTCCCTATTTGGCTGTATTCACAAAATGCCATAATCATCACACTTGTGCTCTTGATCTCATCTTGATCGTTTATAGTAATTAAAATTTGTCAGTGGTATCTGTAACTGTAAGCTCCCATTCCTGCTCATCCACACATACATCATTCAGCTCATCCCATGCCTAACACTAACAGTAATAGTTGGTGGTTTGTTGGCAATGTCTCTGTCCAATGCTAAAGTTTGTTGTTCATGGAAATGAGCAATCTTGCTTGTTTCACTATTTTTGTACGAGACTGTGTGAATGTCTTTTAAGTCTAGGAGGTGAATTGCTTTGAAATAACCTAGTTCTAGGCCTATGATGCTTACTAAGGAAACGTTTAATCAAAATGTTGCCTATTGTACCAAGACCGGTACATCAAATGGAACCAGATTGCTCATTTTGGTTGAGTTGCAAGCTCTCACATCAGCCTGTCTAACCGGATGCACTCTACATTGATATGATGTGTTGAGGAATACATTCTGGCAATTAAATTGCATGTGTGACCCACAAACACGCTGAATAAGGAGCCTTTTAAGTAATCTTTGACTTTCTTTGGTGACAGAAAACCTCAACTAAACCAGTTAGTTTCTACAGTTCAAACAATTTTTTTCTTTTCTACTTTGTCAGCTACACGTATCGTTTTTCTGTAACTCTTAACCTGTACAGAAATTATACCAGCTGTGGGAGAAGCCACAATAATAGTACGTACGTCAGTCAGTACCGAGTAGTGACAAGTGTCTGAAGATGGGTGCGTCCACGTTAATTTGCGACGGAGAGGGGGACCCATACAATGCGACACAAAACCATGTTTTAGACTTATCTCCATTCTTAGCTATATCTTTCTTTGCATGTTTTTACCTGATACAATGTGGCATCCATCGTTGGAGAATTCAATAGCGTTGACGCAGCCATAATGAGCTTTGAAGTCGCGCCGATACATAGATTTTGCCTTGGCAAATCGTTCTTTCAAGAGAAAATGGGGAGATGAACAACCATTTTCTGCACGCTTGCTCAAGTAATGCAAAGGATTATGCATCAGTTCACATCTCTTAATATTCTGGGTATTGCCTGCCATACTTTGATACTTTTACTCCCAATCTGTCTCTTCTTTGGAGTAAAACAGCACAAATAACATGTTAAACCGGAGACTGCGATCAACCTAACCTTCGTCGGCCATACACCATAACATAACAAAATTGTTTCTCTAAATCACGCGAGAGTTCGAGTTCGCGAGGTCGACCAAATCACTTTTTCCGACCATCATGCTTTCCTAGATAAGCTTATGCTAAATAATAAAATTAACTTGCATTCACCAGGGTTTGAAAAGTTATTCTCTTTATACCTCTTATTGCTAATATTTCAGTTAAAATGATCACAATAACTGAACATTTCCAGAGATATTTTGCATCTTTTTTTAACACCACGTGTGAAGTCAGATCTGTCCAGCCGGGAATTTGTTTTCAGAGCTCGGGACAGAATACAAAAAATAGCCTCAAACCCGTCAAAATAGTGGATCTCGTCATTTTATTGACGGTATCCCTCTACAATATTCCTAGATTAAGGAACAGAACGATAACTGGATTCAATTTGGAGAGATTGTATGTACAGAACTTGTAGGGACACCTATGGAGTGAAATGACCAAATGTAAATTTATACGCCTGCTAAAAAACATTCACACACCACGGGAGATGGATGAATCCGAAGGAGGAATTTCAAGCAACAGACGAAGACTGCCTCAGAAGCTAAGAAAAATAAGCAAGAGAAGCTCTACGAAGAAATGGAAGTACAACATGGTACCCGTCAGCAAAACACAGTCAGCTGAAAGAAGAAGAAGGGAAAGGAAAAAAAAAATTAAACAAACAAGCAACAACAACAACAAAACCACCAAGATTGCTCCTTCAAAGGACAGTTTGCCAGGAAACTGTTCATATTGGGGCATCCAAAATCAGGAAAATTCACAACATACAACAACAACATTTGAGCAGCATCCCAGGAAAATATATTCCGACCTTGGAACGAAGCACCACTTGAAATCTAGCACTTGGTAAAGCATGTAGTGCCAGAGAAAAAGTTCAGCGACAAGTGAGTATATACTATAGTCTTGTTACGCATCTCAGACCAAAATGGAAATCCGTGGCGTCGTCTTCATCATCCTCATCCTCAGCAATCAAGATGAAAACTGTCTCCAGTTCTTTGGCCCTTCATACCCAGCTGTCTTGGTGACTCAGTTTCGATTTCCTCACCACGTTTATGCCTTTGGTGAGGTTCTCTGAGGTCTCTGGTATTGGCAAATTCATGTGGGCTGTCTTTCAACTTTGGATGGACGCGATGGCACCCTTCGGAGCGAAAGCTTACTCAGTCCCAGGACTAAACAATTGTCATCAGTCGGGGCTTAGTAGGTAGTGTTCTTCACATGCAGGTATCAGTAAACACCACCGAAGTTACTCGGCAGCAATGCGGTGTCTCCTCTGGTGTGTTGCCTGTACTAGGACTGTGGCTAGACAAGCCAGGCTGTGGGTGTGGACAGACAGCCGGAATGAGCGGCGATGGTGTAATGCTACTGGAGTGGCATGGGAGATGAGACAGACAAAGAATGAACTGGTTTTGTCAGTCCAGAAAGGGGATGTCCTGGGAGTGTCTTGCTGTATAGAGCATGTAACTATGATCTGAGAATCAACCCAAAGCGGGAAAGCAGAGAAAACGGACCTCGACGTAGTGTGACTCAATCTGGCAAATGCGAACGGATCAGTTCCACTCCTCACAAGGTGTTTCAACTGGCCTTTGAGATGTATACATATTTCAGCTACCACCCCGTAGTTGTGACTTTCATTGTCATAAAATGCTTTGAAAAATGTATTCCCCATCATCTCTTAATGTTAACAAATCAGCGTCTGGCCTCCTCCAGTGCGGTTACAAGCCTTGCCGTGGCATTAATGATGCTATTTTCACCCTTTTTCGCAATGCTTCCCTCCACTTTAAGAAGGTTCTTTTCTTCGTATTCTTTTCATTGATTTCTCCCCTGCTTTCAACAGGATACAATCTTATTCTAGCAAAGAGACTGCTTGATTTAGATGTTGAAACAAAGGTTGATTCTGTTGATTGCGGCAGTTTTCTGCTAAAGAGGTTGCAGTCTGTCCAATTTCAGCTTGCAGTTTCCTGTTAATGCTCTACCTCCACTAGTGCATCTCAGGATACGGTAGTGTTTCCTGTTCCTTTTAGAGAGGCCTACAAATGGCCGTAGAGGCACATACAAAACTCCCATCATCTGATACACAGATAATTATGACATAGAAGAATCTTCTGAGCATCCACAAAGTATTTTGTATTGCTGACGGAGGATCGGCGGTCAAAAATCATTTCTATCATGACACTGAAGATTTCTCCAATTTTGACTGTGTTTATTTTGATGCAATGAAGAAGTTCCGTACATGGTGCAAAGAAAATTATCTTAACTATTCCTGCATGCATGTTATTATTGTATGTGATTTTCCCTTTTTAAACTTTTGACTCTTCTTATTGGTAGTAGTTTTTCTAATTTTATCTTATGTCAGGACCGGCACTTTTTTTTTTTTACTTTGAGATTACCAGTGCAGGCTAGAACCCCATTTCTGGAAATGGTTCATTAAACACGTCCGGGACATCTGCAGTTTCACCTTCATCGTTTAACTCAACGTTATCCGTTTGAGTGTATGATACATCCATTGCAGAAATGGCTAAACAACAGATCGCGTGTTATTCCGTTGCACATGATTGACTTTCCATTCGTAGAACTAATCATTAATTGTTCCCCACCTTTACATCTTAAACTGATTGCTCACGTTTGGCTAATTTTGTTTGGATTTTAAAAAGTAATCATAAAGACTCCACCGAACAACATGGACAAACGAATCACAAGACTAAACACGACGTGTTTCTGAATGAACGCCGATCTTGCGCCGAATTCGACAAACATAAGTGACTGCTCGTTCTTCATTTTCGTTGTCCTGAGTGTTGTTTATCTTGCCTGAAGAAGACCTAAGAGGTAGAAACGTGTCGTGTTTTGTCTTGTGATTCGTTTGTCCACGTTGTTAGGTGGAGTCATTATGATCACTTTTTAAACTTTGTTTATATCTCCGCCTGCTGTCGCTTCACTTTGCATCTAATTTTGTTTAATCAAACTCCCCTGTCTCTCATTCTTTCTCACTCTCTCTCTCTCTCTCTCTCACACCCCCACTCTCACACACACACACACACACACACACACACCACACACAACACAACACACAAACACACACAAACCTCCACTCAAACCTCCCAGCTGTTTTTTTCTTTTGATCACATTCTGTTTCAACCCAGTCGTTTGTCTTGTTCTCAATTCACGTTGATCTCATTATCAGCATAGATATTTAAGAAAAAATTTACTGGAAGAACTGTTAATAGTATCTAGAGTTTGGTAGGCATTCTATAAGCTGTCTTCAAAATCAAGGGAATTAATTTTCGTTTGATACTGAAATATGAAGAAATTCATCAGACAGTATAAACTTATCTTCAGTAAATAACAAACAAAATAGAGCAACTCTTGCTCCCATGCTGAAATAGATAGGCCTACACGAGGATGTCTCCGCGTTCGTTTTGTGTGCTTTGTGTTGTAATTTCTGCTTGGCGATTCAGCGTCGTACGCGGCATTCGTTTGGAGTTATAAGCATGTATTTATTTCATCATGGGAGTAAGAATTACCCCGCTTGTTTGTTATTTGCTGTTTACTGCTTCATTTCAGATTTCCTTTACCTTCAGTAGCAAGTTCAGTTACAGGTGGACAGTCGACATTGCGTTTTACATTCGTCCACCGAAATTCAATGTGTAAGTACCAGGAGTCCATGCGATCACTGACATCTACAATATTGTGCAGAAAAATCCGACGGACCCTGTGACACGATTACATAATCAATCATTCCAGAGCCATGGAAAGAGACACTGATATGTAAAATCACCACTAGAATAAAATTCACCACTGGGAACGAGTAATTATTAAACAGTTGAACGTAAAACACAGATTCCATAGATAATTTTCTTAGACGTATAATATCATAATTCACGTAATGATCATCACCAAAGTCACATGAATAATTAATCATACTGATGGTGACTGACATTTTCATGCCGACTGCATGTGATATGGGGAGTATTGTTTTGTGTCTCATCGTGTCTGTTGTTTGTACTGAAGAAGACATAAGCCTTCGTTGTCAATAACATTTGTCTGTTTTGTATTAATCAGTTGAAACAAGCATAACTTGCACCTCGTGTTCTCGTGCATGAGCATGATGGCTTGTTCATCAAAAATAAGTGAAGCCAGTTATTTGTTCGGCTGGTCAGATCCTGACCTTGCACAGGAGTAGCCTGTCAACAACACGGTTTACATGTTCATTTTATGTACTGTGCAAGAAACATACTTCCAAGACAACAACTCCACCTTTGATTTCCATCAAATCATATCAAGGACCTTTTTTTTTTTTCTGGCACACAAGCAGTAACAAGTACATCTCTATCAGATTTAATATACACGCAGTCACGACATTCTCACAATGAATGATTGACTAATGAAACATAGGTCACCTGGACAAGGATTTCCGCACGAGAGAGAGAGAGAGAGAGAGAGAGAGAGAGAGAGAGAGAGAGAGAGAGAGAGAGAGAGAGAGAGAGAGAGCTGCAAGCAGGGATGGACATGGGCTGGAGTGGACGGAGGGGGGAGGAGTCCTGGGTACCGGACCCTCCCCCCTCTCCCCACCTCGGTCGGCAGAGACGCATGCATGTTGCCCACCTTCGCCACGCTGGGGAAGGACTCGCAGACCCTTCTTGGGAGCCCCCATTTTCTTGTCATGTTACTGATCCGGCCTGAGAGAGAGAGAGAGAGAGAGAGAGAGAGAGAGGGGGGGGGAGGGAGGGAGGGAGAGTCTGATGAACATATTTTCCTAGGTACGGCTGTGACTGTGCCCCACTTGGCGGCGAATGTAGGCCACAGGCAGCGGAACTGGGAAGCATTCGAGCGGCAAAAGTGAAGGACACAGTTCAGGAAGCGAGCCAGACGAATCAGTAGGTCCCGTTTGCCTATCTCACTTCAACAACTGTGTCCTGTGGCAAGACTGCGACAGATCGAAGACGTGTCGTTTTTCCCTCGATGTGGAATCAGAAGAGGGCGCGATGCTGAATTGGGTTATGTAGAAAGAAACTCGTGGAGAGCGTGGCAGCAGAGAGTCCTCAGAAGAGAAGCCCCCTTCAAGCAAGTGTTTCGGCCCTTATCTCCTGACACTCTAGGGGGGTTGGGCCACACCCGGTTCATGACTCCGAATGTCCCTCTGCTGCCCCTTTTTTTCCCATCTTGGGACGAGCCATGGCTGGGATTCGAACCCATGACCCTCTGGACATGCTCATTTTCCACTTAATGACTCGCGCTTTAACCACTGAGCCACAGGGACACCTGATATTTGTAGGGAAATTAAGCCTTATGAAGTTCACTTTTGTTCCTCCTTGACCAGATCCAGCTTGAACACCTCTCTGCCGCTTCTGCCATTGCTTTCAGGGCTCTGGTTTTTTCCTTCCCTGCAACTGAGAGCTGTTTCATGAGGCTGTATGCAGACGTTCCTACAAACCCCCTAGCTCCAATTTCTGCAGTGAGGACTTTGACCTGATAGCCTTCTCTCCTCAGGCTGTTTGCCAGATCAGCATACTTTTCAGTCTTGTAGATTTGAGCTGCCTCCATTCTGTTCTCATATGGCACCGTGAGCTCGATCATGATCAGCTGCTTGGTTGACTTAGAGTGGACTACTATGTCTGGTCTCATGCCACTCTTGCTGATGATCTCTGGGTGACTCTTCCATTCTGGGAGGTCTGCAGTGCACTCCCAGTCATCTGCCCCGTCCAGTTATAAATGTATTAGCTGACGCAAATTATGCTTCGGGGTACAAATCTAATATGAATATATGTTACCCTGACTGGAGTAGGCAATGTATCTTTTTCCCAGAGAGTAAAATTCTTGAAGTTTACCAGGAAAAAAAAAAAAAGGAGACAGTGCACTGACTGGTAGAGAGAGAGAGAGAGAGAGAGAGAGAGAGAGAGAGAGAGAGAGAGAGAGCCGCTGCCAGACGCCAACATTTTCTCACACGCACACACACACACACACACACACACACACACACACACACACACACACACACACACAGATTAGGGTCGTCGAGGAGGCCTACGTTAAGAGGAGAGAGAGAGAGAGAGAGAGAGAGAGAGAGAGAGAGAGAGAGAGAGAGAGAGAGAGAGAGAGAGAGAGCAACATTTATTAATGTTGTGCGGGGAAAACAAACAAGAAAGAACATGTAAAAAGTAGAAAGCCAGTATTAAAGAAACAATGAGAAAAGTATCTTGGGAACAAAAGTAGCACCACTGTCCATCTCACACTCCCTCTCCCCCCTCCCCCCAAAAAACAAACAAACAAACAAACAAAAACAAAACAAAAAAACAAAAACAAACAAAAAAAACAACAACAACGTATGATTGTATGCGCAGTTCGCCGACGAATATTGACTCCGTAGAATATTGACTCCTCGGATCTTTTTTTCTCCGGAGAAAAGTGAACCGTATCAGAATTCTACAGGTTTCCATTCAATATTCTACGGAGAATACCGACTCCTTCTGTAGAATATTGAACCCCATGGTTACGACGAATATTGACTCCGTAGAAAATTGACTCCTGTGACTATAATTATAGTGGCATTTATGTTCAGTTTACAAGAACACCCTATCTAGTGCTGCTGCTGCTGCTGCTACTCTTCCTCCTCCTCCTGCTCCTTCTCCTGCTGCTGGTGGTACTACTGCTGCTGTTTCTGCTGGTATTGCTGGTACTACTGCTGCTGTTTCTGCTGGTACTACTGTTGCTGTGGTGGTAACTACTGCTGCTGGTACTACTGCTGCTGTTTCTGCTGGTACTACTGTTGCTGTGGTGCTAACTACTGCTGCTGGTACTACTGCTGCTGTTTCTGCTGGCACTACTGCTGCTGTGGTGCTAACTACTGCTGCTGTTTCTGCTGGTGCTACTGCTGCTGTTTCTGCTGGTACTACTGCTGCTGGTACTACTGCTGCTATTTCTGCCGGTACTACTGCTGCTGGTATTTTTTAATGTTTCTCATCTGTAACAAATGATTTGTAAACTCATTCTTTATCATTCAAACATGCACACAGAGACTCAGTCATACAGACAAGCGCGCGTGAGCATATTCTTGTACGTCACTCTCTATCTCTTTGATACACACAAACATTCAAAAACAAAAAAGGGTCTAATGTCACCTAGATGAATAGACGTTAAATAAAAGACACACGCATAGTTTATACATACACAAAAGACACACATACACATGCCTGCACACACACGTATGCACATTCATGCACACGTTCACACAAACGTATGCGCGGGGCAGACACATCTCGTTCACATGCATGCACACACTTGCGCACATGCGCGCGCACACACACCTACATACTAGTATATACATGTACACACAAATACGTATGCCCCCACATGCACACACACAGACACACACACGCACACTCAGATACGTGCGCGCGCACACACACACACACACACGCACACTCAGATACGCGCGCACACACACACACACACAAGCGCATATCCTCTTACACACACGCGCGCGCGCGCACGCGTGTGTCTGTTATTGCTGCAATTAATCACATGGCAATATCTTAATAGCGTCACTATGTTTAACATCACGCCTTACAGCAGCGCTTGACTCGGCCACTTTTAGATCTAGCGACCGTCAGACAAAGCAAAATGGCGGCTCATCAGATTCCGGAACATGCCGAAGCAGCTATTGCACCTTCTGTTCGTTTGTAGTTCTGTGGTTCAGACCGAAAGGGTAATGCACAACAGGAAATTGTCTAGACAGATGTTTGAACAGACCGATACAAGTTCTTTCGCTAATTAGATAGAGATTGTACATTGAACGTCATGGACGCTGCCAAGATCGATGAGCTAAAGAAGCACATCGGAGAAAAGATAGTACCAGACAGGATTAAAACAAGTTCTGACACAGCAAAAAGAAGTTTTCGGAGAGACTGCAAGAAGTTTTTTTCTTTCTGAAAATAATGATCTGCTTTACAAACATCACAACAGCGGCAATCTGCGAATTCTTTCCATCGAAGAAAGGGACGAAGTGCTAAACAGTGTCCACGCCCACCAACATGGCGGCCACCTGGGTAAGACTTAAGTAGGCCCAACTCATCACATATTTGTATTTTGTTGTCTTTAATTAATGAAAGGTAATCTATTTATGCGCGTCCGCGCGCGCGTGTGTGTATGTGTGTGTGTGTGTGTGTGTGTGTGTACAGCGACATAACCATAATGCCGGGTTTCTACATTTGGTGTGTGTGTGTGTGTGTGTGAGTGAGTGAGGGAGAGGTAGAGAGAGAAAGAGCGAGAGTGGGACGTTTGTGGACGGTACACTTGTAAAGTGGGTGCTCCAGAGTGTGAACTGGAAGCAGAGAGGCAGTTAAACTCAGAGTGGCAGTATATGAGAAGAAAATGTGTTCCACCTGTATGTTAGGGCCGTGATCAAGGCTATTAATTAACTTAAAAGTATTGTTGTTCGTTACTTCTTGTAAATTTGTATATATATGGAAATGGATTTCTTTGTGTTATTTTTCTCTGTGTTTATTATATATATATATATATATATATATATATATACATTTATATATATATATATATTTGGGGGGGGGGGGGGGGGGGCACCACCTTCTTCCGGATTTTCAACACAAAGTTGACAAGCTTATCCATGAAATGAAAAAAAAAAAAACAACAACCAACAACAACAACAAAAAAACGTGCCTACAAACAGGCCACAACTGACCTGAAAACGTACACTGCCCACCTGCATGGTCAGTGATGATTATTAGAAAAAGGATATAATGTAAGTTTTATTCCCCCATTTTGCTATCCCGGAGTTCCTTTCTTGCTCCCATTCCCCATCCCTTAAAGATTTAGGGTTATGGCTAAGGTTTAGGCTTAGGTTGAGGGATACAACAGGGATGATCCTAACCCTAACCCTAACTCTGACCCCAACCTATTCCTAACCTAAACTTAGCCTTAACCCTATGCGGAGGAGGAGGACAGTAGCAGCCAGAGGAGGAGGAACAGCAGCAGGAGGAACAACAGCAGCAGCAGCAGCAGTGAAAGGAGCAAAAGCAGCAGGAGGAACAGCGGCGTGAGAAAGAGCAGCTGCTTGAGCAGCCAAAGGAGGAGGAACAGCTGCAGAAGCAGCAGGTAGAGTAGCAGGAGGAGCAGCAGGAAGAGTGGCCGGAGGAGCGGCAGGAAGAGCAGCAGGAGGAGCGGCAGGAAGAGTAGCAGGAGCAGCAGCAGGAAGAGTAGCAGGAGGAGCAGCAGGAAGAGGAGCAGCAGCAGCAGGAAGAGTAGCAGGAGGAGCAGCAGGAAGAGGAGCAGGAGGAGCGGCAGGAAGAGGAGCAGGAGCAGCAGCAGGAAGAGCAGCAGGAGCAGCAGCAGGAAGAGCAGCGGAGGAGCAGCAGGAAGAGGAGCAGGAGGAGCGGCAGGAAGAGGAGCAGGAGCAGCAGCAGGAAGAGCAGCAGGAGCAGCAGCAGGAAGAGTAGCAGGAGGAGCAGTGGGAAGAGGAGCAGGAGGAGCGGCAGGAAGAGGAGCAGGAGCAGCAGCAGGAAGAGTAGCAGGAGCAGCAGCAGGAAGAGGAGCAGGAGGAGCAGCAGGAAGAGGAGCAGCTGCAGCAGCAGGAAGAGTAGCAGGAGGAGCAGCAGGAAGAGGAGCAGGAGGAGCGGCAGGAAGAGGAGCAGGAGGAGCAGCAGGAAGAGGAGCAGGAGGAGCAGCAGGAAGAGGAGCAGGAGGAGCAGCAGGAAGAGTGGCAGGAGCAGCAGCAGGAAGAGTGGCAGGAGGAGCGGGGGGGGGGGGGGGGGGGCGCAGGAGGAGCAGCGGGAAGAGGAGCAGGAGGAGCAGCAGGAAGAGTGGCAGGAGGAGCAGCAGGAGGAGTGGCAGGAGGAGCGGCAGGAAGAGTGGCAGGAGGAGCAGCAGGAAGAGGAGCAGGAGGAGCGCCAGGAAGAGGAGCAGGAGCAGCAGCAGGAAGAGTAGCAGGAGCAGCAGCAGCAGGAGTAGCGGGGGGGGGGGGGGGGGGGGGGGGGGGGGGGGCAGCAGTACGAAGAGTAGCACGAGGAGGAGCAGGAAGAGTAGCGGGAGGAGCATCAGGAAGAGCAGCAGTAGGAAGAGTAGCGGGAGCAGCAGGAGGAGCAGCAGGAGGAGCAGCGGGAAGAGTAGCAGGGGGAGCAGCAGGAAGAGTAGCAGTAGTACCAGCAGTACCATCAGAAACAGCAGCAGTAGTACCAGCAGCAGCAGGAGAAGGAGCAGGAGGAGCAGCAGGAGGAGGAGGAAGAGTAGCAGCAGCAGCAGCAGCACTAGATAGGGTGTTCTTGTAAACTGAACATAAATGCCACTATAATTATAGTCACAGGAGTCAATTTTCTACGGAGTCAATATTTGTCGTAACCATGGGGTTCAATATTCTACAGAAGGAGTCAATATTCTCCGTAGAATATTGAATGGAAACCAGTAGAATTCTGATACGGTTCACTTTTCTCCGGAGAAAAAAGAGCCAAAGAGTCAATATTCTACGGAGTCAATATTCGTTGTGGCTCTAACACGTACACTGCATGGGTACATTGTATCGTTCGCTTATTGACATTTGCATGCACTGACATAGCGTGTCAATGATCGTAGCAGTGTTATTTTGAAACAGTAACACATGTAAAACAGCAGCTATGACTCTCTGGAAAGGCAAGCAAAATGTATGTTGTTGATGATTTAGTAATAACATGCATATGGAAAGTCATCGATGATATCAATTCTACTGCATATCTTCATAAGTAGTGTTACTGTGCAAAATATGCAAAGAATTTTCGTCTATAAGAATCTGAGCTTCGATGGTATTTCATCTCCAGCGAAAGCAAGTTCCAGAGAAGAAGACTTGAAACTCAAAGATTTTTTTAAATTATTATCTTTTTATTTTGTAGATAGACCAGTCATAGGTGTGCGAACCATAAGTTTGGTAAAAATTTCTACAGTTGATGCTAAATTCAAACTGAATAGCTTTCGGGGGCTAATCCAGATAGCCTACAGTTGTTTACATAAACATTCCTTAATTAATACCAAACATTTTGACTTGTGAGTTGACTTCAACGCGGTGACAGTCCTGATATGGCCTTCTGCGGTCGGCTAGGCTATAAGCAACATTACCCCCCCCCCTCCCCCCCGCCAAACAGTTCCCTTAGTTTCCACTCCAATTAAAATATAATACGATTCTGTACAGTTTGAAGATTTCAGGAGAACTACTAGATACTGATGAAAGATTTCACTGAGTTGACGCTGGCTAAGACAAATAGTCTAGAGTCGAGTAATTGATTGAACAGAGCATGAATGCATTTACGAATAATTTTCTGGCATGTAGGTTCAAAAAGTGCTTAATCCTGAATAGCTGATGCATTTGTCTCGATACCGTTCTGCATAATGTTTTGATGTTTGCAGTCCATGAAATATCGGTATCAGTTATTATGCCGTGTAGACCTACACGCTGATCATCTTATTTCTTCAGTTCTTACATGTTGATAAAAGTAGAAGGGAACTGTTTTATATTTTGCTGTCTTTGACGAGTTGTTATCACACACACACACACACACACACACACACACACACACACACACACACACACACACACACACACAGAGAGAGAGAGAGGAGAGAGAGAGAGAGAGAGAGAAACCGGTACCTTCAGACACCAAAATGAACACACACACACACACACACACACACACACACACACACACAGAGGTCGTCGAGTTGCCTACGGAGAGAGAGGAGAGAGAGAGAGAGAGAGAGAGAGAGGAGAGAGGAGAGTTGACTAAATGATTGATTGATCTTTAATACGCAAGGATGAAGATTTTAGGCCAAAGCCTAGTCTTACAATCTGTCCTTGTCATGCATACATTTTTTCAACACATAGGCATATCATTCTGACAATTCAACATAGCAACACTAATCTAATTCTGACAAGCAGACTATTCATAAACGTAATAATGACATAGTGGGTAGTCAAACAGAAGGAAACGAACAAACAAACAAACAAGCAAACAAACAAAACCACAGAAAGGTCGGAGGAGAGGGGGGGGGGGGGGGGGGGGAGAATGGTAGGTAGGGGGAGGAGAAAAGGGTTGGTAGAGTAGGAGTGGGGATGAGCGACTTAATGGAGTAGCTACCTTACATGTTTAGACGGTGTATTCAAAGTATGGTTTACAGAAGACTTCGCGAATGGACGATAATGATTTTAATCGAATAATGAAATTATTGAGACATAGAATGTTTATGTAAATATTTCTTGAAAAGTTTGAACGTATTCGTATTTGGTAGACTCGGTGGAAGTGAGTTCCAGATATATGATCCATAGTAAGCTAGGCTTGTTTTGTATTGATCAGTGCGTGGGTAGGGGAGAAGGAATTTTTTCGTGCCAGAAAAGCTGTTCAATCTTGTAAAAAGGGCGTTGATATAACATTCAGATGATTGCATAGAGTCTGTCGGGATTGTAAACATAAATGATGCCTTGTTGAATTCCACTTGCTTACTCAAACAAGTATTTTCAGCGCTTTTAGTTTTTCATACGTTGTTTGAGGATGGAGTAGCTTTGCTGCACGTCTAAGGAGAGAATTCAGCCTTTTTTGTGGACCTCAGTAGTCCCGTGCCATACTGTTGAAGCGTAATTCATACGTAACATTGTTGAAGAAAAGTTTAAGCACAGTACTGTTAACGTAGGGCTTTAATTGAGACAACAGGAAAAAGCTTTTTGAGATTACCGTGCATACATTATTGAGATGAGATCGCCATTTCAATTCTTTATCTATTGTTACCCTTAAACCACGATGTTCATCTACCTGTTCGATAGAAGTGCCATTCAACTGAAGTTTGAGTCAAAGAGGAATCAATTGGTGCTTTCGTAGGGTAGCTATAATCATAGATTTGGTTTTGGCTGGGTGTATGACCATTGAGTTTGAATGACACCAGTTTGACACGTCATTTAGACTTTCCTGGAGAGATGTTTCTATTGTCTGTAGATCACTACCATTTGTTTCCAGTGAGGAGTCATCAGCAAATAAATCTGTCGTGACTTTCTCATCTGATATGGACAATGGTAAATCATTGACAAAGATGCAGAAGAGGAGGGGGCCTAGTATTGAGCCTTGTGGGACTCCATGTCTGACAAAGTCTGAAGCGGTGGTTTTGCCATTAGGCACCATATAGTGAGTCCGATAGTTCAAGTATGATTGGAAGAATATGAGACTGTCGAGGAATGGTTCAAGTAGATGGACAGTTTCTTTAAAAGAATGGAATGTCTGATCAACAATGGAATGATCAACAAGACCAAATGCCTCTTTGAAGTTAAGAAAGACAACCCCTGTCATTTGTGATTGGTTCATATTTGAAAGCCATGAGTCACACATTCGTGATAATGCTGTGTGGCAGGAGTGATTACATCGGAATCCAGATTGGAGTGGGTGAAATAGTTTGTTTTCCTGAGATACGCGTGCGTGCATGTGTCTTTCGATGAATTTGGATAGAATTGATAGGAAGGATTATAGGTCTGAAATGAGAGAGAGAGGGGGAGGGAGAGAGGGGGGGGGGGGGAGAGAGAGAGAGAGAGAGAGAGAGAGAAGAGAAGCCACGACAAAATTCTTTATTAAGGAGGATAATAGATAAGCACTGATGCGCTTTTTTACATCCAGTCCTCGCCCTGAGTAGGGTCAACAACGCAAAATAAGATAAGGCAACAAAAGAAGCATGCAAAAAGTGGCTAGAACTAAAATAAGATACAGAATAAAAAAAGAAAAAAAGAAAAAGTAAAATGACAAAGAGAGAGAGAGAGAGAGAGAGATGCAGGAGCCAAAGGAGCGCAGGGAAGGGCGACAGAAAGAGAGAGAGAGAGAGAGAGAGAGAGAGAGAGAGAGAGAGAGAGAGAGAGAGCGAAGGGTGGGGGGGAGGGAGGGAGAGGGGGAGAGACGCGAGAGTCGGGTGCGGGAAAGAGCATGTTTAGAACAGTCTGACAAAACAGAACAAAAAATACCAAGGAGATGCAATCGATTTTGAAGCACCAGGAAAAGGAAAAAAAAAAAAAAAAAAAAAAAAGAAAAAAGGAAAAAGAAAATTAAGCACAAATGGAGAGAAAAAAAAAGTATAATGATAGTCACCACGGGTAGGGTGGGGAAGTATGTCATACAGATAAAAAATCGAGTCATTCCAGCAGAACCGTGAGAGAGAGAGAGAGAGAGAGAGAGAGAGAGAGAGAGAGAGAGTCGCATAAGAATACAAGCATAACGACATAATGACTAGGGGGCAGGAGATAGGCCTAGTAGGGCACACGCACACACACGCACGCACACACACACACACACACACACACACACACACACACACACACACACACACACACACACACGTATTTACATAAAACATGCTTACTAAACAGAATAACATGTGCATTTCAAGTACAAAACACTTTCAGGTTCATGCATAAGGCAAGGAGGGTGGTGGCGGTGGGTGGTGGATTTATTGCGGAGCATGCAGGCATTGGCACATAAGATGGTTGAAATAATGGTGTTTGAAGGTTGATATAGATTGGTGTTGTCTGGTTGACTCAGGGAGGGAGTTCCATTGACAGGAGCCTGAGTATGTTAAACTGGATTTGAGTAAGTGAATTCTTGGAACAGAGAGAGAGAGAGAGAGAGAGAGAGAGACGTAGTGGCATCTCATGTGGGAAAGTTTAGGCAACCTTTGCTGTTGTGCTATCGTCTCCAGTCGTAATGGATTATGCCTGGACCATAGGTCTTGACGCCTTGTCCGTTAGAGATTAGGAATAGAAGTCGCTTTAAGTTGGCGACAAGGTTATTTGATCCAAACGGGCAAGGCTATGTTTCGTGGGAATGTCTAGTCATGGGATGGTCGCTTTACAGACGTGTACACATCTGAAATAGGCCCCTATGTTTTATCGTTGTTTTGTAGAATCAGTGCTGTCCTTTGGCTTTTTATGCTGGTTTGGAAATCTTAGCGTGAAAGACAAAAACATTTTAAACAGAGTGCTGAATACATGTGGAAAGATTATGCTATTGGTAAAAAAAACAAGAGCAGTAAGATAAATTGTATGAATGTCGTGTCACACAAAAAGTTGTGAACATTGCTGCCGACAGTTCTCATGTTCTTAAAAAAACAACAACTAGAGTGTTCTACCATCTGGAAGAAGATTCCACATTCCAAAATTCAAAACAAAATAGAATTCAAAACAGTTTCGTTCCCAATTCCATCAAACTCCCGAATCAAAACTAAACTGCCAATGAGATCCGGTGCAGAAAGCTTGTTTGTATTTATGTGTGTGTGTGTGTGTGTGTGTGTATATATCATTCTGTGTGTGTGAGTGGGTGGGTGGGTGAATGTGATTTATGATTTGTTAAATATAGATCCATAAACATGCTTTTCTGGCCACTCTTAATTTCTCTTTGGAGGTAACAAACTGTTCTCGACTTGCACCCACGACCTAGGTTCCGCCATCGCGCACAGGCCTTTCAGGTGTAGCGGGACTGCGACCTCACCTGTGTGACACGTAACGGGCCGTGTGACACACTGTGTTGGCGAGATTTCAAACGAGACAGGTAACGTCCATGTTTGGAATCGATACAAGGAGAGGGGAACCCGGAAATCAACTTGGCCGAGGGATTTTTGACAGATTTTTATTTTTTTTTTTCGGTATTATGTGCTAGATTGAGACGTCCACTTGGAGACGATGGCAGCTGTATTGTACGAAGACTTGGTTGAGCTGAGTCAGTATAATATAGTGTGAATAAAGAAGTGTAAAGACAAAGAAAATGTGACCAAAATCAAACCAAAACAAGTGACAACGAAAGTCAGTTTACGGGTTTGAAGTCGTCGGTAAGAAATTCAAGTTTTGAGAAACTCACGAAGATAGGTGACTGTCACAGAGACAACGGTAATCGAAGATGATGACCTGGGAAAGCAGGACAGGATGTAACGGCTTTCGTGGGATCACAATGTTAGTTTTGATTTTCTTTACACTCAGCCTGCCCGGGCTACTGGCCAACGGGCCCTTCACCCGTCCACCCCAGTCAGGGAACAAACCAGTCGTGTCGAATGGGATTGTCTACTACCTACCCCACATACCCCGTCACTGCCAAGAACCGTTCGTCACGAAGTACCCGGCAGGAGGGATAGTGCAAGGGAAACGGGCATTGCTGAAGAGGGACAGTCCCCACAGGATCCATGGTAACATTCAGATCCCCCCAAGTGCTTGCTTGTGGATCGAGCCTGGCAGTGAGCTCAGGTTTGGCCCAGGCTTTGGAATTATTGTCAACGGGACGCTGATTGCAAGGGTAAGACATGGCTGAGAAGAGTGCACGAATTAGAGACAAAACAAAACAAACAAAAACAAACAACAAACCAAACCAAACCAACCAACCAACCAAACAAACAAAAAAATAGATTCCAGAGTTTATTGATGATGATCAAACTCAAAGTGACAGATTTGAACAGTATAATTCTACTTAGAGTTTTGATTAAATTTGACCATGACATTGTGACTGCATAAACTCCCCCCCCCCCCCCCCCTCCCCTTTGCTCTGTCTCTCTTGAGTTCAAGCATGCATGAGAGAGAGGAGAGAGGAGAGAGAGAGAGAGAGAGAGAGATTAATTAAATGATTGAGTGGCTGATAAATTAACAGAACTCACAGATCTCTCTCTGTGAGCTCAAGCACGCACACACACACACACACACACACACACACACACACACACCACACCACACCACACCACTCACCAACCTAATCCACACACACACACACTCTATCTCTCTCTCTCTCTCCCACACACACACACACACACACACACACACACACACACACACACACACACACACACACACCACTCACATCAGACACACTTTGGTTTGGAAGCTACAACAATCTTTGTCCCCAGTTTCAGCGAGGGAACTTTTGCTGAATGCAAGCTGTAACTAGTCTAAGGCAGAATACCTCTGTTGAGAGGGTCTTTGGAGAGGATCCACAAATGAAATAGGAACCAATTAGTCCAGCTGACGATGGAAAACACAGCAGACTGCTGCAATTTCAAGAGCTGGTTCTGTGTCTTGCACTGGTGACAATACTGCCATTGGTAAAATATTGTCACTTAAGGAAGAATTATGACCCCTGTTACCACAACCTGATTGGAATGTAAGAACCAAGGACATAAACATGAAAAAAAAAAAAAGTCAGTGTTATGTATTTTATAAAATTTTAAATGTTCTCCATTGAAATTTTTTTTATTTTTATTTTTTTGCTGTTTCTGTTCTGGTGCATATTACAAGTTTTTGATCATTTTTTCCCCATTCTTTTGGGTGAGTGAAATGAAAGGTTGGATAAATGAAAGTTCTCCTCATGCTCCATAAAGCAGTTAGAGGGTCTTCTAATAGACCTGCCAGTCAACTTGACATTTCAGATCTTCCATCATCATACCCTGTCAGAAAACAGCGGGTCAAGCATCATTTCTTTTTCCTGTGTACATCTTATGATTTGGTGACATAGTTAGTAGTAAGCTTTCCATGAAACACCAGATGTAAGAGAAACTTGATTGTCTAAGATCAGGAGGATAACCTTGAGTCTGTTAGTAGAGGTTTGTTTACTGAAGCAATGAAGACTTCCGTTATTTCTGTTATTTTAAGAATGGGCTATTTTCCTGCTAGCTGACATCCCCTTTGTTGAAGAAAGTGGAAAAGTGCTGCATGCCTTGTTTTTTTTAAGGACTATGAGAGTGAGACCATGTCCATTCTTTGTTAATTGAACACAGTGTTTGCCAGGTTCTCTGAGAGTGGAAAACAAGATTACCTCAGTATGTCTAATGAACAATAGAACTAGTTCTGCACCAGACTATATTGAACTTCTTCAGTTTTACACTTATCATTTAAGGCTAAACTTAAAACCGACATGTTATGTAGTCAAGGCCATAATTCCTCCTGCCATGAGCATCTGTTCATTCCCCCCTGTGTATGTTTTTGATTTGGTAAGCTTCAACGATGACGGAAAGATTTGAACCAACATACCAGTGTGTAGGTTCTCTGACTGCAGAACAGATCCAGTTGTTGAACTTCTTGTGGGTTCATTTTTCTTCGAAATGTTTTGACAGGGTAGTGAGGAGCAAGGTGGCCGCATTATCATGACGAAAGACCAAGGTGAGGACACTGGTGGTCCGACAGGAGACTGGAATTATGATGCTCGTTTATCTGGTGGGAACACAACGCGGGATGGACGTCTGGACTTGCTGTATGAAGGGAAGTGGAGAGCCATCTGTACCAACTATCAAAAGTAAGTCGAGAACTTTGAGGAAGCAAAGATTGGGGGCAGAAGGGGAATATATGCGTATCGAGTGTTGCGAGAGTTGCATGTGTTGCATGCGTTATTCTTTGCATGCGTTAGTCCATTCTTTTGGGTTTGGCATTTTTCAGTCCACCTGAATTTGTGGTAAGGTTCCTGGATTGTGAGTCTGTGTCCTTTATGGTTAATGTATGCAGTTCCTTTTTGGGTTGTTCTTTAGGTCTTCTTCATCTTTCCATGACTGAAAGCT
>CM065717.1:54846596-54874096 GCA_033310375.1 Conus canariensis
ATGATTCAAACTGCAGTGGGTATGACACTCATCAACACAACTCAAGTCACCGACAATTGGGGAGATGGCATCAAGTTTTACATCAGCAATCTTACCATCCATGACTTCCGTCAAAACTTCTCTTTCACTTCTGGTTTTTGCTTCCAACCTAACTTGGGGCAGTACCAGAAGTTCCCAGTTTTCCAACATTTAGATGCTGTTGGGCCGCAGCCTGGGGAAAAAATCTCCGGAAGTAGATGCTCTCGGGTGAGTAGCTTTGGTTCTCTTGTTTGAAAGATAGTTGGACAAAAAAAAGCAGAAGAAGAGGGAAAAAGAAGAAAGCCCTGTAACAAAATTGTAATTTGTATTATATGAGGGCCACCCCATAAGTTCTCGGATGCGGAGAAACCACTGATGTCATAATTTCAATTTTTATATCATCATCACAAGCGATGACATAATAGCTATGACACAAAAAATGATAAAAATCATCAGAGCCAATTTTGTTCTAGACAGCAAAATGGATGGCAAGGGGGACGGTTTTCAAAGTGTTGCAGAGAGCCTGTCTCGGAGAGATTTTCGTGCCATGATTTATTATGACTGTCTTCAAAGGAAGTCTTTCAAGGAAAGTTTTATAAGTTTGACAAACTGTTTTGGCGACAAGGCTCCATCATTATCCACAGTCCATAGGTGGTTCAAAGAATTTCAGTTTGGTACAATGTCGTTGGAAGATCGTGACCGTTGTGGACGTCCAGTTTCAGTTACTACCAATGGGAACGTGAGCACAGTGAAGGCCATGATTACAGAAAATCCTCGAATCACGGAGGATGAACTCAAGGATACTCTAAACTCAGGAAGCTTAGACCGCATTCTTCGGCACAACCTCTCTGTACGGAAGCGTTGCGCCCGTTGGGTGCCCCACCAGCTGACTGGGGAGCAGATGAGGGCTAGGGTTGAATGGTGCCAGTTTATGCTGCAAAAATTTGACGGAGGAAGATCAGATATGGTCACCAATATCGTCACAGGTGACGAAACCTATGTTTACCAGTATGACCCCGAAACAAAGCAGCAGTCGTCAGTTTGGCGGTTTCCAGGGGAAACCCCACCTGTGAAATTTAAGAGATCAAGAAGCTGCACAAAGCAAATGATTGCAGTTTTCTTCGCAAGATCCGGCCATGTGACTACTGTACTGCTTCTGGAAAGAAAGACAGTGAATGCTGAATGGTACATCAACACCTGCCTGCCAAAAGTGTTCGAGGCTTGGAGTGCACGGCAACCACGGACCGGTATCCGCCACCTACTCCTCCACCACGACAACGCCAGCGCCCACATGGCAGCTGCAACTTTAGACTTCTTGCAAGAGAACAGCGTGCAGCTCGTCACTCATCCTCCGTTATTCTCCTGACCTAGCCCCTTGTGACTTCTTTTCATTCCCTCGTTTGAAAAAACAACTGAAAGGAAAGCCGTTTGAGAGCCCTGAAGATGCCTGAGCGTTTGCTGAGGGCTTGATTTCTGGTATACCAAAGTCGGAGTGGGCTGGGGTGATGGATTCGTGGTTTAGAAGGATGGAAAAGTGCATACACGCTGATGGAGGATACTTTGAAAAGATGGGCTAGGTAAGAAATGCCAGTGTACTTCCATCTTTTCCCATCGGAGAACTTATGGGGTGGCCCTCGTATCATCCTATGACTGATAAGTCAGAGAAATGCTGCAACAGACGTGAATGTTGTTGTTGCTGCTGCTGTCTCAGCATTTATCAACATTTCATGGCACTTCAGTGGGCAGTGGGGGAATGGGAACTTGAGGCCTAAGTAAGTGGGTAGGCTGGACAAATTTAGAGCTTTTTAGGTATCGTAATGCACAAGGCCAATTTGATGTAATGTTGAATCACATCAGAACTCTCAGGCTTTGCTTTCAGAGTTTCTGCAGGTTAGATAGCTGTTGATTTCTCTTATGACCTTTTTTCTTTTTCTTTTCTGGATCGTCAGAAATAGGAATGTTTTTGATAGGCAACAGAACTTATTCTGCTTGCAGCAGTATCTGAATAATTGAAAGGGGACCTCTGTTGGAGTAAACCAAGATGGGATAAGAAAAACAGTGAACCTGTTTGTCAGAAAGAGTTGTCTGTTCAAAGACATACAAACATAAACATACATATAGGCGGCCTATACAAAAAGGTTAAACTTGAAAGCAGGTCTCTTTAAGTCTTCTTCTTCTTTGCATACACCTTGGTCTACATGGTCAGTCCGGCCCTTGAGATGAATAGTGCCATTTTCTCCAGCTCTTGTAGACTGCCGTAGAGCTTTGTCATCAGAGCTGTCTCTGTTGGCCACACCTCTCTCCTTGGCTGTTCATGTAATGGGCATTTTTGGAGCACATGCTCCGCTGACTGTTCTTCCTGCACATAAGGACAGACTGGAAAAGGCACCACCTTGAGCTTTCGGCACAAGTGACTGTTAAGTCTGTTGTGGCTGGTGTGGAGCCTCACCAGGACACTTTGTTGCTCTCTGGACAACAGATGGTAATCATCTTTGAGTATCCTGGGCGTTGTGACAGTCTGGATGATGCTTCGCATCTCACTGTAAGTGATACGTGTCTTTAAGTAAGATCAAAGAAAGGGCTAAGAATGATCTCGTCTTTAATGATTGTATTAGATGCAGAAGATGAGTTAGGAAGCCATGTGAACGATGTTTGTGTGCAGTTATCTTCTCTGACTTCACGCCTTAGCATGCAGTATTGACCTCTCCCATCAGCATTATTTTTTTTTAAACAAAATGAAAGCAGCAGCCTTCCAAGTAGAGTATATGATGTAGATTATAACATGACAATGTTTATGGAGTCTTACTTCAAAAGAACAATAAAATCAGAAAACAACGGCTTGGAATCAAGCCCGACCATGGCTCACAGTTTGTAGGTGATGATATGGGTGCTTTGCCTGAGACTGAATGTACTGCAGGAATGGTATGTAAGTCACCAGAACTCTGAATAGAAAATTGTAAGAAGACTGTAAACTTAGGATAAACAACAGGCTTTTCTGAACATTGGCAAACTGATTGGAGTTGGTTTATTTTCACAAATTCAAATTAGTAACGTATATGATAACCTTTCACCACATAATTAGCCTGTTGTCACCATTTTGCCATTTCCATTGCTGTATATTTATTCCTTAAATATTTCTGTATTAAAAAAAATAATCTGTGATAGTTACAGTAAGCACAATAACTAGTCACAACCAGTAAAAGTAACCACAGTAACTGGTCACAGCTGATAAAGTACCACATAAAAAGTATAAAAACCCACAGGAGGTACAATAACTGTTCACAACTGGTAAAGCACCATTTAAAAAAATATGAAAACCCAAAGGAGGTACAATAACTGGTTACTGGTAAAGCACCATTTAAAAAGTATAAACATCCAAAGGAGGTACAATAACTGGTCACAACTGGTAAAGTACCATTTAAAAAGTATAAAAATCCAAAGGAGATACAAGAACTGGTCACAACTGGTAAAGTACCATTTAAAAAGTATAAAAACCCAAAGGAGATACAAGAACTGGTCACAACTGGCAAAGTACCATTTAAAAAGTATAAAAACCCAAAGGAGATGCAAGAACTGGTCACAACTGGTAAAGTACCATTTAAAAAGTATATAAACCCA
This sequence comes from Conus canariensis, assembly GCA_033310375.1. Lineage (NCBI taxonomy): Eukaryota > Metazoa > Mollusca > Gastropoda > Neogastropoda > Conidae > Conus > Conus canariensis. The sequence continues at coordinate 54,850,233 of CM065717.1, forward strand.
AAGGGGGTGTGCTGGTACCGATCACGGGATGGATTTAACAAGACTGGCTGATGTGAAATCAATTCATTTTCCCCTGGATGTGATAGTGTGGCAGTCAGGGAGCCACATGAACATTCTTGCCAATGCCTAAATAACATCTTTCTTTCGTTTGCTCTTGCATGTTTGTGTATGTGTGTCTCAAGTCTGGGCTTGCGTGTGTTTGTAACAAAATCACGAAAGCTTCTGCTGCTTGGGTATTTCTCTTTTCACATTGAAGTTCCACAGTGTTCAGTGGACTTTTGCATTCTTGGGAAGGGGATCAGGACAGAGGGGATGGGTGGAGTGGGGTGGGACAGGAAAAAACTTGTTGGTACCTGTTGCCTTCTTGACGCTCTGAGACACTCTTAGGCTGATTTGCTGGCAAAATCTGTGATGGAATGACTGAGTAATCCCCGTTTTTTTCCCAGACAACTTTTAGGGCAACCAAGCTGACTAGAAGCCATTGCATTTTGAAGAAATTATATCATCCTCTTTGTAAACAGTTGTCATAAAATTTCATGTCAAAGAGAGTTTCTGTAGAGAATTTGTGTGTAAAAGGTCGTTTCCATTTTAATCAGATCTGTTTCATCAGTCAGTTATGTACTGTAGTGATTAGTTTTTGTATTGTATTGAATAACTTAACAACAGATTTCTTCACATGAAACTGAAGGTGCTTTTTTCCAGAGAGAGGTTACTGTTATAACACAGCACTATCCAGCTTTTTTCCTGTGTTCATAGATTTTTGTTCACCTTTTGAAGTGGATTTTGAAATGCAGTTTTGCAAGGTGTAGCTCAATAATTGGTTTCTGTGAGTTCGTTAATGTGTGTTGAGATTTCGCTATTAATCTTATGCAGACAAGTGATCGCAGATTCAAACTCAACCCAAATACCAGTGTGGTCAGTTTTGCCCCTCGTTTATTTTCTTTGTTCTAGCATCAGTGATCAATGGTGACTTGTGGTTTATTCCATGGTAAAAGTCACAAACTTATTGATTAAAAACTGGCACCCAACCTTCCCTTGCCCACCAATCCCCTTTTCCCCAAACAAACAAACAAAAATCAAGTGAACTCAGTTAATCATACATTCCTTCCCATCACCTATGACATTATTTATTATTCTCTTTATTTATGTATGTCCAGTACACTAACGTTTATGTCCTTGCAGCTTATATCCTTAAGGTTCTTTCTTCTTGTTTTAGTTTTCTGCCCTTCACTGGCTACTTTGAGATACTATGGGATTCTGTTTATGAATCCTTGGTGGTGAGGATACCACAGAATTGTAGACTGTGGTATATCTCCATTTGATGCGAGGAAGAACCAACACAGTCAGCTGTCTCTTACTGATGAGTCCCAGTCGGTGGATGAAAGGCCTCTGAGTTGGCGATATGAATAGTTCTGTAGACTTTGACAATCAATATATGTTGCTAGTGAAGGAGTTTACATTTATGAAGAAACACCCCAATTATCTTTCCCAGTTTTTATTCTCTCATGAAACCTCTTTCTTTAAAAAAAAAAAAAAAAAAATCTTTGCCAAGTCATTGATTTGATAATGCGGTAATCATGAATCAACATTTGTTTTTTGTCTCCTCTTACTAATTTGATCAACACACACGCACACACACACACACACACACACACACACACACACACACACACACACAGATAGATATAGATATAAATATCTATATATCTATCTATCTATCTACACATTCTCAACAGACAGGATTGGGGGAAGGGGTGTCTCGAGAAAATGTTGAACAGCCTTAGCAGTGACTTTATATGTAGGACACTTTAAACCAGACTTACAGGATGGCAAAAGTAATGTACATGTACTGATGTTTTTATTTTGATTTTCCATTTTTGAAAAAGCATACTGTGTTCTGCATAGACTTGTTAATTTTGATCAGAGACATTATTCATGATTTTTTTTTTTATATCATGTTTTACTAGTAAATAACAGAACAGTTAATTGCATCCGTTTCTCCTGCATCTCTCAGTGTGTTGGTTTTGATAGCATGTTTTACTAGTAAATAACAGAACAGTTAATTGCATCCGTTTCTCCTGCATCTCTCAGTGTGTTGGTTTTGATAGCATGTTTTACTAGTAAATAACAGAACAGTTAATTGCATCTGTTTCTCCTGCATCTCTCAGTGTGTTGGTTTTGATATCATGTTTCACTAGTAAATAACAGTACAGTAAGTTGCATCTGTTTGTCCTGCATCTCTCAGTGTGTTGGTTGGTTTGTCTTTCACTCAGTGGATTTTCATAAAAGTCGGTGAAAGGAGGGAAATGTGTCCTGAGGACAAACGCTGTAAATTTTGATGTAGATCCGATTCCAAGGGCACATCCATGATTTTTTTTTATTCGGAGAACTGTCCGATCTTGGCAGATGGCCTGCCCGCTCTCTGAGCGCCCGTTTAGTTTAAAAACAGTTTTAATGGAATTTGTGTTTCGTTTTGAATGAACAAGGTTATGAAAAAAAGTATAAGTTCCTTCGTTTTGACAGACATTTTATGGTTCTCTTTTTTTTCAGACGTTTATCACATCAAGAGGCAAAAACATCAATCTTCACTTCCTGCTGATGGAGAGTGACCCTGAGGCGTCAGGCACGCTGATTGTTTTTGACGGATCTGGCACAAACAAAAGAATTGGGGAGTACAGAGTGGCCAATGGGTCGTTTCCGCAGTCTGTGCGCTCTCTGACCAGCAGCATGTACATCCGGTTTGATTTCAAACTGCCACGAAGCGGGTGCAAGACTTTCCAGCCCTGCATAAGATTTCTCTTGAGGCTTTCAACGACATACGGTGCGTAGGTGTAGTTCGATGTGCGTGTCTATGCGTGCATATGTGCTTATGTGCGCATATGTGTTCGTTTGTATATCATGCGTGTTTTGTGTGTGTGTGTGTGTGTGTGTGTGTGTGTGTTGTGTGTGAACAGATGTTTTTCAGTTACCTTGGGACACGTCTCCAGGCAGCTTAAAGTGATGGCACAAAAAGCAAAAGTATGGGACAGCATTAAGCTAGTACCTCAGAGATTTCTTGCAACTTTAACCAGTCATTATTAGCAAGCACCATAAATTTGCTCTGATTGAACTTTCGGCTGGTGGATATTCTGTGTATCTAGATTATTAAAATGTGTGTGTGTGTGTGTGTGTGTGTGTATGTGTGTGTGTGTGTGTGTGTGTCTGTGTGTGTGTGAGTGTGGTGTGTGTGTGTGTGTGTGGTGTGTGTGTGTGTAAAACTTGTTAGTTTAGCATCTTTACTAAGAGAGATACTAGACGGAAAGCAATAGAGATAACACAAAAGAAACTTTGTTGTTTGCATGATTGTATGTGCTGATGAATGTGTACATGAATATGTATGTATAATTCTTTGATATTCCATATATACAAGTATTAGTTATCATTCATCATTTTTTTTAAACAAACACAAATACAAAAGTTCAGCTAATTGTTGAACAAACCAGTGTGAAGAGCCAACAGGACATTTGATTAAATCTTGAAATCTTGAACAAGTTTAACCATATGATCATCATCAGCTAGCATGTTTTCAGATAAGAGCTGCGTGTCTGACCTCAAAGGACTTGGTGAAAATGGTTTCAGCTGTTCACAATGAATTGGAACATGAACTGGAGTTAGATCAGAACCACAAGTCCACGTTACTTTTTTCTGATTTTTTTTTTTTTTTTTATAAATGAAATTTTTATTCTAAAAGCATCCATTCCAAGTCTATAGATACACATGTTTATCGAGTCTATATAAGCACCTGTATGTGCATGTGCATGTGTGTGTGTGTGTGTGTGTGTGTGTGTGTGTGTGTGTGTGTGTTAGTGAATATGCCAATGTGTATTGTGAGTTTCTGTATGCATGTGCTTGTACATGCTTATCTGTGTGTGTGTTGTGAGTTAATGCATGTGTGTAGATGCGTATGGGCAGCTGTCTGTGTCAGTGTTTTTTTTTTAAAGAATTCCTGTATGACGTACATGTACATTCCCTTGTGTGTGTGTGTGTGTGTGGTGAGTATGTGTGCATGTACATACCTATGTATATGTATGTGTCTGTACATGTTTGTGTGTGCTCACAATTGTGTGTGTGTGTGTGTGTTGTGAGTTTTTGTAAGTGTGTGTACATGCATCTGTGTGTATGTCTGTTCTAAGAGTTTGTGTATGTATGCATGCACTGCTTGTGTGTGTGTGTGTGTGTGTGTGTGTGTGTGTGTGTGTGTGTGTGTGTGTGCATGCATGTGTGTGTGTATATGTGTGTCATGTACTCATTCAAGGAGTTAAGTGCCCCACCTTAAAATATGATTGCTCATCTCTCATCTCCACACATGCTCTCTTCTGTGTATGTACACAGATCTGTTGGTTCCTGTAGTGTCCTTACCATATGAACTCTGTGTGTGTGTGTGTGTGTGTGTGTGTGTGTGCGCGCGCGCGCATGTGTGCATGTGTGACTTACCTTGAACAAATACTTTTCTTTCCTTATATTATCCCTTTCATCCATTTAAGATTGTCCCTTCTGAACTGACATTCTACAGAGAAGTCTACTCCCACCCCCTCGCAACACTGCCAGAACTTCTGCATTATCAGTTTGATCAGCTGCGCTAGCAAAGTAATGCTTAAAATCACTCTGAATAGATTAGGACCGCAAGCAGATACCATTATTACTGAAAAAAAAGCTAGATTTCTCAAAAGGTAGAAATATCGTCGGATGGATCTCTGTCTAGGTGTACCCTCGGCAAAAAACATCTCCAATACCAGAAGTGTTCTACCACATCTTTGCAGAGGTTCAGAAGGTGTTTGACAGTTTTGTAGGGGGCACTGTGGGTCACAATAAAGAAATTTAACTGGGAGTAACGTTAATCATCACAACGCAGCAATTGTGCCCCAGAGTGACTAGTGCGATACTCACACAGGGCATATGGCTGGGACATGTCATGACGGATGCACTTGAAGATCATGTCCGTACAGTCAGCACTGGAGGAGGAAGAACCAACTGTAGCAAACTTTTGGTTTTCAAGTGGTGTAGATAGCTTGGCTGGCAGTGGCCAAGAATTGCCAAGCTTGTTCGGACTGGGTGACCTGTCACCTACATATGGTCTGGAAATCAGTGCCAAGACACAACTGAAGCTGATGCCCAGCCACAACATTACCATTAAATTTAATACTGATATAAACGTCCATGGATAGAAACTAGAAACTGTTTAATTGTGCTTATATGGAATCCATCATCAGCAGTCTGGGATCCAAACCAGAAATCCTCACAGGAGTTGCAAAGCCAATATCACCAGTGTCCAGAGTAAAACCTTACGGAAGGACATTAACCTCCTGGTGATATACAATATCAGGCACCTGTGTACACTCTGTATTCCATCTTGCTGTATGTGTGCAAGACTTAATAGTCACAGCAGGTCTGGAAAGAAGAATCCACTTCATGGAAATTACAACAGGATGCTTAACATCAGATGTGCTGTTTATGTTTCTTATGAACAAGAGCATCACACTACCAAGCAACATTTTGTGCCACATGAAGATCTCGTGACATCCATTAAGAATAGAAAACTATGCTGGAATGGCTATGTAACAGAATCCAGTGGCCTTGCTGAAACAATCATCCAGGGAATCGTTGAAGGAGAGAGAGAAGGGAGAAGACAGAAAAAAGGGATTAACTGGCAGTATTGTTGAATGAACCGGGGAGACATTTGCAGAAACCCAAGCCTTCGCATACAATTGACAGAAGTGGAGTAATCTGGTGAACTGCTCTGCAGTGTGGTACCCCAGTAACATGCTACAGAGTTAAGGGGGCGAAGGAGAGGGAGGAGGAAGAGGAGGAGGAAGAGAAGAAGAAGAAGACAAAGAATTTGTAATCATGTAGTGTTTATTGGCATTTTTTAGCAGGACAGGACTTTTTTTTTTCATTTGTGTGACGTCAGCTCTGAAAAGTCCTTTGAGATCAGGTGGGCTTTTACAACAAAATTTTATTACTAGTTCACAGCTCAGGGTCCTGTCTGGTACAATGACATGCCAGTGACTTACATTGACAGTTCCCTGTAGATTGCTGGAGCTGAGACTCCAACAGTATACACCTAGGTGTGGCTGTGTGAGGGAAGTTTGAACGAGTGGTGTATGGTTAAAAGTATGATGAACATTGGTGTTATGAGCAGTTCATACTCGGGTAAACACTGGGGATGGGAAGCGGGTTGGAGATAGTTTGATGAAGATTGAAGGTGTCGTTTGTTTTGCTGGTTTCCTTTTTTTTTTTTTTCTTTCAGGAAAGTCACATAGACATTTGATGCAGTAACCGAAACAGAGTTCTTTGTGTTGCAGGGATTGAAGAAGAATTCCGACTGATTTATTCATCAGTGACCAACAATGTGGGCTATGGTGTTAACATTCAAGATCTCCGAAGCAAAGTATTTTTCAACACAAGTGAGGTATCCGGAAACCAGTTTGGTGCTGGCATACGTGTTTATAAAGGTGCCGGTGAGGTCGTCATCAACAACACCATTCTGGAAGGCAACAGTGATGCTGGTGTAAATATCACATACTCTGGTGGCTACCAGCTTATCAACAACACTCATCTGATTGGAAACAAAGGCTATGGAGTGATCACAGAATATCTGCAGTTTAATCGCACACGGATTGAGTCCACACACAAGATGGAGGTTGTCCGAGGAGTGTTTATTCACAATGAACTGATAGGTTTGCGAGTGGGGAACTATTGCCGCGGTGGTGCAGTACTTGTCAATGAAAGTCGCTTCTCATACAATGAGGATGAGGCCATCGAATACTTATCATGTAACATATCAACAGGTGCCAGTGGACCCACCAACTTCAGTGTGGCTTTCACCAAGTTCATTGGAAACCATCGCCATGCAATCTTGATGAAGCCACTGTTGAATACGGTTGGCATCATCACAAACTGTTCTTTCACTGACCACATCATGGGAGTGATACGGATTGATAATGGGTATGATCTGCTCATCAGCAAATGGTACAGAGAATTTCCTGTGGACTATAACATCTTTGAGAATACATTCCAGGGAAACAGAGGCCGATATGCAGTATACTTACGCTTAACAGATGAATCGCCAAAACACAAAATGTTCTTCAAGTTCAACACACTGCAGAATAACTACATTCAAGAATCTTTCAAATATGCCAATCCCCGCAGTCGTGCTAATGCAGTGGCTGTGGTTTCATCCAGAAACATTGAATTTAAACGTAATATTCTCGCCAACAGAGAACATTCTATCCGTGAACTAGCAACACACTTAGTAGACCCTTCTGTTAGAATCAATGCTAAGGAGAATTTCTGGAATGTAGAGATTTATAGACAGTCTGACTTTGGGGTGGTACACATGGCCATTTTTGATCAGGATGATCGTTACAACCTGGCACAGATTGACTACTATCCAGCTTTGAAGACTAATCGGGTGTATGAAAACCAGCTGACAAAGGATGTGCCTATGTAAGTTTTGATTTCATTTGTTTGTTTGTTTGTTTTTTTAAACTGTTGGTTTGTTTTAATGCATGCTTGTTTTTCCTTATTTATATTTTTTGCTGTCATGGTCTTGCTGCTTGTAACCAGTGAATGTCCAAGAATTCTAGCTTTTTGATTTGTTTCCTGTCAGCAGGTTCAGTCTGAAAGAATCTTTAGTTTGTGAAGAGAGATGGTAAAGCACACAGACGAGTGGACTTCGATTTTCTAAGTTTACACAGATTTGCTATTTCATTTATGTTAAAAGAATGAAAAGATAGAATGGTTATCATGAATTAATGGATAATGAAAATCCCTTAGATTTTTATTTTTCTAAAAACAAAGGTGATCAAATTTTCATAAAATTGATATTTGAAATGAGATATCTATAATTTAATAAACCTAAAATTTTGAATAAGGTATATCTGTTAAGTTGGTTGACATTATTTAAAGGTTGAGTTGCTTTTTCAGAAAAAGATGGGTGGACAGGAAGAGGTAAAGGGTTAAGCAGGGGAAAAAAAGAGTTGGAAGGAAGGGGACTGGAATGGTGATGGTGGGAGGGGGATAGGAGGGATAGCTAGGGTATTACCATACCATCTATGCACCCCAACAAAACTACTGGTAGTTTTGGTGGCTTTTGGTTTCTTTATTCAGAAAAGGAAGGGTGAGGAGGGATAAGAGAGATCTAGAAACTCTCATCCCTTCTCCCGTACTTTCCCCCAGTCTTCATCTGTCGTTTTCAGTCTAGACCGAAGTGAAATGTAAATTATGTTGCCAATTGATAGCTCAGCGAATGTTTGGCTTTTCTGTGTGTAGATATCGATGGACTTTTCACCGTGAAGGGAATGTCATTGGCGGTCTGCTTGACTACAACGGCTTTACAGCGGAGCACGGCAAGACTTACTATGTGGACCGTGACATCAACGTCTTTCCAGGACAGATTATGACACTGGAGAAGGAGGTGACGTTAGAGTTTGCCCCTTCGGTCGGCATGGTGGTTCATGGGTGAGCATTAAGTTTAGTTGAAAACTGTCATTCTGTCGCCGTAAGAAATTGAATGGTACACTGTTTTAATTCCATGCCCCCTGGTGTAATGTGTCTTTCTTTAAGAGATAGTAAAGAAGCAGTGCCTTAAACGGAACAGTTTAATTCTTGCTTATGTTTATTCATTTTTCCTTCCTTTCTGTTTTAGAAAGGGGCTGGTCACTGAATGAGCTCACTGTTTGTCAGTGGTTATGTCATCCAGTTAAGACCATTTATGCACGTATCTACTCGCTCAAATATCTGTTTCAGTTATAACTTGTCACTTTGTCATGGCACAGTGAAAATGCAATAGAAGTTGAGTGTAAGTAGTTTTCTTTTTCTCAAAAGCTGGAATAAAAGGTAGAGAGATGGCAGAATTGGAATAATTATGTTTTTTTTAGGAAAGGTACACACACACACACACACACACACACACACACACACACACACACACACACACTCACTCACTCACTCACTCACTCTCTCTCTCACTCAGACTCGTTTGTAACACATTTGAATCTCCTTGTTTGCTTTCAGGTGTCTGAAAGCTGATGGAGATGGTGCTAGGGAAGCCATCAGGTTTAAGATGTGGAATAACCCTGAGTTGCTGCCTCTGGAGAATCGTACAGCCTCAGTTCGCCTTTCTAATGGATCTGACTTATATGAAGGTCGTCTGGAAGTCTTGATTGATGATGAATGGGGAACTGTTTGTAAAGAGGTAAGCATAGCTGCTGCCGTGTGTGTGTGTATGTGTGTGTGTGTGTGTATGTGTGTGTGTGTGTGTTTGTAAAGAGAGGGAGAAATTGTTTTGTGTTTGATTGAATGAAGGATGGTTATTGGTGAATAGGGGTGAGAGGTTGTATATAAACCTCTTCACTCTGTTCTTTTTTAATGTAAAATTTCTTTTACTTCATTATACTTCATCAGAATAAGAGTGACAGAACAACTTCTGAAACTGGGTACCTGTTTAAAAAAAAAAAAAGAAGAAAAAAAATTCCCTACAAATCCAAAATGTATCAAATTCTATGTAGAAATCTAGTATTGGATTGATTGTGCTACATGTTTGTCCTTTTTTTTTTTTGCTTTATTATATTTTTTCATGCTTAAAATGGACCATTGTGATCACTCACCTAAATTGGAATTAGGAATAGATCTGTAAGATGAACCCATCTTTCTACCTCTTTGTTGTTCCTCACATTGTCAATGAAGTTGAAAGCATCGCAAAGACATCTGCACAATCTACACTGCTTTATCGATTGTTGTTATTGAGTGAGGGGTGCCTTGCCAGTGAAATCATCAACAATTGTTAAAACCATGTCATAATTCAGTTTCCAAAACAAACTCAACTCTGAGTGGTCTGAGCAGCAAAACAAAACAAAATAAAACAAAAACAAAACAAAACAGAAAACCCCCAAACCCTAAAACAAACCAAAGAAAAATCAATAGCATGCGTGCAATCCAAAAAATCCATTGCAGTGAAAAAGCACATTTGATTTTCGGAAGGGAGTGATATATAGGAGACGAACATGAAAATACAGTCTGAATTGAAAATATGTGAACTTGTCAACTTGTTTGCAACACATTCTCCAATGTGTCCAAACAAAAAATACCAGATCAGTGACAAGGTTGGAAGGTAGATGAGTGTGCTCACCTTCACCAAAATGAAGCAGGCTCTCCCAGACAGTTCTGAAAACATTCCCCAGAACTGTTTCTAGCAACACTCCTTTAACTGAAAACAGGCATAAGCCGAAATGATAGTTATCTCCCTTGATAATGTCTACCAGGTGGATGGATTTACTCCCCACTCTCCCTCACTGATTTATAGATTAAACAATATAAGAGTTGGCCAGAACCACTGCCAAAGTTGCGAAGGGAAATGGGTCTTCACAGTGACAAGAGACACTTCCAAATTGCACCAAGTCGAATGGACATGTCATTCCCATAAGCAGACGAACAGATGCCCAAGATGAGGAAAGAAAGGAGAGGAAGACCAAAAAAAAGTCAGGAGAGGAAGACCAAAAAAAGTCAGTCTTGAGGGTATGCCAAAGAATGAGCAGCAACCAGTTTCCCACGCAGTTCAGGACCACCTGATCTTCAGTCATGTCTTTCTGGTAAAACCAAGCGCACATTGAGATTTCCAGCCTGCTGCACAAAAGAAAGTGAGTTAGCACGATGCTCTACCAGAATGTACAACTCATGCAGAAAGCTGAGTTCTTATGTGCCCTAGATGTAATATATTTGGTCCAGGGGGAACTGGTTTCTGGCCAAAGACATAAGCTATCCCGATAACCCGCCAGGTCCAGGAAGTGATGATCTGATCTCAGCATTTCCCAAGTCATGCTGCATCTGGAAGTTTTGGGATCCCAACTCTATCCTTTGTAAACAAACCTTCAGGGCTGTCACTGGACAGTTAACATTGTGCGATCCTTTCTCCTCACCCCTTACCACCTCTTCATTTGCTGGAGAGAGATGTTGAAGGAGAGCTAGTGGGGACAAGGTTAGGGTCATGGGCCACTGCTTGAGTTGGTGATTCTTGGCTAAGAGAGAAGGGAACGAGGAGAGGGTGACTGAGCCATCATCATGCCAGACTAGTGGACGATTGTCACTGGAGAAGGCGTGAACTTTGTTTAAAGACAGTAAAAAAAAAACCCAGGTGTTTAGTGTACAGTTTTCCAGAGAGCAAGCATTAAGAGGCTTGAAGTCTCCCAAGGGTCAGACAAGGATTTGCTAAACAAGTCCTGCAAATGGAGACACTTTTCTGAGCAGAAACAAAATCTTTCTGGCTCAGTTCTTAGATAAGAAACTTAGATGTAATTTCTGATTGATGGAAAGGTGTAATCAAAGTATGAGAGTGATAAGAGGGAGGGGCTTGCTAATAGCAAAAAAAAAAAAAAAAATGTTGCATTTTTGAAGATCAGTGCAGCTGGGAATGTTGACTGACTCAAGGATCCAAACTGGGTGACCAAGATCAAAAGTTTGATTTTGACCAGTTTACACACCAGCCAAACTTTAGAATTTCCCTCCATGTCACAATACTCCAGGTTTACCAAGCATTACATAGTTGAAAGGGGGAGCATTTCATGCATCAAAATGCATCTGGTATGTCTCAGAGCAGACATCAGATAAAAAATAAGCTGGTTTGGGAGGAAACGACAAGGGAGGGGTCTGTGAAACAGACAAGGCAGCCATGATGTTGCATGGATTTGAAGCAGACATATCCAAAGCAGCAGCCAACTCAAGGATTTTTCTGATGTTCTGTTAAGAAGTACGGTCTTCTGAAAGTGAATATGGTCTGGACTTTCATGATGAAGGCTAAACTGTTGGACACTTCTAGGGTTCCATGGTTGAGAGGAAACAAAGCAGAGCAAGGTAAGTCTCTGGCCATGGAGAGAAACAAGAACTGTTGTGAACTGCTCACAACCCGAAGAGGCAAAGTTTGTAAGGAAGGTCACTATTAGGGGAAATGTGAGCCAGGCAAACAATTCCTCTGCCATCATAACAGTGACTTTGTATGGACTGAAAAAGAAAGAAAAAAAAAAGAAGAAAAAAGAAAGGAAAAAGAGGGTTTGTGAGAAAACAAAGTCAGGGCATTAGATCATAAATATAAAATCCTTCACAAGCAGCGTATGGGGACCATTGTAGTCCGTCTTGAAAACAGAACCCTTCATACTGTCTGCTCAGAGGCCTTTCGTCTGCTGTTTCACTCTCATCAGTGAGCCACAGTTGATTGTGTTGACCCTTCCTTAGCATCAAAGAAGTTGTTTTGTGTTTCGCAAGACAAGAGGTGACAAATATTGTAGATTTGAATTTTCTTCACTTCAAGTTGATTTTGAATACAAAAGAGAATTAGAGAATTGTTGATGTGTGCTGAGGTGTTGAACACCAATGTCAGTGATATGAAAACACTTTGACTGACTGACAGTGGGCATGTCATTGTGGAGCACACTGGATTATAATCAGAAGAATTTTTCACTGTTAGATCTGGCTGGAATGGAGATTTTCATTCTACATTTACCTTATATTGAAATAACTAGAGAATAAATCATTTTTGGCATGCTTTAAGTGACTCAGATTCAGATTTCCTTTGAAGTCACAAGAAAGACATTTTTACATGTTGCGTGACCTTGACTGCCATTCTCATTCTCAACAATATTAAAACGCTCAAGGTGTGTTATTTGATAAGAGATGTAGCAAGGCATGTTGGAACATGATAAGGAGCATTTTTACACTCAGATAGGGTTTTCATGGCCCTGAGGTCCGTATGTAAATAATCTTGCTAAATAACGAAAACATTTGGTACCCACAGGATGCTCTTAACTTTTAGAGCCTATGTCGCACCTACAACTGTTAGCTCACATTGCAACTATTGTTGCAATGCTCCTAGCAACTACCACACTTAAAAAAAAAAAAGTGCCGCTCAGTCTATAGAATGGTTATTGGAAAGAAACCTCTTGTAGTGTAAACTACAGAGTTTTCTGTGTTTCTGTTGAGATTCAGACTCTTATGGTTAAATGTAGGCTCTTTTCCTGTGTCACACAACACAACAAATCTCTTCATCAGTGAGTCAGCAAATGGTATTTGCTTTGAGTCCAGTATTGGTTCGCTTCACACTGTTTTTAGGTGAGAAGGGCATATTTCTATGTGTTACAAGTCATTGAATACTATCAAGTGACAATGCAATAGCTGTTAAGGTGTATGTTTAACGATAGATGTATGCTGTTAAGGTATGTGTTTAACAATAGATGTATGCTGTTAAGGTATATGTTTAATGATAGATGTATGCTGTGAAGGTATATGTTAAATGATAGGTGTATTGTTATAAAGGACTCTGTTGTTGTTGTTGTTGTCGTACCCTGGCTAAAAGACTCCAGGGATCATCCGAAAAGCCGAAGTACTTGAACACTATGGTACAAGTGCATCAGCTGGGGATGAGAACATTATGTGTGTGACCGTTTTTTATTACCTCACCATGTGGGCAGCCACACTCCGACTTCGAGGGATTTTGGAGACTGATAATGTTATGCTAGGAGCTTGTCACACCTGAAGACAATCCCCGCATAACTATGCAGAGCATGACAACATTTTGATGAAGCCTTGGTGTTCTAGCCTGTGTCAGTTGGTCTGACATAACCTTAAACCAAGGCGGAAGGACTCTGTTGAATGGGCTTTCAATGACTCAATTCCTTAAACAGTCCCAGAGGTCTTTATTCTTTATCGATGCATTCCACTGTGCTGTTATGAAAATTGAAATGAATGTTGTCTTCATCTCCACCGGACAGGGCTGGACCCAGAGAGAGGCCATACTGGTATGCCAGCAGCTGGGCTGATCTACAACCCAGACCATGCTGAGGCGTCTGTGCGCATGGTGGCCCCTCAAGACATGCGTGTTCTGATGTCGTGGGTGGCCTGTGATGAGGCGGACGAGGACCTGACGCAGTGCCGAGCTGTCCGTGTTCCAGATGTCAGCTGTAGCCATGATCAGGATGTGTATCTTCGATGTCAGGAACCCACATGGGCAGGTGAGCTGCTTATAGGTGATGGTGGGGATGGCTTTGTTGTAGTGATGGTAATGATATGTGTGAGTTGTGTATTGTTTGTATGTGTGTATTGAGTATATACATGTACAATGCATATAGGTGATGGTGGGATGGCTTTGTTGTAGTGATGGTAATGATATGTGTGAGTGTGTATTGTTTGTATATGTGTATTGAGTATATACATGTACAATGCATATAGGTGATGGTGGGGATGGCTTTGTTGTAGTGATAGTAATGATATGTGTGAGTTGTGTATTGTTTGTATGTGTGTATTGAGTATATACATGTACAATGCATATAGGTGATGGTGGGGATGGCTTTGTTGTAGTGATAGTAATGATATGTGTGAGTTGTGTATTGTTTGTATGTGTGTATTGAGTATATACATGTACAATGCATATAGGTGATGGTGGGGATGGTTTTGTTGTAGTGATGGTAATGATATGTGTGAGTTGTGTATTGTTTGTATGTGTGTATTGAGTATATACATGTACAATGCATATAGGTGATGATGGGGATGGCTTTGTTGTAGTGATGGTAATGATGTGTGAGTTGTGTATTGTTTGTATGTGTGTATTGGGTATATATGCACAAATTTAACTTCCTAAAGAAAACTTGGGAAACAAAATGTCTGCTTGCAGACATGTGAAGGTTGAATATGTGTTACAAGAATGGTATTAGTTTTTCCAGGAATAGACACAGAGAGAAATCCACCTTGATACAGAAACAGACGGATGAAAAGAAATAGATAACAATACAAACAATTAAGAAGAAAAGATGTGTGGGAATCCAGTGTTTTACTCTTCCTATCTGTGATGATAAATGTGATTCTTCTGAATGATGGCAAGGAAAAAATGTACTGTTTTGAGCTTGTTCATTTTGTTTGAGGACTTGTTTTAAACTATTATAAGGTCTGGCCTGGTTCTGTTTTTTTATTCTTAGGTTAAAATGATGGTTTCTAGTGATTCATTGATGTGCACTTTAGCATAATGTGGCAACTTAGCTCATTGATATTTTCAGAAGTCGAGCATCAGTGTTTCATATAACTACGGTATATGTGGTTTAGGACATACAGAACAAGGCAATGGAAGCTGCTGACTCCAAGCAAAAACACACGTGAAAACTGTATGAGTCTACCTGAGTGGTTTTTCTTTCTTTTGAAAGGTGTAACACTCCCTGCCTCAGGACGAGACAGCCAGCAATGCGAGACGCAGCTCCGAGTTGTCAACTTTGAGCGAGCAGGCCTTTTGGATGCAGAAACCATGAGCTTCACCCCAGCCTTGCGTATTGATTACAACTTCTACCAGATAACGGCCATTTCCATCACCAACTCTCTCTCAGATGGTGTCCACGTGTATTATACCCATCCTTTCGCCAAAGTCCGTCTAGAATATATACAGGTAGAGGAATATTTTCCAGGATTAATTCCAAAATTATTTTTGTGGTTTGAATTCAGTATACTTTAATTGTAGATGATTTATTTTCATAGAAATTCTTACCAGTGTGTCCGGTATTAGTAGGCATCCTGGGAAGGGCAAAATCAAGTGAATTTGTCATTACTAGAGTGCCTCCTGCTGTGCAATTTGAACTATGCAGACAAACTCTACATTATTCGCAATTGTTCTTGCCATTCATCTTGACTCTAGTGTTGGTGCATAATTTGGCTGAGTCCTATTTTGATATTGATCATAGACTGTATTGTTTTCAGACACATATATTTCATAACTTTTTTTTTTTCATGGTTTTGTCCAGCATTTTTCTGTTCATTAAAGAAACAAAAACGTATTGATGTAAGCCTGGATCTGTAGCGTGATCTCCTGTGCACAATCTTGTTTGGGTATTGGTTTTGTACACAATGCACATCCTGTCCCCATATTTTTGGAAGTGATTCATGTTATGAATCTGAAGTCCATCATGTGCCTGTGTCCATCCTAAGATGTAACCAACTATGTCATGTGTAAGACAGGCATAGAAAAGGGGTAGGTTCTCGCCTCAGAGAGACAAAGACTCGGACTTGAGGCCAGTGCTGACAGAGAAATCTCCCCCATCCTCAGTTGGTTCATTGTAGAATCAACCCTGACAATCTATCCAGTTGTATTCCAGGAGCTTGTGTTGTATGTCAGTTGTTTAGGGTAATGTTAGTTGCCCACAAACATGACACTTTATCCATGGATGAAGTGTATTTGATGTAAAAAGAAGAAAATCAAGGGATGTTGCTTTTACTCCAGACCTTGTCGGATAAAACATGTGGCAGTGCTCTTTGTTGTACTGTTTGTTTTAATTGTAACCAGTAAAAATGTATTTTTGTGAAATGAATGTTAAAGAGTATATCATGGTTTGATGTTCACAAAATGTCAGGTTATAATCATTCTGAATTCAGCAGAAGTAGTATATGTTCAGACTGTGTGCCACCTTATCACAAGTGTATGCGTTTTTGTTGCAGATTCACAACAACCTTGGCAATGGTGTAGTCACACATTACCCCCGCCTAGAAATCAGTCACTCTAACATCACCCGGAGCAGCAAGACTGGATTTTTGTACGACCCATTTTTCAGTGAATACGAAGCCCTCAGCGTGCGGAGCATGATTCATGAAACAAGGCGCAGCTTGATCACAGAAAACGAGACATTGACGATAGGCGCTGGTGCCATGACGTTTCTGTTGTGTCCGCCAGGGGTCAGTGACCATGAGAATCAGGAGTACAACACTGAAGTCAGCACAGCTGACACCCACCGCATTGTCGTACAGGTATCTTCTGTCTTGTTCTTCCCTGTGTGAGACGGTGTAAGTTTGCACATGTCAAGCAGTATCACTATTAAAGAAGGGTTTGTCTTCTTCAAGTCTGTACACACAGTTGTTTTCGGTCAGATTCAGGTGGTATTTGTCTCTTTGGTGAAAGCTTGTTTAGTTGAAAAGAAAAACTTTTTTTTAAGAAATAAGAAAAGAAGTTTAACAGTTGGTCATTTTGTGTGATAACAAAGCAGAAGCCTTTCTGGAATTGTACTCCAATTTTGTATCCAGGATATCCGTAAAAAAAATTCATTACAAAGTTTGCATGTCATGCATGTGAAAGATGTCTTGTTCATTTCCTGTAATGGTCTACCATATAGTAGGATGGATTTTGTTCGGTTATTTTTGCTTATCCTTAGGTGGTTTTCACAGGTACTGGACTACTTTCCTGTACCTGAGGTGGAAGAAGTGACAGTGTTTGACGCACCCAGAGCCAGCATCAGTGCCGGTACAAAGCGTTGGCAAGTTCCAGCAGACCTAGTGGACTTTCCCACCGTGTCAGCCACTGGCACGATCACCATCCGACTGAAAGTGAGAGGAATACGTTCTGGTCGACTGGCATTTGCCCTAGTGTCAGGTGAGAACTATCTAAGCAGCATGTGAAGAACGGAAATGGTGTACACATGTTCAAAATGTGGAGGAGATTGTAAGATTCTAAGGAAAGAGCATGGTATGTGGACGCATTTATGGTGAAACATGTTTGTTTTATGCGAAATTTATTACATTCGTCAATGCATGTTTCGTGAAGGAAAACAGGTGAAGGTTACCACCGAGACCTTTTACAAGGGGAGACCACTTATTAACGGTAAGCTCATTTTGTGGCTGTTTAAAACAGAGTTGCAGGCCTTGGGCAGTATTGGGGGACTTGTGTAGTGGTATGGTCTCGCTTCTGTATAATGAGCATGTTCTGCTGTTCACCTTCATTTTGGTCTTAATAGCGCTTGCTTTGACAAGTAAGTATGAAAAGGATTGTTCCTTACTAAAAATAGTTTTTAGACATTGTTACATGTATAAACGCTAGGGTTCTCTCCCACCACCCAGCTCCTTGTGAGGAAGGGAACGGAAATTGATCAACAACTCACAAGGGATATGTGTTGGGGCAGACATTTCTGGTAGTCTTTAGTCGAGCTAATAGGAGGAATGGATTCAGCTCCCTTCTCCTCTAGACATTGACGGAGATCCTGATTACAGGTAAATATATCTAAGCAGGAAAATTCTTTTTGCAGATGCTGTGTATGTTGTGTGTGTGTGTGTGTGTGTGTGTGTGTGTGTGTGTGTGTGTGTTTGTTTATATTTTCCATATGTGAGCATGTATTTGTTACATCCATGCATTTGTGTATTATGCTGCCCCTCCATGTGTATGTGTGTGTATGTGGGTGTCTGTGCATGTGTGTGTGTGTGTGTGTGTGTGTGTGTGTGTGTGTGTGTGTGTGTGCTATTTCATATAAAAGAATTTGAAAGGTGTTAGAGTGTATACTTTTTTCTTTGCCTTGCAGTAATTTTGATGGTGACCTCAAGCTATTGGCCAAATGCAGCTAGACAAATCAGTTGGAAAGGCAAAACTAAAGATCATTGATGACAGAGTCTGTGCCTGTCCTATGTTTTGTAAAATTGACTTCAAGCTTAATTTGCAGACTTGACTGTAGCTTTCAACTCTGATCGCTTTCATTTCTTACTTTGGTGTCATGTTCAATGGTGAATCAAGTATGAATATGATGCCTTCAAAATGTTTGAATTTTACCAAAACTTTTGTGTCTTCTTCATTTACAGAGGAAGATACCTCACACTCACCAGTGCTGAAAACATCTGTCCACAACACAACTTTCTTGCATAACGAACGAGGTATACGAGCCAAGCACTACAACAGTCCTACCAATAAAAGGTTGGAAGTCTTCCATCGATTCCGACTGGAAACAATCAACTTTGACCGAGTCAAAATTCACCATAGCCAGAAAGAAGCCATACACATGCCAAGTGTGACTAAGTTTAACGATGACTACATACCCACCTATGAAGACATGACCGTTCCTGAGAGAGTTGCCACTATTCGCTACAACATGACTCTGTGTGACTTTGTGCATAATGAGGCAGGCATACTGGCAGAACACAACCATGTGGACTTTGCCAACAATGTGTGGCAGTGGTATATTGATCAAGCTACTTTTGAGCACACTCGGCGTGGTGGAGTGGAAATTGAAGTTCCGAGAGTGAACGACTTCAGCGAGAGGATGAAACACATGATCACCGTCAAGGAATCCATTTTCAAAAACAACTTGAACTTTGCCTTTACTGTCAAGGGCTATTATTCTGATGTAGCCATCAATAACAATCGCTTTGATAATAACCGTTGTCTTCTGGGTCTTGTTAGTATTTTAGGGATGGAGAAGAACATTAGTTTGATCAGTAACAGAATGACGCAGAACGTGGGACGACACATGCTGGATGTCAACATAGTCAGCCATTCAGAATATTCTGCTCCTGTGTATGGATTCATGATGAATAATGACATCCGTTCCAACAGATATGAAGGGCTGGATCCTCCTGGTCATGGGAATAGTCCAAAGACATTTGCTGTGGCTTTTAAAGGTGTGCAGAACATGACAGCTGTTAGGAACATTTTCAACAATCCAGACCTCACTATGAACTTGTTGCTGGTGTGACAGCTCTGTCCCTAGGAAATCCTGTGAATGTGACTGAGAACTACTGGGGAAGGACTGACTATAGTGGCATCATGGAGAGGATCTTTGACTTTGATGACTGGAACAACTATGCAATAGCAACTTTCTTCCCTTATTTGACACGGGCAGATTTTGACTCTGATATTGTGGGAGGGGAGCCAGTGAAACCACCTCTGAACACCTATCAGTTAGGGGGAAGAGTTTTAGAGAATCAACTTTTGGCATATCAACTTTACCCATACATTGTTGAAAAAGACCTCACCGTTATGCCTGGTGCAACCCTCACAATATCTGCTGGTACAGAAATTCAGTTCCGTCCTAATGTTGGAATTTTAGTTTTGGGTCGATTGGTTGCGAAAGGGGTAGAGTACAATCGTATCAAACTCAGGCCCGTGCAGCCAGGAAGTGGTCCAGGTGCAGCTCAGAGAAAGAAACGAGCTGCCACTGCCACAGTCAGACTCCGAGGGGATGGTACATTGTTTAGAGATGCAGGCTTCCTAGAATTGTACAACACATCCAGCAAGACTTGGAATATGATGTGTGACAGTCAGTTTAATGAAAAATCTGCAGAAGTTGTTTGTCGCCAGCTTGGAAAGGAGACTGTTAACGTCAGAGTTCGTTACACACATCTTTACGATTTCTACATTTACGGGGAGCCACAGTACTTCTTGAAAGAATTTTGGTTTGAATCCTATTTCTGTGGCGGTGATGAGACGGATCTAAGGCAGTGCACGACCAGGTACAACTACAACATGCAGCAGTGTATAAAAGAAGCTAACTACACTTTCATTGTGTGTGGGAAAAGAAATCTGGAACAGGGGATGGAGTATTGGGGAAATGTGAGGTTTGCTCCACCGTCCTACCAGGAAAAGAAACTGGAAGATGACATTGGTAAACAGGAGTCTGTTCTGGAATATGTGGACATAGAGGGAGCTGGCATGCTGCATGGAGAGAAAGTAGGAGCAGTACAATCAACCTATGTTTCTCCTGAATTCAGGCACATCAACATCACCAACTGTGCTGAGAATGGCTTTGACATCATCGCTCCTCGCAATATTCTGGAAATGGAGCGTTTGAATGTCTCAAACAATTTAGGTTTTGGACTGAATTTTTTGGTCCTGAATGGTGAATCGAGTGAAAGAGACACTTCATTCCTGCTGCTTGGCCCAAGTACGATTCCGTATCATGTGTATGGCTTGGTTGAAATCTGCCGCATGGAGAAGGAGATTGTGCTGGACACAAGAATGATTTTGTACTACAAGTATGGGCCATCCGTTAGGGACTGTGTCAAAATAATCCGCGGGGATTCTCCCAGTCGCAGCCGTATTGGTCTGCGATTTCTTCAGATTAACATGTTCCATGAAGACTTTTCACGTAATGTTGTTGAAATTTTTGATGGCAATGAAATAAATCATGACTCACTGATGGCTCAACTGATGGCTAATACAAGCAGCAGGGATGTCAATCACCTGTATAAGAGTAGTGGCAACACGTTGACAGTTCACCTTCATTCATCAGTCAGCCATGGAACGTATGGATTCATTGCTGAGGTCGTACACATTCCTTTGACAGGACTGACATATCCAGGTAAATGGTTTTGAAATAACGATCGCAATTTTTATTTCAAGTAATACTCTGTTTTGCTAGTGCCATGGCTTTTGGCTTGACTTTGTGCATACAATTTGTTGTGGAGCCCACCAAGTGAATATACAATGGCCTTATGATGGTGCCAACTGATATCTAAAAGTATTTGATTAAGTATTTGACTTAACATGATTTAGTTATGTGACTAGAGGATGTGAATATGCTCAAAGCATTTTTAATGTAACATCTGATTTATACAGACCTAATTTCATGAGGTAGAATTTTGTTAGAATTAGTTTTAAGAGGTAGAGTTTTGTTTGAAAAAAAAAGAATAATTGCAATTAGTGAAGATCTTTTTTTTTCTGATTTTCATCATTTTGCCAAATATAAATTCTAAAAATAATTTTTACCTGCAGAGAACTTTTGCTTTCTATTACATCTTGAGGCTTTATTTACACAGCTGAAGATGGAGAATATTCCTGTAAACCAGCGGTGCGCAATGATGTAGGAGTATGTACATTTATCAGACAATACTATCTGATAGTAATGATAAGAATGAAGATTCATTTGCACACTATCTTCGCTGAGCTTAGAGCCTGTACAAAAACAAAATGCAAGAAAACAAAGAAAAGAAATCAGTGTTCAAAACACATGTCTACATTTGCTTATGTAAAGTGAAAATGCACATGCACACCACCACATCAACATTGCATATTGCTGCTCACCTCACCACCCTATCCACTGACAGCATACCATATGATGCAAGACAAGTCTTTTACACCATTTGGACATTTCTTCTTCTGTTGCTTGTAGGAAGCCATGAGAAGAGTTTGAAAATTCACGCAGCGAAAAGTGTTGGTTTGTACAAGAATTATAATTTGATTGCAAATGAATAGTTATAATTCATTCTAATTATTTTAAAAGTTTGGTTTTCTTGAGTAGAAAATGTGAAGCCAGAGCTGTCAAATAATCAAGACTTTTGTGTCTGTAATTATTTTGTTATAGTTACCAGCAAAGTGGTTAGCACCATGGACTCCTGGCTGGGAGGTCGCGGTTTGACTCCCATCAGTCATGTAGGATTTGTTCTGCCCCGACCGGCTCCTACCCAGTGTTGAGCTTGCTATGGGCTCAGTTGGGAAGACTGGGACCACACAGTCCAGTTTCACCCACTAATTGGATGTGTCTCTGAGAGTGTTGCTCAAATTTCTTGAACAACACTGCAGGTGTCTGTATCTCACAGGCCTGCTTGATGCCAGTATATGTTATAGAAGTAAGCATGGTGTGCAGTCCTGTCATGCAGTCTCAGAACGGAATGGAAGTCTGTAGCATCATCTTCATCATCCTCATTCTCATTGATCAGCATTAACAAATTCTATGGCCCTTCATGCCCTGCTTTCATGGTGAGCTCAGTTTCAATGTCTATGGCCTTGGTTTGGTTCCATAAGGTCACTGGTGTTTGCAAGTTAATGGGGGTTGTCATTTTTACGTATGTGGTGGCGCCCTCCAGAGGGAGAGCTCACTCATGCCGGCTCCGCGACTAAGCAATTATTGTCATCAGTAGGGGGCTTAGTAGGTGGCATCCTGCGTATGTTAGATCAGAATAGGCACCACTGAACACCACTGAAGTGACTCGGTAGCAGTGCAGCCTCTCCTCCGGTGGGTTGACGACTTGACCTTGCCTGCTCCCTGTGGATTGCTAGTGCTGGGACTGCGGCAGGCCGGGCCGGGCTGTGGCTGTGGACAGGTGGTTGGAATGAGCAGCGTGATTACAATGCCACTGAGGTGGTACAGAAGATGGGATGGCAAAAAAGAAAAAAAAAGAATTTTGTTATAATTGATAAAATGTTTTAGGATACATGTCAGGCTCATGACACCAGTATGTAACACGTGATTTTCAGACAGCAACTACAGGCACACAGTGTCACAGTCCATCTCCAACCAGAACCAAGATGGTGCCTTGCAATACAAAAATGTTGGAGAAGTCAACCCATCATTCTTTGTTGACCGCTGTTGGCTGGAAGACAACGGGGTGGCGATTCTAAACCTCACGTCACCGCCAACTATTGATATTTCTCTCCAGGTATTTATCCAGTTCCAAAGCCTGAATCAGTTTAATTAATGTTAGTGGAACATTCACATGCTTGTAGAACGGTTGCTTCCTATTTTTGATTGCTGTTTTCATGCCATGCACGTCCCTCATATTACTGGTTGGATATTACCATTTCCCTGTATCTCCACCCCACCCCACCCCTCCCTCGTCTTTAACCAGAATGCCAGGAGCATCAACAATATGTAGGATGTTGGAAGAAAGAAGAATGCATATATGTCATCACGTGAACGCAAGAGCGGTTTGAGTAGCTTAGAAATGTAACAAAATTGTTTCTAATGAAGATGGGTTTGACTGGCCTGGAAATATCGAGATCCCTTCCGATGTTTAAACATTTTGCTACTGAATAACAACAGTTGATCCCACGCCCAAGTGGACCAGTGCGATTGACAGGTTGGCTGTTTGTCAATAGCAGCTACACAAATCTACTCTCTTCCCCCCCCCCCCCCCCCCCCCCCAAATTCAAATACCTCTACAAAGACTGTCGCATAAGATTGATCAGGTGAATGTTTTTCTTGTGAAGAGGTCTAATTAGTTTTGGGAGGGGGGGGGGGGGGGGGGGGGGGGCAAGAAAACAAAGGGAGATAATTTGAGACCTTTAAAAAAGAAGTCTTCTGTACTCTTTGTTTAAAAAGATTTAAATTTGTTTT
>CM065717.1:54879096-54946596 GCA_033310375.1 Conus canariensis
CAAATAACTGGTGGGGCTCTGAACTTCCTTCCTACATCAATGGTAAAATCTGGGATGAGCTGGATGATTCTGCCCTGATGCCTGTGGAGTTTTGGCAGCCAAAGCTGGACAACAGATCTGTGGTGACAGGTAGGTCAGCTTTATTCTGCTGAAAATAAGCCTGAAGCTCTTTTGTCTTCATATGTACATTTGAAAAATTATTGATAAAGCTCCGCCCCAAAAAATGTTGACAAACAAATCACAAGACAAAACATGACATGTTTCAACCTCTTAGGTCTTCTTCAGGCAAGATACATGAAACTCAGGACAACGAAGATGAACGAGCAATCACTTATCTTCATCCAATTTGGTGCAAGATGGGTGTTGAATGTCAAGTTACATGTAAAGCGTGTTCTGTCTTCTTGCTCTTAATGCAGATCCAGTTTTCATCTAATCTTCTCCAAAGTTAGTATAGTGTCTCATTAATGTACATTGCTGATCAAGAGAAAATCATTTGTAAGATAGACAGTGACAATAGTATAATTTTTTTGTTTAAAAAACAAACAAAACAAAGAAAGCCACTCTGTAGCAAAGCAAAGCAAAATCTGGATTCAAAGTGGGTCTTAGGGAAAGGGTGGGGGGGGGGGGAGAGGGAGAACAGGAGGGAGAGTGGTGGTAGGGAGTGGAGGGAGGACAACCAAGGGATGGGAGCTGGAGGGTGGGGGGATGGGGGGGTGGGGGGCAGGAGGAGGGACGAAGGAGAGAGGAAGGGTCTGAGAGGGAAGGGGAGGGGTAACCAGTAAATCTATAAATCCTTTCTAGTAACTGTATAAATCCTTGAATGTTTCTGTTTTTCTTTGCTGTTATGCTTATTTTCTTTTTATGATTCTTTGCTTCATAAGTCTGCTAATCAACATAATACTTTTAATAATTGTAACCCATACTGCCTTTCTGTTGTAAAAACTTTTGAGTTATACCCTTATAAGTCTGAAATGACGTTCCTGTGAATGCAAGCATGCAGTTGTAATAATGAGGTGGGTGTTCAACAACATTTGTCTGGTTACAGTCAAGATCAAGATGGTGAGTATGTTTTTTGGGTGGGCTGCGAGCACAGTAGAACCAAACACTTGAAATATAATCAGTTGTTTCATTTATGAAGCTGACTGTGGAATGCTTTTGTACAGACATTGAAATTTGGGACAAATTTTTGGGATGGGGGTGGGGGCGACTGTACATTTTTGCTTTCTTCAGACTATTGTGATTTGCCTCTGCTAGATCTCCCAGCCAGCCTGAGCCTGCCTCCAAGAAACTTCCAGAATACCAGTAATTGCCAACAAACGCGTCCAGCAGCCCTGAATATAATGCAATCAACACCAGATGTGGCACACTTAAAATGAAAGATGAATGCAGAGTTTAGCTGTGATATTTTTTTCTTGATAGTCCAGTTTTGAGTCCAAGACAAACATCAAACAACTCTGACCCTACCACAGTCAGTATGTCCACTTGTACTGGCTGTCGAAGTAAAATCCGACACTGACGTAGTTTCTTTATGATCAACTTCATCATGTCCACTGCTGTTATCACTTTCTTGAGGCAAAAACGATTGACCAGAATCCCAGTTGGCAGGCTTATCAAGATCTAGCAGATGAGGAATTTCTTCTCTCGACATTGAGCATTTTCAATCCATTTTTATTTCAAAATTGCACCAAAAAAATCATGTTTTCAAACTTCGCTTTTCAACAGTAGTAACCATAACAAGGGAGGCAACTCAATTGCCACCAAAAGTACCTATGGTTAAAGCAAACACGAGTTTTGTACTTTTAAATGACTGCTATGAGTGTATTTGTAGTTGGTGTATTTGTATCGCTAGCTGCTAGCTGACTATATAAGTACACACATTGTTCGTCACAGAAGTATTAAGGCTGTGGAAGATATGGTAGGTACCAGGAGGGAAGATAGGATGTCTTCAGCTGTTTTGGGGCTTTCCATTTGTCTTTGAATTGATCTAAGAGCTCACAAGAATTTGGGGGCAACCAGCTGCTAAGGCAAAAGTTAACATTGCAGACTCCTGGCTGGGAGGTCAAGTCATTGGTTCAGTTCCCATCAGTGCCATTTATTGTGGCATTTTTCTTCTTCGACCGGCTCCTACCCAGAGTTGAGTTTGCTATTGGCTCAGTTGGGAACACTGGGACCACGCAGTTGAGTTTCATCCACTTAATGGACGCACGTCTGTGAGTGTAGCTTAAATCTCCAGACCTGCACTGCAGATGTCTGTATCTTTTGGACCTGGTTAATGCCAGGATGTATTGTAAAGTGAAGCATAGAGTAAAGCCCTGTCATGTAGTCTCAGATCATGATAGAAGTCCATAGCATCATCTTCATCATCCTCATTTTCATCGATCAGCATTTGAATAACATGTATCAAATTTTGTGGTCCTCATTATCCTGCTCTCTTGACCTCAGTTTCATTTGCCTCTCCACGTCTGTGGCCTTGGTTTGATTCTGCTGGGGTCACCGGTATTGGCAAATTCATGGGGACTGTTGTTGGATGGACATGGCGATGCCTTCCAGAGGGAGAGCTCACTTGTGCCAGCTCCGTGTCCGAGCGATCATTTTCATCAGTAGGGGGCTTAATAGGCAGTGTCCTGTGTATGTTGGATCAGGACTGGCACTACTGAACATCATCAAAGTGACTTGGCCACAGTGCAGTGTCTCCTCCGTTGGGTTGCCTCATGCTGACTTGGTACTGACCACTTCGTGTGGATTCCTGGCACTGGAGCTATGGTGGCCCAGGCTGTGCTTTGGTGTGGATATGGGATTGTAATGAGCGGCATGGGTGCAGTGCCACTGATGTGGCACAGAAGAGGGGACAGAAGGAAAAAAAAGAAGAAATATTTGAAGGTATGCGGGTGGGGTTGAAAGTCCTCACATTTCAGATGTTGGTCTGCATGCAGCCTTGCAAGTACTTTGGAAAGATTCACTCATTCTGGCAGCATGTACATGCAGAGTTGTTTGAACTTCAGATCCTCATCTCATGGGCAGTTTTGAACCAGGGCAGCACATGGTGTTGCAGTGTGGAACAAAGATGTTTGAATCTGTCAGGTCAACACATGTGTTAGCTGTCTTGTGGGTGAACTTTTCATGAGGGCAAGATTAGATAACTAAAAATCCTGAAATCCATATCAGTGTTTAGTGGATTTTTGATAATAGGATGATTAAAAATCGTATAATCCATGTCAGTGTTTTGTGAGGTTTGGATGTAGGATAATTTTGTGTGGAAATCCTATAACCGGTGTCAGTGGTTGTGAGTTTTAAATGTAGGATGATCAAAAATCCTATAATCCACATCAGTTTGGTGGATTTGGGATAAAGGATAATTAAACATCTTGTAATCCATTTTGGTGTTTAGTGGGGTTTAATATAGGATAATGAAAAATCCTGTAATCCATGCCAATGTTTTGTGGGTTTTGGATATAGGATAATTAAAAGTTCTATAATCCATGTCAGTGTTTGGTGGATTTTGGGTGTAGGAGAATTAAAAATCCTATAATCCATTCAGTCTTTGATGGGTTTTTGATATTGGATAGTTAGAAATCCTATAATCCGTGCCGGTGTTTGGTGGGTTTTGGATATGGAATTATTAGAAATATTCTAATCCATGTCAGTGTTTCATAGGTTTGGGGTATAGGATGATTAAAAATCCTATAATTCACGTTAGTGTATGGTGGGTTTTATATACTGGATAAATTGAAAAGAATCCTATTATCCATGTCGGTGTTTGTGGGTTTTGGATATAGGATGAACAGAAATTCTATAATCCATGTTGGGATTTGGGATGTTGGATGATTAAAAAATCCTATAAACCATGTCAGTGGTGGGTTTTGGATATTGGATAATTAAAAAATCCTATACTCCATGTCACTGTTTGTGGGTTTGGATACAAGATGCTTAAAAATCCTATAATCTTTGTTGGTGTTTGGTAGGTTTTGAACTCATGAAAATACCCTGCATGCACCCGGATACTTGGAGAGGACCCGGGCATTACCAGTCACAGTCTGTTGCCCACTGATGTGGTCCACTCTTAAACAGTAGCAAGACCACTTCTTCCAGGTGTTGGCCTTCGTCTTTCTATGACTACTTGGTTGTGCGACATGACATATTTCATGCAAAAGGGGATTTTTTTTTTTTCAAGAGCAAAAACTGAACTACCGAGCTGCCAAACAGAAGCACAAATGAATTACAAAACAAACATGATGTGTTTTTAGCTGTTGGCAAGACAAACAACACTCCAGATGATGAAAATGAAAGACAAACAGACTTGTCTCTTAACTTGTCAATTTTGGGGCAAAATGTGGTCTTGGGTGAACCTTTTTTTTTTTGTTCTTCTCAACAACGGTTTATCAAAATGTTGATTTCAAAGCAGTTTAAGGTAATAACTATTATTCTATTTAGAAAAGAATAACACGTGATTGTGTAACGGTACTACAGCTGGATATCACCTCCGTCTGATTGAATCTGACTGTGAGGATTTGTAATTCCTCCATTTATTGTGTTGGATGTATTGATTTGTTGTCAGATTAATCTTAAGATGACTGCTGTCAGACTAAAGTAACACTGAAAATATCCTCAACTGATGATTCTTCGCAGGCCGTTGCCCTCCTGGCTGGTTTCTTGACAACGATCGATGCTACCGCTTCATGGGCGGTGCTCTCCCCTACTACCCAGCTCTAGAGTTCTGCAGGGTGAGTGGAAGGCAAGATTGGATGTTGAATGATGATTATATGCATTGACTTCAGCATATGTAATGACAGTTTTGTGCTTATCACGAACATAGATAACACCCCCCCCCCCCCCCCCCCAAAAAAAAAAAAAATATGGAGTTAAATGTCACTGGTCTTAACCAGAGTAATTTGGGGAGGGAGGGGGACTGTGAATGGGGAAAGTAGTAAGCACCTTTTGTAATTCTCTTGAGTTCTCTTCAGTTTATGTTTATTTTGCAGCTGAATGAATGATGTGTAATGAACCAGCCGCCGTGGCGAAGTGGTTAGCGTCGCGGACTCCCGGCTGGGAGGTCATGGGTTCGAATCCCATCAGAGTCATGTGGGTTTTTCTGCCCTGACCGGCTCCTACCCAGAGTTGAGTTTGCTGCGGACTCAGTTGGGAAGACTGGGACCACACAGTCGAGTTTCAGACCGAAATGGAAATCTGTAGCATCATCTTAATCATCCTCATTCTCATCGATCAGCATAAAAAAATGTCTCAGATTCTGTGGCCCTTCATGCCCTGCTCTCATGGTGACCTCAATTTCGATGTCCTCTCCACGTCTGTGGCCTTGGTTTGGTTCCGTCGGGGTCACCGGTATTGGCGAGTCCATGGGGGCTGTCGTTGGACGGACGTGGTGGCGCCCTCACGCCAGCTCCGCGACTAAGCAATTATTGTCGTCAGTAGGGGGCTTAATAGGTGGTGTCCTGCATATGTTAGATCAGAACAGGCGCCACTGAACACCACCGAAGTGACTTGGCAGCAGTGTAGTGTCTCCTCCGGTGGGTTGCCTCTTGGCGACTTGACATTGACTGCTCCCTGTGGATTGCCGGTGCCGGGGCTGCGGCGGGGCCGACCGGGCTGTGGCTGTGGACAGGGTGTCGGAATGAGTGGCGTGGGTGCACTGCCTCTGGGGTGGCGCAGAGGTTGGAACAGCAAAAAAAAAAAAAAAAAAATGATGTCATGTATGTCATTCTTTTGTTCACTTTGTAATACTTTAGTACTGTATTTATTGTTCACTTCAGTGAGCTTTTAAGACAAACTGTTAAACTCATTTTACTGGTTTATTTGTCTAAGGCATATAACTGGAACACAGCTGCTTTTGAAATGGTGATTAGAAAATCATGCTTTAGTTTCACCAAGGAGGTATTACTGCATTAAGATGAGTCCATGTATGCTACACCACCTCTGGTGAACCATGCGACCATACTGCTGTGGATTTACAACTAAATGACTGAATAAATTGATGAGAAGAAAAGACTGTGGAGCAGGATCTCATGGAAAAGACCTAGCAGAGGCCAGACTTGTACCGTAATCCTAACACGCTGGTTAGGCTTTGGAAACCTACGGCGAGAAAGCGATGAAAAGATAGATGTTGCTGCTTTCATTAGCAAAATTAGGGATGAGAGCTGGAATTCTAGACATTTTTTTTTAAAAGACACTTCCAGCTCTTGTCTGCTGATGGAAACTGAGCTGCCAGAGGATTTACCTTTTTTTTCCCACAGCAAGCACAATCAAACTTTAGTAGATGTCAACAGATTACAGTCTCATGGGTGAAACTTTTCTGTCTATGGACGGAAATCCGTCAAAATGACTTTCAGTCTTAACTCTTTCATTCCTACTTTTATATGAACCATTACTTCCTCTTGTTCCTAGATTCTTATCATACGAGTATTCCCTTCATTCCTGGATTTAGAGAAAAGAAAAAGAAGTGTAAAATGAGAACTGCCACGTGTGCAGTAGCAAACCGGCCAGAATAGAGCGGCAACTTTTCCACTCTGTAGGGGCCATCTGGCATCCATTCCATTCATAAACACTACTGCGCGAGCGACCCGGTCATGACGTGTATCGATGATGCGACTCGTGCGAAGTTCAAAGCGCTTACCGCGAGAACCGATTTTCCGGGCTGCAGGAAGGAAAGGAGGGATTTTGTGCTGCCCGGTTTTCCGGGCTGCAGGAAGGAAGGGTAGGATTTCTGCAAACTGGAAAACTGGGTTGTAGGGATGAAAGAGTTAACGGAACTTCCAACAATTTAAAATAAAATTTAAAAAGTCACGATTTATCGGTTCTGATTTTGTGTTCGATCCAAGCTTTCGATCTCTTACCGGAAGTAGCTGTTTCTGTATTTCCGGCGTCTTTACAGGCTAACACTGGCGCGTTTGGCTGACAACGAAAGTTTGCACGGTGCTCCGGAAATTAAGTGGTCTTGGCTTTTTTGAAAGAAGGAGATCCAGTAGCATGCATCGAGGGCCAAATCAGAAGCAAATGGAGATGGCATTGGCTAAACGAAACTGATGACGACGGCAATGAATATTGCAAGTGGTGCAAGAAAATGAATGTGGCCGGCACATATTTCTGTATCATTTTCTGTATCGTTTGCTCAAAAACGATCAGTTACAGAGCGAACGGAAAAAAGGAACTTCGAAGCCATGCTTATCACCCAGATGATTCTGATCACCTAGATGATTCTACCTTTGAACACAGTCTTGATTTAAATGGTAAAGTGACCATTTTTAACAATTTGTGAGGGAAATTTTGTTGATTTTTGGAATGTTTGATCAGTTCAGATTGGGTGAGAAAAATTTCCCTTTTTGAGTTTGTATATTCTGTTTTATTTCTACACTTTTAGACTTTAACTTTCCTGAGCTTGTACAATAAGCCATAAATATTATTTTTATCCATTTAAATGAATAAATGGAACATAAAGTCTAACAGTAACTCACTGAGCGTCTGCGGACACAGAGACCGAGTCGTCCTTCTCCGGCCCAATCTCCTACACGCGCTGTAGAGTATGTCGAAGGACATGTCCAGCAGTGTTATGTTGGGCCCCCGAAGTGGAACTGCGGTCCCACTCCACTAGGTTATTGGTAGAGAGTGGCGGCAGTGGGAGGCCAGATGGGGGAGAACTGACAGCCGGCCCGGGAAATGGAATTTCCTCGGTCACCGGAGTGTCCTAGGAGGACACGAAGGAGATGTGGGAGATATGGGCTTTCGGGGGTCCTTGAGGGAGTGCCAACAGGGCCGCATCCCAGGCCAAGAGGGATTATCCCTGGAGAAGGGACGACTCGCGCACCCCTGGCTAGGGTTGCGGGACACTCCCAATGGAAGTAAGAGTCTGAGGGTGACAAGTTTGGCGAGCCCGCCTGGAAGGAGAACCAAGGCGAATTTGGGCCCCGGATAACTTGTCTGGGGGTGGGGGTTCCCCCCGACACGGTCTGGGCACCAGTGGTCCATACTAGACAAGTCGCGTGATGAGGAGAAGGAGTCCTCTACCTCATTCTCAGAGTCGGGAGCGTCGGGCTCCTGAAGGGGTTGCGACGAACCTTCTAGAGGAGGCAACGGCAGGGGTGCGTGAGGGTCCCGCCCTAGCTTGGTAGTGGGAGGACGGCAAGGGCGGGTCCCTCGTGGCTCCATGATCGGCGGATGGACTAAGGGGGGTGGGTGGGGGGAGGTCCGTCCTGCCGGTCGGACAGCGCCCGAGAGGAGGGGGGACCAAGGTCGAGCCAGCTGTGGGAGGCTGGGTACCACATCCGACCGAAGAGTAGGTCCTGGTGTAAGTCTGCTGAGCCACTGTTTCCTCTCGGGGGCATAGAGCCACCGGTCCCTGAGGAGGCATGCCTGCTGTGGTGGCCCTGGGGCAGAATTTCCTCAGGGGCCAGGGTAACCTGCGACACCGAGGGGGGGGGGGGGGGGTAGCGAGAGAGCGTGGTCTGACGCCCGCCCCCCCCCCCCCCCCCCCCCCCCGGATAGTGCACTGCCTCATACACCTCCCTGGTGGGATCCATGGGGGCCCCGTGTGTGACAGGGGGAGTGGTGGAGGGCATGGCAACCGAGCCCCCTACCCGCCTGAGCGCGGATTGGAGTGGCTACGGTACCGTGGCCACCCCCTGGTTGGGATCATGCAGGAAACCCGTGGTCCCGCGGGTAGATCCCCCTCCCGGAGGAACGGGACCGCGGACGTTGCCCAAGTGGGGGGCGGAATAGGTCTGCCCCCCAACGTCCTGTACCCCTAGGGGAGAGTACGACGGTCGATCGGGGATGGTCAACCATCGGGGGTCTGGGCGACACAGGTCCGGGCGTGGCGGTGCCTGCGGCCGAGACCCGGAGTTATGGACAGTTTGTGGGTCCCAGGGACTGTCCACAACTCCGCCGCCGGAGTATGGACGCTCCTCGTGCGATAGTGGTGGCTGCACTTGGGCACGGTTGGGGAGAGTGTCTCGAGCATGTGTGACCCTAGTGGGGGGAAGACTAGAGTCAGACAGCTCATGTAGGCGAGTGACGGGCGGTGATTCCGGGCGCATCCCGTCACCTGTGCTGGTTCGGGCCTCGGCAAAGGTCCCCGGGAGCCGGAGGCCACGTCACACAGCATGATAGTGAGAAGTGTCACCGTGTGTCGGAAGGGAAGGAGGCAAGCTGTCCGAAGGGGAGGGGGAGGAAGAGTTTGAATAGGAACTCTTAGGTTGGCTCTACCCTTTGAGGGGAGCCTTGCCTTTGGATCTTTTAGAAATCTCAAATGAGAGGCATTTAGCAGCAATGGTGGCAGCTTGTCTTTTTACCTTTGGACGCAGTGATCGTGCGTCCGCCGGTCGGGTAGAGGAGGAAAGGTCGCGCGTCCCCTCCGCGGCCCCCCCTTCTACACCGGCCGTACGTTCTTCCACGGGAAGAACGGATTGCCCCAAGGAATCGACCAACGGGTCCTCCGGGGCAGTGAGCAACTTCAGAAAGGTGAAGTGGCTCGACCCGTCATTGTCCTTCGCCATGTTGGGCTCTGGCAGCAGGGCAATCATGGAACACACGACCACAAAGTGGAGACAAGTTGGTCGATCGAAAAATAATCAAATAAATTTGATCGACATAGTGCTACAGTACTGTAAATACAGCACCAGTAATACTTGATCGAGAGATCATAAGATACTCGACCACCTTACTAGGGGATCGAGAAATCGAATCGAAAACTTGATCGACCATACTAGTAACACTAATGAATGTGCACTGCAGATCGAGAGGAACTCGACCGATCTGCACTAGTACAAAGACAGTGAGATAAGGTGCTACTAATGGGGTACTAATAAGTGTACACAAGTTGGTAGATCAAGAGATCGTAAGACACTCAATCTACCTGAAATAATGATATTTAAGGTACAGAAAAATGCGTCTGGGGAAGCCCCGTACCGCCACACAAGGTGCGAGTGAAGGAGGACACCATGTGGTCAGGCATATATGCCAGACACGCCAACCGGCGTGGCACAATCTGAGATGGTGGATCGATTGACCAGGAAGGGATCGATCGCCGAGAGTGACGCGCAATGGCGCGCGAGAGTGAAATACCCCTGGTGTACCTTGTAATAATGCTAAGGAAGGTACTAATAAATGTGCACCAGTTGGCAGATCGAGATCACAAAATCCTCGATCTACCTGTGATAAATTAGGTACTAATAAATGTGCACCAGCAGGTAGATCAAGAGATCGTACAGACACTTGCTCTACCTGTAGTAATAATATATAGAGTGCCACATAGGGTACAAATAAATGTGGTCTGGGCAATCCCCGTACCGGGAAGCATGTGCGACCGAAAGTGGGCACCGTGCGGTGAGGCAATATGGAGGAGACAACACACAACAAAGGGATAAAATCGCGAGAGCAAAAACGACATGACAATCGCACAAATTGGCGAGAGCAATAGCGTGAAATGACAATCGCACAAATTGGCGAGAGCAATAGCGTGAAATGACAATCGCACAAATTGCCGAGAGCAATAGCATGAAACGACAATCGCACAAATTGGCGAGAGCAATAGCGTGAAAGAAATAAAACCTCATGGGCGCGAGAGAAAATAGACTAACGTGCAGAAGATATGTCAGGAGGCCGAAAGGAGACTGAGTAGAGGATTTAGGATAACCAATGCTTATTTATTGTCTGAAATGAGAGACGGGAGATCGTAAGGCGAACTCTTCTTCTTTCTAAAACATCAGCCATCATATTTGATGGTAGAGATGTGTGTACAAACCCGATCGACCGAACTACATGAGCGATCGTAAGAAAGATGATCAGAAGTAGTAGAACAAATGAAAGAAGGCGCTAATAAAAGAGGAGGAAAAACCTCCATAGAGTGAACAGGTATGACGAAAGAGGACGACCACGCAGGGGTCGGCCGAAATGGCGAGAATAAAGATGGTGGCTCGAACGACCGGCGAAGATCGATCGTCGAAGTGAATTTACCGACAGAGAGTGTGGATAAACAAAGCGCTGAGATAGGTGGAAATCGAAGTGGGAAGAGAATAAAGAGAGAGGGGGGAACGCGTTACTACCAGGGAGGACGTGTTCCAACACCGGCGAGTAAGGGCCGAATGGAGAACAATGGAGTGAAGAGAAATCGTGAGCAGTCACACCATAGAGCGTGAATAAAATGAAATAAAACGCCATCCATAAGCCTCACGCGGCAATGGTACCCATGGTTTAACGTAAGCCACAACAGAACAAGTAAAGAAGGCAAGCACACAAGCAATCTCTACAAAAACAGAAGTATAGGTGAGACAGAGCAAAAAACCTGTCCTTGTTAGGCAGGAGGCCGAGGTTGAGTGAGGAACAGGAAGTTTACACCGGCTTCTCCCTGCTGGAAGTAAGGTGGGCGTAACGTGATGGTCTTATTACTGCATTAGCCACAAAAAATTCGGCCTGGCAGAGCTGACTAACTGCCGTGGAATGCTATGATCTGTCATGGTAAAGTATATGATGCCAAACATGTTCCAGTTAAGCTTTTTCTGGTGCAGGAGAGCCAATGAAATTGGCCAAAAAAATGAGAAATTCAATTTCGCCCAGAGGGCTTTGCCCCCTGGGACCCCCCAACAGGGCACTGCTCCTGTACCCCGCCGCGGCCTAGGCGGCCCCAGGACCCCAGCCTTATTTCAGTCAAATCAGGTTTTGTAGGTTTCACCCATGCAGTCTTTACACCATCTTACAGACTGGATTCCGAAAATGTGGTATGTCAGCTATCTGTATTTTAACTCAGATATGATTAAGGCAGAAGAGCCAAAGTCACCCAGGACACCCTTGACCAATTTTAATTTGTGCTTGGTGGAATTTGCATTCCAGAAGCCAAATGAAGATATGAATGGATTGTTTTAAATCTGCAACCCCCAGTTGTGAAAATTGGTTTATGAAGAGTAGAGGAAATGAATAAATGAAACATTGAAGATTTTTTTTTTCTTCTATTTTTTCTCATTTTCAAATCTGATGAGCATCCTCAAAGATAGTTTGTATTGTTGTTTATGAAAAAAAAAGTCTGAATTAAATGAAAATGGCGAGTAAGTTTCTGAGTGATGCCAGATGTAAAATGACAAGCCAGTATGCCATGGAGGCGGCGGAAGAAACCATAGGAAGGAGGATGCTGATCTGCATATGGAACAAGAATAGTTGATGAAAGTTCAGTACTTGTCTGCTGATCACTATGAATTGGATCACAGACACAGCTAAATACGTTGGTTTTTTTTTTTAGTGTAACTGTTTTTGAAGTATTTCAAGTTGTTCTTATGACATGTATTCAGGTCTGGTTCTGCTTGCAGATCTTGGAAGCCAGATTTGAAATGATATATTGGTTTATAAAATCTAGTACAATTGATGTGTGTTAGTGTGCATATCATTACATGTGTGTGTGTGATATTTATGTCTGTTGGTATTTACACTGGTTGACCAGTAGGGGTTGTATGCACATGGTCTTTTGAACGTAGCCTGAAAAAGTCTACAGGCTGAGGATTTGGACATCATGCACATTAACTTTGATGTTCTTTGTATGAGATACTGTGAAAGCGTCTCAAACTTTTTATTTTCAGGTGTCTACATTTTTCTCTCTGACTTGATTTTCATTTTCAGATGCCTAGATTTTTCAGTCTGTCATACTTCAAAGCTTTTAAGTTTCTGACAAAGGATGTTTTTTCTCTGAGCAAGATTATACCCTCCTTGAATTATGCTGAGTGCCTGATTTACTATACTGCCATGTATATAGATAGAAATTTGCTGGCTATTTAGGTGGTAAAAAAAAAAATCTGTTCCTTTGCTATTCTTTCACCAGAAAATTGGAGCTTTCCTTGCTGAGGCCCGAGACAGAGAAGGATTCTTTAACTACCTCCTGCGCCTGATGAGAAATGCCAACGATGGAAAAGACAGAGTCTGGGTCATGTCTGAAGTGGGATCAAGCCGCTGCGCGGTCTTTGAATACTCAAACATTGAGTATGAGCAAGACTGCTGGAACCTGCTGTACCCTTTTATCTGTGAAAAAGGTCGGTGGAAACGTTGTTCGGTTACGACACTTCTTTTGCTTTTGAATGGCTTAAAAATAGACTTGAAAGGCTGTTTGACACACTTGAGAGTTTTGAGTCTTTTTTTTTAGGGCTGAAACTAAATAAGAAAAAAAAAACTGAATGAATGACTTAGTACTGAGGAACATTTTCTGAATAACTACTTAGCTCTCAAGAAAAAGAAAGGAATCCACACACATTTATAGCTTTAGGAGTCTGGTCTATTGATTATTCCCACTCAGCGTGGAACACCGTCAAACATCAGGATCTCTGAACAAGTGAAAGTGGGAAGGCAGGGAGGTAACTTTTCACAGTTATACATCAGAGTGATCTTGCTCAGTTCACATCATTCAACCCCCACTCGGTGGGCAGTGGGGAGAGCATCCTAGTGTTTGGACTGGTAAGTATACTGTAAAACACTCCTGGTGGATTGCTGGAGCTGTAGTGGTCCAGGCTGGGCTGTGGATGGAATGAAGGGCATGGATGCAATGCCACTGAGATGACACTGAAGATGGGACAGAAAAAAAAAAAAAAAAAAAGTATGTAATAAAACTACTTTCAGTGATAAAGTTCCTTTTTCTTGTACTTAACTTGTCTCCAACCAAACAAACATTGGAATAATCTCAAAGTCAACATTGCAAAGAGTCCTAGAGAATAGGGAAAACTCATACTGGGCCTTTCCAGTGACAGACACAAGTCATCAAACGCTCGTTACCTGAAATGAGACTTTGAATCTCTCAGGACCCCTGTTCTTACTGTAAACGTATGTGCACTAGTAAGTGTGCACCAGTGAAGCGATGCAAATGTGTAAAGCGGAGAGTCCATAGATGTGAGTCTATATGCATTGGTTGTGTGAGTGTGTGTGTGTGTGTGTGATCTTCTGAACATTCTGCATTAGCCACAAAAATTCGGCCTGGCAGAGCTAACTAACTGCCGTTGGATGCTATGGTCTGACATGGTAAGTATACTAGCCAAACAGGGAGTATAATACAAACTCCCCATTTCCCAATTTCACATAAATAAGAATGCATGCATGCGCGCGCACACGTGTGGTGCAGGCGCGCATTCACACACAAACACACACACACACCCACACACACACACACACACACACACACACACACACACAAAATCTACATAAAGATGCGCGTGTGAGGGCACACAGTCACTCGTGTACATGCACACACATACACATGCGTCTATGCCCATGTACACAGACACACACACATGCATATATACATGCACAGACTCATGCGCAGAAGATGCATGCATGCAGGAACATGCTCACACAAGCCCTCAGATCATGCACACGCACACACACACACACACACACACACACACACACACACACACACACACAAATGTGGATGTGTATGTGCGTGTGCACGCACACACACATACACACACACACACACACACTTGCACTGCATACACTGGCACACACATGGGCCCGTGCCCACACACCCATGCACACACGTATATGCACAATCATATACACCCACAGCACTCAAGTAAATGACAACAATGGCACAGACAATGTTAGGTAGGTACCCAAAGTCTGACTAGTGATTTGGACTGATGTGCTGATCAAATGGCTGCGAAGTTGTTGCCATGAGACCCTCTTCTTATATTCTATCATCTTGGTCATTAATTTATTTATCCATCAGCTTTAAACCATGTGCAGTGTGATCTCAAAACCCAGCAGACTGTCTCTGTACAGTTCCCCAGCCAACTTAGCATTCAAAGGCTCAAAGACCATCTGAAAATGGTCTTTCTCAACAATCTGGAGGCGAAATGAATAGTTCCCACTCTCCCTCAAAGAAGGACAATCAAAGATAAAATTCTAGTTGGATCAGGAAAAGAGGAGACTCAGTGACAAATGCTGGGGGGCTGTTGATCAGAAATACAGTCAAAAAATCATGTCAGTGGCAGCTGAAGTCAAGAGCCAAGACAAAAACACACCATGCAAATAGGCTTGTCAGTGGCAGCTTAAACCAAGTGCCAAGATAGAAAAAAGAAATCGGTCAAAATAGGTATGTTAATGGCAGCTTAATGCCAGATAGTCGACTGCCGAAACAACTGCTGTGCGGAGAACTGAGTCAGGGCAAGCGCAAAGTTTGGGGGCAGAAGAAACGTTTCAAGGACTGCCTCAAAGTGTCCCTCAAAGGCCTGGACATCAACCTCAACACCTGAGAGTTGCTTGCCCTGGACCGCCCAGTCTGGCGAAACAGCATCACAAAGGGTGCATGTACATCAGAGAAGAGACGCACAGCAGAAGCTGAGAGAAAGCAAGCCGCGTGCAAGGCCAGAGCTACCTCCAGCTCCGCTGTAGCATCCACCCACATGTGTCTCACATGTGGGCGTTCCTTCCGGGCCCAGATCGGCCACACCAGCCACCTGTGGACCCCCACACTGCGATCTTCCATCTGAGATTGGAGTCATGGTCATCTTCGAAATCGAAGGATGAACAACAACAATGGATGTTATTAGAGGCATAAATCCAGAGACAGTATACAATCAAAACAGGTCTGTCAATGCCAGCTTAAACCAAGAATCAAGACAAAAATACACAGACCAAATGGCCATGTCAGTGGCATCTTAATCAAAAAGCCAGAGCAAAAATATATAGTCATAGTAGGCATATCAATGGCAGCTGAAACCATGTGCAAAGACAGAAACACACAGTCACAGTATGCATTTCAGTGGCGTCTTCTGCCAAGATCCAGGGTAAAAATATGTAGTGATGATAGGCGTGTAAATGGCAACTTAAATCAAATGCCAAGACAGAAATATATAGACCACAGGGGCAAAAATCAGGGGTACTAACACATTGGCATGTATGGAAGATGGGGGGGGGGGGAGGGTAAGTCAGTATTATTGTGGATGTGTTACTGTCAGGGCAACTACAACCCCACCCCCCTTTCCTCGAGACAGTTAAGAGCCTCTATGTCCTCAGACATATCATGTAAATAAAATCTGCCAAAGGTGGTCTGTGGCTTCAGTTAAGAGCCTCTGTGTCCTCAGACATATCATGTAAATAAAATCTGCCAAAGGTGGTCTGTGGCTTCAGTTAAGAGCCTCGATGTCCTCAGACGTATCATGTAAATAAAATCTGCCAAAGGTGGTCTGTGGCTTCAGTTAAGAGCCTCTATGTCCTCAGACATATCATGTAAATAAAATCTGCCAAAGGTGGTCTGTGGCTTCAGTTAAGAGCCTCTATGTCCTCAGACATATCTAGTAGGCATCCTTCAGTCTCGGAAGACTATGGAGTTGCGCTCTAGGTGTCTATTCTGGTACAGCGACGGGTGTGGCTGGCCAGTCCGACACGGGAATGACAGTCCCTGTGGCAGAGGGCACAGATGAAGTCTGACGCTGGTTTGTCTGCCTGGGCTGCAGCCTTTTTTCTCATTCTCTTTTCCCCGTGCTGCTGAGCGAGTGTCTCTTCGTCTGCCTGGGCTGCAGCCTTTCTTCTCATTCTCTTTTCCCCGTGCTGCTGAGCGAGTGTCTCTTCGAACTTGGAGAGATTTTTCTGCACAGTCTGTCTCCAGGCTGACCGTTCGAGGGCTGTTGCTTCCCAGTTGTTCTGGTCGATGTTCAAGGCTTTTAGGTCCCTCTTGCACACGTCTTTGAATCGCAGCTGTGGTCTGCCTGTGGGACGTATTCCCTGCACAAGTTCTCCATAGAGGAGGTCTTTAGGGATCCGTCCGTCATCCATGCGCACGACATGGCCGAGCCAGCGCATACGTCTCTGTTTCAGCAGCGTGTACATGCTGGTGCATCCGGCTCTTTCCAGGACAGTGTTGTTTGGGACCTTGTCCTGCCAGGTGATGTTCAGAATGCGTCGTAGGCTACGCATATAAAAAGCATTGAGCTTTCGCTCTTGTCGGGCATGCAAAGTCCAAGACTCGCTGCCATACAGGAGGGTGCTCACAACACAGGCTCTGTAGATCTGGATCTTTGTGTGCTCGGTCAGCTTGCTGGTGTTCCATGCTTTCTTTGTCAGTCTGGTCATGGTGGTGGCTGCCTTGCCGATGCGCCTGTTGAGCTCTGCGTCAAGTGAGAGGGTGTCTGAGATAGTTGAGCCCAGATAAACAAAGTCATGGACAACTTCCAGTTCATGGTCATTGATGCTGATGACTGGGGGAGAGTCAACATCCTGCCCCATGACCTGTGTTTTCTTCAAGCTGATGGTAAGCCCGAAGTCTTGGCAGGCATTGCTGTAGCGAGTCATGAGCTGCTGTAGGTCCTCGGCTGAGTGGGCGGTTACTGCTATGTCGTCTGCAAAGAGGAAGTCACGCAGGCACCTCAGCCTGACTTTAGTCTTGGCTCTTAGTCTGGAGAGGTTGAAGAGCTTCCCATCTGTCCTGGTTCAAAGGTAGATACCTTCAGCTGCAGGACCAAATGCGTGTTTCAGCATCACAGCAAAGAAGATTCCAAACAGGGTGGGAGCCAGGACGCAACCCTGTTTCATTCCGCTCCGTATGTTGAAGGCAGCTGATGTTGAACCGTCAGAGACGTCGGTGCCTTTCATGTCTTCGTGGAAGGATCTTATGATGCTGAGAAGTTTGGGTGGACATCCAATCTTGGGGAGGATCTTGAAGAGGCCATCCCTGCTGACCAGATCGAAAGCCTTTGTGAGATCTATAAAGGCAATGAAGAGTGGCTGCCTTTGCTCCCTACATTTCTCCTGAAGTTGTTTAAGGGAGAAGATCATATCTATAGTGGATCTGTTGGCACGGAAACCGCACTGTGATTCAGGATAAACTTGCTCTGCAAGTACTTGGAGCCTCCTCAGTGCTACTCGTGCAAAGACTTTCCCAGCGATACTAAGGAGGGATATGCCACGATAATTATTACAATCGCTTCTGTCACCTTTGTTTTTGTACAGTGTGATGACGTTAGCATCCCTCATGTCTTGCGGTACTTCGCCTTCACTCCAACAGAGGCAGAGGATTTCATGCAACTGGGTGATGAGTGTCTCTTTACAACACTTCAGTACTTCGGCGGGAATACCGTCTTTTCCTGGTGCCTTGCCTGAGGCAAGAGAGTCCAGGGCTTCGTTGAGTTCGTCCATGGTTGGTTCTCTGTCAAGCTCTTCCAGCTCTGGTAGGCACTCTATGGCATTCAGGACATCTTCTGTGACTACCAGAAGACATATCATGTAAATAAAATCTGCCAAAGGTGGTCTGTGGCTTCAGTTAAGAACCTCTGTGTCCTGAAACACATCACGTGAATAAAATCTGCCAAAGGTGGTCTGTGACTTCCAGCCTGCTGGCCGACAGATGTTGGAGATGGTGACATTTTTCCAGAGGGTGCAACTGGCAGAAAGAGCCCGGACTTCATGTGCCCTTGTGTCCACTTTAGGGGGAAGCGGTTTCTGACTGTAGATGTAGGCTTGATGAATCACCTGCCTAAGCCAGGAGCTTTTTGTCTTAGGTCTGGTAGTAACACTTACCTGGCTGCACTTAGGTCTGATAGCGACACTTACCTGGCTGCACTTAGGTCTGATAGCGACACTTACCTGGCTGCACTTAGATCTGGTAGTAACACTTACCTGGCTGCACTTAGGTCTGATAGCGACACTTACCTGGCTGCACTTAGGTCTGATAGCGACACTTACCTGGCTGCACTTAGGTCTGATAGCGACACTTACCTGGCTGCACTTAGGTCTGGTAATAACACTTACCTGGCTGCACTTAGGTCTGATAGCGACACTTACCTGGCTGCACTTAGGTCTGATAGCGACACTTGCCTGGCTGCACTTAGGTCTGGTAGCGACACTTACCTGGCTGCACTTAGGTCTGATAGAGACACTTACCTGGCTGCACTTAGGTCTGATAGTGACACTTACCTGGCTGCACTTAGGTCTGATAGCGACACTTGCCTGGCTGCACTTAGGTCTATTAGCGACACTTGCCTGGCTGCACTTAGGTCTGATAACGACACTTACCTGGCTGCACTTAGGTCTGATAGTGACACTTGCCTGGCTGCACTTAGGTCTGATAGCGACACTTGCCTGGCTGCACTTAGGTCTTATAGTGACACTTACCTGGCTGCACTTAGGTCTGATAGCGACACTTACCTGGCTGCACTTAGGTCTTATAGTGACACTTACCTGGCTGCACTTAGGTCTGATAGCGACACTTGCCTGGCTGCACTTAGGTCTGATAGCGACACTTGCCTGGCTGCACTTAGGTCTTATAGCGACACTTACCTGGCTGCACTTAGGTCTGATAGCAACACTTACCTGACTGCACTTAGGTCTGGTAATAACACTTACCTGGCTGCACTTAGGTCTGGTAATAACGCTTACCTGGCTGCACTTAGGTCTGATAGCGACACTTGCCTGGCTGCACTTAGGTCTGATAGCGACACTTACCTGGCTGCACCATAAGAACGGAGCAAATGAAGCTTGACGCTGGTCCTCCGAAAGTACATCTTCAGTGCTGTGGCAGGGCAGCTAACCTGCTCCACCCTGGTTTGCCTGGGCCTGAGAGTGGATGATAAAGACGAGCTGTTCCTTTTTGGTGAAGACTTCAGTAATAAGTTGCTTATTACAAAGATCATTTCACACCCTGTTCAGACATGTCCCACCTGACATCATCTTTGAATATCTGAAAGAGATTAACATTTTTCATCTAAGATTTTACGAAAGAAAGATTTTTAACAAAGTTTCTGGTGCATTTTTAGAAAGAAAGATTTTTAACAAAGTTTCTGGTGCATTTTTAGAAGGTGTATTTTAAAGATGTGTGACTTTTTTGTGTGTGTTTTTTTTTTACTTGTGAGCTGACTTCCATGTGGTGACAGCCCTGATGTGGCCCTTTGTGGTCAGCTGGGCTATAAGCAACATAACCTTACCTTACCATCTCACCATTATACTCTGTTTATTCGAGTGCAGTTGTCCTGGACATTATCTGATATTTGCAATGCTCAATGGCATGTAACATATCAAGTGTAATTCTGTGATTATAGCAGCATTTGCTGGATCTTCAAGCACTTTCCTTATTGTTCTCACAATTTGAATGCGTGAAACTTTGATTGTGCTACCGTAGGTTTGAGATATATGTGCATGGTCATGTTAGGATGTGTGGGTACAACAGTAAATGTGTATAATGCAAATTGAAACAACTATTTTTTTGCATTCATTTTTTTTTTCAGATCCAGTCCTGTCACGCCGTGATGGGCTGAAAATATTGGCAATCGGCATCGGGGCAGGAGTGGGTGGCATCATCATCCTGGTTGGAATCATTTTTGGAATCCTGTGGTGTATCAAATCCAAACGTCGTGAGAAGGAGCGCTTCGAGCGCACTGCTTCCCTCCGCTCATCTGTCCATTCATTGCGCATGTCAAAATCCACTCTGACAGCGCTGTCTGAAGGGCATTCTCGCCGCCGGCTCAACGAGATTGATGTCAACTCAGAGGTGTCTTCAAGGGCCACTAAGAGCTCCAGAGGGACAGAAGGCCTCAATGGAAGCATGGCTAGTATTAATGAAGACTACAGGAATGGAAGACCCTTTGCTGTTGATCACAGTGTAGGTTATCAGCGAGGGATAGACAGAAGCAGATGGCAAGGCCAGGAACAGGAAAGAGAACATTACATGGACAGAGAACCAGGCACAAGGAGAAGAAGGAGGCAAGAAGAGCATGAGGAGGAAAGCTGTGCAGACAGCAGAGGGCAGGATGACAGCGAGTCTGAAATTGACAAAAAGGACTTGGAAGACAGTGACCAGGATGGAAGCTTCGAGTCGGATGAATATGAAGAGGAAGAAGCCACAGCAGCACCAGCTGGAAGAACACAGTCAGAAAATCGTTTGTATCAAAACAACTTCGCTGGTGTTCCTCTGCCGGGGATGGGACCAGGTGGGCTGCGGCCTGCAGGATCTCGTGGTAATGTTTATGAAAACCAAGACATTGACAACTCTCCCTCTAAGAGCAAGTCACTTTCCAGTTTCAGCCAGCCAGCTACTCCAGATGAAGCTCCAGTAGGTAACATATTTCTTCCTCGGCGATCAGATCTTCCTACTCCCC
Organism: Conus canariensis; assembly: GCA_033310375.1. Classification (NCBI taxonomy): domain Eukaryota; kingdom Metazoa; phylum Mollusca; class Gastropoda; order Neogastropoda; family Conidae; genus Conus; species Conus canariensis. The sequence continues at coordinate 54,900,159 of CM065717.1, forward strand.
CACCGACCCCAGATACCTACAGACATGCTGCAGCCAATGGACACCGGGATCCTGCTGCCCGCGAAGCTGCCAGACCTCCAGTTGGACCCAAACCTTCAGGAAGACCTCGTGCTGTAGCGCAACTCAGAGGGTCTCCTGTTCCATCAGAAGGATCTCTGCGGTCAGGAAGTAGCCGACCTTCACCTCTCCCTCGCAAGACATCTGGAGGAAGTCAGGGATGGTCTCCACAGGAAACGCCTTTACCATCCGATGATGGAAGAAGTCCAGATTATGAGAACCAGGCAGTACCCTTGCCAGCTAAGCGACCCCTGGGTAGCCGAGAATTGTTGCCCAGGTCCATGGACTCTTCTGTTGATGAAACATACAATTACAAACCTCGCACCCCACACATGAGTCCCTCCCAGAGGTTGCCCAACCTGCCTCGATACAGCCCCCCTCTACCCCTGGAAAGGCCACCCTCTTACGAAGAGAGGGATCACTACCCGGGTTACCCCCAGTATGACCCAGACTACAGATCTCAGGTACCAGACGCTCCTGATCAGGCTGTTCAGTATCTACCCCGTAGCCAGCCTCAGAGACCTCAATTTCAGGGCACTCCTGATCGATTTGGTGGCACACCTAATCGATACGGGGGTAGTCGTGATCGACTGGATGGCAGTCGTGATCAGCTTGGAGGCAGTCGCAGTCAGCTGCATAATAGCCGTGAACAACTTGGAGGCAGTCGCGGTCAGCTGCATACTAGCCGTGAACAACTTGGAGGCAGTCGTGACCGACTACAAGGCAGCCGGGAGAACATGCATGGCAGCAGAGATCACATGAACCATCCATACAGGCCCGCTGCGTACTCGCCTGATGTGTTGTATTTGAACAATGGCGACGGAACACACCAGAGACAAGACCACTTGGAGACGGAAATATAAGATATGACATGTGTGCGAGTGCTTTTGTAAATCGTCGGTGAAAGCTTGCCTTTTTTGTGTGCATTATGTTTGCGTCCATGTAAATTAGTTGAAAAGGAGATATGTGTTTATGCAAGAGAGAGCGAATGAAAACGATGATAATGCAAGTGAAATCCTGTTTCTCACATGTATGCATTTCTCACGTGTATGTATATATACAATGATAAAGGGCTTGCATCAAGGATATAAACAGAATTGCACCCAGTTAACAAGTGCCATTAAATAGTAATGGTTCTCATCTTAGTGTATCTCTCCGAGCACCATTTTTCTATACCATATTGCTCAAATAAATAGGACACAGGGCAGTATGCCAGCAAAGTTTCATCGAAAATAATGATAAAAAAAGAGAAGCAAATTGATTCTTTTTTTTGTATGTGCTCCTTAATATTATGAATAACCCATGCTTTATTTACCTCAGTCTTAATATGGCAGCAGTTAATTTGAAAGATTCACTGCACTCAATTGTAAATAATATTCTTAATGGGATTGATTTTGAAATAAGGATAGAAATTAATTAATAATATATATGTTGCCAGCAATTAATGAATAATATATATGTTGCCAGCATACATATTTTTTTGTTTTTGTTTTGTTTTTGTCATTGTTGGCTGTTCATTTAAAAAATTCAGCAGTTTGAAGGCTCAGTGATGTCACAATATTTGTGTTTGTCAAGATTTGTTGTTGTAAATGAATTGGTGTGTTAATTTAGCATTTATTAATCAAAGCAATGTAACTAGGATGTTAGATTGATATCAAGGCCCAGTTTTGAGAAATCATGCAAGGTTAAACCTGTTTGAGATTATTGATTTTTTTTTAACCCTCTGGGATTTGTTGTTGTTGCTGTTGTTAGCTTGGTTTTGATTTTTGAGATGATCTTGAAATGGGTTATGGATATTGGAATTTACACAGCATTGACAAAGGAGTTTTAGCATGATATTAGAAAAGTAGGGGAAAGTGGGATTTGGGCGGCATCCATCAACGAACAGCAGGAAAAAAAGAAAGTTCTGTTGCCATAAAAATGACGAAACAGAGGTGTTTATGTCCCAGTCCAAATTTTAACAATTTCTTAAATGTTGAGATTATGGCAAAAAAGTTTTGGACATTTGTGAGCAATTTATGTAATGGAATGGTAGTGTATATCTTCCTAGAGGGGAGAGAGAGAGAGAGAGAGAGGGGGGGGGGGGGTTATGGATGTGTGCATGCTTAACAGACCATTTATGAATGAGGTGTGACTGGAATTAGTGACAAGCTGGAAAGTCTGTGGCCAGTTTAACTTCTGTGAATAGTGTGAGTCTGCAGTGACAGACAATAGCGAACACAGTTTTTACTAAGTCAGGGCGGAGAGACAGTGTTCTGAAGATGTTTGCAATTATATTCAAAGCTTTTTTGTTTCATCATCATCCACTTCAGAAAGTTTAAAGGCCACAAACGTCATTGTACAAGGAACTCCATACTGTCATGGATTCTTATTCTTTACCAAAACAAAAACAAAAAAAACCCTGTAAAATTCTGTCACCTTGATATCCTGCTCATGGGGTGACTTAATTTTTGTTCTTCATGCCCATGATGAGCTTGTGTCAATGCCATCAGCATCGGTAAATTCATGACTGTTGTTGGGTGAATGCGGTGGCAGTCTCGGGCAGGCAGCATTCACACATGATGGCTTCCTGACTTCATGATTATTGTCATTAGTAGGGGGCTTAAAATGTGCAGTATCCTGCATACGTTGGATCAGTACAGGACCACTGAACACCATTACATTGACAACAGCAGAGCAGTGTCTCTTTCGGTGGGTTGCCCAATAACAACCTGAAATAGACTGCTGGCTGTGGACTGTAGTGTTAAAGCTGCAACTGGACAACACTGGGTACTGCAATACAGAGAAAAGCCAAAATGAGCACAGTTGTTACAATGGCAAGGAAAGGGTGCAGAAGATGAGCCAGCAAACAACAAAGGAAAATTCTCATTGGGTTATTAAAATCAGCTTAAGCGGTTATCCAAGCTGTAAAGATGAAAAAAAAAAAAAAAAAACACCAAATTTTACTTGGCAACCATTGTAGGCACACACAGAAAAAAAGAAGATGTGGCTGTTTCAACAGATATTAGATATATGTGTAGCTACTTGACAAACTTAACACGTAAAATCAAACTTTGAAATTGGTTGAATTGGGTAATGGATACGACTAGATTCTAGATATAACTGAAGTAACAGAGGATGGGAATATGCAAGGAAGAGTGATACGACTGATGGCAACAGTCTACCTGTGCTTCTTTCTGTGTGTGCTTTGATACGTCAATGTATGCATCTGTCAGTTTTGTATGTATGCTGACAGGTATGTATGGATACTTGAGCAAGTATGCATGTGAGAAGAGAAAGATACATTTATGATTTCGTCACTCATTACTTTGTCTTTTTCTCCACCGCTCTGTTTACAAAAGACTAGATCTGTTGTTAATGATATGACCCTGTTATGTTATAGACCCCTCAGAGTTTGCGGATAATACTTTTTGCAGGTTCACAAAAAAGAAGTGCGAGTTCATCAGGGTAATGCTGCTTAAGACGGAGGGAATTCATAGTGCACATTTCTCTTACAGTATGATACAATTTTGAACCAAAGCTCATTTGTACAGGATGTATACTTTTGAACAGTAAGTATCATGATTGTCGCTTATAATGAGAATATTACCATTTCTCTCACATTTCTCCTATTTTCAAAGTTTCTGAGCCTTGCATCTCTTGTAGTTCTTGATCTTCAAGACTTAAAGGAACAAAGGGCATTTTTGTCTTGCTCTGCATTGATGGTGCCTGATTTTTTTCGCACGACTACATTGATCTTGGTAGTCGGTTTTGACACATAAGACTGCCTGGCAAAAGAACTGCTATTTAAAAGGAAAGACCCCAGTCATTGGAAATCATTGCAGTGTGAAGTTTTACCTGTGCATCAAAACACTTGAATTGTATAACTTAAAAAAGAATTAATTGAAAGAAGCTGTGGCAATTTGCTTATTTTGACTTGCCGTGTGCAAGGAAAGGAGGTAGTTAGAGGCCGGTGAAGGGAAGGCTAGGGGCCTTGTTTTCAGTTTCCCTCTGAGTTGAAAAGAGCGTTGTTCTGCAAGCCAGTTGTAGTGCCAAGAAAACCGGAAAAGGACACAGACTCATTTGTTACACATGAGTCGTAGAGGATTTCAAGGCTGGCTTGTATTCAGAGTTGATCTTGGTTTGAGTAATGCATCCCCTTGATTAAAATACAAGTGCGGTTATCTTTGTGACAATGATTTACAGTGAAGCCACACACATTTGATCTGTTTTGTACACCATTTTACAGAAGGAAAAAAGTATTCAACAGAACGCATTACTCAAAAATGTACCAAATTTGTATTCATAGTCAATATGCCAGCTGTCGGTTTCAAAATTGCCATATTCAGCTGTTGCCTTGATCATGCTCAAGTGCATACCCAGACTGGAAACCTTCAACTTTTAGTGACATCTTTCAGTTATGAAAGCATATAGATGTTATGAAAATATTTCTGAATATTTCACCTAGTGCATTGAGTAACTGCAATCACAAAATAATCTAAATCGGTGAATGAGTGTTCTTTGTTAGTTGTGAGAGAAATATATATACAAACATCACATTGCCTTTTTATTTGTTTGTTTTTGTTTTCCAGGAAGCATGTTCCCCGAGGACTGCTTAGAACTTACAATGCAAATTGTTTACACTATGCAAGTTTTGAAATTTGACAATTTTTCTTTGAATCACCATATATGTTGCACCTATCGTAGCATGTTACTAAACATTTTCATCGAAATGATGTATGAACATATCAATATAACAATCTTGTTTGAAGACATACATATCAAGATTTCAATTATTTTTTCCTTTGATGTGAAAGCATATCTTTTGAGAATTTTTTAGAGCTTTTTGAATAATCAGACATTCCACTGTTTTGTTTATTGCCTTGAACCTGGATCCAGCCAGATGTTTTTCTTTCTGTTAATGTTATATGAATTTGTACACATGATGCTGTATAGTATAATGTTGAAGTTGTGTTCCTGTTGCTTGACACAAATTGAAAGTTTAATTTAAACATTTACATGTATAGCTTCATGTCCTGATGAACTGCCTTGATAAAACCAATTTGCGTCAGTTTGATTTTTTTTTTCTCATTTGAATGAGTTGTAAATCAGACTGACAAACTTATTGCAAGGTTTTATACAGGATAACAAGATCTTTTAAGAAATTGGGCTTCTTACTGTTATTTGTACATGAGAGAGAGAGAGAAAGAGAGAGAGAGAGGGAGATATGGTGAAGGAGGGATGAAGTGGAGAGAACTCACATGAACACACACACACACGAACATTAACAAAATGTAAATTTTGCTTTCCAGTGAACAAGATACACAGTACATATGACCTTGACCTTTTAAATAAAGTCAAATAGAAGATGCATTTTGAGTGATTCCTTATTTCAAATATGGTCAAATAGAAGATATGCTTTCACGGTGACTTTCACCTTTAGATAAGGTCGGCTAGATGATGCACTTTTTGAGGTCAAGAAGGTGATGGGCGACTTCCTCTTTTAAATGAAATCAAACAGAAGAAGCACTTTCTGGATGACTCCCTCTTAAATAAGGTCACACAGAAGAAGCACTTTCTGGATGACTCCCTCTTAAATACGGTCACACAGAAGAAGCACTTTTTGGATGACTCCCTCTTATATAAGGTCACACAGAAGAAGCACTTTTTGGATGACTCCCTCTTAAATACGGTCACACAGAAGAAGCACTTTATGAATGACACCCTCTTAAATAAGGTCACACAGAAGAAGCACTTTTGAATGATTCCCTCTTAAATAAGGTCACACAGAAGAAGCACTTTATGAATGACTCCCTCTTAAATAGGTCACACAGAAGAAGCACTTTATGAATGACTCCCCTTAAATAAGGTCACACAGAAGAAGCACTTTTTGAATGACTCCCTCTTAAATAAGGTCACACAAAAGGAGCACTTTTGAATGACTCCTCTTAAATAAGGTCACACAGAAGACGCACTTTATGAATGACTCCCTCTTAGATAAGATCAAACAGAAGAAGCACTTTTTGAATGACTCCCTCTTAAATAAGGTCACACAGAAGAAGCACTTTATGAATGACTCCTCTTAGATAAGATCACACAGAAGAAGCACTTATGAATGACTCCCTCTTAAATAAGGTCACACAGAAGAAGCACTTTTTGAATCACTTCCTCTTTTAAACGAGGTCAACTAGATGATGCACTTTTGAATGACTCCTCTTAAATAAGATCAAACAGAAGAAGCACTTTATGAAAGACTCTCTCTTTTATAGACGATGCACTTGTTGGAAGATTCCGTCATGGATCAGGGATGTTATTCAAGCCTATTACTAATTATTAGAACCAAGTTGGTTCTCATCCACAGGATGTTGTCAAAGCCTATCACTTATTAGTATTGCTGACTTTGTTCTCATCAGGATATACAGGGTTGGAGGGGGATTCTCAATACTGAAAAAAAACAGGTGGGAAAAAAATCCTCTTGTGATGGGGTGAAAAAACATCCTGTGTTGATCGTCATTTTGTCCATTGCCACACAGATCTGATTCTGTTGTGTGTGTTTGTGCTAATCCTATGGGTGTTGAAGACATCCACTGAGGTACACCCTTACAGCTAAAAGACGCTATCAAGGCGCCAGAATGCTTTTACACTGGCAGATCTTATTTGAAATTTGACACAGTGTCTCTTTGCAATCGCCTGACGGAAAGTCCAGTTTCGTTCCAGTTGCTAAACAGGTTAAAAGTGTTTTCCTGACAGTGATCATCAACCAACATTTTCAAAACCCTAAATAATCCAGAAAGTATAACGTGAAACTGGTTTCCCCACAGGACTCTTCTTACTGCCGTCTTGAACTTTTTACTAATGAGCACAAAGCTCAGAATTTTGAAAACTAATGCCAATATTGGTGCGGCACATCTTATACAATATTCACTTTCTCAAGAAATTTTATTTAGAATGTTTATTCAGAAAAGATTATACAGTGCCACAAATGTTGCATGTTGAATCTTGCCTATTTCATGATAAAAAAACATAGCATGAAATGCAAATTCTTGCTTAACTTGCAAACCAAGTGAGATACACATTTCACCCAACATATTCTCTTTAATATTCTCTTTAATCTTATTGCCACCTTTCAACAACACCCAAGAGCATGCTTATCAATTATAAACAAATAATGTCATGATACAACAAGACCAATCTACTGTAAGAAAAAGAAATGCATGATGTTTGCAAAACTCTCTGTGGTGAAAAATAACACAAAAAGAGAGTTAAAACACACACATATGTGCGTAATCATGCACATACACACGCACACACACAAAAGCAAGCACACATACACACACATACTCATGACAAATTATGCCACCAGTAAATATACTGGCAGAGACAATTAAAATCAACCTACAAGGTTATTGGAAAAACTGGAATTATAACAAAAAACAAAATCAATTTTACACTGATAAAACAACACTAAAATGCAAATTCTTGCTTGCAAACCAAGAGAGGTATATACACATTTCACCCAATATATTCTCTTTAATATTTTCTTCTATATCACCAATCTTATTGCCACCTTTCAACAACACCCAAGAGCATGCCTATCAATTATAAACAAATAATGTCATGATACAGCAAGACCCATCTACCGTAAGAAAAAGAAATACATGATGTTTGCAAAACTCTGTGGTGAAAAATGCGCACACACACACACACAAGCAAGCACATACACACATGCACAAAGGGCACACTAATGTCAGCATTCTTCGGTTTAAAAAAAAAAAGTCACTTTTTGTACTGAGATCTTGGTACAAAATGTTACTGGACGACATTTGACAGAATTCTTGAGACATACATAAACTGATCTTACATCTGAAACTTTTTATTATTGCAGGGCATGGTACTTACTGTTATCCTATAAAAATGAAATGTGTGTGTGTGTATGTGTGTGAGAGAGAGAGAGACAGAAACGAAGACATTCTGGTATTACCTGGCTTCAAACGCAACCCTTTGACTAGTGTCCGATGGCTGAAAGGAACATAACAAACCAGTTGGGAGGGCACACAGGAATTGCATCCCCTTGCAGGTGAACCAAGCATACAGGAGACAATGAAGGTGGTAAGATCAATGTCTAAACGACCAGAGGTCATGGACAAGTGGTCTTCAAAGACTGTCTTCAGGGCCAATGAGAGGTCTCTACACTCGAGCCGACTTGGAACACAGACCAAAGTGTTACTGGCACTAAAACTGAAAAAGCCGTGGGACACATTCCACTATCCCCCCGCCCCTACCCCTGCTCCCCCTTTTGCCAGCCCATCCATTCCCCTTCCCCCTCCCCTGCTTTTTCTTGCTCTTTTTCTCTGTGCCACACCAGCAGGCCTTCCTTGATGCCCTTCATTCTGGCTCTCCATCCACAGTCACAGCCTGGCTTGTCCCCTTGCAGCTTCAGTGCCAGCAATCTGCAGGGAGAGTCAACATTAAGTTGCCATGAGGCATCTCGCCAGAGAAGATGCTGCACTGCTGCATGTCATGCTGTCCTGCCAGTGCCACAGTTGCAAGTAAGCACACACACCCCTCTCTCTAACATGGTAAACGGACTCAGCAACTGCAGGGACACAATAGCATGCAAATACCAACCCAGAGTGCCCTGAAATGTGGATCCTACGGTGAGGAAGAAAATCTGCACTGCCCTGTTGATTCTCAGCTGCCACCTTGACAAACCTCATGGGTGACCTTGGCCCCTTAACCCATGATGCACAAGTGACCTACCATCTCCCTGGTGTAGCCCCAAAATGAGGAATTTCTTTTTGTTTTCCAGGCACTGTGCTCACAATGACATGTATACACTGACCTCCAGACCACGGCTACTTTCCTTCCATGAAGTCAGAGTTATCTGTAAGAAACTGACAGATGACAGGTGTTTTCCTTCTATGACATCAGCATCTGTCAGGACCTAACATCCACATGACAAACGCTTTCTCTTTATGAAGTCAGAAACTGTCATGAACCGACTGACAACCATATAGCATGCGCTTTCTTTCGTTAACTGGAGAGTCAGTTCAATTTTGTGTTGCCTTTACAACAGCTGATGCAAACTGGTGAAGTCATCTTGTGTACAGAAATGATATGAGAAGTTGCTGACCCCATACATGACATTACTGACAATCGGGTGCACAACAGTTGTCATTTGACATATAAAATATGTGTCCCAATGCATGCAAAGCAGTGTTTTGCATGCAGAGTGTGTAATATTGTTTATGTATTCAATGAAAAATGCCTCGCTATGAATTACACAATGTGGATAATACCCATCACTCTTGTCACTCTGTCTCAGCCAGATCAATAGTTTGCATTTTATTACAGGTTTTGACAACAACAGTACATAACGCACTTACTGAGTCAACATTAATTGTCATTATTTACATGATCTTGTGCTGAGAAAATATCCACTAATAATATGTTCTTGATGAAAACGTCGAGATTACAGGTACAGTCACTGACAAGTTCCACTCTTTGAAACTGTTGCACCGATTACAAGTACACACATCATCAAATTCCTTTCCACTATCACAGCTTCTACAACAGCTGGTTAGTCTGTCCCCTTGGCTCAATTGTAATATATCAGAATCATTATCGATCATTGTTCATCATATGATTCAGCATGAGAAAACTGATCAGAATCAGGAACTTCTGCAAACCTTCCATTTTCAATGTACGTGTGCACTGGATCAAAAACGGCATGTGTACTGCAGTTCGTTGATAAGAGTGTGGCCCCAGCTCCTTTCCCATAGTAGGTAAATGAGTCCAGTGTCCTGCCCGTTCACAAACAAGTACCCTGTGAGTAACCAAGGACAGATGACTTGCAATGATAAGGCGACAAGCACCAAGTTCAAAGCCTCTTCACCGAGTGCTGATCTTCTCTGCTGCAGAAAGGAATGGAGAGGTTTTGTTCAGCTCCCGATTTTCCTTCTCCATATTTTTCTTTACATTTTAAAGAACAACGCCTTGTTGTCCAAGCAGCAATGAAGCACTGTGAAAATAGTCCAAGTTCAATATACATACATATCACGATCATAGTCTCAGGTCGGGTATAGAAACTTTGTCAAAAGGAAAACACCTGAATACGTCAAATCTTTCCCTTTGTTCTGGATTTAGATCGCAATCTCCTCTGCATGGCGGCCTGCCGTTTTTTCTCAATCTCTTCCTGAGAATATTTGGGTGGTGTACCAGTTGCTGCTTGGCTGCATGATGTCGGTGGAGCTGGCTGCTGAGTAGCCTGGTCTGCAAGGAAACAAACACATGAATAGCGCTTGCCTTTTTTTTTTCTTCTTCAAAACAGTGCATATTACCATGGATGTATTTGAATATGAAAACTGCCGAAGATTTCCAGGCTAAAAGAATCAATACATATCTCACCCGACTGACATCACAAGCACAGTGACATACAAACTGATACTTATCAAGCTTCCCACGTGCTCATCACATATTAACAGGACATAAAAGCATCTCCTAATGTTTGACAAAGGTCTATCATGTAACTGATTACACTCAATTAAGCAACATTCCAGTGGTAAAACTCCTGTAAGTGGTGAATCCAGTACTGATAATTCATGAGTGTAAATAAACGATTTCTTAAAAAGACAGAGACAGGAAACAGCTGGAGATGCTTCTTCTGAACTGCACATGCTGCTGTTGCAAGTGGAAAACATCAAGGATGCAAACTCGACCAAATCTGCTTCTCCTAAAACTGCTATTGGTGTACTTTGGCCAAAGAGTATGTACAAATCTTCCAAGTTTTTTTGTAAAAGCAAGGGGCATGGGTGGGGGTGTTAGCTGTTTCATCTTCTACAGTTTTGTAAAAGTGGAGGGGGTGGGTTGGGGGGATTCATTTTCACCTGCAATCACACAAAAGAGGTAGAGGGATACATTGTAGTAACTACATACTTTGGCACAAATTCATGCTCTCTCTCACCAGTTTTGTTTGTTTGCTTGTTTATTTTTCAACATTTCAGGACTAATTTACACGTATTAGCATGTTGTCAAAGAAGCAGACATCGCTAGACCAGATTTCGTGCGTGAGAGTTGTCACCTTTTGGTCAAAGCCCTCAATTTGGCACACAAAGACATCACCATTTTTATACCCTGCCATCCAATTATCACTCAAGAACTTTGTCTCTAGATTTTCTTTTTTTGACCTTTTTAACCCCCTCCCCCCTCCTTTTTTTTAAAGTTCATCCTATTTATTTAATTTTTGGCAAACATTTATAAGAAATACAGCCAATTCATATGAGTAAACATGTCTGCTTGGCCCTGTTCTTTTGATGATTAAATTTTTTTTTTTTTTAATATAAAGGATTTCTTTCAAATAAGTTTCCATAAAATTTTGCAAATTATACAAAAATCATTTACACATCATGTATACAATAAGACTCAGATTCTCCCGCCAAATTGTCTGAAACCTGGATTTTAATGTTTCTAAATGCACACAAGAAGAAAAAGTCCTTTCAACGAATACGCCATGATGAAAGGTTTCAGTACTCTACTAGATTACAGCTGTAAAGTGCACACTGGCAGTTTTAGGGATTACATTTGATAAAGCCTTGAAGTTCGATCGTCATATTCATAATGCAGGCAAATCAGAATTTAGGGGAGGGGGGGGGGAGAAGAGAGAGGGGTGGAGGGGGAGGTATACATTTAGTCCATTAATTCATTTTTGTAAGTTTTAAAATTTTTTCCCAACTTTGTTGTCCAACTTTTGCATAACTTGAAAAACAGGTAAGACGTTTGAGCGTTCGTGCAAAGTTGATTTGATTTGAGTCGTTTGTGTACTTCATGGTAAAAATGGGTTCTTGTGGGTCTGGTAAATACCAGGAACACTTGCCAACAGTGCTCACTCACTTTCCACCTGGTCGAGAATGGCCATGATCTGTGATTCAAACAGAGGGTCATCATCCATCAGTTCTTCAGCACTGTCCAATTTCAGCTGGCTGCAGGACACATCTGAGACAACACATTCACATGACAATCAGTCAATGCCAGTATAGGACATCTCTTCCCAGCCTAATTCCAAACTTCAGTTACACACTGTCACAGTCACACACTCCAAAAACAAAGTCATTCATTATAAAAATTTTTAAAAAAGCACATCCTTAAGCAACTGATTTTAAATGGCTGGGAGGGGAGGGGGAGACATTGGTTTCATCATGGTTTTACCATGGGGCAAATGTTGCTTTCCTCATTTGAATAAACCTATGGCACTTGTAAATTCTATATATCTTTTTTGAACAATGAATCCTTTCTTCGTTTGAAACTTCATTTCATGAAAAGTTAAAACTGATTTTTTAATTCAGTCTTTTTTTGGAAAAAAAAAAACCAAACCAATCACTATGTGATTATAGCCCAATAAAAATGTTTGTTTAGAACTCCAAAATTAGCAGTCCCCCCCCCCCCCCCCCTTTTTTTTTTAAATCCTTTTCGGAAGAGTAGGCCAGTTTGGCCGTTGGTATGGATGACATGTTACACATAGCATGCACCCTGCGTGAGAAATGGAAAGAATGAAGGAAGTAAGGAAAATGAGTGATCGATATTGAACGATACTGACTGGATGACACGGGAAACGACTGAATGAAGCGCCAGCTGGGAGCTCTTCAGTCGGAACTACCCAGGTAGGCAGCCCGTTGTGTAAACGAGTGTTGATTGTAAAGCGCTTAGAGCTTGGTCTCTAGCCGAGAATAGGCGCTATATAAGTATTCATTATTATTATCATTATTTTTTGTGTCTGTTGTTTTCACAAGACTCCTTATCTGGCTAAATGTATTAACCATGTCACATGTTGTCCAAGCTAAGGCCTGTTTACTTCTGTTCAACCAAAATTTTGCGGCTAACCAAGACTACTGCTGTGACTGTTGCCACTCGTCTGGTTTATGACAACTTCTGCTTCCGTCCCATCATTCCATGGCCTAACTCCTAAGGACTGCCCCCTTGTGGGCCATAGCAAAACAGGCTGGGAAGAATGGATGGGAGTTTAAGATGGTAGGCATATAAAGCCAAAGAGTCTGGTTAAAAAAAAAACACCAAAAAAAATGCATGTTTTGGTGTCATGTACTGTACCATGTTAAACTTTGTAGGAAATTCAAAGTATGAGGAGGAGAGCGTGTGCCCTACTAGTGATCCACAGGGGTCGGCAGATGGCCAGAAATACACAAGTCAGCTGCAATGACAGAAATACCTCTGGTACCATCGGCTCTGGTCACCCTCAAACCCCAGAGGTAGTGACCAATAAAGATGTTTTCAAAACGCCAGAAAGCTGCCTCCAAAATGTCTTAGGGGTGCAGAATGTGGGATGACCACGTAGTTGGTGATGACTCTGATCTCAAAAACCTTAGGGTTGAGGACTGAAGTGTTTCCATGGGCTTATTTGTAGGTTTCTGCAATGGAATGGGGGATCCACCTGGAACTGGTGCCTGCAGCGATGTCTTTGTGAGCGATGTCTCAATGAGAGCTAAGAAGGCGGCGCTGGGAGGATCTACAGTGCTTGGATCTGTCCTGGAAGTACCTGAGACATCTAGAAGGGCAGGGAGACATGTCCTCCTGGTCTTTACTCTTGTGGGTACACAAAATGGGCAGGACAGAGACAGAGGGAGAGGGAGAGTCTGGTTCTTGGCTAAGACCTCGGTGAGAAGGGACAGAAAGATCTCTGTGAATATGGAACACTTGGGGAAGGCCACCAAAATCATGAATCTCTCGCCGGCACCTACCACAGACATGAGCTAGGAGAAAAGTGGTCTTTAAGGAGAGCTTGACAAAAGGGGTTGAATTAAGAGGCTTGAAAGCGGGCTCTCCAAGGTAATTTAGGTCTAACAAAGGGTCCAATGCAGGAACCCACCTTGGGCTGAAGGCCTCTAAGACAGCAGCAGCGCGGGAGACTTCCCTAAGGTGAACATCATCAGTGGTGCAGACCGACAGCTTTGGACTGAACAGCAGAAAGATGCTGCTGAGTAGAGTAGAGGTTAGAGAGAAAGTTTGTGAGTGGGATTCCCTCTGAATTGGGTGGGGGCAATAGTTTGTTCCTTACACCAATCAATCCTTTTTTCCTAGCAGTAGTGATAGATGTATTCATCTGTGTGTGTGTGTGTGTGTGTGTGTGTGTGTGTGTGTGTGTGTGTGTGTGTGTGCTGTGTGTGCATGCACAAGCATATGTGTGCGTAAGTATGTGCTTGTATGTAGTGTGTGCATGCATGTGTGTGTGTGTGTGTGTTTTTGTGTATGTGCATGCACATGCATATGTGTACGTGAGTATGTGCTTGTGAGTGAGTGTGTGTGTGTGTGTGTGTGTGTGTGTGCGAGTGTGTGTGCGTGTGCATGTGTGTGTGTGTGTGTGTGTTTGTCTGTGTGTGTGGTTATGTGCATGTGCGTTTACTGCTCAGAGAGACAGACCAGTTGACGTACCAAGAGAAGCACCCTCAGCTGCATTTAATCCAGCACTTGCCAAGGGCTTGTTGTTGGTAGATGTAGCACCAAACTTAGACTGTGGAGTTCGTCCAGCATGGCATCTGGCAACTGAAGCTAAAGGCTTGAATGTGAACTTACTCCCTGTCTGTAAAGGGGCTTTTGACACTGTACTGCCCATGACAAGGCTGCTCAGAGGTCTGGTTGTGTCTTGCCGTTTCCCTGCAAATGGTGGGAACACAAGGCCAGAGTTTGTAGAAGGTCCAGAGCGCTGAAGCTTTGAAGACTCCACAGCCCGATTCAAAGATGGCCAGGCATGCTTGTTTTGGGCTGCCTTGCTTGAAACCTCTTTCTGTTTTGTACAGGCTGTTGAAACATGTTTTCCTTTGGTAGAAACTGTTGGATCAACTTGCTGGTTATGTGTTTGTCCACGGTAAGTCATAGCACTGTTTGAAGTAGATACTGGAACACAGGTTGTCTTGGAACCGCCTTGCAGTTTCAGCAATTTATTGTCACTAGGTCCAGGATTTTTGTCCTTTGTCCTGTCATTGCTTGCAATTGGTTTACCAGGACATTTGTCATTCTTTTGTTTTCTGATGACTGGGGATTCACAAAGTGAGGAATCATATTCACAAATGGAAGCCAATATTTCATGATCCAGATCATCAGGAAAATCATCAGGACGTGTAATGACTTGTTTCATTGATTCCAAAGTGGCATGTGCGAAAGCTTTTGCTCGAGCCTGAGTTGGGTATTCCTGTATCACCTGACTCTCAGACACATCACCGCGCTCAGACACTTTGAGAAATAACTCATCAGACACTTCATCATCAGACATGTTGTCACTAAACATTTCACAAGATGAAAATGTTTTACTTTGCCTATTGGCTGAAGAATCACAGCGCTTCTTACTGCTTTGACAAGAGGCTCCGGTCAGTTTTGCATAAGAAGAGCTTTTGCACACATCTTTAGTTTTGCCTTCACTCTCTCTGCTTGATAAGTTGGTGGACACTCTGTTCTTTGAACTAATATTTGTTTCAGATTTTCCAGCAACAGATAAAAATGGTTGTGCAGGAGGATGTATTGCAGAACCAGAAGAACAAGGTTGGTTCACTTTATCCGCCATCATGCCATGTCCAGTTCTATGTTCAATTTCTTTGATGTTTGATACTGTAGGTATGTCAACTGTTGCTTCATCCGAAGTTTCATCAGGATCATTAGCTTCAGACAAAAACGTACTGAGCAAGTTCCTGGGTTTGACATCAGATCTCAGCAGTCGCTGTGATACGTAGGTTGGCGGTATCACCTCTAGATTTTGTGAATCTTCAACACTGCAATTATCACAGCCAGGGCATTTTGAATCACAATCTTTTTGACGCTGCTGAACAGCTAAAATGGGAGTGCTTGTTTTAGCCTTGTTTTCTTTCATGAACTGATGAGGATTCTGTGTAGCAGCAATGATAAAGGAATTGTTTTCAAACAAGTCATCATCCTCCCAACAGTCTTCATCATCTCCATCTTCCTCGGTGCTTGCAGCCACCGTCCTTGATTCACTTTCAGGGAATTCTCTGAAACAAAATAATTCAAATCTTTCACTGAACATGGTTATAACAAAGTTGTTTTTTTTTTTTGGTACTTGACATTTTAACTCTTATGTAAGCGCTCACAATGACTCAAAGTCATATGCACAATGCAGACATGCAAACACACATACTCATGCCACCATACCGTTCACCTAACACATGTAGACATATAGACAAGAGACATGCAGAACAAACATGAACAGTTCCTAATGAAATGAAGTACCAAACATGCCCTGATCCTTTCTGTACAAGAGTTTCTTTGTTCTTTGTGCCTGTCTGCAAGTGCGCTTGTTGAAAGAGGACAGCAAAATACACCTTACTGATGTTATGTATATGTAATCGTTTCACCATGAAAGCATTTAAAGCTGTTGTACTTGTTCATTGGATAAAATTAATAACTTTTAGTATAGTACACACACAAACGCAAATGTAAAACACATAGTTCTTGCATCTGTTTAATACAGTTTTGTTCATTAAGATTTGTATCATTCAATGCTGCATCAGAGACAAAGAACACAATAACTGGATAAAAACAGGAGTAGTAATTACTGTGCCGCCAAAACAAAGGAACAAACGAATTACAAAACAGACACATGTTTTGACCTCTTGGCCTATCAGATGTTGTACTCAGATGGAAGAGATGAGTAACTGTTTGTTCATCCTTTGTCTTCATTACATTGAGTGTTATTTGTCTGGCCTGAAAAAGACCCGGTAGGTCAACACCCAGACTTTGTTCTGTAATTTGTTTGTTCTTTCCTTTGTCTTCATTACTTTGTTATTTGTCTTGCCTCTGTTCATCCTTTGTCTTCATTACACTGAGTGTTATTTGTCTGGCCTGAAGAAGACCCGGTAGGTCAACACCCACTGACTTTGTTCTGTAATTTGTTTGTTCTTTCCTTTGTCTTCATTACTTTGAGTGTTATTTGTCTTGCCTCTGTTTGTTCATCTTTTGTCTTCATTACACTGAGTGTTATTTGTCTGGCCTGAAGAAGACCCGGTAGGTCAACACCCACTGAGTTTGTTCTGTAAATTTGTTTGTTCTTTCCTTTGTCTTCATTACTTTGTTATTTGTCTTGCCTCTGTTCATCCTTTGTCTTCATTACACTGAGTGTTATTTGTCTGGCCTGAAGAAGACCCGGTAGGTCAACACCCACTGACTTTGTTCTGTAAATTTGTTTGTTCTTTCCTTTGTCTTCATTACACTGAGTGTTATTTGTCTGGCCTGAAGAAGACCCGGTAGGTCAACACCCACTGACTTTGTTCTGTAGATTTGTTTGTTCTTTCCTTTGGCGGCCCACTACTCCTGTTTTGCCACTCGGTTCAATTTCCATCTGCAGTCACCCCACTTTGACACCCACCATTTGCAAACTGTTCACATTCTGACCATAGACAGTGATGCTTCATCAACTACCTAGGTTTGCTTTTGCAGCCAAATTCAGTGTCTGAATGCTGTTATTCTTCTGTATCGATCTGCCTCTTTTTTTGTATCTGGTATGACTAATCCCAATACCTTATGTCTGCACAAAGATGTCCCCTGCACTTCTTGTTTCCATCTCTCCTTTCCGTCGACCTGGTCCAGATTCTCACCCTCTCCTCCCCTCCACTACTACCGTGGGACGGTCCTTCAGGAGTGATCATTTTCACCCACAAATGTGCGTCTTTGATGCATAAAATTCCCCTCTGACGTACTGGAATTTAGACCAGTGTGTCACTAAAAGATACCAAAACTGACTTTGATGCAATGATTTTACCCTGTCCGCATCGCAACTCTCAGCAGCATGTCACGTTCGTACACTCCGCCATGATCAAAGTCAATAAAAACATAACTTTTCTCAACATTCAAAACGTTCTGAATCGATGAACAAATTACGCTTGATAACTCTTTTAAACTGAAAACCAACAAGAGTCGTCAAAACCCAGTCTATGACTGAACCGCAAGATCATATAATTAATCCAAACACGAAAAGCATGGAAAACCATTAGAAATTCAGCTTTTCAGAATCAAAATGGCTTGTGGTTGATATCCAGTGAAAGGAGCAAAAGTTGACTGATCTATGCAACATGACTGGTTTGGATAATTAAAATGGCTCTGTTATGGAGGTATGAATGTGCTGTGCATGAATATTCATCACTCGCCTTGTCACCGGGCTTCGCATGACCATTGCACACACACACACACACACACACACACACACACACACACACACACACACACACACACACACACACACACTCCTAGTTCTTGCCGTTTCTCATGAAACTTTGAAATATGTACAATTCAGCCACGTAACTGGGAAACAGACATTGATCAACCAGCCCCTGAGCCTGATTAATCAGTGTCAGTGCTCAGTGCTGATTACAACCAGCTGCTTGCTGTGCTGCCGTCGCAGTCATGGTGAGGGAAAGGGGAAAACATAGGTCCTTTCTGCTCCAGTATGTATGCTGTATAAGTTTCACTATACAAGCGGTTATGGATCAATAAATCCCAAGCATGTAAGCTGTGTGTGTCAGGTTCACTATATAAGCAGCTGTGGGTCAATAAATATCCCCAGCATGTAAGCTGTGTTAGGTTCACTATATAAGCATTTATGGGTCAATAAATCTCTGGCAAGTAAGCCATGTTAGTTTCACCATATATATACGTCCATAACCTGTGTGCTGTACAAAGGTACCTTAAGTTAAGGCATGAGATGATTTTTCCCCGGATGGCAAGGTGCTAAAAAATTCAAAGTATTTACAGTGAAGGCTTCTTACATTGAAAGTTTAGCTACTGTGTTATGAATTAGTGTGCATAATCATTTTGAACATTTTCTTGGTATTGATGTTTGTGTTGTTGGCGTTGTTTAGTTGGGTTTTTAAGGTAAATGTTCTCTGCATGGTTACAGCACTAAAAGAGCCGCATGTGGTCAGCATGACAACAATAATCTGGTTTTAAAAAAAAAAAAAAAAGAAGAAAACTATGCTATCATTCCTTCAGTCTGTTCACTTGTTGCTGCCAACTCACTTGTTTCTGACCCAACTTTCTGACCTAGCTTGAATTAAACTGTGACTGACATGTTGTAAGAAAACACAAAAGCTTGGTCAGCTTAAAATTCGGTGTTGCAGACATGAGACTTGAAAAGTGAAAATGGCTGAAAATTTCCTGGGCATCGGCAGGCAGAAATGCATCTACAGTGTTTTGATAGATGTCCCCAAATGGTCTCTATACCCCAAACTTTTTCAGCAGACCCATGCCACTCTATAGAATGGCCCTGGACACCTTTAAAAGACCTAAATTCAGGATAAAACAGGAAAAATCTCATGTCTATGTTGGTATTACAATCACAATTGGTGGCAAATTTTCGGTACAAAGTGCAAGATATTTCAATGAATATGAACATACAAGAAACGAGGATGAGTTGGAATAGAATTCTGAGTCCTTCATAATCATTTCTGGGTTAAAACAAAAAAGGTTGATTACTAAAGATCGTGTGCTGTTTCCTTTCTCAATTTTCTTTTTAAGGAATATTTACGCCACTATGTTATCAACTTTATGTTAAAATAGTAAAGGTATCCAGCAAAATATGGACAAACGATCTGTCTTCAACACTAATTCCTTGAACAAATATTTCACACACCAACCCTCCTAAGAGTGAAATAAAAATCTGAATAAAAACACCAATACATGCAGTACTTGTATGCAAAACTTGCCTTTGCTTTTCTTCCTTCTCCTTTGCCTCCAGTTCTGTTGTTTAAAAAAAAAAAAAAATCATGCATTAATCAATAGTTGCTCATAAATATTATATGACAGGTATAAAATAACTGGATATATTTCTGTTGCACTGTCTGATCTAGATAATGACTAGCATAAATAACTGATTGAATATCTATTACATTAACTAAAATACATATTGTTTGACATGAATTACTGAATATCTATTACATTAACTAAAATACATGTTGTTTGACATGAATTACTGATCATCAATTACAAGGGCTAAGATATACAATGTCGAAAATACAATAACTCATCAAGAAACAAAAGAAAAAAGATGAAAAGAATGGCAAGACATCTGACATCTGAAGAGATTTGGGTCACCCTCACACCTTCTCCTTCCCAGAGTTTGCTGGAGCGGACGAAGTTTGGTGGACGAAAGCATAGTAAACACGTGATAATGATTTATATTTAAAACAAAATCAAGAGGTGACAACACTGTTCTTGACTGACTAAATTATTAGTTTGCACAACTAGATTGTGGTCTTACCTTGAACTTGTTTTCTTCACTTAATAGACTATCAAGGATTTGTGGATTAAAATCATTGCGTTGCGACATTCTTCAGACGGTGACCTTAATACGAAGGTATTTTCTCAAGGCAAAGTACACATCTTCATATCCAGCAAATATTGCTCACTTGCCCTCAACTGCATAAAGTTGTTAGGTCTGCTGTGCTTGGCACTGTTTTGAGCAGGTTGTCATGTCTATTTTAGCAATGTCTTTGTTTCTGAATTTCAACTGTTTCAAAAGTAGCATGGACTTTCAATGAACCATCATACAGGGTTCCTACAGACTCCCAAGAACAAAATTCAAGGAGTGTTTATTTTATAAATTTTATAAATTTTTAGAGTGTCAGGAGATAAGGGCCGAAACACTTGCTTGAAGGGGGCTTCTCTTCTGAGGACTCTCTGCTGCCACGCTCTCCACGAGTTTCTTTCTACTGATGCATGGGTAAACCATTGACTTCCGGGAATAGGCCGGAGGACGTCCGGGAAAGACCGGAGGACACTGGGAAAGACCAGAACCAAGGGCTCTGTGGGCTGGCTCCCCACTTTGCCTTAAACATGTGGCTACTAAGAATAAAAGGAAAAGATGCTCCCAGGATTCACCGAAAGGGGGAGAGAATGATGAATCCATCGGTGCTCAACCAATCATGACTGCAAATCCCAAACGGACTATGAACATGGACCAAATGGAATATCCATGTGTCTGTGGAAAGCGTTTCGCTACCACCCGTGGCATGAAGATCCACAGAACAAAGATGGGATGTGTGAAGACTCATCTGAATGAGCAGCAGCGCACTGCATCAGCAGATAAGACGTCGGAAGACCAAGGCCAGGATTTAAACCACAGTGCCAAGGACATCCACGCTGTTGGTTCGGATGAGGAATTTGCACAGGCCCTCGATGCCAGGCGCCTGAAACTCAACCTGCCACGAGCAAACGAAACTGAAGATTGGGAGAAACTGGATGCAAAAATCGTCCAAAGACTCGATGCACTGATAGGGAAAAGCACCCTGGAACACAAACTAGCCACATATGGGGACATTGTGTATGCCACATGTAGAGACGCCTATGGAGCAAAACTACCCAAAGAGAAAACACCTCCAAAGAAATCCAGACGCCAAGAAAAGATGGACAAGATCAGGGTCCAAAAGAAAAACCTCAAGATGCAAATGAAGACCGCATTGCCAGCTGAAAAACAAGGCTTGGAAAAACTGTGGAAAGACCTGAAAGAAAAACACAGCGCCCTCAGCAAAGCAGAATCTGCGAGGAAGAGGAAGAGCAAAAAGAAGAAGACACAAGAGCGCTTCTTCAGAGACCCCTTCCAGTTTGCCAGAACACTGTTTGAGCAGCCAAAATCTGGGACCCTAAGTGTGGACAAAGGAGTTCTTGAGCAGCATCTGAGGAAAACATACTCTGACCCACAGAGCAAAGCACCACTCGACATTCAAGGTCTGGTGTGGCCAACCAACCCTGAGGAACAGTTCAATGGCAAGCCTCCAACGTTGGCGGAAATCAAGAAGGTGGTCGACAAAGCCAGAGCCAAATCATCACCAGGGCCAAACGGAATACCTTACCAGCTTTACAAGAAATGTCCCAAGGTGCTGGAGTGGCTCCACAGGCTGCTGCGATCGGCTTGGAGAAACCAGAAGATCAGCGGCCAGTGGATGACGGCAGATGGTGTGTACATCCCCAAAGAGCAAAACTCAAGT
This sequence comes from Conus canariensis, assembly GCA_033310375.1. Lineage (NCBI taxonomy): Eukaryota > Metazoa > Mollusca > Gastropoda > Neogastropoda > Conidae > Conus > Conus canariensis. The sequence goes on from CM065717.1 coordinate 54,922,187, forward strand.
GACATCAGCCAGTTCAGGCCAATATCACTACTGAACGTCGAAGGGAAAATCTTCTTCTCTGTCATGGCAGCAAGGCTGACCAAGTACCTGATGGAAAACAAGTACTTGGATGTGTCAGTCCAGAAAGGTGGCATCCCAGGCGTGGCTGGCTGTGTAGAACACGCCACAATGATCTGGGACGCAATCCAAAAAGCAAAAAAAAAAGAGAGACCTGGACGTAGTGTGGCTTGATCTGGCAAACGCATATGGATCTGTGCCCCATGAGATGATACAGTTGGCTCTTGAGATGTACCATGTGCCAAAGAACATCCGCGACATGCTCAAGAAGTACTTCAATGGCTTCTCAATGCGGTTCTCTACCAAGGAGTACACAACAGACTGGATCAACTTGGAAGTGGGCATTGCAATGGGCTGTGCAATTTCCCCAATACTGTTCGTGCTGGCAATGGAACTCATCTTGAAAGCAGCAACAAACAACGTGAGACAAACAGACCTTGGCGATGGATACAAGATGCCTCCTCTCAAGGCCTTCATGGATGACACTACAGTGATTTCATCCAGAGAAGACGAGACACGTCATGTGCTGGAGAGGCTGGACGACATAGTTGCCTCATCCAGAATGAAGTTCAAGCCAAAGAAATCACGGAGTCTCTCACTGAGGAAAGGAAAAGTGGCCGGATCTGTGGTCTTCAGTGTTGCCAACCAGGCCATTCCAACAGTCACAGAAGAACCAGTCAAGAGCCTTGGAAGATGGTATGATGATACGCTGAAAGACACACAAAGAGCAAAAGAAACCAAGCAGATGGCGGAGGAAGGCTTGGAGACCATTGACCAGTGTGGGCTCCCTGGCAAATACAAGGTCTGGTGTTTGCAGTTCATGCTGATACCAAAGCTCCTATGGCCTCTGATGATATACGACATCTGCACCAGCATGGTGGAGGCAATGGAAGCCAAAATCAACAAGTTCACAAGGAAATGGCTTGGTGTCCCACCCTGTCTGACTGACATAGCACTGTACTGTCGCCAAGCAAAGCTGAAACTACCACTGAAATCCATCCTGGAGGAATACAAAGCAGGGAAGATCAGACTTCAAAGCATGCTGGAGGATTCAGGAGACAAGGTGGTAGAAGCAATCAAGCCCCAGCTGAAGACAGGCAGAAAATGGAAAGTTCAAGAGGCGATGGATTCTGCAAAAGAAAGTCTCAAGATCAGAGAAATAACAGGACACACACAGACCAACAGACAAGGACTGGGGGTAACCAAAACTGAATGGTGGTCAAAGGCCAAAGGAAAAGCCAAAAGAGACATGATGATTCAGGAGATGAGAAAAGAAGAAGACCAAAAAAGACTCCAAAAAGCAGTCCAGCAGAGCCAGCAAGGGCAATGGACAATGTGGGAGAATGCACTCCAAAGAAGTCTCACTTGGAATGACATTTGGCACATGGCCCCTCTCAGGATCAGCTTCATTCTCAGATCTGCATATGACCTTCTGCCCTCAAATGCAAACCTGGTGAAGTGGGGGAAAACAGACGATCCTGCATGCCCCCTCTGCCATGAAAAACAAACAGTGGAGCATGTCCTAAGCTCATGTAAAGTAGCCCTGGCTCAAGGAAGGTACACATGGAGGCACAACCAAGTGCTCAAAGAGATTGTACAAGTAGTCTGGGCTAGTACCAACACCATAAAAGGGAAAATCAGGACTCCAAAAGCACCCGCAACATTCTTCACGGCAGGAGGCAGCAAATCATGGCCAAGAACAACAGTGCCACTCGAAACATGCAGGCAGAGTCTGCTGGATGGGGCAGATGACTGGGAGTGCACTGCAGACCTCCCAGAATGGAAGAGTCACCCAGAGATCATCAGCAAGAGTGGCATGAGACCAGACATAGTAGTCCACTCTAAGTCAACCAAGCAGCTGATCATGATCGAGCTCACGGTGCCATATGAGAACAGAATGGAGGCAGCTCAAATCTACAAGACTGAAAAGTATGCTGATCTGGCAAACAGCCTGAGGAGAGAAGGCTATCAGGTCAAAATCCTCACTGCAGAAATTGGAGCTAGGGGGTTTGTAGGAACGTCTGCATACAGCCTCATGAAACAGCTCTCAGTTGCAGGGAAGGAAAAAACCAGAGCCCTGAAAGCAATGGCAGAAGCGGCAGAGAGATGTTCAAGCTGGATCTGGTCAAGGAGGAACAAAAGTGAACTTCATAAGGCTTAATTTCCCTACAAATATCAGGTGTCCCTGTGGCTCAGTGGTTAAAGCGCGAGTCATTAAGTGGAAAATGAGCATGTCCAGAGGGTCATGGGTTCGAATCCCAGCCATGGCTCGTCCCAAGATGGAAAAAAAAGGGGCAGCAGAGGGACATCCGGAGTCATGAACCGGGTGTGGCCCAACCCCCCTAGAGTGTCAGGAGATAAGGGCCGAAACACTTGCTTGAAGGGGGCTTCTCTTCTGAGGACTCTCTGCTGCCACGCTCTCCACGAGTTTCTTTCTACTACTATTTCAAGGCAACAATACTTGCGTAAAAACTGAAAAAAGAAATGGCAGTTTGATTTTTCTGCATTCAGGTTGATGAAAAAAATTATTTGAAAACAAATTTTTACAAACATCGTCGCGATCCTGGATTGTCGTCGGCTATTTAACCAAGGGAGATAATTTGTACACCTTTCAATTTTGATGAAGTTGCAAATTATCTCCCTTGGTTGAATAGCAGACAATCCAGGATCGCAACGATGCTTGTAAAAATTTGTTTTAAATAATTTTTCAATAACCTGAACGCAGAAAAATCAAACTGCCATTTCTTTTTGCCACATTTAAGATTTTTGGAGCTGATTTTCAAAGGTTTTCAAGGAAGTTTGGTCAACAGAACCACATTTTATTGATTTTCAAAGGTTTTCAAGGTCTTGAAATTCGCTGTCAGAATTCAAGGAGTTTCAAGGAGCGTACGAACCCTGTCATAGCTAGTGAAATGTTTACCTCATCAGTCAAAAGCGCAAATTCAGGTGAAATTTCTACAAGGGTGTCCAAGACAATCAGGAAACCACAAAACATTTTCTATGACTGGTGTGCATTTGTATGGATCTACACCTTTCAAATAAACTGAACAGTTCCCACAGTGTGCTGAACTATCCTTTTTTTTCCCTTTGCAAGGCAGCGATTGTCAAACTATGCATGATCTAACAGTCCTGGATCATGAACTAAAATAAAGATAACTGCAGCTGCTGAGATCACATTATTCAACAATGCAGGTTCATCAACTAAAAGTTATGAACAGGCTTCAGCATGCTGAATGGAGACAGGACGGCTCATGTAGCGACAGCAAATGAAATTCGCACAAAGCATGAATTTCCTATAAAAATGGTTGAAAGAACAGCAGTGAGAGTACTCAGAACAACAAGAAGCAGCAGCTTACACTTCTTTACTGTCATCTTGCTGCTTGTTTCCATCATTTATTGTGAAGAAAACTCTGCATGTAAAGACTCCAAACAGACAATCAAATGACTTGAGTTTAATCAAATATCCCATTTCATAAAATCAATATTTTAGCCTTCTTTTCGAACAACTCATTTGCTATCAATATTCAAATGGCCATGCAACTCTCTTTAACTCTTTCTGCTCTGTTACCGCGTCTTGCTGTACAGCCTGACCAGCCTGGCTTGTTTCAGCAATTCAGTTGGAAGACCTGGGCTGCTTTACACAACAAACTGTCATAACCCTAGATCGAGACATAAAAAAGCCACACACTTACAAAATTTTTTTCTTTTTTTTTTTTTTGGCAAACATTTTCTTCGTATTAGGAGAATCCAGTGACGACTGGTTTCTTACCAGGGACTGAACTGATCCTGCATCACTTCATAGTTGTTTTCATTCCAACACATTAGATCATCCTATTTGTAATCAAATGCAAATAAAACTTAACCGTGTCATTGTAAAATATATTTTCTGAGACTATGTAAATCTATATTACTTTTTTTATTTATGCTTAAGAGTTAATTGCTTAGACTGTCCACAATGATTTCAAGTGAACTTCATTGTGTGAGAAGAGTAATAAAACTTGTAAAATAAAAAAAATCAATCAAAATTAGTTTCCTGACAGCAGCAAATAATAAAAGAAGGAAATAGGTTCAAAATACTCTCCCGATGCTTATCATTTTGAGTAAGAGTTAGTGCCAGAGATGGCCCAATGTGTCTGTATGTGCTTAAGTAGGGTGGAAGGAGTTAAAACACAAAGGTAAATGGTGCAATAACAAGATAAAAAAAACTCCGTCAAACAAATCAAAGGTAATTCTACGAACGGAATACTGAAGCCCAACTGTAATTAAAAAGATATAACTGATTTTTCTTTAGAAGACAATTTACCTTCTCTTTTTGCCACTGCTGAGAGTATCTGCCCAAAAAGTTGTCTTTCACGTTCTTTGGATTCTTCCTTCTCTTTGCGTTTCCGGGCCAATCTACATGCAAAATAAAGTTATAATCTGAGGTTGACACATGAGGCCTCGGACTCTGCAATAGGTGCTTTCTCTTTTAAAGTACATTGAAACACATGTTATTCTTACACATCACACATGAATAAGAAAATAAGAATATGAAATTAGATTTCTGTTACAAAAATGCAATCTACGTCAATGAATACACTATTCAATCACCCTAAAAAAAAACATATTGTCAGATGAGGTCTTTATACATAAACTGTACACATTAGGTTTGTATAAAATCATATTCTTTTTAAAGTATCATTCATCGACTGAAGAAAGGTGCATCAAAATCATATGCACAAAATATCAGATTATCGCTTTAGCTCATATTTGTCTTTTTTAAAGCAGCCTATCATATTTTTTTTAATAAAAAGAAAAACACATTAGGAAAATTACACACACAAAAAAAACCCCAAACTCAGTACTCCTTAGATCATGATTAAGAACTTTGATGAACGATTTGTTTTCAAATTTATTTGGAATAAACTAAGAATGTAAGCAGTACCATAAATACAGTTCTCTAAAATATCGTCTTTGACCAAATTACCACTGTTATCATTGACTCTAAGGATGTGTCTGACCACTCTAAGCCTCAGAAACTCACTTTTTCTGGTTCCTCTTCTGAGCATCTGGAGGATTCTTCTTTTTCTCCAGCTGCTTTTGCAAAGAGGCTCGGAGTAACGGCAGGTGTAAAGGAGGCGACTTGCTGCGCACTTCTCCTGTTGGCTGAAGAAAGATCATAACAACTAATCAAAACGCTTCTTCCAAATAAAAACCATTGTTCTGTTGTCTACTGAGTATTCAAGAAACACAGAAGTCAGAACACACATGTGCATATCTACCTCAAAAGATCTATGTGGAAAACAGCTTCCTCCTCCAGCTGCCTATGAGGATAATCATACGTAATCATTTTATATCCCCTTACTTTTAAGTACTTCTCCATTGTCTGTTGGCAAGAAGCAATATACACACACGTTAAACAAATGCAATGCATGCCCAGACTTATAACTTTTCCTCTGAAGGTCAAAGGACACCTTGTGAAATATAAGAAGCGTCCAATATAGACGTTGACTGTACATCTGGCATTATTATCTGATAATGTTTGCTCTTGAATACTGTATTGTAACCAAGATGAAACCAGTAGATCTGTTCAAATAAGTTTTAAATAGAAACAGTCAAGCAGTAACTTAAAACACACAAACACACACACCACCACCACCACCACCAACAACAACAAATTGAACAATTAGACACAAATTAAACAAAATTAAAGAAAACTGAGGCGAACAGCCTGTCAGACTTTTACATGTACAACACACTCATTCTGTGTCAGTCAAATATAATCTTTCCACTGAGGCAGCGGGCATGATGAGAACATAACTTGGGTACAATGCAAGGGAAGGTATTGAGAACGGGAGCAAAAAAGAAGGAAAGATGACTTTTTTTTAAGTGAACTGTCCAAGTTTTATCAGCATCATACTTAACCACAATCTTGAAAATAAACTAAAGCCCAGACAATTATTCATTCCTTTGCTGTGCCAGCATGGAGCGTAAGGTCAGGCACATTACAACAGCACAGGTGAGTAGTTAGCAGCCTGTACTGTACAAAACTGGAAGACCTTTCATTTCTTCTTGTGCTAAGTACGAGACAGCACTTTAGCTCTCACATTCATAAACACTTACCTCTTTTACAAACTTGATGAGTTCCTTTATGTTGCTGTTATCTTTCTTAACACCTGTAGTAACATGCACAGAACAAATTAACAGTGATATCAAAGAAATGCAACATATTCATCAACACTGTCGCATGATCATCAACTGTCACAAAGTTAATAAATAATGAATCAATTCCTAAGTTCAAGGAAATGAAAATAAAACCAGTCACATCAGTCTGCGTGCTAATGTGCAATTTGGAGGGGAAGTGGGAGTGGGATCATTCTCGGTGACATTCTTCCTATAAAAAATGTGCACCACAGTGGTTTCTAGGTCAATTTAGATTTTACTTATACACGACATGCAGGTCTGTAAATCAAAGCTTAGTCACTCAATTCAAATTTTGCACAATGCATTCATGAACAATCCATCTGTCAAACTGAAATCATTACTGACTTTTATGGTGAGCTGTTTTTGCATGAACGCAAATGGAAATGCCATGCACAACCACAAACCAGCTACACTTGTACTTGACTGGAATTGAGGAAACAGACATCCAAAAACCCTTTACAGTGAATACAACGTGATTTTTTTCTCTCTCATTATTATCCCTCTTACCGAAAGCAAAAAACAAAGAAACAAACAAAAACAGCAGCCAGGCAATCAAAGGAGCTGGAGGCATCAGCAAAAACAAACAGAAAAAGGCACCCATTAAAATCTGGTGCAGAAGCTGCGGAGTTGTAAAAGATTGTGTAAAATTCAAAGAAACCTTTTTCTTTCTCCCTCTGCAGAGCATTTTGCTTGGATGCTGAGAGTGTAGACTTCCAAAAGCAATAACAATGCAAGACTAGACATCTGACTGAAGTTCAACACCTCAGTACAGACTGCAGGACAAGGATTGTTATGGGCCATTCAATTAACTTATCTTATTCTACACCTTCCCTGTTACATTTGGATGTACATGGTATGGTGGAAATCAACTGGAATGGTATGCCAAAGGTGCAAAATTTCAACATTTCACCTGTAGCAAGCGGAACAATTGTTACAACATTTCATCTGTAGTAAATGCAACAATAGTTACATTTCATCTGTAGCAAATGCAACAATCAACAGTTTCAACATCCGAATGATGATTTCATCTAGACCTTCTGGCATTTCTGCTCCAATGAAGCAAAAATTTTCACAAGTGTGTGTGCGCGCGCGCGTGCGTGCATGGCGTGCGTGCGTGCGTGTGTGTGTGTGTGTGTGTGTGGTGCATGTGTGAGTGAATGGGTGAGTGAGTAAGTGTGTGTGTGTGTGTGTGTGTGTGTGTGTGTGTGTGTGTGTGTGTGTGTGTGTGTGTGTGTGTCACAGCTTGGTTTCATGGTTTCTACAGTTCTTATGATAGAAATATCAAAGACCCTTCTCGAACTTTTCAGCACCTTATTGTGTTTTTCAAAGACTTCAAAAACTGATTAGTGACACAGAAACATCACGTACTATAACCGAATATACACACAAGAAAAACATGTCAACAAACCAATACAGAGATTTGTGATCATTAGCAATAATGCAGTTTTCCTTGTGACTGCCATCTTGTTCAGTAAACTTCCCTGTTTCTCCTACTTTGTTTGAGGAAAAGCAACACAGGCAACAACAAATTTCAATCTTCTTTTTTTTAAGTACTGTTGACTCTAATTCTAATTTCCATGGATGCTTAGGGCTTTGAAATGGGGGGTTCAAAACACTGTCGAAACTTGCAGTTTTTTTTGTTTTTTTTAATAAGACTCCAAAATCCAGGTTTCAGATCACAAAGATTTTCAAAGGCCTGGAAAGAACTGGGCAAAGCATGTCTTTTTAATTAAGTGACGCAATTCACATCTTACCAAATGAAGGATGAAAAAAAAAAAGAAAAGGAGTGACTTTACAGCAACTTCAGAAACATTGGGCAGTTCAAATCTTTTACTCATAAACTGACCACAGAATTAAAAAGCAAATTAGTTTGTCACCTAAACCTCCCTCCCCAAAGTGATTCATGTCACATAACATAAGAAACACACTAACTATATATATATACATAAATGAAATACTTACGCCTAAGATATTTCACAGCATCTGGTGAAGCACAGTCCCACAAGACATCTACGTCAACACCGTCTGGCTGAGAATTGAAATCTGGGAGCAGGTAGTTCCATTTACTAGGCGTGGGCACTTGGCTGCCCAGCGTCTCTGCAAGGTTTTCAAAAATGTACAATGATATGAGAAAAAATATTTTTAGGGTTCAATATTTTGTGTCTCTTTTAAAAATTTAGAATATGTTATCAAAAATCAATACAAACAACCTTGAGAAACATTTACAAACCAGGTAAGTCAGCAATGAACTTGCTTATAAATTGAAAAAAAATGTTAAAGACATAAAATAATGAATATGATTTTTATTTCCACTAGTTCCAGCTCCAATTCCTTCTGGCAAAACGAACATCAAAATAGCTGTTCTATTGTTCATGTTCCAAAATCAAGGTGGATTCAGTATTAATTCCCATTTTCATTAATTTTAATAAAGCATTATACAAAGACAGTGTGCTGCTCTTTCCAACTTGGAATTAACCTCTTCAGGGTCAACAGGTTCATATAATATGACGCAGTGAAAAAGAGACAGCAAACTCTTTTCTTTATTGGCAATGACAGTTCAGAAGAGACAGCAAACTCTTTCTTATTGGCAATGACAGTTCAGAAGAGACAGCAAACTCTTTTCTTTATTGGCAATGACAGTTCAGAAGAGACAGCAAACTCTTTTCTTTATTGGCAATGACAGTTCAGAAGAGACAGCAAACTCTTTTCTTTATTGGCAATGACAGTTCAGAAGAGACAGCAAACTCATTTTCTAACAGTTAATGTCATTGATTACAATATGAATTAAATTTGAATATGGCCATGTTTTCAAAAAAACTATCCCTTTTTGTTTATTTTTTTTGTCGTGGAACACATTTTTTCATCAGAGGCACATTTTTCTGCACGCTTTGTACACCTGAACTCAAAGCAGCAAACAGTATTGCGACTCTACAGCCATACCGTTTGGCGACAACTGAAGTTTAGAAAGTGACCACTATTTAGTATTTGCGAAGTGCTGTCATTTGAGCATCAAAGAGTTTTCTTTTTCAACTTCAAAAATCAATTTTCAGCTCTTGTCAAGAGTGACTACGCATGACAGTGACTGGGGACTATCCATTTACCAAACCTGTGGACAACTGAAATGCCAAGTTGTTGCTAAATCAATAGTAACACCTCATAAAAACCATGCAGTCTGTACAGAAGTGCATGCACATGTGTCAAACTTCAGCAACACTGACGACCAAGAAATGGTGAGTTAGCACTGAGGTTACAGATTTCGGATTTATTTGAGTACCCAATTAAGTAATCATAATGGTCAATCTAATCTTTAAAGAAATAACAGGAAAGAAACAGACCTATGCAAAGCAAACTACATTCAGCATATTACTAGCTTTTTATGCAAAACATTGTGTGCACTTAGTAGCAGTATTTGTTTTACAATATCAAAAGTTCAATTTAAGTTCATTTGGCATTCTAAAACTTCTTTTGTTGAACCTTGCAGGAATGTGTAAAAACAAATGGTAGTATTGAAAAGGTTTTAAACAAACACCTTCTCCTCTTCTTCAAAAGTGTTCAACCCTCTCTCTCAAACAAAGGGAACATTTTTCCAGTGTTTTTATGCCAGCAATAACTAACAGTGGCGTCTGTTTAGTCTCTTATCAACTTATCAGCTCATAATGACACTGCTCATGTGTCAATTTACTTAAATATAAAAGCAGCAACAACAAAAAAAGGTAACAACATATATTCATCATGCAAATCATTCTCGTCTTTTTCTTACTTAATCATCGAAAGAATCTAAAAATTCAAGATCTGACAGACATTGTGACACGCTGTAACATGAATTATTCCTCGTCTGCTGATTGGTCAGACGTATTCATCTGGAGGACGACACCATGCGTGTGCGCCCCAGCTGATACCAAAATGCGGTGCCAGACGGACGTATGAAAGTGGTTTCCCACTGATAGATATCTAGCGTGAATAATTTCCTTGGACCTTCACAATTCCTTTCAGGTCAGTGATAAACATCATAATCACATTAGGATCATTAGAATCTAACAATCTAAAAAATTTATTCCAAACTTTATATTAGACTGGTCGGCTTTCTGATCGACACAGGTAGTCTAGATCCTTTGTGCTCGGCTCTTTCAGAAGCCGAACTTTTGAGCACATATATGCGGCTCTTTCAGTAGCCATGTCGGAGGGTCTTTCAGAACCCACAGACAGCAGCGGGCCCTCAAACGTCTCAGAATCAGTAAGAAGTCTGATTCAAGAGCTAGATGCAAGCTGGAACAAAAAATTTGAGACCCTAGTGGGACTACTTAGGCCAAAGAGAAAACTTCCAGACGAAGATGGCACCGCAGAACCCGCCAAGTTTGCCCGAGTTTCTGGAGACTATTCAGAGTCAGAACAGGAACACAACGGTGATATTTTGGAGCTGAGAGAAGATGGGGAACTGGAAGAATTAGAGGAAAAAGAGGCACAGTTTTTCGCGTTGCAGAATAAAAAAGCTGACCAGTCAGAGACAAATCAGACCTTGCTGAAAGAAATAGTCGCTGAACTGAGCGGTACGGACGAACCTGTAAGCAAAGAAGTGAGAGAGGAACTGGCAGAAATTGTTAATGGTCGGTTCACGAACAAACTTAGCCTGGATCTGCAGGAGAAGAAATTTGAAGCCTACAACAGACCGGCAAATTGTCAAAAATTGATCGTCCCGATGGTAAATAACGAAACATGGTCAAAATTACCGTCTGAGGCCATCAAAAGCGACCTGAAAAATGCAACATATTCAGAGAGCAGTCATCAAGGCAGCAACTGTGTGCATGCGTGCCACAAACAGATTACTTGATAGGCCTAGCGGCTTGCCCAGTTCAGAGGCCAGTTCTGAAGCCGTGAAGCATTGTTCCAATGCGGTGGCTATTTTGGGTCATGTTTCACGTGAGATTTCGTTGCGCAGACGCAGTGGCATTAGACCACATGTAAACAAGCAGTTTTCGCGGATCTGTGATGAATCGGTCCTGATCACAGACCAGCTGTTTGGGGACAGTTTGTCCACGAGACTGAAAGGTGTGTACGAGACTGACCACATCAGCTCCAGTGTAGACCATAAGTGCAGAATGCAGCAGATACCGTGGAAATGCCCGCTACTATCGTGGACAAGCGGGTGGTTCTTACTACTCTGAGTCGGGTCGCCCACATAGTCATTTTTTAGGCCAAAGGAGCAGAACAAACAGAAGACAGCATTGGTTTCAGCAGAAATGGGGACATCAGAATCCCGGCTCCCAACAGAAGAGGTGAGCTCGGTTCCATCTTTAAAACCTCAGAAACATGAGTTTACTGCGCACTGGGAGATTAAGACAGTTTGAAGATGCATGGTCTAAAATCACTTCAGACCCAGAGATTTTAAGCATGATAACAGGGGTTAAGGTTGAATTTGACTGTCCTTTAGACCAGTTATCCAGGCTATCTTGCACTAAAACAAATGTCACAAATCAGAAAGAGTGCAAGACCATTGATTCAGAAGTTCAAAAGTTGATTGCTACCCCAGTAATTTCCCCATGTGAGCATTGCCCTGGTGAAGTTATTTCTCCAGTTTTTACCAAGGAAAAGAAAGATAAATCTTATCGCATGTTTTTAAATCTAAAAAGACTCATTTTAGAAGTCAGTTATCATCATTTCAAAATGGATACTCTGAACACTGCCCTGACTTTGATAACTCAAGGATGCTTTATGGCCTCAATTGATCTGAAGGATGCCATGTATAGTGTAGCAATCCATGAACAGAACAAGAAACTACTCAGATTTCAATGGAAAGATCAACTCTATGAATTCAATGCTTTACCCAATGGCCTATCATCAGCTCCCCATTTGTTCACAAAGCTGTTGACACCTGTCTATGCCTCCCTTAGAATGAAAGGTCATATATCTATGGGGTTTTTGGATGATTCTTTGTTGATTGGACTCAGAGCAGCTGCATGAGCAATGTTACAGACACCACTGACTTGTTTCAAAAGTTAGGATTTATCATTCACCCAACCATTCAGCCAAGGATTCAATACCTTGGAGTCATCATAGATTCTGTCTCCATGAAAGTCACTCTTAGCACTGAAAGGGCTGTCAGCATATTGTCTAGTTGTCAAAGGCTTCTTGATGAGCAAAGTCACACAATCCGTGATGTTGCTCAAGTTATAGGAAAAATCGTTGCTAGCTTTGCTGCTGTCAAGTATGGATCTCTCTATTACAGACAGCTTGAGAAAGACAAAAAAATAGCTTTGAAGAAGAGCAGAGGTGACTTTGACCAACTCATGCAGTTGTCTGAAGAGAGTAAGGAGGAACTTAAATGGTGGATTGTCAAAGTGTCTGATACGGAGAATGACATTTGCAGTACTGAACCAGATATAGCTGTCACCACTGATGCTAGTGGCACAGGTTGGGGGTGCAAGTGTGAAGAAACAGCTTCAGGTGGACATTGGTTGCCGCATGAATGGGCCTTTCACATTAATTATTTGGAATTGAAAGCTGTTTTACTTGCTTTGCAGTCATTTCAGGGAAAGCTGGAAAACAAATATGTCCGGATAATGATAGACAATGCAACAGCACTCAGCTGTATCAATCGCATGGGGACAAGCCATTCAGATGCTTGTAATGACATGGCGTTTACAATTTGGTCATGGTGCATTTCTAAGAATATCTGGATCAGTGCAGCGCACATTCTAGGGAAGCAGAACAGGACAGCTGACATGGAGTCCTGGCGTCAGAACACTGATGCTGAGTGGAAACTTGATGAGCAGGCTCTGCAGTCTGCCTTCCAACAGCTCAGGGCTTCTCCAGATATTGACCTCTTTGCTTCCAGGTTGAACTTCCAAATAAAGTGATACATTTCATACACGCCGGATCCAGAAGCTGAAGCAATCAATGCTTTTTCCATCTCTTGCCCCACCTTTCAGCATCATAGGACAGGTGCTGCAGAAGATCCAGAGAGACCGTGCAGAGGGGATAATTGTGGTACCCAACTGGCCGACACAACCGTGGTTCACTGTGCTTCAACATCTTCTCTGCTGCACTCCAGTAGAACTCAGCTGCAGACGCCAACTTCTTCACCTACCCAGCGACCCCCTTTGTATTCTCTCTGCTTTGCACTGTCTCATGTGATCAATTTATGAACCCTGCTCACGTGTTCAGGGTGGTTCAAACCTCAATCCTCCCTTCTGCCACCCCCTCTTTGGCAACCCTGACTCTAGATTCAAACTCTGACTCAGGAGTAGTGGGATGAGAGTGAGAATGTGTGGATGTATACAGGAGAATGCTGACTCGATACTTTTACCATTATTTGGTCTCTGGCTATTCCCTAGTACAGATACTAAGCAGGAACATGGGTAACTTCCCTGTAAAGGGACCGCTGATTCAGATTCTTCTGCCCACCATCACCATGACAGTTCACTACGAAGTTGTCATTCCAGGATTACTGTCACTGTCAGTCATGCTGACATGATGTGCTTCTCTCACTGTTAGTGAGGGACCGCATCCTCCGCCGTTTCTTCCTTTTGAGTCTTATCTTGGCAACAGTTGACACACTGTCATAGCTAAGTGCACTCAACCCCCCCCCCCCCCCCCCCCCCATCCCTACCACAATCACTTATAGTGGTTTGTTAGCTCTAGTACATTAATATTGAGGCGTTACCACATTACATAGCGATATAGTGATTGCAATCAGACAGAATCCCTTGTTATCACTGTCTCTGTATCTCTTGCCCTCCACAGAGCTTAAATGACCACTTATCTAATGTTGTCATCACAGCTGATCAAAGGGTCAGTTCTGACATGTATACGCTCACTGGTATGACTAAATGCACCCCATGAACCCTGACTCACTGGTGGTCCCTTCCTCTTGTAAGGAACCAGGATGTTTGGGGAGGCAAAGCATGGGAGAGAGCTGTCTTAAATGCCTAGATATATATCAGGGAGAAGGCTTTCCTGCAGGATTGTGGTCTCCCCTCCCAACCCCCTCACTCCTGACCCTCATTGGAAGGTTTAGCCAGTGGCAGTAAAATTCTGTACAGCCACTTCTACGCCTCCAATTATCTCCAGGAAGCAGCACAGTCTTCTGTAGTACCAGGCTCCTGCCAGCCAAGATGCTCCTACCAGCCTCAGCACTCTGGGTCTGCCCCTTTCAGACCATACCCCCATGCCTTGGAACACTTCTTCAACAAGCTTCCTCCATGCTGTCGGCATCTGTATACTAATTGTATGGATGTATTTGACCAAGGGTAAACTTCCTGAAATACAAGTAAATGCAGTGCATTATGGGATGTCAGGTACCACTAGTATCACAAGTGTCAGCACCACAAAAGATTTAAAAAAGGAAAAGAAAAGTGTAGGTGGGAGTTGGGGGGGGGGGGGGGGCTGCACCTACTGGTATAGTTTAAGTTAATTAGCAACATTTTCAAAAGTCTAAAATTAAAAACAAAAATAAGAGAGAACTTGTAACATAAAGGCCATACCTGAACTGTCATCCAGTGATGTGTCTGCAGACCTGGGACAAGATGGAGATGACTTGCTTAAACTGGAAGAACGTGTGCCAACAGGTGAAAGGAAACGTGGAGAATTGACCATTTTTGAGGAACCAGCAACGGAAGCTGCATCACCTGTTGCAATTTGTCTACTTGGACTTTTAAATTCAAAGGCATCATCATCATCATCGTTTTCACTGATTTCAGTCATGTGGTTCCTATCGTTTCTTGTCTTTTGTTTCCTCCTCAGAGAAACTCGCTGTTTGGAACTGGACGTCATTGTATCATGTATGGTCGCTTATGTCATTCCCGATCAATCCAACTTTTCCAAAAATTCACTGAAACTTTCAAGGTTCATTATCGTCAGTAACTTTCACGTCGGTCATCGCACTGGCTAATCTTCACTGATTACGGATAGGTCTATTTCGAGCCCAATCACTGAATCACACTAATCCGAAGCAATCGACAAAAACCACTGTAGCCCTTGCAGTCTTCCCACTGTGAAACCCACCGTAGTGCCGAGTCCACTCCAGTCTTTGCCAAGTGGCTGTGAAGATTACTCTATCTCTTTGAACATTACCCCATGCATCACTAATGTAAATAAACTTTAAGTATACTGAGTATTTGAAGATCTTACAGTTTGTGTCCGTTTTGCCAAATATCCACCAACTTTACGCTAATCAAAACAGAAATTAAGAAAGTCACACAAATCCACATATCGAATCTGGAGCGCTTCTGATCTTTATCAGCTAAATAAGAATGACCTATTTGAGAATCGACCATAATAGAACTCATTCTTTATTTGTCTTGTTTTGTGTATCTTCGGTTTTATTTGAATTATACATTATATTCATGACCAATTCAAATGATAAAAACACGTGAATACTACTTAAAATGGTTGCACGATTAGAAATTCATTTGTTTCTGCTCATTCTCATTTGTTTTGTACGTTTACCGGGAACCACACAAACAACCAGCGCGCGCGCGCGCGTGTGTGTGTGTGTGTGTGTGTGTGTGTGTGTGTGTGTGAGTGAGCTAACATCATCAGCCCACCCGCACGGGAAGATACTGCACTGCTGCTGAGTCATTTTAGTGCTGTAACGGTGGTGATTGTGTTCATTAACGCCCAACATTCGGCGTCACCGCTCGGGTTTCTTTTCTGCAGGCATTGTCGAGACCATAGTGTTGGCCTATGTTGCAAAAGTGACGGCATCTTCAATGACCATTTGAACTGCCCCCCCCCCTCTCTCTCTCTCTCTCTCTCTCTCTCTCTCTCTGCGTATGTCAATATGTTTTGTGTTAGTTCTCAGTGGCAGCTGTGTCGCTTACTTTGTAATAATGCATTTCTCTCTCTCTCTCTCTCTCTCTCTCTCTCTCTCTCTCTCTCTCTCTCTCTCTCTCTCTCTCTGTGACACACACACACACACACACACACACACACACACACACACACACACACACACACACACACACACACACACACACGCACGCACGCACACACACTTTAGAGTTCATGAACGAACGAAGGAAGGATGGAACCACCACCACCCCCACCACCACCATCATGACCACCACCACCAACAACAGCGACAACAACAACAACGACAACAACACAAACACACAGACATGTACACACACACACACACACACACACACACACACACACACACACACACACACACACACACACACACAGAGGGAGCGATGGAGAGAAACAGAGAGGGAGGGAGGAGGGAAAGAGAGAGAGAGAGAGAGGGAGGGAGGGACGGACGGACGGACTGACAGAGAGAGGGAGGGAGAAAGAGAGGGAGTGATGGAGAGAGAGAGAGGGAGGGAGAAAGAGAGCGAGGGACAGAAGGAGAGAGGGAGAGGGAGGAAGGGAGAGAGAGAGAGGGTGACGTAGCTAGGGAGAGAGGGAGGGAGGGAGAGAAGGTGGGACGGACCGAAAGAGAGAGGGAGGGAGGGAGAGAGTGAGGGAGAGAGGGGGAGAAAGCATGCAAGGGAGGTAGAGAGAGAGAGGGAGGGAGGGAGGGAGACAGGGAGGGAGGGAGAAAGCAAGGGAGGGAGAGAGGAGGGTGAGAGGGAGAGAGAGAGGAAGCGAGGGAGAGGGAGAGAGAGGGAGGGAGAGAGAGAGAGGAAGAGAAGGAGGGAGGATGAGGAGGGATTGGGGGAGGACGGGAGGGATAGAGGGAGGGAGAAAGGTGGGTGGGAGGGAGAGAGAGGGAGGGAGAGGGGAGTGGGGAAAGGTGGGAGTGAGAGAGAGAGGGAGGAAGAGGGAGAGAGTCAGCGAAGGAGGGAGAGAGAAAGGGAGAAAGGGAGGTAGATAGAAAGGGAGGGAGGAAGAGAGGGAGAGGGCGGGAGTGGGAGAGGGCGGGAGTGAGAGTTGGTGGGAGGGAAGGAGAGAGAGAGGGAGGGAGAAAGGGAGTGAGAGGGCGGAGGAGGCAGTGAGTGTGGAGGGCAGGAGAGAGGATGTGAGAGGGAGGGAGAATAGGGTGGGAGAGAGAGGGAGGGATGGAGAAAGGGAGAGGATAATGGGAGAGAAAGAGGGGGAGTAACTGAAGTAAGGAGGGAGAGAGAGGGAGGAAGAGAGTGGGGGAGGGCGGAGAGAGCGTGGGGGGAAGAGAGAAGGAGGGAGAGGGAGTGGAGGACAGGAAGAAGGGAGAGAAAGGGAGTGAGTAGGGGAGGGCGGAATGGAGTGGAAGGGGGGAGAGGGAGGAAGTGGGGTAGGGTGGGAGGGAGGGTGGGAAGGAGGGAGTGAGGGAGAACAGGAGGGAGGGAGAGACAGAGGGATGGGGAAGGGCAGGGTGGGAAGGAGGGAGTGGGGGATGGCGGGAAGGAGAGGTAGTGGACGAGAAATGGCCACCAGTCGTGGCCATATTGCATCGGTCACCACGGGGTCGGAAAGTTGAACGACAATGGACAGGTTGCTGGAGCTGTGCTCATACCACAGCCTTTGCGTCACCAACACCTTCTTCCAGTCCAAGCCCCAACACAAAGTGTCCTGGAAACACCCAAGGTCTCATCGCTGGCACCAACTGGACCTTGTGGTCACGAGACGCTCAGCTGTGAACACTGTCCTGGCAACGAGAAGCTACTACAGCGCCGACTGCGACACTGATCACGCCCTCGTGTGCAGCGAAGTGAGGATACAGCCACGCAAGTTGCACCGCTCCAAAGCAAAAGGTCATCCTCGCATCAACGTTGCAAGAACAGCAGACCCTGATTGCAGACAGGAATTTGTAGCTGCCGTCGAAGAGACACTCCAAGACTTGCCAGAACAGGATGCCACAGCAAGGTGGAACACCATCAGAGATGTTGTCTACGATGCCGCCATCTCAGCCTTCGGCAAGGGAGTAAGGAAGAACCAGGACTGGTCCGATGCCAACCTCTCTGAAATGGAGCCGGTCATTGAAGCCAAGCGTAACGCTCTTCTGGCATACAAGAAATCCCCCAGTGAGAAGACGCTCGCAGCATTAAGAACTGCAAGGAGCAACGCACAGAGGGTCGCAAGGCGATGTGCCAATGACTACTGGCTGCAACTGTGCCAGGACATCCAGCGTTCAGCTGACTGCGGAAATGTTCGTGGTATTTTTGATGGGATCAAGAAAGCAGCTGGACCAGAAGTGAAGAAAACTGCTCCTCTGAAGTCTTAAACAGGCGCAACAATCACTGACCGTGATCAACAGATGAAGCGATGGGTCGAACACTACTCAGAGCTCTACTCCAGGGAAACAGTAGTCACTGACGCTGCCCTTGACGCCATCGATGACTTGCCTGTGATGGAAGAACTGGACCAGGTGCCCACGCTTGAGGAACTCGGCAAAGCCATCGACATGCTCCCCAGTGGAAAAGCACCAGGAAGTGATGGCATTCCACCTGAAGTGATCAAGGGTGGGAAGTCAGCGCTGCTGCAGCCCCTGTACGACCTGCTTTGTCTGTGCTGGAGGGAGGGTGCAGTCCCCCAAGACATGCGTGATGCCTCTATTGTGAGTCTCTATAAGAACAAAGGCGACCACAGAGACTGCAACAACTACAGAGGGATATCCCTCCTGAGCATAGTTGGGAAGGTATTCGCTCGCATTCTCCTCACCAGGCTCCAGACACTGGCTACTCGAGTGTACCCAGAGTCCCAGTGCGGCTTCAGGGCAGGCTGGTCAACAACTGACATGATTTTCTCAGTGCGCCAGCTTCAGGAGAAGTGCAGAGAGCAGGGCATGCCACTGTATCTGGCATTCATTGATGTAACAAAGGCTTTCGACCTTGTCAGCAGAAAAGGCCTCTTCCATCTCCTGGAGAAGATAGGCTGCCTTCCTCAGCTGCGCAGCATGGTGGTTTCCTTCCACGAGGACATGAAGAGCACAGTTATGTACGACGTGTCTTGCTCAGAACCCTTCTCCATCACAAGCGGAGTAAAACAGGGCATTTTTTGTCCCATGCTTCTGAAGTGCGCCTTCAGCTCCTCGCAAGATGGAATCTACCTGCACTCACGCTCTGATGGAAAGCTGTTCAACCTCGCCCGCTTGAAAGCCAAAACCAAGGTGTCCCAGATCCTCACCAGAGAGATGCTCTTTGCTGACGATGTAGCGCTTGCCTCACACACTGAAGAGGCCCTGTCGAGACTCATGGACAGGTTCGCTGATGCATGCAAAGAGGGATATCCCTCCTGAGCATAGTTGGACTCCTCGTGGAAGGAAACCACCATGCTGCGCAGCTGAGGAAGGCAGCCTATCTTCTCCAGGAGATGGAAGAGGCCTTTTCTGCTGACAAGGTCGAAAGCCTTCGTTACATCAATGAATGCCAGATACAGTGGCATGCCCTGCTCTCTGCACTTCTCCTGAAGCTGGCGCACTGAGAAAATTTGGACTCACGATCAGTCTGAAGAAGACCAATGTCAGCACACAGGATGCAAGCCACGCACCCTCTATCAGCATCAACGACTGAGGACTTCACGTACCTTGGGTCGACCAGCCTGTCACTTGACATAGAGATCAACTGGCGGATAGGAAAGGGTGTGGGGACAAGAAGAAGCTCTTGGAGAATACCAAGATGCGTGTCTATCAGGCCTGCGTCCTCAGCACTCTCCTGTATGGCAGGCGAGACATTACGCGAGGCAGGAACGCTGTCTGAACACCTTCCACATGCACTGCCTCAAACGCATTCTGGGCATCACCTGGCAGGACCGAGTATCGCACAGCGATATCCTGGCCAGGGCTGGAATCCTACTCTAGGGCCAACTTGCCACTGGTACCAGACGCATAGGACGCCCCACTCTCAGGTTCAAGGACATGACATGAAAGTGTGCAACATTGACCCTGATGCCTGGGAAACAACTGCCGACGACCGCGACTGCTGGCGTCAAATGGTGCAGAGAGGAATCAGACAAGCGGAGGAGGAGAGAACCCAGCAGGCAGCAGAGAAACGAGCACGCCGCAAACAGCGAGCAGCCTCTGCTTCTTCCCAGTCATCCTGCTTCGTCTGCACCAACTGCAACAGAGACTGTCACTCCAGAATTGGGTTGCACAGCCACACCAGGCGCATCAAGCATTGTCCTCCGGGACTGCATCGCCAACACACAGGGGAGGGCGGAATGGAGGGAGTGGAGGGGGAGGGAAGGAGGGAGTGGGGGAGAACAGGAGGGAGGGAGAGACAGAGGAATGGGGAAAGGCAGGGCGGGAAGGAGAGGTAGTGGACGGGAGGGGGAGGGGGGAGGGCAGAGGGCGGAAGGGAGGCAGTGCGAGAGGGCAGGGAACGGAGGGAGGCCTTGCCCGCTCTTGAAACGGAGAGAAATACAGAGGAAGGCTTACCTCAGTTGTCCGCCGCAGAGCAGAGCGAGAAACTTAATAATAATAAATAATAATAATAATAATGTATAATACTTATATAGCGCATTTCTTGTTGTACAACTCAATGCGCTTACATCCACCATTTGCACTTATTCATACAATATTCATGCACACAGCAAAAAGAAAATACACAATGGCAGACGCACCTACATGCATAAACTGTCTCACCGAACTAGTTGTGGAGGAATTTAAGAGAGATCTAGTCATCTACAGAAAGAATAGGCTTTTTTGAAGAGGTAAGTTTTGAGCTGAGATTTAAAAGAAGAAAGAGTAGGCTGATTACGAAGGTCTTCAGGGAGGGAGTTCCAAATAGAAGGTGCTCTAAAACTGAAGGCTCTTTCGCCAACAGATTTCAGAGAACGCTTAGGGATTTTCAAAAGTTTTTGTGAAGAAGAGCGAAGGGTACGAGAGCTTTGGTAGGTGCAGAGAGAAGAAGAGAGATAGTGAGGAGGAGATTCACTGAAGTGGCGGAAAGCAAGAACTGCCAGTTTAAATTGCCACCAATACTGTATGGGAAGCCAGTGCAGTTCGATCAGCATGGGAGTGATGTGCTCACACCTCCTCCTCTTCAAAACAAGTCGTGCAGCGCTATTTTGGACTCTCTGCAGCCGAGCAATCTGTTCTGCGGGAAGCCCAGCATAAACAGAGTTGCAGTAGTCCAATCTTGACATCACCGTGGCACAGACTAGCCTGACAGCTACTTCCCTGGATATAAAGCGTCGGATGGAAGCAATACGTCTCAGCTCTAAAAAGGATGAGCGACAGACTACAGATATTTGATTCTGCATGGTCAGACACTGATCAATGGTAACACCAAGGTATTTGACAGAGTTACTGAAAGGCAATTCAGTACCATCAACAACCATTGACTCTGACTCAACGAGTTTGAGGCAGGAGGAGGTTCCAACGGGCATGACTTCAGTCTTTTCACTATTTAATTTAAGCTTATTACTTGTCATCCATTCCTGCACACTGCTGATACACCGAGACACCCCAGATTGAACAGAAACAAACTCATCAGGTGTGCCACTCTTAGAAAGCTCAGTGTCATCAGCATACTTGTGAAAATCACAATCATGGTCCGAGATAACATCTGACAAGGGCTGTGAGTACAATGTAAACAACACTGGGCCCAATACTGACCCCTGTGGTACTCCATACAAAAGAGGTGACAAAGTAGACCTTACACCACCCACAACCACCGCCTGCGACCTATCTCTGATGTACGATTCGAACCACTGGAGAACTATCCCATCAACACCAAAAGTGACCCTAAGCCTTTCAAGTAAAGTAGTGTGATCTAGCGTATCAAAGGCAGCACTCAGATCAAGCAAGGCTACGAGAGAAACAAGTTTACTGTCGGATTTGCACAGTAAACAGTCCAGTACGCTCAATACAGCAGTCTCAGTGCTATGATTCTTCCTATAAGCAGACTGACAGGCCTCAAGAAGGCCATGGTCTGAAAGATGAGTCTGAAGCTGCTTCAGCACAACTCTTTCAAGGATTTTTGAGAGGAATGGGAGGTTGGACACCGGTCTATAGTTCTTTAACTTATTAAGGTCCAGTCCTGGCTTTTTCAAGAGAGGGGTAACCATTGCCTGCTTAAACTGAGGAGGCACTATGCCTGGCAAGAGAGATTTGTTTACAATGTTTGTAATCACGGGAATCAAATGAGAGGCACACCGTTTAAGGAGGGAAGTAGGGATGGGGTCAAGGACACAACTTTTGCTGGAGGATTCACTTATGAGATCCCCGATCAGTTTTTCATCCACAGGATTAAAAGTACAAAAAGGTGGTCCACAGTATTTATCGTAAAGAATTGGTTGGGAAGGATTTGCATCAAGATTGTCACGGATGGTTTTGATTTTATCAACAAAGAATTCACTAAATTGTTGAGAGATTTGAGAAGGAGGAATGTTCGTGGGCAAACTTAATTTCTTTTGTTTGCCAAGTAGTTCACTTGAAAGAGAAAACAACTGCTTTGATGAAGAACAAGAGTCAATTTTATCACGGTAGTATGGACTCTCTGGCATCCTGGAGGCAGTCCCCTGCCGCACACCTGTTCGCTGCAAAGATCTGGCGGTGGATGGTCAATCGGCTCTTTCTCCAGCGTCTCTCGCTGCGCCGGCGTTGACGTCGAGCAGCTCTCACGTCCTCGGAGAGCCAAGGAGCTGAGGGACGGTCAGTAACACACCTAGTCACCGCAGGCGCGTGTCGGTCCAGGATTTCCTGAAGGCCATCGTTAAGCACTTCAACTAATTGTGTGACATCTGCATTGCTTTGCTGCTTACGCATGCCCTGAGCAAAACTCTTGACCTCTTGGTCAAAAACAGCCATGGGAAAGGAGAGACAGTGTATGCGATATAGTGACAGACAGACAGAGTGAGACAGACAGAGAAAGAAAAACTTGCATCAGGTTGGAAATGAACCCCGCACCTTTCAACAGTAGTCTGTCACCTTATCCACTAGGCCAACCTCCCACGCTAAAATCAGTGAGAATTATTTTCTCTTTAGGGGTCAGACTCGGTGCGAACGAGAGAGAGAGAGAGAACGAGAGAGAGAGAGTGCCGTGAATGGGTGTATACTTACATTAAGGGCCTCTCTCTCTCTCTCTCTCTCTCTCTCTCTCTCTCTCTGTGTGTATGTGTGTGAGTGCATCAGGGCACGTGAGTGAATGTGCGCGCGCCAGTGCCTGTGCCTCGAGCGTGCATGTGTGAGTGTACATGCAACAGTTGATTTCATTGCGTTTTTCCTAACATAATAAGGAAGTTTACGTAACGATCGGCGAGTCACGCATCCTGACATATCAATATTTACAAATAAAAGACGAACAAAAACGCAGGTGTCAGAATTATCAACTTGATGACTGTGGACACTCTACGGAAAGAAAAAAGCGAAGTTTTTAAAACATTTATGGTTCAACGATGTTTCGTTTAAAATCTGCTTTGTCTGTGAAGCAAACAATCTTGTCTTCAAGACGGGTTAGAGATCAAACTGGAAATTATTTCTGATTTTTATCCCCATATGCCAGAAATAGCCGTTGACTGCGAGGTGAAATGCCTAAGTACAAGAATGTTTAAAAAAAAAAAAAAAAAAAAAAAAAAAGGAAGGGCAAAAAAAAGTGGGGTCGGGAGACGTTACAATGAGGCGCAACCCTTACGCAAAGGGTGTTTTTGACATGCAGGGTGGCTTCCCTTTCCCGGATTTTGGTTTTTGTTTGTTTCCTATTCTGTATTTGCGTTATGTTGTATTTGTGTTGATCATAGAGCCCAGCAAATAATGGAAAAGAAATTGCCTTAGGAAGGACAAAGTGTAGGAGTTATTTCTTGAAACTGTTTTGAAATAATCGTATCATTTTTGTGTTAACGCGCTCAATATAATCAAGATGAAGAAAAAGAATCTCTGTGTGTGTGTGTGTGTGTGTGTGTGTGTGTGTGTGTGTGTGTGTGTGTGTGTGTGTGTGTGTGTGTGCGGTGCGTGCGTGCGTGCGTGTGTGTGAAACGTGTATTTGTATGCAAATGTGTAGGCACACATGAGCGTGTGCACAAGGTACAGCTGATGTAATTTAAGATCAAACTCATTTCGCGGGCTGTCTGGTGACACTATGAGTCAGCGTCTGAAGACATGATATGAATATGTCAGTAATATTTACCAAGTATTTGCAGGAATGCCATGAGATCAGACGGTTTTTTTTTCTTCAGAACCATCTGAAATATGCAGATAACCTTATGCGGGGATGACTCAGTTTCTTTAATTTTCTGTAACAAAAGAACTTTCTTTTTTACAAGCACTTTTCCTGCCTCATCTTCTGTGTCACTACAGTGGTATCACCCTTATG
>CM065717.1:54951596-54954096 GCA_033310375.1 Conus canariensis
GACCTACACTTCTCTACTACAGTGAAATGATAATGTAACGTGAACAGTCTCAGCTGTGTTTGGGAGAGAGAGAAAAACAAAAATGTGAACAGTCTTGTGCTGGTAAAAATCCATTGAACCGGAAGAAAGACAAAAGTGCCTTAGTTTACTGGTTGGTCCGTACAGATCTTGAACTTCGCAGACAACGAGAAGCCATCATGTATATCACCGTCAAATACGGTCAAAACGAATCGCTGCTGTGCAACCCCAGCTGCGCTGTGGTCAACCTGCTGAGCAGCATCAAGAAGAGAACTGGTTTCACCAACCTCACGCTGGAGCTCTCCGATGAAACTGGTAGGCTCCTGATTCAGACTACACCGAATTGTACTCAGTATGTAAAGGTACATAGTATGACAAGGAGATGACCATTCTGGTCGATAGAATTTCTCACCTTGGTAATTTTGTGTGTATTGAGTCGGTTTCCAAATTCTCCAACCGTTCGCCTTCTCTCTCTCTCTCTCTCTCTCTCTCTCTCTCTCTCTCTCTCTCTCTCTCTCTCTCTCTCTGTATGTGTGTGTATGCGTATGTGTGTGTGTTCTTTGTATGTGTGTGTGTGTGTGTGTGTGTGTGTGTGTGTGTGTGTGTGTGTGTGTGAGAGAGAGAGAGAGAAAGAGAGAGAGAGAGAGAGAGAGAGAGAGAGAGAGTGTGCGTGTGTACATCCATATAATTTTCTTGATGTAGTGTTAATCATGTTTTTATTCGCTGTCCTCTGGCCCTGTGTTACCAAACTGAATATGCCTTTTTAGTCATGACATCATCGCGCACATTTAGAAAGAAAAAAATGTATAACGAGTGACCCTTTCCTTGGTGAATGATGGAATTTACACGCGGTCAGTTGTGATTGTATCAGAACTCGCTTACCTACTCCCTCCTCCTGCGGTGGCTATAATACTCTTCATCTATCATCTCGGTGAATTCTGACGCTTCCTCAGTATGCTTTGATATAATTCCAGAAACTTGCTTTCCGGATTTTCGTTTTTGTGCGGCAATGACATCTGAAATCCACTGCAAAGTTGAAATAATGAAATCCATTATTAAATACATGATCGTTTGACTGCCTGATTGATCGAGAGAATGTATGTATTGTAATGCATGAGTTGCTGCCTGCAAATTTTCTTGGTAGTTCGTTGTGCGGGGCTGAAGTAACGTGGCGGGAACCATTTCAGCTGGGATGCTGACGTAAATTAACTACTTGTGGAATCAGATTTCGACGACCCGAAAACAAGCCGTCAAAGGACATATGAGTCTGTTCATTAAAGATTACAGCGAGAGGGAACACGTCTTTGTTTGAAAGGATAATAAATGAGCTCATACCTTCCAGATTGCCGTGCCCTGGACATGGGGACTCTACGACAGTTCTGTGCCCCTATCAGCAGTAAACGCCATGGAACTTTTGCTACCCTTTCAGTTTTCTCCGCCCCCTCCCGGTTGGTGATCGCGTGCCGTGTGTAGAAGCCCCGTTTGTCGCGCGTCCACTTGTGTGTTTTCTATTGTGTATCCTAAAAAAAAAAAAAAAAAAAAAAAAACAAGAACACACACACACACACACACACACACACACACACACACACACACACACACGCACGCACGCGCACACACACACACACACACACACACACACACACACACACACACACACACACACACACACACACAAAAACGCCAAAAAACAACAACAACAGAAAAACAACAGACAAATAACTGTTTTCAAAAAATCGCATCAAAATTACTTTGTCGTATTGGACCTTCTGTGTTTATTCACTTCATCATCATCATTATTATTAGAATTATTGTTATTATTATTATTAACTGAAAGTAACTTCGGGAGATGGAGGGGGATGGTGGGGGGGGGGGGGGGGGGGGGGCTGATCAGGGGAATGGAGTGTGCACAGAAAGGTGTGTGTGTGGAAGCCAGTACAGCTAGGCGTAATGCACTGACAGTGTGAAGTAGGAAAAGGCTTACAAGGTCTGGAAACGAAAAACATGGGGAGTGCGTCCTGTCAGGCTGGGGGCCATCTGAACTGGAGATCTGGCATTTTCACAGTAGGCTACGTGACCCAACCAATTCCACGTCAGTTTGCGGCAGGATTCACAAACCTTGCCGGGCGTTTTACTGCCGTGGGTCGTCGCAACGGAACATGACAGGACATCTTTTCTTGGCCCCGTTTCTGCAGTTTACTATAGTTTCTTTTCTTTTTTTTCTTCTTTTTTTTATATGCAAGTGCTCTGTAGAGACTTATCTTTCGAACCAGTGTTCCTTTTCTTTCTTTCTTTTTTTCTTTCTTTTTCTTTGCTTTCATTTTTCTTTTTTGGCCGTCTGAATGTAAGCAACTCTTGTATAAACGAAATACGTGATTTACGTGTAATCAGCTTTACAAAGGCACCTAGAAGAAGTTAACTGGTTATTTTTCTGTCTCCTTTGGGGATGTATCTGGCAACGGCAAACCTGTCATCCAAGTCT